>CM073769.1:83624569-84860765 GCA_037158775.1 Hetaerina titia | reverse complement strand
TGTCTTTTTACTATATTAAATAATAATTGCATCAGAATAAGTCATAATTATATTATTATATTCATACAACGTTAACTCTTTTCAGGCTGATGGTTTACCACAACTTCGTCATCAATCGATACTCTTGGATCTTAGTAATCGTGCTTATATTTTCCAATATATGCATGTAAATGTCACAGAAACTCCAATCATAACCTATGCTGAAGATCGTTACTACGTATATGGCTCCAATCGGGCATTTGTGTCTTTGGTTGGAGATGTAGTAGGACCAATCTTCCCTACTATGCCAGTAAATGCCACATCGCTCCTTAATCTACCAATGGTAAGGGCAAAAATTGATTTGTTATATTTTGCATATAATCATGCTGTCATAATATTTCGTCAAATACAACACATGGGGGCCATATTGCTTTTGAAGAAATTAGGCCAAATGAAGAAGTCCCATGTTTTCACTTAAGCGGTCTAATTTCCTGGTAAAAATTCTGGCTTTGCATTTAGTGAGTTCTAACATGATCTAGCTAGATGTAGTGCTAAACCAGCAGGGATCATACTTTTCTGAATGAATCAGATTACATAATACTGAACTGGCTAATCTACCTGGATTTTGCTTTTCATAATTCACTGGGGCATGAAAATTTCCTGCTAAAGCTAGTTACACCTTGCTAGATTGAGTTAGCTGTAGCAGGATCCTGACTTTTCTAATTACCTAATATTCCTAATTAATGTGTATATCTTGCTAATCAAGTTGATTCCTGTTGGTGCAGCTGAAAGTGGCCAAAGTATATATATTTTGCTAAGGCTGTGGTTCATGCATGTAATAGTGTGAAACCAGTGAATTTCAATGGAATAAATATGAGTTTTTTAAATGACTATTATTTATTTCCAGTGTTTCCTTATCACTATACTGTAACTATAATGGTTGTGTACCCAGAATAATATAGAGGAAGTTGTTTATTAAAATTATGGCCTATTAATGCACTTAAAAATGAATTTCTTTTTTTGATATCCTTCTGTGAACAGTGTTTGATATTACAAATTACTGCCTTTGCCTGCCTACACATATATACACACTATTCATATATATACTATTGTGTAAAAGTAGAAAACTTGGGATATAAGTGCTGATATCAAGTTCACCAAATTTTAAGTAGGGAGTGTAACATAAACACATCCTGTGATGGTCATTGACAAAATATAAGTGATCCATTTATCAATAGCACTTACCTTAGGTGTCCCATGGAAATTTTGTAAAGTCAATTTATATTTCTCTATTTGGCCATAATCAGTGTGATGTATTATCTGCAACAGTACAGGGCAGGTACATTTACTTTCTAAGAGAAATTTGCATTTCCCATTGGATTTCACAGAAATCTTACTCTCTGTGCTGGGATCCTTAGATTTATTCATTTACTTATATTTTATTATATGTACTTAAGTTATAACTGCTGATTTTAATGTCCAAATATGGATCATTTAGCTATAAGATGGTATTCATGATATCTTTTATCAAATTCCTGATAGGATCCATGCATTAAATAAAATCTTTTTTGAGTGCATGGTTCCATTCAGAATATTGGAGTATTATTATTTACCATTTATCAAATTAGCTATTTTTAATAAAACCATGCATTATTCGCTATGCTATTTTCTAAATTAATTTTTGTGTTATTGCAATTACAGGATTCTGCAGAGCAAAATATGTTCAGTTTTGCAGCTAATCTGTACACTACTATGTATATGCGCCTGATTGATCAAAGAAACAGGTCTCTTGAAAGACAATCTTTCCACCATATGAACATTGGATATCAAAGGCAGCTGTCCTTCATGGCACCTGATGGCTCTTTCACCCTCTTCCGTAGTGATTGGTTAGTAAGCCTTTTTATTTATATGCGATTTAAATATATCAGTATTGCTGATTTGCTTACTCCTAGGGTTAGAGTTAAAATATGCTCAAATGTTTTACTTTAAGAGCTTTTTCGAGCTTTCATGACTCGTTTGACTCATCTATTCAATATGGCTATTGTGTTAGAAATATCCCAATTACATCTTTAGCATAAAACTTTGGGATGGCTATTGCTGTATAACATGAAATGTGACAATTGCAACTTTGTACTTGTTCAAAAATTCTCTTTAGAAGTTTCACTGGGTAGCTAAAAATGTAATAATTCATGCAATTATGTATATAGTCGCTTCATTTTGTGCTAGACCACAAAAGTTAGTTTATTTTTCTTCATAATGTGAAAATACCTTATTACCTTCCATATTTGTCATTAATTGGTGCTCATTACCAACCTTTGATATAAAATCAGACAGTAAACAAATAAATAAAATGTTCTTTTTTTATGGTATACATATTTAATATGTGACACCAAATAGAATAATTTCTGTTGAACTCTTTTACAGTAGGTATTATACTTAAGGAAGTGATTTAGGTACATGCCAGTTTTGCTATGATCTATGCATACTGGAACCTCTTACAACGAGCATAATTCATTCTGGGATGTTCATTGTAAAGTGAAACACTCATTTATTGAAATAATTTTTCCTATATAAATTTATGTAATATACAATAATATGTTCAATGCCAAAAAAAATATTATTTTCATGGTTTATTTAAAGAAAATTATGCATACAATGTTTAGGATCGTGGATCATCTTCATCTTTTCTTCTGTCATGAAATGAACCAACCCAGAATCTGAATTTGATTTGTAAAAAAAAAGTTGAAATAATTAGTTTATTATTTATGATACATTCCTAATTCTTTTTTACCTGAAATCTCTTTAGAGACATTTGTTTTTGTCTACATTAGAATATTTTGTGAAAACATGGCTCAACATTATCATTAAATAAATTTTAAGCACACATAGCTGGAGCCCTGTTAGGGAATTTCTTTGAATGCCTGATGCAACAGTTTCCATGACTTCCGTATCACATTTAGCCTGCTCTTCGGGGCTTGGCACTTCTTGAAAGCTCATGGAGTTTCTGAATGGTAAATAAACCAGAATTTAACTTTCAAAATGCCACTTGTGTTGGCACAATATAGCAGAATGAGATGGTCTTTCAGTGACTCATGGCCTGGCAATGGATTCTCCTCTGCTGATATGTGTACGTATATAAGTTTGCTTCAGCATCATCTTTTAGAAAAGACCATAATCACCACAATTGAAAACCTGTTATGTTAGGTTACCTTCAGAATCTAAAAACTTCATGAAGTCACCAATGAAGTTTTCTGCTGCCTTTCAGTTAGATCTTGCTGCTGTGACACTCACAATGCCATCGATGCCAGTTCTTCTTTTAAACTTCTTGAACCATCCACGGCTCCCCTTAAACACTTCTCCAACCATTGATAATCCTGGCATCTTCTTGACGAGGTTGGCGAAAATCACTTTCGTCTTCTGACAAATGATATTCTGATTAATAGTGTCTCATTGCTTTCGTTTATTCATATTCGAACCAACTTTTCAACATCGTTGAGAATGTGTAGATTCTTGAGGAAAACGTAAATCACTGAAGTATACTGATTGTTTGTGCATGCTAGATCAGCCATGCTCACACCTTATTTTCTCACTTTGTGATTATTTTGTTTTTCATGTCTACGACTGTTTTTGTTCTCTTATCACTGCATTCTTGTGGCTCTTTCTTTGGGGACATTTTTAAAACTGCACAAAATATAATTAAACTTTCATTACTCATTGTGTGAAAAATTTACTCATTAATTGAGTCTTTTTTGGTCTAAATATTTTTGCTCATTATGTGAATGACTCGCTATATGAGGTGCTTGCTAAGTATGATTCCACAGTATTTAAATTCATTAAAACAGGAGAGTTGCTAAATTATTATCTTTCCATATCATGGAACTGATATTTTGCTTGTATTAATTGTAAATTTTAATATGGAGTTTTATTTTCTCTCTAGGAACCAATCAGCATCTAGTGTTTGGCTGACTGCATTCTGTGCTCGAGTCTTCCAGGAAGCCAGCTTCTATGAATGGGAAAACTTCATATATATTGATCCAGAGGTATATTTACTATTCTTCTTTTAAGGAAAATATCCATTGTTTTTCTTTTTACTGGATACACTCAGTTAAATATATTAAGCATATTATAATCCTGTCTCCCATTCCACAGCCATTAAAAAGGTTTCATACAATAGTTAACCTGTGCTGATATTAGCTGTTTCTGTTACATATTTGTCTCTACAACTGACAATGAATAGTGTGGAACCGAAATAATCTAGAAGGGAATATTCCAATTGTATTCCTTAATTTAAAATTATGGAAGTTATAAAAATGTGTGTGGGTGGGCTCAAGAAGTGAAATCATTTGTTGCCTGAATGCTTGATATATGAAGTCTTGACAGCTTAAAGCCAAGCTAATGATGATCATGTATTCCATGAAACAAATTTGATTCATGGTTCCTTATTCAGTGTGCTAAGTACCAATTTTTAAAGCAATACTCATAATACTCATTCACCCCATATAGCTGAAGTTGTGCAGTATTTAGCTAATTGTTTGTTGTCAAATGAATTATGAGTTACTTTTCTTTTAAATAACTTCTAGGTCATTTCTAAGGCTGTCCGTTGGGTGTTGAAACACCAACTCCAAGAAGGCTCATTTTACGAAACAACTTGGCTTCCAGATCGAAAAATGAATTCATCTTTGTCTTGGGGTCCTGATGATAAAGTGAAACATAGAAACATCACACTTACAGCTCATGTACTTATTATGCTTGAAATGGTCAAGGATCTACCAGGGGTAAGCTCTCTCCTAATGTGACTTTCCTTTATGTTTAATTTCAGTTTTTAATTTACTGCAGTGTTTATTTTTTTAATGTTGCAAGTCATCTAATAGAGCCTGCCAGGTAATTTTTACTGGAAGACTAATTGCAGAATTATTGTTGAAAATATCAATTCATATTAGACTGAGGTAGATTGTATAATAACCCAGATAAATCTCATGTGCCAAAGTAGAAAAAAGTAATATTCTGGAAATCATCAATGAATATCACTGGCATCAGTCTCATATAAATTTCTTGCCAATATTTGGTGCACGAATTTGCCACCAATATTTAGAAAACAAATATTTCATCAAGTTTACATTTTATAATTTTGACTTACTTCTGGAATATAAACTAATAATTTAAATTAATATTTGCTTTCAGGGATTAGGCTCACAGGTTGCATTGGCTCAAGGAAAGGCAATGAAATGGCTTGAGAGTAACTTGAACCTATTAGAAAAGAAGGGAAATGCCTATGAAGTTGCACTTGTGTCATATGCTTTAATGCTAAGTAAATCTGCCTATGCAGAAGCTGCATTTGGAAATCTTGCAAGTCATGCAAGAGAGGAAGGTAGGCTCCCATTATTCTAAACAATGGATAATTTTATCAGTAGAGCTCCCATGGAATGGTTTCAAGTTATTTTTGGAGGAATAAATGCCATACATTTGAATTTACAATTTTTCATTTTTTTCACAGTATCATTTAGAATATTCCATTCTTTTTTCTTTGCATTGATCATCCATTTTGTTCCTACAGGGGGATTGATGTATTGGGCTAGGGAGTCTGTGCCATTACCACCCTATAAGTTGGAAAACCAAAAGCCATTTTCACTTCCAAGGCTTCCCTATAAATATGATGCAAGTAACATCGAGGCAACTTCATATGCTCTTTTGACATATGTGGCTCGCCAGGAGTTGATGGTAGATCCTATCGTCAAATGGTTAAATGCTCAGCGCCTAACTGATGGTGGCTGGGCCTCTACTCAGGTATAAGATAAAATATATTTCTTTAGTTTTATTTTTTCTCTGTGAAATGGTGGGTGTTGATATTTTATGACTACTATAGTCCATGCCTGGAAAATACTCCATTCAAGTTCACAATACTCCCACCTTCCCCTTTTTCCCTTGTCCTCCCTTGTTACCTGAGGTTTGGAGTGCATGGTAGTCTGCTGGGCTGGATGTTCATTGTTCAGTTTTGTCCCTGCAATTCATGCATTGACACATTTTTTCAAAAAATGTTCAATTTCAATCATTAGCATATAGTCGTTGTCACAAAACCAATGATGTAGAGCCTTCAAGAGTGAATATTGTAATAGTAATAACTGCAGAATGAAATAATGCTGAAATTATGTTCACAATATTCACTTACACTTAATTTAATCTTATGTTTCAATTTGAAAAGAGTTTTTTTGAGTACAATTTTGATAAATTTACAACAAAAATTCATTGTAAACAATTCACTACTTCCAAACTCTGACGTGATTGTTTCAAAATACTGATATTTTTGAAGAAATTATCAGAATTCTCTAAAATATAGGATACCTTTGATAGCATTGTGCATCAATTTTAACGTATCTCCTAAATTAGTGCAGGTAATCCAGGTTTAGGCACTTATTTTTCCATTATATCTTACTTAAAACCCTAGAGTATCCACATGCAAAAATCTGTATGGAAAGTTTTGGTTCTTTGCTTGATAAGCACTTTGAAAAATAATAAAGCGTTGATTACAACTCACATATGATTAAAATTTTGCAATGCGTAATGGAGATGTGTTATGCAAGCAAAATATGAAAGATGTTTGCAATAGCAGAGCTTTTTTCCCTCTTCCCATTATCCAAATTAGGGATCATTTATTATTTATTAGGCAATCTACCGGTTAAGGTAGGTTTTTGGATGGACACAACTATCAAATAAATATATTGTAACTCCGAACAAAACCCAATCAAGCAACCTAATCTACATCAGGTCCCTCTTCATCTCTGCGTACTTCTTTCCTCCCTTCATCCCATCCAACATTCCTATCCTGTTCCTACCCTTTCTTCGCTTCCCCAACATTCTCCCCTCTATTACCTTCTTCAACATTCCACTACCGCTCAGTACGCCTTTCATCCATTTTTCCTGCCTCCATAGGATTTCTCTCAACAAACCCCTCTCCTCACCCACCATCTCTAGTACCTCCTCATTTGTTTTCCTTTCGGTCCATTTCACCTTCTCCATTCTTCTCCACACCCACATTTCAAAAGCCTCCAATCTACGTCTATCCTCCTGCTTCAGTGACCACGTTTCCGCACCGTACATAGCTACGCTCCATATCAGAGTTTTTACGAGTCTTGTCTTAACATCTCTACTCAATGTCCCCGTCATCAACTCCCTCCTCCTTGAGAAAGCCTCCTTGCCTAGCGCAATTCTTCTCCTTACGTCCCTACCACTTTGACCGTATTGGTCCAAAACACTTCCGAGATATGTAAACTGTTCTACCTGCTCTATTTTTTCCCCGCCTATTTTAATATTTAGCTTAGCCTTTTTCTTTCTGTAAAATCGCATGACCTTTGTTTTATTAATATTGATTCTCATCCCATATTTATCGCACTGAACCTCCAATTCGCTCAGCAATGCTTGCAACCCCTTGGCTGACTGAGCAACTAATGCTTGGTCATCTGCAAACCTAACCGATTTTACGAATTCCCCTCCGACTTTCATTCCTACCTCCAGTTCTTCCCATGCCTTTAATCATTTCCTCTACATATACGTTGAACAGTACCGGTGACAATAGGCAACCCTGCCTTACACCTCTTCCTAACACTGCCCATCCGGACTCTCCGTTCTCCACTCACACCTGAGCAGTTTGAGACATGTACATGTTGCGGATCAGTCTCCTGTCCCTCCAATCCATTCCTATTTTCTGCAATACACGCATTAATTTTTCCCAATTCACTCTATCAAATGCTTTTTCGAAATCTACAAAACAGGTAAAAACGTCCTGATTGTATTCTACGAGGGTCATCCGGAAAGTAGTACCCGTTCGTGAAATAAAGACACAAAAGTAAATATTAACAAACATAAAAAATTTTATTTGAAAGAGGATACTTTAAACTACTTCTCAACATAATCTCCAAGCAAATTAAGGCATTTGTCATAACATGTGACAAGTTTCTGTATTCCTGCTGCATAGTCCTTCGCCGCCAGCTCATTGAGATACAGGGTCACTCCTTCTTTAAGTTCTTCATCGCTGTCAAATCTTTTTCCTGCCAAAAAGTCTTTAAGCTTTGTAAAGAGATGAAAATCTGAAGGGGCCAAGTCCGGGCTATACGGTGGATGGTCGAAAGTTTCCCATTTGAATTGCTGCAAAAGTTTTTGTGTTATCCCAGCTGCATGAGACCTGGCATTGTCATGAACGTGAATGACACCAGTAGACAATAGACCTCGCCGCCGATTTTTTATTGCCCGCCGTAATTTCTTTAATGTTTCACAATACGCATTGGCATTAATAGTGTCTCCACGGGCCATAAAATCAATAAGCAATACACCTCGTCGATCCCAGAAAATGGTTGCCATGAGTTTCCTGGTGGACAGAACTGTCTTGAATTTTTTTGGTTTGTTTGGTGAATGAGCATGATGCCACTCCATTGACTGTCGTTTACTCTCAGGTGATGCATAACAAACCCATGTTTCGTCACCAGTAATTATGCGAGTCAAGAAAGAGTCTCCTTCATCAGAATAACGTCCCAAAAACGTCAGTGCTGCAGCCATACGCTTGGTTTTGTGCTCATCTGTAAGCATGCGAGGGACCCTTTTTGCACAAATTTTTGCATAATGCAGATGGTGTTTAACAATTTCATGAACAATTGTTCGAGAAACATTGGGAAAATGCTCACAGATGTCATCAATTGTGACGCGCCGATCATTCCTCACGAATTCGTCAACTGAGCTCACCAGTTGGTCTGTAATGACAGACGGTCTCCCCGAATGCTCATCGTCGTGTGTGTTCCCCCTCCCCATGTTGAAGTTGCGACACCACCGCCGAACAGACGACTCGTCCATTACATTGTCTCCATACACCTCCTTTAATTGGCGATGAATATCACATGGGCGAACGTTTCTTGCATTGATAAATTTAATCACTGCCCTGACTTCACAACTGGCAGCGTTCTCAATTTTTTTAAACATTGTAAACAATCACAGAAACAACACAGGCAATGCTAGCGTCACGCAACTTGGCTCAGAGAAGGCAGACAAGCCACTGAAGCTATCTGACCTCGTCCAGCGGCTACTCGCGTCGTCAGCACTACATGCGGCACGAACGGGTACTACTTTCCGGATGACCCTCGTATATTCCTCTCGACTAGTGATCTCATTACTGCAATGGCATCACGCGTACCTCTTCCTTTCCTGAACCCAAACTGATCATCCCCTAAGTAATCATTTGCCTTACTCTCTATCCTTTTGTTGATGATCCTGAGAATAACTTTAGCTGCGTGGGATATCAAACTTATTGTTCTGTAATCCTCACATGACGTAGCCTTTGCCTTTTTTGGAATAGGAACTAATACCAATCTCAAAAAATCTTCCGGCCAGATTCCTTCCTCATAGATACTATGAATCAGTCCATATATGGCCTTCTTCCCACCTTTTCCTAACCATTTCAACATTTCTATAAGAATGTTGTCCACCCCCACAGCCTTATTTGCTTTCATCTCCTTTAATGCCCTTTCTATTTCATCGTCGAGTATGCCTGGACCTAAGCTATCTTCTTCTACGTCATGTTCCTTTTCTATATCTAACCTTGTCGGCCTAAGTTTTTTACCATACAGTGTTTCTATATATTCCTTCCATCTCTCTTGGATTTTTCCTGGTTCAACTATTACCCTACCCCACTTATCTTTAACTGTTTGCACAGATCTTGCCTTCTTACTTCCCGATAATAACTTAACCTTGCTGTATAGAGCACCAATTTCACCCTTCTTCTGGAAACTTTCCATATCCTCGGATTGCGTTTTCCACCATTCTTCTTTTGCTTTATTTGTGGCCCTTCTCAATTTATTGTTTAACTCTTTGTACTTCATTTTGCCTAACTCTGTGTTTACATTTTTTCATCTTCTTCTCTCATCCATCTTTGCAATCATCTCATCCGTTACCCATGGTTTCCTTATCCTTTTCCCGTTAACGGTTCCTATAGTGTCTTTAGTGGCTTCCAGTATCCCTTTCTTGATACATTCCCATTTTTCTTCGATAATACTCAGTTCTTTACCGTCATCCATCATTTTCTCTACAGCCTGCTGGTACTCCTTCCTCGTTAATTCATTTAATGCTTCTAAATTCCATTTCCTAACCCACCGCCCTTGCCTTATCTTCTTGAAACGAACGTTACATTTCATAACAACTAAATTGTGGTCAGAGTCCGCATCCGCTCCTGGGAAACTGTGCGAATTTATCACACTGTTCCTAAACCTGTGCCTAACCATAATATAATCTAACTGATACCTTTCTGAGTCACCTGGCATTTTCCATGTATACCTACGCCTTTTGTGGTGTCTAAACCATGTGTTGGTGATGACTAACCCCTGTTTCCTGCAGAATTCAATTGCTTTCTCCCCGCGTTCATTCCTCGTGCCTAACCCATAGTCCCCCACCTCTCCACCATCTCTTCCTTCGCCTACTGTCGCATTCCAATCCCCCATCACTATCAAATGTTTCCCTGCAGGAACACTCGCGATGATATCCTCTAACTCATCGTATATCCTATCTACTTCTTCCTCCTTGTGGTTGCTCGGTGGCATGTATACCTGAACAATGACCAAGTTTGTCGGCTCTGCTTTAATCTCTACGAGTAAAATTCTATCAGTTGCTTGCTCTATGTTGACTACGCTTCTTCCTAGCCCTTTATTTAAAATTACGGCAACCCCTCGTCGGCTCTCGTCCCCGCCGCTGTATATCACTCTATAATTGTCACTCCAGTAATCCCCGCTATCCTTCCATCTCACCTCGCAGAGACCTAAAACATCTATATTACCTCTTTCCATCTCTCGCTTAATATTTTCTAATTTGCCTCTCCTCAACATTGTCCTGACGTTCCAGGTTCTAATTCTAACTACTTTCGCTTTCTTCTGAGTCTTCTGACCTGCTGCAGTTATTTCTTCCCTACAAGGGTTTCGTGGGTTGACAACCGCGGAAGCCTTGCCTCTCCCGCTGCCGGGCAAGACACACGGCCTCTTGGGCCGAGTCCCATAGTTGCCAGAACTCATATTATTTATAGTGCCCATGATTACTTTCTTGGGAATCATAATTGAGGTGGTTTCCCGTTGCCTTCCTCAATAGTGTTTTTAACATGACACCATCACTTAATGGCCGCCCCACTGGGGTCAGACGCCATTGCAGCCGCCTCACTGAGGAACAGACGCTGCGTGGACTACCTTACGTCTGGCTCCTAACCTTTGACCTATCTGGCATGGGTGACCCTTCCAGGAGTAATTATTATTACTCCCGCCAGCACAGCTCTAGGGGTCATCGGAACACACAAGCCCTTCCACCACGACAAGGTTGTAGTCCATGGGAGGGCTTAGGAATCATAAAATTTTTTAATTGTTCCCTATGAAACAATGGACCTTTCTCCCATAGTATGTGGAACTCAAGATACAATAATGAATGTCAAGATTGCTGATGTGAGTATTTCCATTTGCCAAGAGTTGACAGATGAGATAAATGAAGATAAAATGAAACCACATCTCATAGGTATAGACGTTGGACCATCCTCTCTTTTTAGCTGTTGACAAATGAGAAAAAATGCATCTTCTCAACAGGATAGCACTCATAAGAGCATAATCTATTTAACTCTCAAGTGTTAACCTCTCAGTGCAGCAAGGTTTATTTAATTCGTATCTCAAAATTTGGGAATCAATTTTCGAAAGGAAATACACATCAGACACATTGCTATTTCCTGCATTTCACAAGGTCAGAAAATGGTTACATAAAAGTGCTTTAATTTATCAAAAATATTTACACCTGAACCAACTTATTTTTATGACCCTTCATCGACTTTTGCTCACATTTCCCTGTGGCTGATGCACCATTTCGTTTACCTAAAATGCATCAGTATCATGCAGGAGTGCAATCAAGGTATTTGATTATAATAAAGCATTCAAAAAGTATTATTCCTAGTGTGCGCACATTTTTCAGAACTGAGAAAGCAATCCAGGAGCCACCTAAAATCTCAATTTTCTCATGTAAACAAATTTAGCAGTTCATAGTATGGCATGTCAGAAATGTCTGTGCTTTGTGTGTTTTGTAAATGCAGCAGGATCCCTTGGTATCAAATTTATAATATGCAATGGTGGGCAAAATTTTTTGATGGAACTAAGATACACCTGGAGACATGAAAATGCTTTTATTCGTGTTCTTAAATAATTATTTTAGGTCATTATTTTCTGGTATTTATTTGACGATTTTATAAAAATAAAATCCTTGATACACCAATACCCAACTAATCCATGAAAATGTGCTTTAGCTAGCTAAGTTATCCGGAATCTGTGTACTCTGCCACTACTTCATGTTTGAATACCTTTAGCCAATGAAATAGTAAAAAAATGAGCAAAACACAGTTTATCTGCAAAATGTTGCATATTAGGTATAACATACAAAGGACTGTCTGGAAGTCAAAAGAAATTCTGAGATATGCTGAGGAAGTAGGATAGTGGTGAAATTGGGTATCAGGATGGTGCAGTGCCTAATGTGGCTTCCCCACCCCAAGGGCCTGGGTTCAAATCCCAGTGGTGGCTAGATTTTTCAGTGCTATCTTGATCCCTACTTAGGGTGTTATGTGGAGAGCACTTTAAGTGAGTATGCCATGTATCGGATTAGACGTTAAATTATGGACCCCTTCGAATCTTTTGTTAAGACTAGGCTAATGCCAGCACCATGTTTCTCTCCGACTTCTTTCATCCTGTTAATACTCTAACCCTAACAGATTACTCAACTATCCCTTCTGGCGTAAATGATCTCTGCTGTCAGTGACCTCCCCCAATAGCTACTACAACTACTAAATGGTAAAATTAGGGTCACATATTATCTCACCCCAATTTTGCTGTTAGACTCCAAAATGTTCATATCCTTATGCTGTGGAGGGTAACATAGGAAATGACCAAACAAATATCTTCAAACATATAGAAAAATACATAAATGAAGAAGGAAAATGTTGAATTAATAGTGGTCTTAATTAGACCACTAATTTCCCCCTCCAGCAACCCTCTTTTACCCCACAAGACCTGTAAACTTGTTGACTGGTGGGATTGCATGAAAAATGGGTCAACGTTCTGATACAACCCAGACATGATTTTTTAAGATAAATTTTTGCAAATGCTGTTATCAGTGGAACTTATTTCCTCTTATTATGCCCTTTACTCAGCATCTGAAGAATGTAAAATATATTTTAAATGTCCTCCAGTTCATGGGAAAATCATTGAAAATGGGAAAATTTCGAAAAGGAATGATCATAATAAGCTAAGAGAGCATTAATCCATGCATTAGAATACACTTTTGTTACATTCTCTAAGAAATAAAATGGAGGACGAACCATGGTGCATATTCAGTGTTTTGAATATTACATAAAATTGAATTTAATAAGAAAAAATGTTCTGGTTTAATGTAAGATATTTAACACAGTGTAAGGTGCCATTTCTATGCTATCTTAGCTAGGAACTAACTGGTAAAAATTCTTATATCATTAAATATAGGATACAGCAGCAGCAATGAAAGCACTGATTGAATACACCGTTCGATCAAGACTACGAGATGTTTCTCAGCTCACAATCTCTGTTGAGGCAACAGCTCTCCCTGGACAAGTGAAAACACTTCATGTGACTGATAGTAATCTGGCTCAGCTTCAGCGAATTGAAGTAAGTGCTCTTTTTAATAAGCTATTAATGCATCATAATCAGCAGAGATATTATTGCTCTTGGATTTGCATCTCCAAACTAATTTGTGCTTTTCTAGATTCCAGAGGCATGGGGAACAGTTAAAGTTCAAGCCAAGGGTGCAGGTTATGCAATTCTTCAAATGTCTGTGCAGTACAATGTGGACATTCCACGTTTTCAGACTGACCCACCTGTTCCAGCTTTCTCTCTTTCCACACGCCCTCATTTTCATGGTCGTAACCAGTCTCACATTACATTCAGAAGTTGTGCAAGGTTGGTATATAATTTCGTTTTCTGTCTGTATGTGGTAATTTTAATAAGAATGGATATGAAATTTTTAAAATAATGAAGTTTAATATAATAAAAAGTTAAATAAATGCTGTCAAAATTTGGAAAAGTACTTGTTTGATAAGTAATGAATAGATTTATGTAGTTTCTGAAAAGCTAACAAAAATTTTATTATTTAGGTGGACTAACTTTGAGGAAAGTGAGCGCTCTGGAATGGCTGTGCTTGATGTCTCAATTCCTACTGGATACATTATTCAACAACAAGATTTAGATGCATATGTGACATCAAAGCAAGTACCACTCCTCCAGAGAGCCCGATTTTTAACCAAAAAAGTTGTCTTTTACTTTGATTATGTAAGTATCAAATATTAATGCAAATATTGCTATTTTTTTAAGTTTTGTTGTCCAATGCTGATATTTGAGCTAGGAGACCATGAATTTCTGGATTGGTTTTGAAATCACTCCCTATGTTAAAATCTTTCTATAGAGCAAAACTTCCTCTGCTGTTTAGGATTGTATGATTACATTTACATCAACTGTAAATAAGGTTTTGGAAAGCGAAATTAATGACCAATAGGTGGTGCCAAATTCCTAAATATCAGACCTTAGGTGGTTTTGTTATCATTAGATCCCATTGTACATAGTAAAATTAAACTCCTTACCTCCATTAAATGCTCTGCCATTGAACGAAAAGGGCCCAGGAGTGATTTTGAAATAGGTGAAATGGTTAATAGAAGACAGACTTCATTATTTAGTTCTTGCTAATAGATCCCCTATATACTCCCTTTCCTTCACAGCTTGTGTAATTATGTTCATTTTGTTATATGTATTTTTAATTTGACTTTGAATGGCACATAGGAATGAATTTTATTGCAGCCACTACAATACTCCTTCACCCTTATGTTACAGTCTGATCAGCTACCCATTCCCTTGCTATGTAGGTGAAAATAGTGACATTCTTTGTCACTACATTTCATTATATAGAAGTTTCCAAGTGAATATATTGCAAAGAAAGAGGTTGCTGATTATTTATTTTGAGATAAGTTAAATTGTTTTAAGTTCTTCTTTAGAAGCTTCCATATACTTCTTATCTCTCATAAGACAATGAAGCTTTTCCTTACCAATGATCTGGTAAAGGGATTACTTATGACTTCTTCATATGTGGTAGAACCCATATATGTTTGCTTCACTGTTACATCTCTCTCAGTAGCACAATATATCTTATGGGAAATACTTCAGGGAATCTTATTTAGCCAATCCAGTAATGCTATGTGGAAGTTAACCGAAGGATTGAACTCTTATAAATATCAATGTGGTTCTATGCTGAATGCAGGTAGGCCATCAAATGATAATATTGTGTACAATATTTCACTGCTGTTAAGGACATTATTAAGATTGCACATATGTTAGTAAATTGTTCATTTTTGGAAAGTATACTCAAGTAGCTTGTTGTTATATTAAAAATGTGATGTAACAATTCTGATTTAAAGTGATTAAGTTTTATGTATAATCCCTATTGCATACTGCTAATATTATATTTCTTTTTGTTTTTCAGCTGGATAAACATGAAACATGTGTGAACTTCACAGTAGAACGATGGCACCCAGTTGCCAACATGTCACGATACTTACCTATTCGGGTTTATGACTACTATGCACCAGGTATGTGAAGGATAAGAAGTTAAAATACCCATCTATATTTTTATGAGAATAATAAAGCTTTAATTTTTATGCAATCGGAAATGTAGGCAATTATATGTGAACTGAAAGACTCCAGAAATTATCATATTGCATCATATATGAGGGCTGTTCAATTAAGAGTTGATCATAAATTTTTATTTGCATATTTTATTGTGCAAAAATTTAATTTGATATTGTAGGGTTAATGCAATGTACATGTGGTTTAAGTTTAATTGATTTGACTCTAGTCTGTTAGCAACTCTATGGGTGGTACCTAATCAAATGTTCAGTATTTCTGATAATGCTCCTTGCACCATTGGATGATCTTTATCAGTGACAATCATGGTATTAATGTCTGATTCAGTATGAGCAGTGGCTGGAGCTCCAGGTCAATCTTCCTTTGAAATTGCCTTCCAACATGCAAAATTTAAAACTAATTTTTAGCTGCATCATAGGGAAGAATGACTCTCTGTGAGCCTCTTGCAGTATTACATAGGCCACATCTAATTGTTTGTTTAGGCAAAACAAAAATTTCAATGCATGTACAAGTATGTATTATCTCAGTCATAGGAAAACTGAGCATTACAAAGTGCAAGAGTCAAATCAATGAAACTTGTAATGCTTATATTTTACATATTAAAATTACAGTTTAACATAAAATGAAAATGTTGCAGATTAAATTATGTGAATAAAAAGAGTATGATCACACTTTGTTGAACATTCGTGTATATTTTTTGGTGTTTGAATGCACATTACTGATTCTTATAATTCTAAGTTTTTTTATGTATCTCTGCCCATATTTCTTTCAAAGAGTTAAGGAAAAATAAACATTCTTATCAAATGCAGCATATTAGAGAGAGGTATGAAAATTCTCAAGCTCGAGCTTGGGTTTAAATTTATTCCCTCTCTCTGCTTAGACAGAATTTTAACATCAAAAGCAAACCATCGAAGAAAGATAAAATAAACACTAGTAATGATAAGGTCTGAGTTCATTATATTAAATAAGGGCAAGGTATCAGTCAAATTATGCATACTATTGATACATGTAGACATTTTTTTAAAGTAAATTTCAATCATAGGCTTCATAGTTCTTCATTTTGGCAAAATTGCAACATTTTACAATCTTGACTCATTTTAGAAGAAGAAAATATGCCTTTGTATCCCCTCCCTCCACCAGTTGAAGGATGGCGTTATGAAAAATCATTTTCTTGTGAAAACAATGTTGCTGTCCCAAAGGCCTTTGTGTAGTGAGCCAAAGAAAAAGAATAAATTTTACTTCAGTTTTTTAAAATAAAAATTATTGTTTCATAAATAACAATGTAAATTTACAAGCAACATAAGAATTAGTTTTAGTAGTTTTTTGTAGTTTAGTAGTAATTAATACAATTATTTGGTATAGAAATTAATTTATACCATGCTTTAACATTTGAAATAGTGAAATTAATTGTGTAAATAAATGTTTCAAAAATAATTAAATATAGACTATATTATCATCACCATTATGGCATGACCAAATTTATCTCTCTAATAAATCAAATGTGATAATTTTTTCTTTCCAGAGCGTTTCAATGAAACAATATTTGATTCCTTATCCACATATTTGCTCAACATCTGTGAAGTTTGTGGTAGCAGCCAGTGTCCTTATTGCCCCATTTATAATGGGGCTGTGCCTTCTCTTCGTGTGTTAAAAGAACAATCTTCATTTGTCCTGATTTTATCATTGAGTATTGCATTTTTCTGGCATAACCCTCGCTTATTTATCCTCTAATGGATGACCACGTGAGAAATCACTTCATTGAGACTAATACCCTTCACTTGATGGAGCAGGGTAATAAATTCATCCTTGTTAAACAGAGCACATCTAAATGATTGTGGTGCTGTGATAGCGAACATAATCCATAAATACAGTATTGGATAGTTTGAATGTTCGGATTTTCTAAATCTAGGATGTGATTCATATTGATGAGTTAAGATATTTTGTATTGAAAAATAAATGTACACACTGTATCACAAAAGTTCGTTTGTAAAGGTGGCCAAGTGTGAGATAAATTTGAAATGTAACTACATGCATTACCTCATTAATCATCTAATTTGTACATTTAAATAGAAATGGCACTAATCATCATGTATGCAAAATGAGAAATTGGTTGCAAAACGAAGAGTATATTAATTGGGTTATTTTCTTCAGGGCACCCTGAAGACAAGTAATGGTTTCATCTATGTACTATTATTTAGATTTCTGGAGGAGTTTAATAAGTAATGATGATGGCGGTTATATTTTTTCCCAAGTTGGTGAATTGTGACCACTTATTATCTGACAGAAAAATTAAGTAGTAATAAGTCACGCTAATGTTAGAAGCATTAAGTGGAAAATAAGTTCTAATATAAATGTTTCCAAAACTAGTGAAATCAAGGGAATGTGCAAAGACATTTCATATTGTGAAACACCTGAATAATTGCGTAATGCTCTGTACTTGTAATGGCAAGCACACCTGTTCTATGTGATTTTGTTGAAGAGAGATTGTTGTTACACTGATAGCAGTGAACTGAAGACCACATGGCAATAGTGGGCATAAACATTTTCTTTTTATATTTTTACCACACAAGTAAGTGATGGAGTATCATTTAAGCCATTGTGATTGACTGCTCGAATCTACTTAAGAGTAATATTTTTAAGAAAGCTAAAAATTGATTCCCATTAAGAGCATCCTTCTTTGAAATTCTTACTTGGATTAAAATCAATGGTATCAGTACACTCTTCCTTGAGATACCCTTTCTTCTGTTATTGCATATATATTTTTGTTCTAGACTTTGTCTATTTGAAAAATCAATTTTGTATGCATAAATATTAAATTGCTGTTGCATTCTTCCATTTTGTGGGAAAGCCCTAACCTTCTGAAAACCGTTCCCTATATTTTAAAAATATTATTTCATCATATTCAAAAGAGATAGCAAGAATTTTCAAAGAAAAATGAAAAACTTTCAAAGAAAAATGCTCTTAGTTTCGTAAAATTATTTTCACTTGTCTCCTTTGAGGCAAGTTATGGTTGTGAGTAAGTAATTCTTCCTAGGTTCTGAATCAAAAAAAAATTAATGCAATCTACCCCCATCTCATGAGTGTTAGAAGCCATATCAGCTAAAATGTATTATTATATAAGAAAACTGGACATTCATTTTAAATTGTCATCATTTGAGAATATAATGAAAAGTTACTCTTATTATCTTCAATAATACCTTGATGAGTGGATGATGAATAACTCATTTCAATTGTGGCATGCTATGTTTAATTTCCACCTCACTGTAAATTATCAGTAGGTATGTTTGAAATATTTAGAAAATTTGTTAACTGGTGTGAAATTTTGTTGTTTATTTTTAAGTAGCTGAAACCAAAACTATTTTAATGGTTTCTCTAGGTAGACTTACTTTGTTGTATGAAGAATATATTTCATTAATATTAGGAACTACATGTTAGTTTCTCATTTATGAAAGTATGATTTTATAATTTCAATATAAAAAGGGGAAAAATGAATGAAAATGTTTGCATAACTCATCAAACATGAGCTACTATCATATTATGTATATTTCCTTGGAACTGCCAAAATTTTGCATTTATGTGTTTATAGATATCATTTTTAAATGGCCTAGCAGAAAATGTGTGGTTAATGTAAGCATGTGGTTTGTTGCTGATTTCATCCTGTATAAAGAAAATTGGCCTAGATTTTATAAAGGTAATATTTTAAAATCTTAGATTTTTTTCAGCCTGATATTACTTTAAGGTTTCATTCAAACAAAACAGTTTTAAGATCCTCAATGTTAAGTGTGAATGAAGAAATGATTAATCAGATGTAAAACTTCAAAAAACCTAATTTATCCATAGCAGTTTTTAAGGGAACTGAGAAAAGACATGAGGTTGAATTCGCCAATATGTCTAGAGGAATTACATTATTTCGGCATAGGTGCATTTGTTGATCATGGAAGTGTGCTCCTACTGGTAGACTTACAGGGATTCTTAATTATATGGATACATTTTTGTGTTCATTTACTTGGGTGGAAATTTTTATTTAACAATACTGAACTTCTGTTTTTATCTTTTTGGCATTGTAATCATTTTCATCCACAAACAAGAAGGATCTTAAATCACAAGTTGTTTGAATGATGACCTCATGCCGTCCAGCATTTTCATTTTATTTTATTTAAATTTTGTTTGACTTACTTTTTGTTGACTAAAGTAATATATTTATGGCATTTTATTTGTCAGTGATGGTTGACATGATGTTTTAATACAGTATGTATGAATAGCATTTACATTTACATAGGCTTTTGATCATCTGGGCTGACAGAAAAAAAATTAACTCCAAAAAAAACTAATCCTGGATAATCCATTCTCCATACCACAGATTTATAAGTCAATGGAACCACATTTAATTTTTACATATTCATCCAAAGAGTTTAGGCTTAAGATGTTTTCATTCAAATCCTAAACCAAGAATACACTGGCTTTTTTCTATTGTTTTCCACATATGTCTCTTTAAATTCCTAATTATTTTTGTGCCACATGTTTCTGCATGTCTGGTTTGAATAAAAAGTAAAGTGTGCCTCACCAGTATCACAGATGGGGTTGAATGTTTATAACGTACATTAAATGGATCTGTGAGCCATCAAAATGAATTTAACTTCTTTTCCAGAAACTTCAATGCCTAGTATACTTAACAATGTGATATTTAAACAATTGCACCAAGACTGGATTGGTAAAACTATGCAATATGCTTGACTGAGTTTTGTGTGTAGTTTTTCAAGTATTTTTTTTCTCAATCAAAATTATATTTGGAGTTTTTTGAGGGAGTTCAATTTCTTTTTAAGCATAAAATTAAACCCAATCCCAGATTATTGAAAGTCTACTGTACCTGTTTTTTTTATAGCCTGGAAAGGATGTGTTTTAATGCAGTATTTGAGAAGGTCTCTCAAATCGTGTGTATGAATTAACAAACCACATTGAGCCAATGTGGAATATTTGTTCTGTAAACCTGCTAATGTTAATTCCATTTTAGTGTATATATTGCTATGTAGTTGCTTTTTTATAAAGGTCTTGATGGCCAAGTGAAAAAGCCATTACCTATTTCCAGTTTATGAAATCATTCAATGTGACAGGGAAATAACAGAGAGCAATTCATTTTACTGATAACTGTGGCTATTATTTCATTTCCTGAGGGTTGCTCATCTTCTTATGAATATGTGAATGAAATGTTGTAAAATTGAATGGATTAGGTGTTGAAAATAAATAATTTTTTAGATAGATGTGACTTTTATGTCCATTCTCTCGCAAAAATTCTTTTCTACTAGCATTTTTGTAGGTATCAACATTTATTTCTAAGAAATAAGCTTTGTCGCTTAAGCTTCTTCAAATTCTTGAAATTCCTCTGCAATACAATGTGGATCCAAATCAAGGGGAAACCAAACCATTTCAGTTATACTTAATCAACACATATATACCTCATACAACAAAATTCAAATATACACCACTTACAAAACTACATGTTTTGACAAATTATTTGATGTAATGGCTATTACATCATACAGGGATCCTTAATTTAATGACTTCATAAACCATTTATATGAAAAGCCCCATGATTCCAAAATAATTATGATAAAACTAAATAGTTACATTCATTAAATACAATACTGGAAAAATCTCTGTTGCTTGTTTTTAGTAACTCTAACCAAATCACTTAGTTAATTCTTGAGATGGAGTGCAAATTTGTAAAGCAAAAGGAAGTTGGTAGTTTTCAATTTTTTAAATTATTGTTCAACTAATGAATAATCCAAAATGTTGTAGGAATTCCTAAATTTATTAGTAGTAGTATTACTGAGTGTGATATTAAATTTAAGGACTTTTTTTTGTTTTTTTTTTTGTAAGGTTTCATCAGTATTTTATTAATAACCATCACTCTACTGGCAATCATCCCTTAATAATCACACTTGAATTCTTTCAAGTGATAAATGATCTTTGAGAGTTGAGATTGGGATGGTGTGGTAGCTAACGTACAGGCTTCCTACTGAGAGGGCCCGGGTTCAAATCCTGGAGGCAACAAATATTTTTCACTTATATCCCAATCCCTACTTTAGGTACTTGGATTCATTCAAGTAATAAATGATCTTTGAATATTGCAGATTGAAATCGGGATGGAGCGGTGAATAACATACTGACTTTCCACCCATAGAATCCAGGTTGGAATCCTTGAGGAGGTTGATATTTTTTCAGTTGTATCCTTATACCTACTTGAGGTGCTTTGTGGAAAGCACTTTGAATGAGTATATCATTCATTAAATGGGACATTAAGGTGCAGATCCCTTGGCACCTTTCATTAAGAGTAGCCTCCCATACAACTACTTCATTATTGCAGATTTTTGTTGGTGGAAATAATGGACTGTCAAATCTTGATTATCCTTGGTGGAACTGAACCTAAACAGAAGACGTGGTTTTGGCTTCATTCTGTAAATACTGATTATTTGTTTATATATCTTTCCCAGTGGATCCCGGTAGTCCAGGAATAGAGTGTTGGACTAATGACTGGAGGGTCCCAGGTTTGATTCCTGGGCAAGGCACTCTGGGAACCTGCAGCTCCACCCAAGCTATGTGATTTTTTGGGTACCAGATCTTCCTGGGAAACCATAACCGGCATAGGGAAAGGAACTGGCCCCCCTACCCTGATGTGTGAATTTCACATGCCGTCGGGCTTAGTACTGGGTGAACTCTACCATCACCCACCAAACCGACCTTCGGGTTGAATACTGATATGAATTTCCCCTCCCAATATGAAATAATCTCTGAAAAATTCAAACAACTGCGGGAGATACTACGACAGTGACATTTATTAAATTATCCGTCTGTTGGTCCTGAAATGTAGAAATTTCATAGAGTTAAAATTTTAATCAAGGTGCCTGACTTTTAGACTGTGAAATTCTGACGTTTCCTCAACCACATTTCATAGGGTATAGGTTGCTGACATAGTCCATTAACTTCAGAGGCTGTGATATAGGAATGTCGGTGGTTGACTGCACAAACAATATCATAAATTCTTATCCATTCTTCTCTCTAAGAGGCATAGTATCAAAAAAAGAGAGTAACGTATTGATCTCATGAATTTAAAGGGACTTTGTGGTGAATTAGCACTCCTCCTATCCAAAGGTTACCCTACTCTCCCATCTACCGTAAGTGTTATTGTTAGGAGATGACGATGTAGAGATTTTACAGTCTGCTATGCCAGCTTGACTTTTGTATTTGTTTTTAATATCCCTTTGGTTTTGAAAATTTACAATTTGAAAAAAGGATGAATTCACCTGTTTTACGTAAATAATCGTTTTGGAACCTGTTTGACTTCATTGATATCTTAACTGCTTTAGCAAACCGAATATTTGATTTGCTAGCTTTCCGTAAATTATTCTTAATAGTGCTCATCTCTGTGATTCTGGGTTTTCCATCCGTGTTAGTTGTCTTCAGGTGATGACAGTTTTTCTGGCCATTCTGCCTGCATGCTAGCAGGATCGCCAGCAAAATTGTTGTCACCCAAAGACAACTAATGCAGATGGAGAACTCTGAAATGCAGAGGAAAGCAGTTCAATGTCGCAATACCCTTCATACAAATTTTATTCTTAATAATGTTTCACAACAGCAAGCATATCAACATTTTTGATCGTCCATGGCAATATAATGAAGAGTTAAGATAAGTTATGTCAATAGGACCTCTAACTTAGGCCAAATGGGAATGTTATTTCTTGGAAGGGTTTCAATGGGCAATGATAGGCTTTCAATGGGCATTATCATTAGTCATAGAAAACCTTCCTAGAAATAATACCGTAATGATAATACTTAATGTTTTTCAACTTTGATGAAGAGGCCAGAATCTATTTAATATTTGAATATTGATATTTTTGAGAATCCAATTTCAAAAGATGCTTATGGACTTTCTCCTTGTATAAGACAGTTTTCTGAGCCAAAACAAAGTTAAATTGTTTTGCTGCTATAGTGAACTTCATTGGTTCGTGGTCATGGTATTTGCATGTAGTAGCATGCAATATATTATGAACAGAGCGGCATAATATTTAGACGTAAACTGAAATACTTTCCTGAGGACATCCAAAGATATCTTATTGTTATCTGGTGGTATTTTTCACATCATTTTAACTTCAAATTACATTTTATCTCCACAGTTAAAATTTCTATCTATTCCTTATGGTATGATCAATTTCCTATCACTTGAATTGAATTATTTTTACCATATTTGAATTAATTATTCTTATTTTGCATTTGTTTCACATTTCCATAATTATTAGTAGATAAATAATTTTTTTATCACTCAGAAAATTACTATTTCTTATGTCAATTTTTTAGAAATCACTCATTTATATACTTGTATTTAAACATTCAGTATATTTTTCAAAAAGGGAACTTTCACAAGACAGTGATTTCAAAGAATACAGCTTGTGAACAATGTATGAAGATATAATTTGGGATGTGGAGTTGTCTCTAAGTACACACTTGATTAGTGTTGAATTTCCTTCGTACACGGTCAGGATTTAAGGTAACACTCTATGACCTCACATCGAAGTCACTGAGGAGAAAAAGCATTTAACTTTGCCCACTTTCAACCAAAAAGTTATTTTTTCTGATCAAACAATAATTTATAACCAGACTGATTCTTTTAATTCATCAAAACAAAAATTTCACGTTGAGTTACTATTTGCAATGGAATATAGTGATAACTTGGAATATATAATTAATTAATGAGTGCTGATATTTAATAACCCAAATGAGAGTAAGATGATTGGTCAGTTGTCAGACATTTTCAGTTCCTGTAAAATTATGTTACAGGCACAACTAATAATATTGATTTTGATAATTATTCCAAAATATTATCACCCTTAAAGGTGCTAGCAAATGATATTTTAGAGTTAGCGTTGAAATTTCCTTCTGTTTTTGACATCCACTTATTCATGGGCTTCAAAATTATCATTAATATTGGAAATATCTTCCTTAATTTCGGTCACACTTCCTCTATTTTCAGTTGATGTCCTACTACTAATGCTATCTTCTTCATCTCCTTCTAAACATTCAACAGGGGTATCAATTTCTTCTGTAAGTAAATTGGCTTCAACTGTCTCAGATTCATAAGTTTTATCTTGATCCTTTTCTTCATGTTCCTAATGTGAAAAAGTGTCAAACTAATTATAATGTATTACATTGAATATAAAATTCTATTAGTAATAGCTAATAGTAATTAATAATGTGTAATATGTTATGAATTTGATATCACGAATGTGCCACCATCTTTTTGGCCATTATTCAAGGAAGTAGAGTTACTTACATTAGATTAGAATGTAAAACCTAATTCATGTTTCAATTAATCTGATTTCTACAATTCTGTTCATGGTAGGCTAAGTGAATATTGCACAGGTTTTAATTTACATTGGTGGTTTATCACGACCGTAAAAAACGCAATGCACAACTGATTGCAATTTCACAGAATAAATCTATGGGCTTAGCTGTTGGCATCTAGCCTTTAATGATCTCATTTTGACACTAATACTGTAGATTTCTCACCATATCCTAACTCCTTCATTGGTTTGAATATTATTTAGACTAAACACATTTTTTCCTCCATGACAGACCTTTATGACAAATTACTTTTACTTGATGGTTGGATAGTGCAATCTCACTACAAGTTAGGTCTTGGTGGGGAGATGGAGTTACATGCAGAGGAGTATCCTGAATACAAGGTAATTGCAGAAAAAGCAAAAACTTCTTTAACAGATTTCTAAAGTAAAGTTTCTTGTAATGGGACGAGTTAATTGTGCGAAGTGCTAATTTTAATAGACAATACAAAATATTACATTTATTTGCTGAAAAATGTGACCTACCATCGTAATTTTTATGGTGTATATTGTGATTTCCCAGTGCAAAATTTTACATTTTTTTTTGGTAATTGCTACTAGCTTTACAATATTAATTCTTTTCGAATTTGACGCATTTGGAAGAGGGGAGTTGTTGTGTAAGGAAGGGTTGTATATAATTTGTCTGATCCACATAAATCTTCTTACATAGTGAATTGCCTAGTGAACTTTCCTTTTTCAGTAAAATTGTCTGTATACATAATAAGATTGAAAATGAATAAGACAGTAACATTTGCGGTAATTTATTTTTCAAACAAAAGTGAGAGTTTGTTAATATATATTTCAATTATTTTTTGCAAAAACTTTTAGTTTTATATTTCAGGATTTGCTGGTATGTCAAATCAAAGTTAATTTTTTCCAGCATGTTAGTATGCTAACATGTACTTTAAGAGAAAAATCTCAGCTTTTAGAAGAGGCAGTCTTTAAGTTATATGACAGGGTAAATTTTCAAACCCCTTTAAGTAATTATTTTTTCCGAAAGTTGGGAAATGATTCCTACTACTTTATACACGTATTACTCCTCGTCAGTTCATCAACCGATCACCAGACGTCACTTTAGTACATCTCCCCGGCTGTAGTTCATTGATTCTCCAAGAGATGGCACCACTATCCACCTAGGAGGAAATATTCTTGAATTTTTGGATTTGCTAACAGAATTTTCGCTTAATTTGTGCTAAATTAATGATGCCAGACAATATTCTTAAAATGTCAATCAACTCTCTTCATAGCAATTAATTATTTTCGGATATTATATTTACAGCTCACATGCAAATCAAGTATAAACTTCCTTCATGCAAAGAGACTCTTCTCCCTATTGTACTGTTCTTGCAATCAACACATTCGTTTATTAATCCTTATAACTGCGGTCATATAAATAGTAATACCCACAACATATTTCCACTAAGCTGTGAGTTCATAATGTTTTTACTATGTATCAGGTTTGAACCTTATCGACCATACTTTTTTATTGTTTTACATAACTTATTCATCTTTCTGGTATGCCTGTATTAATTTTCTTTTTGGTATTTATCTTTATGAATTTGATAAAATTGCAGTTATCCACAAATATACACATAACATTACAAATTAGTATTTGCATTAAAAATGTCCTTGAATTAAAAAATAGTGTTTTTCGCTATCATACACTTTAGTTTTTGTTCCAGAATTAGAGAATGGCATAATTTTAAATTCAGGCATGCTGAAAAAAATAGAAACTGTCAGGTAGGAAAAGATATTAGAAAGATGAAAAATCCTTTTGCCAAGCTATCGGAAAAACCCTAGCCTAACCCTAGAAGATAACTAACTTATGTATATGGTAATATGCCAATATCATCTAGAAAATTTCCTTTTTATTCATTCTAGATGTGATCTTTGCAAATATCTTCACTAAAGACTTACCAATATCTCCAATCACATTGAAATTAAATTATTGACTTCATAATTCCACACACTATTTAAAAAACCCAACCCAGGTTTTGACGTCGAATATCATCAGGTTCAACGTTGAAACCTGGGTTGTGTTTTTTAAATTTTGTGTGTGGAATTACGAAGTCAATAATTTTATTATAACATG
Source organism: Hetaerina titia (assembly GCA_037158775.1). Classification (NCBI taxonomy): domain Eukaryota; kingdom Metazoa; phylum Arthropoda; class Insecta; order Odonata; family Calopterygidae; genus Hetaerina; species Hetaerina titia. The sequence goes on along the minus strand of CM073769.1, from coordinate 84,833,595 downwards.
CCAATTCCATACAGTTATGCCGGAGACAACAAATATCTGCTTATATTTTGGGTGAGGTACTTCGAAGATCTTTTTAATAAAGCGATAGTCAGGAAAGGTAAGATAAGCATTCTTACTATTTTTGTATCGAGACGTGAAGACCCAGGTTCCTCATTTAGCCATGGATTACTTAATATTGCTGGTAATTGCAGGCGGACACGAAGTGGTGCCAGAATTTGAGATATGAGTTCTTTACATGATGATGAGACTTCTGGCTCATCAAAGAACTGCACTTTTCTCTGTATTTGCTAAATAAGAAATTTCAACCGATTAAAGTTGTGCAGGTGTGTTTATCCTATTTCAGAAAGCTAAAATAAAAAATCTTAAAAGTTTTGTCCTCATCTCTCTTTAACAATGAGTTATATTCTACCCATGAATTAAAAGATTTTTCAGCAGTTTTTAGAAGAAAGGAGTATTTCTTTAAAGAAATTGATTGAGAAATCCCTAGGCATGTAAGGTACTTACAATGCTTATTACTATAAAGAATCGGGAAAGGTTCTTAGTATTGCAAAGGCCATATATTTTTCATTTTATACAGAACCTGTACCATTATTTCTTCCAAATTACGGATAGAATAAGGATTTTAAAATGTTGATTTGTCCACCTACAATTGGGAAATTTTGATAGCTTCAAAAATCTCACTAATTATCACAAATGTAGTATAGCATTTTATAAAATGAAAGGAATAAGTTCTTCCATTCATAATAATAACAAGCTTATAAGTTAGCAAATTAATCGTGTGATGCAGTTTGGGTCAATTTTCACCTCTTCTCTCCTTGTCGATATATTTATTATGCACTACATCAATACATAATAATGATAATATGGTCAAATGCAAATAATCACAATAAAAAATGTCAGCCTTTCGACAAAATAGATGTACAAGCAGATTATACTCGTAGATTTATCAATGCAAGTTTCAAGAAAAAAATTAAACTTAAGAAAGCTAAAAAATTAGAATTTAGGAAAAGGGCTCAATAATATTTTTTTGCTTTAGATTGGATTACCACAAAGTATATACATTAAATTATTTTTTAACTATGCTACATTTACTGAATTCTTGCCTTGAGAAGATGATTATAGTGTGCATCATCAAAGGGTAGACGCCCATACACCATAGCAAACAAAACAACACCCATCGACCAAACATCAGAGTGTCTAGGCTGATAGGGGATGCCCCGTAAGACTTCAGGAGAAGCATATGCATAACTTCCACAAAATGTTTCACACAGACCCATGCCAAATGGTTCAGGAACAGTTCTTGCAAATCCAAAGTCAGACAGTTTGATATTGTAATTGTGGTCCATTAGAAGATTTTCACATTTTATGTCTCTGTAAATTTAAGAATTCTGAAGTGCCTGAACAGACCTTTTCAATCTAACACATCAATATATATTATAGAAATACTGCATTATTAATCAACTGTAATTGGAATAAAAAGTGTACAATCTACTTAAGTAGTTGAGGTTGCCTATTGCCCAGGTGATTACAACATCAATGGAGGAATAGGTATAAAAATGTTAGGTCTAATAGAATTAATTGTAAAGAAAGTGATACAACAAACCTATGCACTATTCCGCGCTCATGGCAATAATAAATAGCATCTGCTAGCTGTTTGAACCATTTTCTAGCTCTAACTTCATCAACGTGACCAAATCTTCTAACAATGTCCAAGAGACTGCCATTTTCTGCATATTCCATTATAATATATACCCTATTGAGAAACAAATAATACAATACTTCCTTAAATAATTCTGCAATTCTTGTAATCCTGCTTTGAAAGACCCTTGGTATATTAACATCTCAAAGGAAAAGTAAATGTGATATGTAACAAATCAGAAATTTCTTCCATACCTCATATAATTTTAATCTCCCCAAAGAAAAAGATTTATGAAAATTTTGGGCAAGGCAATTAAATTAATTTAATGACGAAGGAATCATAGTCTATTATAACTGATACCTCAAAACTTAAGTAGGATACAGTACCGCTACTATAAGTCACCTGTGAGTTGTTTCTATGGCCTGCATAAAATGGATTATGTTAGGATGTGTCAGCCCTTTAACTACATCAATTTCACGAGGAAGAAATTTAGTGAGGTAATCGGAGGGAGCATTATACTTTGCGACAATCTTGATGGCAACATTGCACCCATGCCTCTCGGAATAGGCAAGCTGGAATATGTAATAGTAATTTTAATACATTGACGTAAAAAATTAAATGTATAAGTAATAAACCGTATCTTTACCGCAATATTTCAGAGGAAATGAATAGGACAGATATATTGTCATTTAACTAGAAATTAAAGAAACCTTAACAGATGCATAGGATCCGTTTCCGATTGTTCGGCCAACAGTATACCCATGCGTTTCTAAAATTGATAATCTTCGGGGAAGACTAGGTATTTCCAAAGTTGATCCAGGCTCCACAGTGTTTTCATCAGCTGGACTTGGGTTTGGTTGTGGTTCTTCTGTATGTGGAACTTCTGACACAGAAGATTCGGAAGCGGATAACCGTTCCTTCATGTTTAGAAACTATCTCATTCCCGAATTATCGAAAATGGCAATTGATAATTTTGAATCATCAAGTTCAGCATTTCAATGAATGCAAAACTTTTATTGTAATGTAAATAACTATATCTTTGTTGTGTTCGTCAAACGCATTTTAGTAATTCTCTTGTTAACGGAGCATTGAATGTTGGTCGTATGTGCGTATCAGTGCGTATTTACCTCGTGACGTAATATAACCTGGGTGATTGTCTGGCGTAGCAAGATCCATAGAACGAAGTATCATCATCTTTGTAGTAGTTTTAAGTTTCAACTATGTCGTACGCATACCTATTTAAGTACATAATTATTGGTGATACAGGTATGTTGCTAATTAATTTGTTGTAGTAAAATTTTGTGAGTGATAATGAATACAGTATTGGCACGAGAAAAAAATAATAGATTGTCACTTTGTGTCACTTGTTCACCGAAGCAATGAGCTGTCTGTAATCACGTCGTAGAAATCTAACGATCTTTTGTTCAAATTTAATTCCGTGTATTAATTTCTTTTTCTCAATTCTCTTTTATGTTCTCTAGGGGTGGGGAAGTCTTGTCTCTTATTACAATTTACAGATAAGAGATTTCAACCTGTGCACGACTTAACAATTGGTACGTTTTTTTGGGATTTCTGTTTGCGAGTTTGAAAATTGCCTACGATATCATAAAAATTAGCTCCTTTACTTTTATTAACCATATAAATTTTTGATATTTTTTAGGTGTCGAATTCGGAGCTCGTATGATCACAATCGACGGGAAGCAAATAAAATTGCAGATATGGGATACTGTAAGTTTTTATTACATTGTACTTGTGTTTAGTATGTGTTTAAGGGGTGTTTTAATGATGTATCACTTAACATATGTTTTCTGCATGGAAGGCAGTTTTAAGACAAAGGTAAAGGGTTTCAAATTTAAAACTCCATAGTGAGATGAATTATTTGAGCTCAAGTTATGATACCAATTTAGACAGCAAAGCTTTATCTTGTTCGAGACACCGTCCATAGTAATATTAATTCTGCAATCGAATTTTCATGTATTGTTGATATTTATTATTTATGTCAGGTTTTTTTTACAACGAAGGCAATTTTTTCTAATGCTTGATCGTGGGACATCTTAGTTTTATTCATTCGAAGATAACCTTTATCATTAATTTATAAGGAAGATGACATAGAGGTGCGTCTGAAATTTATGATGGGCAAAATTTCAAACCACACATGCTTTCAAATTTCAAGAATTTGTCTTCTAGTGTGCCATCTTTTCGTATTCTTTCAGCCTATTTATTGGGTCCCTATGAATAATGTTAGCAGGAGCATTAATTATTTTCCTCATATGGCATAATGGCAATCCGTCTAAACTATATCTGAGAGAATATGTACATTGAATATATGGTAATAATGGTATTAAGAAATGTTGTAGTAATTGAATGCAGTCATCATAAAGATTTTAGATCGTTCCACCATCATGATTCGGAAGGGAATCGCCTTGTAATAGATATGAATAGAAGAAAATAGTTGCCAGCATTTTAAAGAAACGATTGTTTTCTTAATGTGTCTCAATTTTATGACTTCGCGTTTACATTAAAATAAATTATTTATGACCATACTGATTCTTCTCCTACTCAACATTTAGCATGGCATTCATGTTAGTGGTTTTAATTTTTCCGTTTCTAGTGGTCCTTAAGGACGGTGTGGTATTTATTTTGGTAATTGTTAACTTGGTGTTCTTATATGTTTTTTTTAGGCGGGACAAGAAGCTTTTCGTTCCATCACACGCTCCTATTACCGTGGTGCAGCTGGTGCTCTTTTAGTGTATGACATCACAAGAAGAGAAACTTTCAATCACTTAACGACATGGTTGGAAGATGCACGCCAGCATTCAAATTCCAACATGGTTATCATGCTTATTGGAAACAAAAGGTGTGTATGATGAAAGTAGGTTACTGAGAATGGAGTTAAAAGTTATTTTATATCCATCAGTCATCTGGTTTGACTTAGGATTACTATTGCTACCATGACGTGATAAAAGTAGTTAGTTGTAAGATAGCACTCAGGGACAAGCATAACTTTCTCAAATAGTTGTTTTCTATGTTATTTTTTCTTACTGGTTATGAACATTTGTACTTTGTTATCAATGGAGTATTTGGTTCTTAGTAGCCATGTCTGTTTGCAAGGTTGCAACCAGCTTGCTGAATAATATTATGATTGAGATTTTTAAGACCACACATTAACTCCTTCCTTGTACATTATTTAGACATGCAAACACTCACAGTTTGTGTATGTTGTGTATGTTCCATCACTGTTAGGCAGTCAAATGCTTATCCTTGTCTATCGTAAATAATTGAATGGAAAAACTTCATGGGTCCAATGTTGGTGAGTTTCACATATGGTTTTTAATGATGTACCAAGCCTTGTGAACGATCCCTGGCAAAGATATATTGGCTTCTCAACGAAAAACCACAATTGTAATTTCCTCAAATTTTAAGAATTCAAGGCAACTTTTGGCTAACTTTTATTTGCAAAGTTATACTTATTTTAGTTGTAGATATACTTTTTTTATGACTTTTAAATTACATTTATTAGTAGCTTGAACTCACCATACATGTTAAACGATTTACTACAAATTCAAAGAAAAATATACAATTGTATGTTCCATACATTACTTTGTATTGCCTGTCAGTACTTTTATTTGAGTAATTTATCTCCATTAAAGTCCTGCATTCAATTAGAAGTGCTACTTTCTTCTAGTTGTCATCTGTAGGGGGTGAACAATAGTAAGTATGTGAGTCATCAGTAATTAATAGGATTTTTTTTTACCTTAGCCTCTATAATTGTGCTGATGGTCCATGGTATAGTAAAAATTTGAAAAAGGATTATGTAAAAACTTGAGAGAGACTTCTCATGCTTGACTTGGACAAACTTCCAAATGACCACATTTTTGTAGAAATCATAAACTTCATAACTTGCAAGCTACAAATTATCAGCTTCTATTAATGTTGTTTGTGTGATAGGTGCAAGAGGTCTTGTCATCAACAGCCTTAAGGTCTCCAGAGCACCCAAAAGTATCCAGTCATGGAATCTTATAGCACCCAGAAATATATCCCATCTTTAAAATGACCTTAAATGAAAATGAATTTTAGGACCCGATCAGTTAAATTTTTATGCACTCTAAATAATTTATTTTTTGCAATGCTTATTTTACAATAATTGAAAAATGTAGGTGTTGTCTGGCTCTCGAGTAGCCTACTGAGACTCCACTTTTGAGATGATTGTTTAGTTTCTCCCCAATATTTCATCACATCCTAATTTTTTCTAACTGTCAGCAAAGTGTGGCCTCTGCTTTCAACTAGAAATCTTCCTCATGTGGACACAGGTTGGGAAAAATGGTACATAATACTATTCTGCATAACATGTCAATCACCTAAAACAATGAAGTTCTTTAATGTGCACAAAGGTTTCATTTAGGAACCTGACAGTTTTTGGTTGAAGTTTTAAAACTATGAATATGATATAGGCATCAGGTGTATTCTCATTCTCGAGTAGTTGCTCTGACAGTAATGAATATTTTTTTTATCCATTAGTATTCTAAAAAGATTGTTTTGTGATGAGTGGTGCATGAATTAGATGTCCATGCTTTGGGTCTAGTTTTTGATTCTAAGTCATATTTCTGACTGAAGTTTGTTTAAACTAATTCCATATCTCTTGCTACATTTTCTTACACAATTTGTTGTGTTTGCTGTAGTTCAGCTTTTCTCTGTTTTGAGTCTTATTAACTAGCTCTTTGACTAACACAACCGTAAAGGAAATGCAAATTTTAAATTTATAAAAATCAATATTTTAAATGGAATGTAAAAAAGAGCTAATTTGGGCGTATAACATAATCTTAGATTTCAAACTCAGTAATTATCATCATGTGTTAAGCTTTCTTAAGCATAAATAATGATAAAGTGATTTGGTTTGCCACAAACACATTAAGTTAATAATAGCCACAATTTTAAGGTCTACAAATTTGTTTCACTTTAATGTATTCATGGGGATTAATATTTTGAAAGTAATAATTAAAAAAATAGTGATCTGGAAGATTTGAAATAAATCATGTTGTAATATTCCACACTTTTATTGAATCTCCTCAACTGTTATAAAATACAAACCTCATTTTCAAATGGTTTTCACACTTGTCTCACTGGTATATTTCTTCTATGAATACTCACTGGGTAAATAGTGGGAGAAAGGGAAGGGGTGAAGGGAAGAAGTTGACTGTGGAGAAGCATTCATATTGGAAAAAATAGTGAATTAGAGGCAGTTCAGGTTATCTGTGGAAGGATAGCGATATCTGAACAGTTAAGAGGGTAGGATTCATAGACATAAAATTGGAACCCAAGTTTTTTTATGGGTAAAAATTAATTTTTAGGCATCCAAAGAGTTCCAGCTAGTATGCCTGAATATGAGTGTTTTGCAGTGGTTTTGTAATGTTAACTAGCAGACAGCCCTGGTCATAATTGGCCAAATGTGTATTCTGCCATGGTACACTTAAGCTGAGGCTTTTCATTTTGAAGATGGCTGAAAAGTTTTTTTCTGATAGTAAATTGAATACTTTCTTTCTGAGATTGTCCTAGAATTTGAATGTAATCAGAGTAGATAATGTTATGAGAATATCAGTATGTAAATCTAAGACAAATATGCCCCCTAGTTTTCAAGGCAAAGCATTAATGAGGAATTGATTACGTCTTCTATAGCCTCAGTTTTTTGACTAATATTCCTATATAAAAACTTGCTTTTATAGGTCATTTTAGAGAAGGATAGGGAATTTCCTTGTAATTGTTAGAAATGATATCTTATCGCAAATCTGTTGTGGGATATGCAAAGTCACCAAAGTCTCACTGTATTGTTATTTCGGGAACCTTACTCTCTTTCAATAATTTATTCCACATTGCAAACTCTTAACCTTGTATACTTCCTTCATCCCTCATATTCTTCCTTTTTTTGTTGATGAGATCGCTAATTTCCCTTTTGTTGATTGTCCATCACCTATGACTGCTGTTGTGGTTGGGAATAACATCCTCTAATATATCTTTTTCTTTGCACTCTCAGAACCAGTACTTTGTTATCCCAACAAGCATCAACTTTTGCTATTCTGACCATTCCTTTCAAGCTTTCTCTAGCATCAATCACACTTTTCTTTTAGGTATCGATGTTTATTCTATTCTGACTAATTAGATGACAGTTTCTCATTACCTAATTCTTAGATTTTATAAAAAAATGTAGAGAACTATTACCTATTGAATTGTAGAGTAGAACTTGCATGTCTTCAGTCAGTTTTTCTGTGATTCACTAAGCATGTTCTTCTAAGTTTGTAATGGCGGAACGGTATTAATTAGAGAAATGGGTGTTAATGGTGCTGAAATGATTTATAATATAATTGCAGTGAAAATTACAGGTATTGTTTGGTACTTCATAGTACCTTGTCCTCTTAACTTCCATGATACTTTTGTCTGCTTAAACCTAATGTTTGATTTGTGCATGTACCACAAGAATATATATTATATGTAATATATCAAAATAATTTTACCAGACTGTGAAAATGATTTTTTATTTGCTGGCCATTTTTGTCAATGTAATTATGAATGATGTAGCATATATATATATATATATATATATATATATATATATATATATATATATATATATATATATATATATATATATATATATATATATTAGTTCATTTCTGTAAACTCAAAGAGTTTGAAGTTTGTTCTTATGGATGCTCAGAATTGGGGTGCAAGTTTTTTATGATGCATATAGTGCAAGCAAGTTAATAGGCTAAGTATTATACAGGGTGCATCATCATATCTTCCTTTCTAAAGGCGTTTTGCTCCATAAAATCTGCTGCTCCTTTCTGTTGCTGCACTTTGTATGTGAGGATCCATTAAGTGAATCATATTGGCACCATTCATACTGATTTGTTTGCGATGTTCTGGTGATTTTATGGATTATATACTTTCAATATTCATTTTGCACAATGTTGTACTGTCACCAGATGGAAAAATGAAATCAGGCTTCTGGGACAAATGAAATACTTCCATGAAGTTATTGGTTTATGTGCAAACTGGAGTTAATTTTGCCTTCAAAATGATTTTATTGCTATGCATTTTTCCATTCATCATGTGACACTAAATTAAAGATATTTAAACTTATGTAGCTCAGAAAATATTTTTAGTCATGTTTCTTGAAAAATATCTTGTAGATCTGTATTTGCTTCACAGTAATAAAGATAAGGAAAGCCATATGTCATAAATACATCATGTTACAAAATTGTGTTTAGACAAAACTACAATGTTTTTCCATTAGACTGTATTGAGATGATCAGTTAATTTTTCTTTAAATCCTTTTCTAGCTTGCAGAATCCATAACTCTAATAAGTATTACATGAGCATGAAGATTATTCAAATTTGTTGTTTAAGTTATGAGGCAATGCTTTTTTTTAACCAAGTTTAATATTGAATTTTTATATTTTAGTCTTAAATGGTATGTCTATCGGGTAATCAATTGTTTTAAACATTTTCTTTTGTCAGTGATCTTGAATCCAGAAGGGAGGTTAAAAAAGAAGAAGGTGAGGCATTTGCAAGAGAACATGGTCTCATATTCATGGAAACTTCAGCTAAGACTGCAGCTAATGTGGAGGAAGCTTTCATTAATACAGCCCGGGAAATTTATGAAAAGATTCAAGAAGGAGTTTTTGATATCAATAATGAGGTAAAAAAGCTATCTTAAATCTTTAGTGGCTACAACCCATGCAAATATGAAATACCTATTGAGGTAAAATGCATAATTTTGTGCGGTATAAATTAGTAAGAGAAATTCATTAAATCGGTTGGATTTTTAATATCTAACTCAGAACATTCTAATACTCTAAAATCAACTGTAATTCAAAGTATATAACCCTCTTTCTTTGTGTCTTTTCCTTCCCTCTCTCATGCTCGTGTTTGTACATCGTCACCTAATTTGTTGTTTAAAATTTAAACTTCTGCCTGTCCAAATTGTTGTTTCAAACTGGACCATACTTCTAATGTCTCCAGTGTCATCGATGTCTACATAAAGTCACCATTGGTAGGCTGTGGATTTTATGTAATAAGGTCTTATCCAAGAGAACTCTATGGTACTTAAGTGCTCAGCAAGCTCCCTTGGGGACTGGTGCTAATGCTGGTCTGCCTAGTAGAATGCCACTCTTGACAAGAGCTTGTTATGTGTCATCAATTAATGTGAATACAAGTGGCTTATCAGCTTTTTATGCTGTACCAAAAAGAGATCAGCTATATGCAGTTGCACAACAGATAAAATTATCCCATAAGAACACCTTTAAAAACCTAATGACTCATTTTAGTGGTTTTTGTTATCAGGAACTACTTACACCTAGAACTACTCACCTGTGCTTAGATGGACTCTAGCCAAATTTTTCTCGGAATCTATTGGAACTTCATAAGTATCCAAAGTGGATATGACTTGGACCCATTAATTGAACAAAAAGGCCTAACACTATGCACATGAGTCAAATGGTTTCATGAATAGAGATGGGAGGCGAGAACCAAGCTGATTAAAAACAGCATTGCATGATTTTTGTCACTCATCTCCAGTGCAAAACCATATTAGAGATGGCCACAATGATTCTGTAAAAGAAAAATAGAGGTGCAAATTAATTTCAAAGAAGAGGAAGTAATGAAATTCGCTGTAGCACATCTTGATTTAGGCAAACCATTTGATAAGAATAAATTTTTAAAATTATATGGATATGAACAAGAAGAATTCTGTAACCATATATGATAAAAAAGTCATGAAGAATTTGCTTAATGTAATAATTTACCAATTACTCTACCTATCAGTTTCAAAGTGCCAACCAAAAGTAAATGTAGTGTGTGCTTAGTTGCTATATAATTAGTGTGTATTTTTTAATCAATATATGTTAAAATGGGCAACAACAAGAGCAGATGTCATGCATGCATAGGAAAAAAATAGGATAGATAATCCAATTATTCTTCTCACATCCATACTACTTTGACTATTTTGGTGCAAAGCACTTCCGAAACGTTTTTATTTGCTCTAGCTAATGAACTCTTAATTTTAATATTTAACTGAACTTTCCTCTTTCTGGAAAGAAAGAAGAAAGCCACATAACCTGTGTTTTGTTTACCTTATTTGTTACCCATACCTATCTCACAGACTTCCCCAATGCTCTCAGCAGTGCTTGTAACCCTGTCTCCAGCACTTTTCGTGCCTCTTTAAACATTCAATATAGTCAATTTTCTCTGCATGTGTGTTGAGAAACATAATAATGAACACCTCTGTCTTACTCTTCCTAACATTGCCCATTCCAAATCTCTGTTCGCCACTCATACATTAGTAATCTTGAGTTATGTACTGGTTGCAGATAAGGATTCTGTACCTCCAACTTACTCTTCTTTTCTACCATGCATTTATTAATTCTACTCAGTCCACTCAAACGCCTCAAAATCTAAAATCCTACATCGTAATCGTATTGTATGCTCCTCCCAATTAGTAATCTAATTTTTTCTAATGGCATCATGCATACCTCTCCCTCTACTGAACCCAAGCTGTTTGTCGCCTAAGTAATTATTTCCCCTCTTCGCCATCCTCTTGTTGATGATTCTGAGAACTTCAGCTGTGTGCAAAATCCAACTTATTGCTCCAGCTTTAGCTGCCTTGCCTTTTTTTTCGAGGATTGGAACTGACTCTGTTCTGAATAAATCTTCAGGCCAAATTCCTCCCCAATAAATGCAATGAATTATTTCTTATGAATTTATTAATTATTTTAATGTCCGTTAAACTCACCATTTGGTATGTCTGGATCATATATGCCTGAAGAAGCCATTAATTCATTCAAAAACCTTGTTTTGGAGGTACCTCATTCGGAGTGGAAAAAGTGTAACGAAAATCGGTTCAAGTGCATGCAAAAGTGTATTGATTATCTTGGAGAGTACTTCGAAAAACAATAAAGCCATTGTCCACAATAAATTACTGTCTTTTCATTATCAGGCTGAAAATATAAATAGCAACACTCATATAAGCATAAAAACTAATGCAAATGTTTAACACACTGGAAAAAAATGACAAATTTGGAATTTAATATTTGAGTGTCAGTGCAAATGTGATAAATTAAAGGTTTTACGAGGTGTGTAATTGAGGCTGATTTTTTTTATTTTTTCATTTTCATAAAATTACAATTTTATATTGTCACCCTGAAAATAGCTTCCTTCTGAAGCCACACAGTGCTTCATACGGTTCTTCCACTCCTCATAGTAGTGCTGGAACTACGATACTGGAATAGCCTTCAGCTGGTCGGTTACAGCCGTTTGCATGTTTTTTACTGTCCCGAAATGAGTGATTGAGGTGATTTTTTTTCAACTAATGGCAGAGAAAACACAAAGTCACAAGGACTTAAATCAGGCAAATAAGGAGACAGAGGAGCCACAGGAATGTTTTTACTGGCCAAAAACTTGGTCTTGCAAAAGGTTTTTGGAACTATTTTTGCACTGATTTTTATCATCTCCAATACATTGGTCAATACCTGATGAACAGTGGTATGAGTCAAATTCAACTCTTCCCCAATCATTCTGACTGTCATACGATGATCTGAACACACCAGATCCCAGATTCTGTCAACATTTTCATCGGTTCTTGCTGATGAAGGCCTTCTGCTTCGTGGTTCATCTTCAATCTCTTCCTTCTGAAAATGCCTTAAACCACCGAAAAGCCTGTGCTCTTGGCAAAACACTATCTATGTATGCCTGCTGAAGTTTTGCAAGAGTTTCCGTTGCACTGTGCCCAAGTCTGAAGCAAAAAAACCTGATAGCACACTTGCTCAAAATTGATGTCACTCATTTTTAGAGCATAATCGAAAAAACTGTCTCACAAAAAAAATCACTACTGACAACCAAATGACTGGAGCAAGTTCAAACCGGTACTGAAGGTGGATCACATATTCCCCTGCTGCCCCCCCCCCCCAAGCCCAGTCCCTCCAGTGTTGCCAGATCAAATGCTACTGTGCCAGTCTCATTACTTAATTTACAGACCTCGCATTTAAGCTACCTTGCCATTTTTGTTAGTAAGTGTGGGGTAAAATTATGTCAAAACTTAAGAGTGAAGTGATTAATGAATGGAAACCTGATTTTTCTTTTTTGTTGACTAATCTTTGATATTTCCTCTTCCCTTTAGGCTAATGGAATAAAAATTGGCCCCCAGCACTCGCCCACCAATCCAAGTCTTCCAGCAGGGAGTCAAGGAGCCATTCAAGGAGGGGGCTGCTGCTAGAGACCACCTTCCTCAAGCAATGTTGGAATTATGTCTACCACGTCTGCTCTCCCCCTCTTGCCTACATCCCAGTTGTCCTTCTGTTACTTCTTACAGCATGTGCGTATGTCAGCTTTTGGCACATATCTCTCTCTCATTGCCCTCACACCCACTCTCTGTCTCGTGGACACCGAAGCAGAGAACTCTCTGAGATGAGAAAGAGTTGGGAGTTACGGGGGGTTATTTAAAGAAGATTTTGGGGATAGGAGGCACTAGACTCTCAATAGCACCGAGAAACCCATTCCATGATCTTTGAAGATAGAAAAATAATATTTCCTCCCATTAGTTCCTTCCCCTTCCTATCAGTATCCTTGATTTCTGTCATATACTACTTTTTAATTTCTTAGAATCTTTTTTTTTCTACCTTGTGTACCTAATTTTGTGTCAATGTCTCTTGAAAAAATTTCTGCCAGAAGTAGGTAGATGTCAGCAAGCAAAGGTCAAATGAATTTCATACTGTGGGACTGGCAACGTGTGTGTCTCCTTGCACCTGTGAGTGACTGGAATGCTGTTAATTTGTTTTTCTACAAATAATGGATATGTATATACATATACCATTTTACACCTGGCTTAGGTGTGAGATGTAAAATTCATTTGCTTTGGAATCAAACCACAATGGTTATGAGAATTGAGTTTCTATCTAATGCTAACTAAGCACACATTTATATCAACATAAATATGCATGTATATGTGTATGCAGATATGTTTATACTTCAGTGAGCTTAAGAGAGAGTGAAGTTGTATGATATTTTTCAGCATTGCCTGAAAATCTCATGATACACTAGTCGGCCAAAGTCTGCTCAAGGCTTGGCATGTTGCAAAATGATTCAGAGATTGGACCACTTTCTTTGCTATGAATTTATTATCTGGGATGAACTGCTTGATGTATCATAAACATTTCATTATTGGTGGATTTGAACAACTTTATCCGAGGTTCAAACAACCAGATGGAGAAATATTCTCATATTAGTTTTAACCTTTTAACACTTATATAGGTTATACTGCATCTGAAGCCACGTTGGCTTGGATAAAGTCAAGTACATTCTCCTTGAACCGTTTAAGGGGTGTATATGTTTCTCAAACAATCTCATGTCACATTTGAAGAGGCATTCAGGTATGTTTGAATGTTGTTTATGCTTTTTGGTATAAATTATTTCTTATACAGATTGTCTTTCTCAAAACTTGTATATGCCAGAGGATTGCATTCACAGAATTGCATATGGGCATGATTAGTCTGCTTAATGTTAAAGTCAAGTGAGTGCCTGACTTTTGTTTTCCCCAAGAAACCTCTTTCCCTTTTATACTGTCCGTAGACTTTCAAGAGAAATGAAATGTTTTTGTATAGTAATGGCTTAAATACTTAGTTACAGCATAAAACCCTGAAATCTGTGCTTGACTCATTGCTATTGTGTGCAAGATATCATTGGCTTGGGAAACCTTTTGATGAAAATGTGTAAGTGGATATGGAGTTAACTATGAACTTAATTTATTTAATATATCTGTATTTCATTTTCTTTTACAATCTCCCTCACCCTGAAGTATTTATAAATTCTGTACTTTTGGTATGTTTTTTGTGTGTATAACAAATGGTTCTAAATGCTATATTTGTTTTTTGACCACAGATGTGCACTTTATGTATGTAATAGTTCAATATCTTTGACTTTGCACAGAATTCATCATTTTGTGAATGGACTAAAATGTAATTCAAGTGAAGGCCAAATTTAGGGTATAATGTGTTAACCATTTTTAATTATGATTGTTTCATCAATATCCAAGCATTAACATGAAATAATTTATTGGTGATCAGTGTGTCAGTGATGAAATGAGGACATGATGCATTTTGATGTCTTGTACCTGTGAGTAGGATTCCTGTTCTGTGGGCATTAGCATGTAAAACTGTGTTAAATCGATATATCAAAAATAAAAGTCTATTATTACATGTACCTATTTGATATTTGTTTATAATAAGTGTCGTATTACCTGGCAACACTGCCGCATTGACTGAAATCAATAATTTCGTTGGTAGTCATTTTGCAGATAAAATTTTGTGATCCATTTGAATGTTATTTTATTTCATAGGTTGGCATGTGTGCAAAGCAGACATAGGTGTGCCTAAATTGTATTATTTGTTTACAATTTTTGTGGCTTGTAAAATATATTACAAATGTGTCCCTGTGACCAGCAGTACCTTTTTTGATTCATCTACTTTTTTCATTACACACTATTTAATTCCTAACATTTTCTAATACTGACCTATGTCATTTCTTCATGCAGCTGTTTAACTTTCTGAGCCATTCTCTCTTGAAATTTTCATGTTTACTGTAGTTATCCAGTCTTTCGGTAAAATTCCTTTAGGATTCTTCTAATTTGTGGTGACAACCACATATGCATGAACTGAGTCTCATTCATCTTGCCTCACCAGAAGGCAGCATTCCTGGTGAATGATGTAATCTTCTTTCTTTGGTGGAAGCTTGTAAAAATTTACTTTATTTTAGATATTGGATTTCTCAATAATTTGGATGATGTTTAAAACCAATAGTAAATTTAAAATGAGATATTTTGGAAAAACTAGATGTGTATAAAAATCCTAACAAAAGTATGTGGTGTTTTTTTCTCATGGTTGCAGTCAAGATCCTTCAATATTCATGTCCATATATATAGGCTTATAAACCATTTTTAAGCTATTATTTTTCTTAAGTTACTAGTTTGTATGATAAACTTTTAATAATCAAACCACTTTACTTTTCCACATAAACTTTTTAATTTTTACAACCCAGGTTTCGTTATAGCATAACATCATCAGGTATAAAAAAGTTTAAAGGCTTTAAAAAGTTTATGTGGAAAAGTAAAGTGGTTTGATTATTAAAAGTCAGTATGAAGATTTTCCACCAAGTTACGCCAGAAACTTTTATTTGTATGATAAATTTATTTTATTGGTATTGAGCATGATCCACCCATTGAAAAACCTAAATGACAGGTAATTATCCTGAAAATTTGATCATTTATAAACAGCTTGATGTCATTATTTATTTTATTAAGAACACAATGTATACATCCGCTGTTCTTAATAAAATAAATATTGAACATGAACTTCCACAAAGTTGAGCTTAAAACAATAGAAAGCTTTATGCCATTCCTTGACTTAATTGGTAGTGCTCAAGGAAAGTATTCATGCCTACTTTTTTTATTTTTGATACGATTATTTGTCATTTTTTCCAGAATTCTGAATTTTATCTTTGGTTGCTAGGATGAATGGAATTGTGACTATGAAGTATGCAATTTTTATTACTATTCAATATTTTGACAATTTTATAACAAACATGTGGTCCCTGCATTGTTCAAGCATTGAAATCTGTCGTTTAACACTTCTGTTAGTGTAAACTGGAATGTAAAAAAGTGTACTCCTAAGAGATTCCATGTGCCGTAGCAGTTTTTAAGCTTCTGCCTAAAATAATTATTGCCTTTGTACGTCTACATACAAAAAAAATGGTAGAATTTTTATGTGAAAAGCACATCATGCTGCTGATGTGAAATTACTGTTATGGCAAGTTTTCATTAATATTCATAACAGTTTTCCTTCAATACTGGTGTACTAATAATAATGGCAACCAAAATAGTGACCTGAGCTCTGTGCATTTGTTTGCAATTTGGGTAACACAGTCTGAAATATCACCCAATGAATTGTTGCAAAATATCACCGAGGTATAAAGGTGACCTGCAACTCCAGGTACTTCCTGGTCTTTAATGCATTTCCACAAATTTCTTTTCATGAGTGCAACATTCTTTGCCGTTATGGCTGATAATAGCATGGTAGAATAGAAGTGATTCTATTATATTAAAGAAAAAATGCATGACTGAAAGGTAATTTTAGTAAAATTAAAATAATTATTGTAATATGCTTGCTCTGGAGAATGGAAACATTAAAAAAAAAGTAAAGAAAATGTAATTTTTTCTTTGAAATCATATGGAGTCTAGAAATTATGAGTCAATTTTGAATGAGCCCTAGCACACATTTTGGAGAAAGAAATTGCAGCCATTAAGGATGATGTGACTTTTATCAAGTGTGACCTCAAATTAATATCAGAAGCTCTCCAAAGGAGGCATATTAGTGGTGGTCTCCCTCTAAACAATATACATCGCACCGATTACACTGCCTGTGAAAATCAAATAATGATTTAACTGAGGCAGAAGGATCATGATAATGATACCCCGTATTCTGTGATTACATGATTTTTTAGTCTTTCAACTCCTAAATGGTTTGAACAAGATTCATCAATCTCATGTTACTTTTGTTAACTGTAACAAACTGGTACATATTATCATTTCCAGGATAATATAACGTGCACAATCAATAATGTGGTACCAGGTCAATTTCACTGGGGAAATTATCGAGATCATGAGGACTTAGTTGTAGCTGAATTTATATGATTGGGGAAGTGATAAGAGAAAGTTTGTACACAAGGCATTAGTAAATATTGTCTTTGTTTTTGCAGGTATCTTTTAATATATATTGTTACTTTTAGAGTATTAATTAACCTATGTGCACATATACTATATGAATATAACATCTCTAGTGAAAAGTGACCAAAAAAATTTAAAAAACCACCCACCCACATAAATTAAAATCAATCACATATTCCATGAAAACTCCGGCAGATGCCGCTGCTTTTGATGGAGTCATCCACTAATATGCGTGCAGTGCAACAATTTCTGTGTAAAAATTATGTGCCTTGACTGGGATTTTAAACCCAGATCCCTCGATGTCCAACCGAGTGCTTTAGCCAGTTGAACTGTTGAGGCATCCTCTTAACACTCGCAGTGTATTGGTCTTTCAGTAATTCATTGGCGATTCTAATATTATTACAATTTTATGTATTACATTTTTATGGGTAATATTTTAAGGGGTTCAACATCGCATACGAGTCCTTCAAAGAAGCATTGGTAGAGGCAAAATGTGGGGTTCAGTTTTAATCCATTGGTGAGGACATTATTAAATTTTCTGGATTTGCTTAATGTCTTTCTTTATATGGATTTTGTTTAATGTGAAACTAAGTCTAAAATTGTTGTTGAACACTTTTTCAAATCATTTCCGGAACTAAACTTGGCTTGAAAAATTATAAGATCAGGTGAGAAATTTAGCTCCTTCAAAGTTTATCAACCTATTCTGTAAGTGTCCTAATGGAAATAATTTGCCTGATGATGTTTGATTGAGATTTATTCATCAAAATTCATTAAAAATATTACTCTAAACTTAGAGAAAACGGTATGTCCCTACCCATATTTTCTCTTTAATCATTTTTTGCAACAATATTTAATAAATGCTATTGTGTGGGATTCGCAAACCATTCTCAGTTCTTTTGACTATGGCCTTATGTAATTTCCTATCCTCCCTGACTTTTCAAGTTGATGTCTTACGTCTAAATATTACAACTGGTCTCAACAAAGTTCACTTGCTGAAATCCCATTTTATCAACTAATTTCCCCTTTCGCTCATAACATTAGCTCTGCCCTTTTTTTGGCATGCTCTTTATCTTTTTTGCATATGAACATAAACAGGAAAATAAGCAAATTGCTTTCCTAATATCACTTTATTGATTATGCAGTGTTTTTTTTAGTAAATATGGTTGTAATTACTATGCTTCACTTGCTACCATCAAGTAGTAACTTGGACTTGGTCAATTGTAGCATTCAAAAAACGAATATTTATCATCATCATCATCAGTGATATACCGGTTAATGTAGTTTTTTGACAGACCCTAGCTTTTAAAAGATTCAACAAAAATTCCCTTCTCTCTCCTTAAAAAAAAAGAAACCAACGTCCAGGCTTACAATAGTCCCCTCTTCAACTCTGCATACTTCCTTCATTTCATTCATCGTTATCCTATTCCTGTCTCTTCTTCGATTGCCTCACATTCTCCCTACTATCCAGTCTTCCACATCCCATTTCTAATCGAAGTGCTTAGCATACACTGTATATGCCTGCTTTGTATATATTTCTCCTGAACATCCCCTCATATCCCCACCCAGCCTAGCATGTCCTCATTCGTTTTCCTTTCAGTCCACTTCCCCTTTTCTATCCCTCTCCACGCTCACATTTCAAAATCCTCCTATCTACACTCATTTTCCTGTTATTTTGCAGTCCTTGCTGTAGAAACTACGAACCGTACCTTGACGAGTCCGGTATCTTAATATCCCTGTTATCAATTCCCTCCTTGCCCTCACGCAGTTCTTTTCCTTTATGCCTCTACTGCTGAATACAATGAATAATGTCATTATAAAAATAATTAGACAACTTAGTCCCTCTAGAGCAGATTAAAATTTTGCTGAAAATTTTGTACAGCAATTTTGGTAAATATAAGAGAAATAAAACAGTTTCTGGCTTAACTTGGTGGAAAATCTTCATACTGACTTTTAATAATCAAACCACTTTACTTTTCCACATAAACTTTTTCATTTTTTACTACCCAGGTTTCGTTATAACATAACATCATCAGGTCTAATAGTAAAAAATTAAAAAGTTTATGTGGAAAAGTAAAGTGGTTTGATTATTAAAAGTAAATATAAGAGAATTATTGGTAGTCCTACAAGACCGCACTGATTAGGCAATCAGGTCCACATGTGCGTATCGAGGGTGCGCGGGGTTTTTGGGATCGAATAGGCGCGAGGGCCAGGCGAGGAAGCCGACTCAGCATTCCGGTATCTGCTGGCTGCAAGGTGACGGACGCGACGCTGGGAAGGCAGTTCGAACGGTTTGGCGAGAAAAGTGATGTGGACCCATTTTTCGAGTCCCTTTCAAATTTTTAACCAGCAACCATTCTAGTCGGTTACGGATCATATTTAACAAACCTCTGGCTGGCACGGGTAGACATCTGACCCGTCCTAAAGGAAGTCAGCCGAATTGTCGATGCGTCAATCGGAACCGAGGGAGGGAAAGGTACTAAAGGAGGCAGTTATTCAGACGAAGGGATCAAAATCACGCCGCAGTCTAAAGAGCCTTAGCACGCCGCACTAAATAGTACGTCGCAGCCTCAGAATTTAAGGAATGGAAAAATACCCAAGGATACCTGGAAACGTTTATTATTTCAGTATTAAAACCTTACCAGGCGTTTGTGCTCTGGATAGTACTTGCTGAAAATTTGAATTATTTTGATTGCCTAGATCGTGTTCATTGTCCAAGAAATTGTGTTGTCTTCTTGACGACTTAAGCGTTTATTGCTTTGAAGTATTATTGCAAAAACTTACCTCTTGGAAGTTTAGTTTTTATCAATATCTTTCTCATCTCGCGCGCTTCTCTTTTTTATGGAAAATATAGGAAATGCTTTTTTACATGCACTTCAGAAATACATTGAGTTATATACAATCAGGTAAAAATGAGTGTGCACATCTCAAACAAAGATGGTATGTTCATATCAATGTCGTAAGATACTTTATTTTTGCCACATATTTATTTTTCATATGTAGTTCCATGACCAAATACTTGTCTCATTTTATGTCCATGTCTTTTCGTGTTTAGCTATCTACTACATTCTTTCGTCACCCTCCCACTTTTCACGGTGTGATGAATATTCCAATAACCTCTCGTGTCCCTCCTTCCCTCTCCTATATCTAAATCCCCCCTCCTTGTTCGCCACCCTCCTCCTTCGCCTCCCTCCCTGTTCGCACCCCTCCCTCTTCGCCTCTTTCCATGTTCGCCTCCCTCCCTCTCGGCAGCTCAAACCTTCCCCTTCGTCCCCTTCTCTTATCTTCGCCCACCAATCCCTTGCTTCCGCCGAACCATTCTCCCTCCTTCCCTCTCCACGGTCTAGTTGAGAACTTCTACGAAGACACTCCATTTTCCTCTGAAGCCCTTATTGCTGCAGGTGTGCATTGAAAAAGGTAACGCCTGTTCGGCGTAAGCGGCATAGCGAAAGCCACGGTCACTGGCGTCTGGAATAAATCAAGTAAGCATTCGTAATTATCGATCATTTTCCCAAGGAAATTACTGTAATACCCTAATTATATTGTTGAAACTCATTGCCTACGATCTTCGAATATTCCCCGGAACTTGTTTTATTCACTCGTATTTTTTTCTATCTTTTCTTGGATGCTTCAAGTCAATTGTGCGCAGCTGGTTCGCGTTTGAAAGGATACAAATGCATATATATGAATACTGCCGTAACTGAATTAAGGCATGGCGGCACTTGACAATCAAAATTGGGGAATGGCGAAAATAGACTCATCGATACAGAAGGTATGTGATTTTTTTGAGTAACTGTACTATTCAGACCTTACGTTTTACTGGGTGAACTAGGTTCCCTGTGTATTCCTCTAAGTTATGTTCGAGATTCGTGGAAATTCGTTGGAATAAGGGAATCTAGTAACATTTCACTCTGGAATTATTTTTTAAGTCTAATTTTACGTGCCGAAAATGAATGTTTTAAATAAAAACGTGCCAAATATGAATTGAATCTCATACTTACTCGATTGAATATATTTTCGGTGCGAATTTCTTTTTTCAGTTCACTCGAAGGTGTGTGATGCCACGTTGGAGAGAGCGAAGTAAGAATTTCATGGAAGATCATTTCCAGTGAAATCCAGGGGAAATTCCTGCTTTTCCAGGTGAAATCCTTGCTCAGAGCATTGGTTACATTGGCAGATCCGGTCAAGTATGAAGTGCCCACTTATTAGGTTTAAGAATGAGCCTACCTTATTTTAATAAGTCGGTTTTATATCACTTTGTGAAATCGCTATCTTACGACGATAATGGCTAAATCTTATAATTACTCAACAATTTATTTTTTACAAGAACTTAAACCCCGCTACTCATCTTTTTCAGACGGTTCAATTCAACCTGCTGATTGTATTACTTGGACTCGTGTTCACTTCCACTACGTAAGAATGCATCACATCGCAATTTCATCAAATGGAGAGAAAGAGCCACGCTTCCATGTGGGAAGACGAAGAATGCCTTCTTGTGATCAGCTGATCGGCGAGATGATTTCCCTGATGCTGCTTACACCTACTCCGGAAAGGTAACCAAATTTCTGTTTTAATTTTAGCCGTATGTGGAATTTGATAACTTTGAAGATTCATTTAGATGGATTAATTTTAGTTTTTAGCCGCGATTCGGTGTAGTGTGGGGATCGCGTGCTCGCTGTGGATAACGGGATAAATTTCGGCTCAGAATTAATGTAACGATTCCATCTCTTTTGATAAAGACAAATTCTTTACGTGCGTCGATTGAGGTTTTTATATTTCCGCTTGTCTATCTTATGGGTTTTCTTTAATATTCAGATCCATGCCAGGGATGTCTGAAAGTCCTGCTAGGCATTGCTATGCTTCTTGCCAAATATTTTTCCTCACAATTTTTTATTGACGGTCACTGCATTGATTTCCGCCTCAGAATTTCCGTGCAGATTATGAAGTAAAAAGGTAGACATTATTTTAAGGGATGAGCTTATTTGTACTTTGTGCATGTCTTCTTCGTGGTTCTCGTCTACGTTATTCTAAATTAGTTTTATTTTTGTTGTACATGTATGCAAAGTTGGATGTTTGTGATCTAATGGCAGACATTGTTCTTTGCGTCCTAAATATTTTCAGTTTTTATGACGATCGTCCAACTGAATGGGTAAATTATATATTTTATACTTAAATATTCGTTACTGACGTGCTTCAGAATTTGTTGGTGCCGTAATTCTTCGCCGTTCAATGAATTTTAACAGGCGGGTGTTTCATTTTACCTATCTCGCAACACACGTTATGCTTGAAAGTAATAATTCTGATGAAAGAACTTTCTTAATTGTTAAAGCTATTTAGGGCGAAAAAGAAATTTTGTCACCGTGTCATTTTTAATTGCGTGACGGTACTTAAAATGTATAATTGAATGGATAAAGAACGAAATTAATAAATTTTTAAGAAACATTAAAATCTTACTGGTTTTGTTTTTATGCAGATTCTTAAAGGTCACTACTCGGGTCCAGTAAATTGCCGATGTGAACGCTGTCGAAGAGGGGAATTCTCAGAGACTTTCAACCGACAGTGGAAGAATGCTTCCGTCTAATCGCAATTTCATCAAATCCAGATGTGGCTTCGGAGAGATGATAATGATCTCCTGTGATCAGCGGATCTTCGAGGAATCCCTGTTGTCATTCATCTCTATTCCAAAGAGGTAACTCACTTCGTTCTCGTTGTTTCTCTTTAATTACATTACGATAACGTATCGTGCAGTTACAATACTCAGACTCGCTAGTTATAGCTTTTGGCCACACTGATAGTAGTAGGTACCGCGAACTCTCTCGGCATTGCTGGATCTAATTCTGCCTCCGAATTTCCGTGAAAGATTAGTTTTCTGGAATTTCCATGACGATAGAAAGTATCTACTCCTTCGATGGATGTTAAGGGTTGAAATTCATTAATTATCGTTCTCTCTCATTTTTCAATGCATATTTTCCAATCTCGTTTTGTATTTAAAAGTACATACTATGCCCCGTTAAAAGAATGCCTAAGCCAAAGCAGGCACGTTGTGCTTCATTTATAAAATTTGTTCACTATTCTTCAGTGTTTTTAAGGAATATGAATAACTTATATAGGAAGTCAATGAATTGGATGTAACAATTAATACTTTTATTCTTATGACATTACTTATTTGATTTCGTAATAGTTTCATCATCATGATGTACGAAGTTTTTAGACCTTTCATTTCGACATTCTCATTATTATCCGCGTAGTTGTAAGGGTATTGTTCTAAGAAATATTTCGTAACTTTTAATGTCATACTTATCGGCGAGGTATAAATTCCCAAGTCCTCAGCTGTCCCAGCTAGACCTTGTCTCTACGGAAAGATAGTTGCAGTATCAAATTTCTACGTACTCAATTTCCATACACCAATTTGCTCTTTGTATTAGTCACTTTTAATTTTTGTTTTTTATTTATATTTTTGTAACATTTTTAAATTTATTTTTTAAAATTTTCTTTTGCCATTCTTTTGGCTTATGGGCTGAAGTATTTCTATTTAATGTTATTTGCATGGCAAATTTGTTTTAACCTATCGTGTTGGTTGATAAAAACCGCGTTAGCGTTAGTTTTTCGATGGCTTTGGTAAGTTAAATTGTAATGTAGAAAGAATTCAGTTTTTTAATAGACAGTTTGATTCACTCGGTTAATGCGTAATGCACAGTTTCGTGTACTTCATAATTTAACTAGAAAACATTTGGTCCCTGGATTACTACGAGAGTATTTAATTTTAGAAGGCGTTTGGATTGAAGAAATTTTTGGAAAGTTTGGCCTAAAACGGCTCGGAAGAAATCGAAGATATCAAACAATTATTTTAATTTCCCATTTTCTTCTAAGTCTGTTCCTGTGTAGAAAATTTATATGCTCTCAGTTCTGTATCGATTTTGCTTGCTTAGAATCGGTCGCATTGAACTAAAACTAATATAAAAATATTTAAACTGGGAGCAAATTTGTTTTTCTCTGACTAAAATAAAAGTGGAATACTGTACTCGTGTGATATCTTGCTGTGGAGCACACATTTTATTCGTCAAGTTACCGCATTGCAAAGGAAATGTAAATAGTACTTTGCGATTTTTCGATTCCACCTCCAGATAAGGAAAAATTCGTTCACTCCATTTTGGAAAACTTGACTGCCCTTTGCTAATCATTAAAAGCTTAAGTGAGACGTTATCTTCTGTGATAAGAGACGTTTTCGGATGATCATTGAAGGCAACTACTTAGAAAGAGCTGCTCTAGTACATGGGCGACAGAAAGTAGCGGACACGAATGCCGTAATTACTTCAGGCTGCATTGAATGTTAAACATGTTTTTTGAGCCGGGCCATGAATGAATCAAAATATCTTTGTAACAGTTAACATATGATATCAAACAACATTCATACTTCGTGGTTGCTTAACCTGAGATTAAACTGAGACCTTCATTATTAGCCAAAAGTTAATCTGCTTTCTAAAAATTGTTGGTCACCGCGTATCACTGTTTATGTTTATGTTTAACGGAACATTGGAACCGTTCTATTGTCACTATTTTGCGTTCAATATACATAATTCCGAGTAATCATGGGGAAGATATGTCGATAGTGTCTATGATAAGTTAGAGGATATAATCACGTGTTCCTGCAGGGAAATATTTTATAGGGGTGGGGGATTGGAATACGACTGTAGGCGAATGCAGATGTGGTGATTAGGTGGTGGACCAAGGCTTAGGTACAAGGAACGACCGCGGGGAGAAAGCAATTCAGTTCTGCAGCAGACGGGTTTATCATCACCAAAACTTGGTTTAGACAAAGCACAAGGCCTACGCCTTACACAAGTATGCATGGAAACTGCCAGGTGACTCAACGGTATTAATTATATTCTGGTTAGGCACAGGTTTAGGAACAGTGTGATCAATTTGCACAGCTTCCCGGAAGCGGATGCGGACTCTGACGACAATTTAGTAATTATAAAGTGTAGTCTGTTTCAAAAAGATAAGGCAGGGGAGGCGGGTTAGGAAATGAAATGTAGAAGCATTGAATGGAATATCACGGAAAATCATGGATGACGGTAAAGAGCTGAGTGCTATCGAAGAAAAATGGGAATGGGGAACGGAGAAGTCCGGATGGGCAGTAGGAAGAAGTGTAAGGCAGGGTTGCCCATTATCACCGTTGCTGTTCAACGTATATGTGGAGGAAATGATTAAGGAGGCATGTGAAGAACTGGAGGTAGGAATGAAAGTCGGAGGGGAATTGGTAAAATCGGTTAGGTTTGCTGATTACCAGGCTTTGGTTTGTCTGTCGGCCAAGGGGTTGCATGCATTGCTGAGTGAACTGGAAATTCAGTGCGATAGATGATTGCAGTTCAGTAGAATAGATGAGAATCAATATTAATAAAACAATGGTGATGAGATTTTCCAGAAAGAAAAAGGCTAAGATAAATATTAAAATGGGAGGTAAGAAATAGAGCAGGTAGAAGAGTTAACCTATCTCGAAAGTGTTTTGGATCAACACGGTCAAAGTAGTGGGGGCGTAAGGATAAGAATTGCGCTAAGCAAAGAGGCTTTCACAAGGAGGGAGATGATGACAGGGACGTTAAGTATATTAAGAAAACTCTTAAAAACTTTGATATGGAGCCTAGCTGTTTACTGCGCGGGAACGTTCACTGAAGCAGGATGATAGACGTAGATGGGAAGCTTTTGAAATGAAGCTGTGGAGAAGTAAGGGGAAGGTAAAGTGGTCAGAAAGGAAAAAAAATGACGAGATGTTTTGTATGGTGGGCGAGGAGAGTGGTTTGTTGAGAGAAATCCTATGGAGGCAGGAAAAATGAAGGGCCTAATGGTCGGCAGTGGGATGTTGAAGACTATAATAGAGGCGAGAATGTTAGACAAACGAGGAAAGAGCAGGAACATGATGGAAATGTTAGACGGGGTGAAGGGAGGAAGTAAGATATGGAGAGACTTGATGTAGAGTAGGTTGCTGGATTTTTTTGTTTAGAGCCACAAAATATTTATTTAGTAGTTGTCCATCCAAAACCTACCGAAACAGGTAGATTAAATAATAATGATACAGAGTTCGAAGATCTACATATACATATTTTAAGGAAAGTGCATGTAATGAAACTGGAAATAGTTGAAGGGAAAATTAGCGGGAATAATAAACACGTCGATCTCAGTAAATTTTGAGGAACTCATTCTTATAAAATTTGTTTGTCTTACTACTTATATTCAAGTGTACTCCATAACTTAGTTTCTAAATCTTTTTAAATAGTAAATAAATATACGTAATATTAATAAAGGATAAAACGTAAGATAGTTCGAATCCTATATTTATGGGAAATACTATGTCCGAAACTTGATCCCCCCGGAAATGTAGTAGTGTCACTCGATTAATTCTCGATTTAGTACAGCGCATTTAACGCATTACGTAAATCGAACGTTATTATAACAAATTAATCCTTGAATTACCCGTTAGGTTAATTTATCAATTAATACTACACAATGACTGCATATACAGTAAGCGGCAAAATAACTTCCTTTTTAAAGGGCTTTTGCTTTATAAAAAATATTGTTTGCCGTACCTGTACTTGTATATTTGAAAATCGTAAATTGTATTGAGAAGACTGGAAGTTATTTAAACAAGACATTATGAGCTCTAAGGCCTCTTTAAGTTAAAATAAGAGGAGGAAAAACTCCAATGGCCGTAATAAACACTTTCAACCTCAGAAGTACAGGTGTTGGTGTTTTTTCCCTTCAGTTCGCTGAAGATGGCCACTTTGTGGCCGAAACACGCATGTTCGATGCATATCTTCGTCTGCGCTCTGCCTGTATTCAGATTCTACCAGAAGTTGGGCCCTTTGAATGCGTGTATTTCTTGAGTGCTCGTGTGTGATTTGTCTGTGCTCGTCCTCCGTGGACAGTCAGTGAGTGCTTGTAGAATATCCTGGTACCTTTAACGGGGTCTTGTCTACAGCCTCGTGAAGGATAACATTTCCACCTGGAATCTATAACGGGGTCTCACAGCCTCGTGAAGGTTTCCGGTCAGGATAGTGTGTGTGGCTGTGTGGTCCCTGGCGTGGATTAATTTCCCGTAAACCACCACAGAGGGTATTCTGGTCGTTAGGTTGTGGTAGGTCCCGGACGTGGTTCCCGTTGAAACTAACACAACATATTGGTCTGACGAGAGTTAACTGTTTATTACGGCCATTGGAGTTTTCCCCACTTATTTTAGTTATTTAAGAGTTGTTTATTTAATATCGAGAAAAGCACAGGTCTGTGGAACAGTCGACAGTTGTGACTGGAATGCCTTAGCTTAAACGATTTGACTTCAATGATGAATGAATTGAGCTCTTACGGCAAATAGTATTGAACAATTGGAAAAAACTCCAATAGCCTTAAACAGTTTACCTTTCAAAACAGGGTACGATTGAAATTAGTTGGCAAACGACACAAGTCAAAAGATGGGGTAAAGGGTAAATAAGGAAAGGGAAAAGGTGAATACGAATACGCGTATTTCGGCCACAAAGTAAACCCTCTTCAGCGTACTGAAGGTAAATCGTCGCGACAACACAAGTTGAAGTGAGGAAATACGCGTATTCGTAATCATCTTTCTATACCCCTTTCCGTATTTACCCTTAACCCTATCCTTTGACTTATGGCGTTTGCCAACTAATTTCAATTGTACCCTGTATCAAAAGGTAAACTGTTTACGGCTAATGGAGTTTTTTTCAACTATTCAGTTTGACTTCGAGAACGTAGTTAAACGCGCCATCAATGACATAAATTCCAAAATGGTGATTGAATACAATTTAAAAATGATTTCCCTAAACGATTGCTAGATAGACTGAATCCTCGAAGAATCGAAACCTGGACCTCTTTTTGTTCCATGGGGGTCGTGTCTTTTGGGGTGTTATTTGTTACACCATCTATAAGTGAAGTCCATCAAAAACAGGAGACCATATTTTATTTGCAGAAAATATTTTCCCATAAGTGGTAACCAGAAAGAATATTTTTAAAGAAGCATATTTCATTTCAATTAATAGCATTTTTATAATTTTCGTGAATTAAATCAATGCCATCAGCAATCAGTGCTTCAATTTTATTTCACTTTGTTTAAAATTTACTTAGTTTTTTCTAAGGACTTGAGAAATACGTTCCGCACATTTCAGGAAAAAAATATGAAAATCTTCAACCAATTGTCAATCAAATAAAAGAATTAACCTTCACTTATGCCTTAAGTTTATTGCTTCTTGAACACAACCATGATTTTAGCTGCATTTTTTATTTAAACCATGACCGATAACATAATTTGTTTTCCGCCCACTGTTATTATTAGCCGCATTAATCTCTAATTATTAACCACATTTACCGTCAATTTTATATTATTTATCGCCTTAGTTAACAGGAAATTTTCGAGAAAGTTAGTGATCGATCAATTACAGCAGT
Source organism: Hetaerina titia (assembly GCA_037158775.1). Classification (NCBI taxonomy): domain Eukaryota; kingdom Metazoa; phylum Arthropoda; class Insecta; order Odonata; family Calopterygidae; genus Hetaerina; species Hetaerina titia. Next base: position 84,804,748 of record CM073769.1, on the reverse strand, counting down.
TTCTTTCGTATGCGTAGGGAAATATATCACCTACATGGTATTGTGCATTTACTTTAAATTCTCGTGTTTTTAATTGAATTTGTTGACAAATTATAACGAAACATTAAGAAATACTTATTTTTGTGATTGCATCACCTGTGTTGAATCACCCCATCACCTATTCATGCTTTCATGGTACTACGTAAAATTTAGATCAAGTGAGGCTTATCTCTTAGATAGGGAAATCCGGAAACTTAAGATTTATTTTTCAAGCCTAGGGATTAAAATACCCATTCGGGTATCGATCTAGCGACTGCTGCTACTGATTATTCAAATAAGAATATTTTTAAAAGATGTAACGAGAATAATCAAACGCTATGTAAACTCTTTCATGGCGTATTCGCTAACTGTTTCATCCCATGCAATTTTTTTTAAATGTATTGGACACCCCAAGGTGAGCGTATTTCAATCATTAAATTAATTCGCTACTGATGAACTTATTTCGCTTGATTAAAAGTTAGTTGGGGAGTTGCAGCCCCCGTCTGTCTTAACTAACTCGGTTGTAGGGCACTTGGAATTACTACCACGTTTAATCTTTAGGAAAGTTTTCGGAGTGTTCTAATTATTTTTTGTAGATTTTCTTTTATACTGGATGCCGAATGCAATGGAAAGAATACTCGAAGTAGTACACTTGCACTTACTAAGAACGTTCGGGATGAAATATTTCTTCCACCGTATGCATTCAAACCGTTAGACAATTCGCATGAAGTGGAAAATACAATATATGTTGACTCAATTTCACTTGTTCCAAGTGTTCACCTAGTTTATTTTGAATTTGAACGTTGTGAAATAAAACGTAGACGTACACCTACCAATGAGTGGATGACTTGAGAAAATATTCTCGTGAGGAAAATGTGGGAAGAAGGCCCTATATGGACTGATTCTTAGTATCTATGAGGAAGGAATCTGGCCGGAAGATTTTGTGAGATCGATGTTAGTTCCTATTCCAAAAAAGGCAAAGGCTACATCATGTGAGGATTACAGAACAATAAGTTTGATATCCCACGCAGCTAAAGTTATTCTCAGGATCATCAACAAAAGGATAGAGAGTAAGGCAAATGATTACTTAAGGGATGATCAGTTTGGATTTAGGAAAGGAAGAGGTACGCGTGATGCCATTGCAGTAATGAGATCACTAATCGAGAGGAATATAGAATACAAGCAGGATGTTTTTGCCTGTTTTGTAGATTTCGAAAAAGCGTTTGATAGAGTGAATTGGGAAAAATTAATGCGTGTATTGCAGATAATAGGAATGGATTGGAGGGACAGGAGACTGATCCGCAACCTGTGCATGTTTCAAACTGCTCAGGTGCGAGTGGGGAACGGAGAGTCCGTATGGGCAGTGTTGGGAAGAGGCATAAGGCAGGGTTGTCAATTTGTCACCGGTGTTGTTCAACGTATATGTGGAAGAAATGATAAGAGGAATGGGAGGAACTGGAGGTAGGAATGAAAGTCGGAGGGGAATTGGTAAAATCGGTTAGGTTTGCTGATGACCAAGCATTAGTTGCTCAGTCAGCCAAGGGGTTGCAAGCATTGCTGAGTGAATTGGAGGTTCAGTGCGATAAATATGGGATGAGAATCAATATTAATAAAACAAAGGTTATGCGATTTTCCAGAAAGAAAAAGGCTAAGCTAAATATTAAAATAGGCGGTGAAAAATAGAGCAGGTAGAACAGTTTACATATCTCGGAAATGTTTTGGACCAATACGGTCAAAGTAGTAGGGACGTAAGGAGAAGAATTGCGCTAGACAAGGCGTTCTCAAGGAGGAGTGTTGATGACGGGGACGTTGAGTAGGGATGTTAAGACGACTCGTAAAAACTCTGGTATGGAGCGTAGCTATGGCTAGCTACGGCGCGGAAACATGGTCACTGAAGCAGGGGGATAGACGTAGCCTGGGGCTTTTGAAATGTGGGTGTGGAGAAGAATGGAGAAGGTGAAATGAGGAAGTACTGGAGATGGTGGGTGACGAGAGGGGTTTGTTGAGAGAAATGCTATGGAGGCAGGAAAAATGGCGTATTGAGCGGTAGTAAAATGTTGAAGGTAATAGAGGGGAGAATGTTAGGCAAAGGAGGTAAGGGCAGGAACAGGATAGGGATGTTGGACGGGAAGAAGGGAGGAAGTACGCCGAGATGAAGAGGGATCTGATATACTATAGATTAGTTTGCTTGGTGGGGAGTCATAAAATGTTTGTTTGATAGTTGTGCCCATCCAAAAACCTACTTTAACCGGTAGATTACCTAATAATAATTCTCGTGAGGGCAATAGCTTTCGACGTGAGGGATATTTCGGTAACATGGGAGTGAGGTTTCAAAGATTTTAAATGAAACTTAAATATTTCGACAGCTGTACTGTGGACCTTAAGTTTCAAATAGCTTTAAATGTAGTAGGCATGCGGGAAAAATCTGAAACCCAAATGAAAGATATCTATCGAGACGGAAATTAATTTTTTCTTCCCTTCATCTAGCAAAATAACAACCGATGTAATTTTTGTTTGAAAGTAACTGCGCGACCTTTAATTTTGGTTTGCTTCGAAAGTTAGTGAAAATACATAATTTGTCTAGTTTTCTTGTTTGGAACTAAAGGAAACAATACGTTAAATGTAGGCACAGCTTACATATGAAGCCTTACTGTTTTAATCCTCGTTGTTTGCCCCTTTGTTAATGTTATTCCGTTGAATAATTAAATTTCAAGAGTACGAAATTATTTTCCTGAAATATCTAAGAAAGTTAACGTGATTTGAAATCATTTTACAAATGAACAGTTTGGAACATTGCTCCCGAACCTGGAACTTTAAAAAACAATGAAATAGAGCTATGCATGCTTCATACCTGTAATTATATTTTGAAAATAATACTAAATTATTCTGCATTTGAGTGGGTTGATTACGTTTGAAGTAATTTATTCAAGTATAATAAGCACTGAACCTTCATTTACATTTACATTTTTTTATGAAAAATATAATTAAAATTCTTTCTAAGGCTTTTAAGATTAGGTGTCATTTAGTTACTTCAAATCCGTCATTTTAATTCCGCAATTTTATCGATCTAATTCGTCTATTTTACCATTGTTTAACTTCCCACCATAATAACGATAGTAAAAAGTTTTCGCAACACTTCTTTCATATATTTGATTATTTAAATTAATTAATAATTCGTGTATTAATGACATCCTTGGTTTTATCTTTATCCTTGTTTATAGCAGTCAACTAATGTTTTTTTTTCTTTAACAGGAACAATGCTGCTGGTTGGACACGCCACTGACACCAAATATAATCTACGTCCGAGACCTTTATTTTCGACTGTCACAAACATTGTACTGCATGTTGACCACGCTAATAAAGTATTTTTGCGAGGCGGCATGCAGCAATCTAAATCTGTGAGAAGTTCTGTTGAAATTTTTGTGAATGAAAATTTTTTATATTGACCCTGCAAATAAATAATTTCTCGTTTAACTTTGCATTCGAATTTCTTGAACCTGCTCAAAATTTTACTTTCTTTGGACTTAGAATGATTTTTCAACATTTTTTTCTTCATATATATATATCCACTGCATTCATTTGAAAATAAAAAATTTGCATCTTCATATTCTATAATCCAAAATTTATTAATGAAATAATTATGCATTTTATAATAATATATGAGCGCAAATTATGAAAAAAAGGCCAAAATTATCAATTTTTTTCATTTCGGGGTGAAAAAACACCCTTAAAATATCCCCTAAGTCTTATTTACTAATAACCAGCTTCTGTCCAACGTTGAAACTTAGGTAATTAAAATTTGGGTAGGGTCCATAGAAAATTTTATTTTCTCCTGCAAAGTAAATTGTACAGAGTTTTGAGTAATAATGAATCACCCAACTTCAAGGAGGCTGTCATTAAACTGGATACCACAATCATAAAATTGTTGAAGTAATGGTACTTCTGGTGTGGAACAGAAGAATTCCTGTTCAAGACTGAACAATCTGCAAATTTGTCCAACATTCAACAATTTTGTAAGTTGTTTCCATATCCTGTTTAATATTGAAACTTCCTTGAGATGGAACCTGTGATCAACACGATACAAGTTTGCCAACACAGAATCAAATATTGTCAAGTCCCTCCTGCTGAAACTGCCTTTCTGGGGCCTCAAGCATATGGCAGTACAAATTTCTCGGCTAATATCAAACTTGGTTAGGGCTGACATCTACTCTGGCAATCTGTAATGAAAAGAAACATTGCAGAAAAGATAAGACATCTCTCATGCCCCTTTTCTTCACAGAAGTTAGAAGCGAAGTTTTAATGTAACACCATAAATCATGGTAATATAAAAGTATGGTTGTATCATAATCATTGCATATATCCAATGCAATCCAAATTTGCAAAATCCATGAAGAAGTAAAATTCAACTGATGAAAAGTTTATTCCACTCATACTCACTAATCACCATGCAAAAAAACTTTTGCAACGTGATTTTACCGAAAGGACAGCTTTAAAGAAAAGCAAAATTCACTTAAATTCTTTACTGTTAACAAGACATTGTCAAGATATAAATTGCATGCAATATTCTACTTGGTTGAGGATTTTTGGGAAACCTATGGCATTATTAAGCATGATGGGCTAGAGGAATTCATATGAAAGATGTCATATATTTGAATTAATCCTCTGGGATTTCAGATACAACAACTCAGTGGAATGCCTGCTATGGTAGTAAAATAATGTATGTGCACATGGCGCTCATGAAGAGAATTTAAAATTAAGGAATATACAAGAATGGCCATGTAAGTGCAACTATAACCTAGTATGTGAAAGTAGGTGGCAGAAAATAGGACATTTTCCTCAAGCTGTACTTGCAGGTGTTTGGTGTGATGTGGAAACTCTCTTAAGGTTTGTAATTGTTGAGAAGATGCAATACATAGTGACAGTAGAGGATGATGAAATAGATTATTATAGTATAATCTACTGGTTAAGGTAGGTTTTTGGATGGACACAACTCGAATATCTTCCGACTACTAACAAAAAACAATCCAGGAACCTACTCCATATCAAGTCCCTCTTCATCTCTGTGTACTTCATCCCGTCCAATATCCCTATCCGTTCCTGCCCTTTCCTTGCTTGCCCAACATTCTCCCTTCTATTACCTTCTTCAACATTCCACTACCACTCAATGCACCTTTCATCCATTTCTCCTGCCTCCATAGGATTTCTCTCTACAAACCCTTCACTTCACCCACCATCTCCAGTACTTCCTTATTTGTTTTCCTTTCGGTCCATTTCACCTTCTCTATTCTTCCCCACTCCCACATTTCAAAAGCCTCCAATCCGCAACTATCCTTCTGCTTCAGTGACAACGTTTCCACGCCATACATAGCTATGCTCCATATCAAAGTTTATACAAGTCTTTTCTTAAGCTCCCTACGCAACGTTCCAGTCTTCAACCCTTGAGAAAGCCTCTTTGCCTAGCGTGATTCTTCTCTTTACGTCCCTACTACTTTGACCCCGTTGGTCCAAAACACTTCTGAGATATATAAATTGTTCTACTTGCCCTATTTTTTCCCTCCTATTTTAATGTTTAGCTAAGCCTTTTTCTTTCTGGAAAATTGCATAACAATTGTTTTATTAATATTGATTCTCATCCCATATCTATTGCACTGAACCTCCAATTCCCTCAGCAATGCTTGCAACCCCTTGGCTGACTGAGCAACTAATGCTTGGTCATCAGCAAACCTAACAGATTTTACCAATTCCCCTCCAACTTTCATTCCTACCTCCAGTTCTTCCCATGTCTCTTTCATCATTTCCTCCACATATACGTTGAACAGCACCGGTGACAATGGGCAGCCCTGCCTTACCCCTCTTCCTAACACTGCCCATCCGGACTCTCCGTTCCCCACTCGCACCTGAGCAGTCTGAGACATGTACAGGTTGCAGATCAGTCTCCTGTCCCTCCAATCCATTCCTATTTTCTGCAATATACGCATTAGTTTTTCCCAATTCAATCTATCAAACGCTTTTTCGAAATCTATGAAACAGGCAAATACATCCCGATTGTAATCGATATTCCTCTCGATTAGTGATCTCATTCCTGCAATGGCATCATGTGTACCTCTCCCCTTCCTGAACCCAAACTGATCATCCCCTAAGTATTCATATTCCTTACTCTCTATCCTTTATTGATGATCCTGAGAACAACTTTAGCTGCGTGGGATAGCAAACTTATTGTAGTAGCTTCTGTATTTCAAACAGGAGGTACTTGGAACTGAATTCATCAAGTGGGAAAGAATATTTCCTCAGATCGTTTCCACAGAGTTCAATTATGTGTTAGGGGTAGGGAAGAAGTAGCAAATTCAAATGGTGAATCAAGACAAGTCCATGGAATGAACTACGTACATCCATTTAGTGAAATGTAATGATTATGAGGAAAGCAGGGAGGAGTTGAGAGGAAGAGTGAGAATGGGCAAAAAGCAGAGATGGATAATCAGTATCCAGGAGGAACCCTTGAAATTGATACAAATAGAATGAGGAGAATATAAATTTAGGAGTCGCATGGAGTGGAAAATCTTAGAATGAACATTTTTGCCTAATTTGAAGAGAAAAATAAGGCATGAGGAAGGAGCAGGGCATATGAGAGAGAAGAGGGAAGGGAAAGAAATTGGTAATAGATGAATCTTATTTTGAAGGCTTGATGAAGAGTAATTTATTCAACATTCAGTCAGGAGAGAATATATCAAAGCAGTTCCCACCCACCAATCCCACCGCCACCGACCAAAAGCCCACCAATCACTGCCGCTTAACACCCCTATCCTCCTTCCCATTTACTATTTATTACTTCCCATTACCATTATTTACTTCCTATGATGCCTTAGCATTGAAACTACAGGTAGTTTCAACGCTAAGGCGTCGGCCTGTAGTTGTATGATAAAAAGGAACAGTGGATGTATACATTTTGTTCTTAATAAAATAAATAATGCTAATTACTTTTAAAAATTTCCAAATATCTACCTATTTTAATTTATATCCATTAATATCACTTGGAACTAGGACATATATAGAAGAATCTTTCAAAACAGTTTCTCTAGGTAAAAAGAACATCTTTAACAGAATTCAATTCATTTACACCAAAACAGCATCAGACTGAACAGAAGGGATTACCTGCTCAACTATTTCTAGAGTTATCCCTGACATATTACAGGCAGGTCTTTATAGACATTAATAGTTTGGTAATAGTCTAGATCAGGGCCTTTTCAGCATTACCTCACTCTAGAGTGAAAATAAAAAGTCTCCAAAAATGTCTCTGCAGCTCACTCATTAACCTTCCAACTTCCTCTCCTCCTTCCACAATAAACTATTTTCCAATAATAGCATCCCTTATTCCTAAACCTTTGGATATTTCTGACCAATTATTTTATATTTCCAATTGCATCTCCTCACACAAAATATAAAGTCCAGTTTTCAGAATGTATATGTTATTTTAAATAGACCCTAAAAACTGTCAAATTCACTCACTCATGCTTCCAGTAGCTTTGAATGTTTTTCAATAAATCTCAAATTAAGTGTTCTATGGGTTGTACTCAATGCATTAGTCATAAAAAAAAATTGTTTACCAAACACTCCTTTCAACATCCTCATATTTCCAATTCCTGTCAATTCCCAATATGGTAAACTTAAAAGGAAGGTGATCCAACTGTATTAATCTCTACCCTCAATCTTAAATTAATGGCTCCATGTTTTTGCTTCTAAGGAAACTGTTTAATTAGATTACTAAATATGGGTATTAGAGTGAATAAGAGCATTTAGATATTATTCAAATAAAAAGAATGTACATACGAATGTTTACTCTCTTTTGAAGATATTTAGATGTTTACCCAACTAGTAAACTTGGTTGGTGAGTTCAAGGGAACAGTTTGACATGCAAGGGATTTGACGTACTTCATGGGGTATTGATAAATTTAAAATGAAGTGGTGTAGCCACTAAAGAAAGAGGTTATGAGGTACTGGTTCACCCTGATCTGGAATCCTCATCCAAAGTATGGGAACTGTATGAAGCGGGACATATTAAAATGTAAGAAAAAGTGCAATAAAAGTCAGCCAGATATGTACTTGGTAGGCTTGAATTTCGGATAGTGTAAGAAACATTTTGGGTATTCTAAAATAGGAGAGTTTGCACAAAGAAAGAAAAAGTAGTAAGTGGCAAGTATGCACAGTATGGGTGTAAATGATGAAGCGAGAGAAGATTTAAGGAAGGAAATACATAGAAAAACTAAATTTTAAGGGATAAAACAACCTTAATTTTAAAATAAATATCAGAATGCAATAAAACAAATAGGAGTAATTTTTCATTTTTAATAGAAGTGTTGTTGAATGAAAGAAGCCTGAAGGGTGGTTCGGGTACTTCCCATCAAATGTTACCAGTTTTAAGAATTGGAGTAGGTTAACCACTGGACAAGGACATGGTATGATGCTGGATAATGCATTGTTTGTATGGTGAAATTCTAGGCCATGAGGGAGTATTGGCTTCATATTTGCTTTTATTATATCAGTAAGTATCAGCTAAGATTTTTGATTTTTATATTGGTATACATGCTATTGTTTCAAGTTTGATTATGATGCTAGGGATTTGCGTGCTACCAGACACTATTGGAACATGCATTTTTATTAATAATAATAACTAGCGGTATAAGACAAAATGGGTTTGCAACTCTTTCCTCATTTAAAGGAAGACCGCAATTGGCTGAACTATCAATGCAAAATACAACACACATCATCTGAAAAACAATACAAGGAATCTACTCTCACCGATGAAATATTTATTTACATAGACTTTTCAAGTGATGACCCTCTAGAGCTCTCTACCTCTTCCTTTCCTAAACCCAAACTGATCATCCCCTAAGTAATCATTTGCCTTACTCTCCATCCTTTTGTTGATGTCAAATGGCTCGAGTATATTATTAAATTCATATTTGACTCAAAAGTTATTGAAAAAGATGCAAGTAATATTATCCACAAGCCTATTTCAATTAAAATATGATTCACATGAGGTTGATTGGTTAGGGATAGGCAGAGCATTAAGATGGATGCCTAACATCACCTGTGAAAGGTGTCCATCAATGTATACATGGAGGAAATGGAGACATTTCCTCCATGTAGAAATTGATGGACACCACTTTCACGGGTGACGTTAGACATCCATCTTAATCTCTAATGCTTGGTAAGAACTAGTGGTATGAATGAAAGTAGATGCCAAAATCATGAAATCAGATTTTTGGATGATCAAGCCTTATAGGGTATCATCATAAGGATTTATAATCAATATTCATCACATTACAAAATCAATATGTTAAGCATGGGATAAGAGTCAGAATAAATTGGAAGAAGTGTAATGAGGTTCATGAGAAATGGGAAGGCTAAGTTAAACACTAAAAATGTGCAACATGAACAACTGCAGGGAAGGAGTCCACCTATCTTGAAAGATTTTTGGACATAAGAGGGTTGAAGTTATAAGCATATTAAAAGAATAATTATACACCAGGAAAATAATCTTTTTCAGAGAGGTATGAGTGGATGACTAGCATTTTAAATTAATATGTGGCCAAAAAAGTTGGTGAAAACAGATAAAGAATATATTTTTGAACTGGAGATAAGTACGATGAAGAGGAAACGGAACTATTTAGTTTTTTCATATACTGGAGGGTAATGACAGGAAGCATCTGGGTGAAATGTGAAAAAGACGAAGAAATTGTACGATGTTAGACTTTATAGGAAACCACATCCTGGGGAACATGAACATGAATTATAAACATATTGATATGAAGCCTATTGCTCCAAACCATGGTATCTCCATAACCCTGTTCTTTTGGGAAAGGGGGGACACATCATCACAGCATGAAAATACCTTGAGATGGGTATAAAGACCAATAAAGCAGGAAATTTGACGGGGGTGATGAAAATTGATGGTATACTTTCTAAGAAGGCAGAGGGAGTGAATGGAGTAGTATTGAGTAGTAGCAACCAATTGATGGATAATAAAGGGAAGTATGTTAAGAAATAGGGAAGGGCAACAGAAAAAGAATTAGCAATCCTAGACAACATTAAACATAAAAGGCAGAGCAGGATGCAATATAGAACGTTCACCTAGGGCTAGGGCATTATGGAAATATGCATGTTACTTCATAGTTTTATAGACAGTCCTAAACTTAATGATTATACAAAGTATATTCTATCACATCTATTTCAATAATTGATGAAAAGCATCTTTTAATGAGCTGCTAAACATTATAAAAACTGATACACTAAGGTAATCAATTCAACTGGAACTCGGAAGCATTAGAGAGCTACTGAAAGGTGAGGCTGAAGTCATTTTTCACATTAACACCAATTTGGTGACTGATAACACTGATGGATCACCATGATTAGGTTAATGATAGAAATTTTGTGTGGGTCAATGAATAAATCAGTTTAGATTAGATTACAACAAGGAAAAAATTAAACAGGATGATCTTTATGAAAATAAATAGTAATGATAATGGGTATATTTAGTTACCATTCGATAAGAATTTTGTCTAAATACTTCCATTAATTTGACAGTTTTGTGTATTCTGGCAATTCATATTCCTATGATATTTGTAAGAATTTTTTCAAATCTAGAATATCAATTTAAAGCAGTGTCAATATTTCTAATTATTAGATTATTATTCTAATTATTATTCACTCAAGGTATTAGTAATACCTTCAGTGAATAAAATTATTTATCCAAAGGATATAATTCCAAGGTGAAATTATATGCAATGGCCTCACAAATGGTAAGGAACAATTTCACCTCACTTAACTGATAAAGGTTTCAATGTCAATTCAAGAGAAATGCAGGTATTATTTCAAAGGAAAGTGTTCAAATCTGTCACTTAGTTATTTTTTTAGAGTTATTGCACACAAATACCAAGGTACATCAAGTATTTTAGTCATATCTAGACTCTGGCAGTAATGGTCACTTTTTGACATTAAAAAAAAATTAGAAGGGCAACTGCAATTAATTATGCCTACTATAAACCTAGTCTAGTATGCACTATCACAGGTTTGTAAGAGTTTTATATGGCCTACTTTCCACTTAAAACAAAATTTAAACTTTAAAAAAGAAGTTGAATATTAACCAAGATAATATTGATTAATGTTTAACTATAAATCTTCATTTCTATTATTTTAATTGCAATTAGTAATCAGGTGCTTTATCATTGAAAAATGTTAATCATTACTTGAAATAAACAAAAGAGGACAAAAAACCTGTACAATACAGGATATTTAACAATGGACCTGCGATGGGAATTGATTGCAAATTTCCATTTATTTAATCGGAAGAATATTATTTTCAATCAATGAATGTTTTCATGTGCTGTGAAATTATTTATTATAATATAAATAATAGTGAGCGTCCCTCACCTGAGGTTCACCAAGGTGATCAAAACAATCAATATTACAGAAACAAATTTCAATAAGTATCACCACCAAAAATGAATGCTGCTCTTGCGAATTGTGCAGTGGAAATAATTAGGAATATTACCAAGTATAAAATCATGAAATTTTTACTTTTTTTTTGCTAGAGATAAAGGATGACATTATGTTGCAATCAAGCTCTAAAAATGACATTCTGACACTGAGGAAAATCTCTGTATAATAAGACAAAGATACTTAAAGAGGCTAAGATAATATTAACAGTTAAAGAGCAATGGCCATTGAGTGTGTTACAAATGGTTTTTCCTACCACATGAAAGAAGGATGACTAACATGATAAAACCAAGTGGTGTACTTGGAAAAAAGTAACGATTGAATTTTCCCCTCGGAAATGAATCGCTTGCGACTATGTTTTTAATAATGGTGATGAACTCTCTAAGTACACAGGTAGCATTTGATGGCTTGTTTTGCCTTCCTTTCTCAAGCTAGTATCAATAAGAACACGATAAGCCATGATATAGGACCAAATTGGAATTAGGATTTATGGAATCTCTCGCTGTGATGGAGGAGCCAGGTAACTTAGGTGCAAAATGACTTCAGCTCTCACTTTAAGCAGAAAAAAAATGTAATAACTTTCAGTGACAAAAACTTACATTGAAGAAGAGGAACACCACCCAGCCAAAAGGATGTAGTACAAGGATATCCATAACCTCACACTGGTGCTGGCACCAGACGCACCGGGTTTTTCATCATAGTGTGAATAAAAAAGGATAAAAGACAAATTATAAACTTTTACTTGGATATAATGTGTTCACACAATCAGTAGAAGCTGTTCTCATTTGTAGTAGTGTTTAGGGGAGACAACCGACAGCCAAGGTCATTGGCACCATTAGGGATGGACAGGAAAGAATGAAGGATGGAGAGAAACTTGGCTTTGGCATTAGCCTACTCTTTTTGAAAGGCACCAAGGGGTCTGCAACTTAACATCCCATCCGACTGACTGCTTACTCAAAGTGCCCTCCTCAAAACACCTCAAGTAGGGATCGAGATACCACTGAATAATATTCGACGCTGCCGGGATTCAAACCCAGCCCCTCTGGGTGCTGTTCACATTTGTATAATATATGTACAAATATCTACCATAGAAAACTTACAACCACTTTCAAAATTGTTACTAAAATTCTGAAGTAAAGAATGAAATGTTCTAATGTGTAGCAATGAAAAGGATTTAAAAAATAATTTTAAAAAGTTACTTTCCAAATTAAATATTTAAATATTTTTTCAAATATGTAACACATGAAAACCACACATTCACGACATACCAAAACTATACCTTTTTCAAAATGAGCAACAAAACTATGGAAAGACCTATTTAATGTTTAGTATACTGTTTAAATTTAATATATTTTCATTTTTTATTTGTTTAATTTAATATTGTTTCATACTCATTAAGCCATTCAGTCTTTTGGTATTTACAATTCACACTTTCAAATGGATTAGAGTCACACAATATTCTTCAATCTTATTTTCAATGAAATTAACAAGAAGTGAGAGTCAATTTAAAAAGGCACAAATGAATAATCTGAATTTCAAACAAGTTCATGAATAAACTGAATGGCACTCAGTTTATTCATGAACTTGATGCGAAAGCAACATACAAAAAATGTTTATGGTCCTCCCAGATATAATCCAGGATTCCCAAAATTACATTGCTTCAGATGGCAAAGAGTACATGGATGGATTCATTATTGAATGAACCAGGGAAGAAGCAATGCCCTTTCAGAACTCAAATGTCATTGGATGTAGAGAAACAGCAGTCTGCAATTCTGATCCAATGCTGTAATTGCACTCATGGACAGTTTTAGTAGTACTTTATAGGTTACTCTGACATTTGAGGCCATACCTTACATGACCTTAACACTAATAACCAAATACACGAGTTCATATAACTAAAGTCACAGGAGGAATTAGAAGCATTAAGGTTTGTGACAGTCAGCGAACCCACTAGTGACTAGCTTAGACAGTTTATCCAGAAATACTTGTCTCTTTGCTCGGAAAGAGAGGCAAGTTCAGGGATATAGAGAGTTTAAGACTTCCACAATATTTATATTGTTATTTTTCCTTTAGTGGGTCATTATGAAGAAGTAATATCCAATATTTTGCAAGAAAAAGGTGCAAGTAAGTCACTTGCGTGGATTTTCAATTCTATTTTGAAAATTTTACCATAAATTTTAGAGAATTGTGAACAAAGTGTGTTAATTGATTTTTTTGTCTACCAGAAAAGTAATAACGCTGCAGAACACTTCATCTGACCATTCAATTGAATCAACTGCATTATAAGTACTAAAGAACAGACTTACGTCGAAGAAATTCTGCAACATTAAGATGAAGCTTCCTCAGGATCTAAGGATTTGGGGAAAACCCCTGATGCTGTCCCCTAAGAATTATCACTGTCGAAGGTACTTGAAAGATTCGAAGGCTGGCATTAAGGCACAGAGTTTCCATCCTCTATAAAAAGATAATCGGGAAAAATTAACATAATTACAAGAAGCAAAGGGACAGTGACGGTTATTCAAATAGTAGTTACCGTTTAGCCATTATATTTGACGCAAATAGATGTATCAGTGAAACGAAAATGATGTTTCAAAATACAAATTTCTCGTCCCGTATTTTAATAGCGTTCCATAGGACGTAATTTATTAATTAAGACCATATCCATTACAATTATTCAAATCCAATTTTCTTAAGCACAAAATCTAAGAAGTAGTTTTCGTGAAAGCATGACTTAGGTTAATGAGATATTAAATATTTAGACGCAAAAAGTAAACTTAGGATACCTCAATTTGTTTGAATATACAAGAAATTTGCACCGATCACTAGTGGGAATGAAACAAGTAACATGGAATGCAATATTTCTGCGTGCAGAAATTGAGTGTAATGGTACTGCATGAACATTGAAAAATACTTTCAACATTCGATTTAGTTAAACCACATCTTTTTCTGGACGTCATACTTACTGAATCCAAAGCAGAGGGAAGATTCTCAAGAGCGAATGTTGTCCTTTAATTAATTTGCTAATGCCAGTAGAGGCTTAGAAGCATAGAAACCCGATCGAAAACACACCTAGTACGGGGCGACTCGTGCCTAGAGTAGCCTATGGCCGGAGTATCAGCGTTTAGGCTACTGGGTCTCGCTGAGCGGGACTAGCTCGTCGTCCTAGCAGCTGACCCGACCCCAGCGGTGTCTACACAAACTTGGTAAGCGTCACTGACTCGACCTTGGGGCATGAAAAACGTGCAATGGGATACTCGTCAGTGAAGTGCCTCACAGCGAGATTCTGTTAAGCATAAACTTTAATTGGAAATATGCAAACGCGATGACGGGAAATAACGCTTATTTGAATCATTTAACAGTTATTTCGCGTTCTCCAATAAAAAGGAAACTAAATCATGATATGAGAAGACGTTCACGTTTGGAGCAACAATGTATACATACGCTTTAAGGCATCATTAAAGCCACTTTTGCCTTGCTTCTCCATAAAAGCATATATTCTACGGTCAATTTTATAATCCCTTTAGAATATTTTATCTGGAAAATCTGATAATGGCCAGAAGGTGATAGCCATAAACAAAGCGCTCTGTTCTTTCCCATTTCGTATATCGTAAACCCTGTGATGCATTTAATTGGAATGGTTTTCGCCTTGCACACCCGCTGGTCTGCTAGTCGCACCCGTTGGACTGAGGTTCGAGTCCCTTGCCAGGAGCTGCTGCCATTCCCTCCTCTCCTAAGCATTTTGGGGATGGGTCGGTGGCGTATTTTGACCGAACAGCTAGACCTCGACCAAGTCTGCCGAACGATCCGTAGGACTTAAAACACATTTTACATTTGGATATGTTAAAAATCGTTCACCGAAACATTCTGAATGGGGTTCGCTCATGCCAGAGTTAGAAGGGCTCCACTTGGAAAAACGTGCATTTAGGTAAAATCGGGTGGAAGGGCGCTGTCTCAATTTAACCCCTGTGAAGCCGTATTTGGACCTTAATTGCACCTCTTGGGAAAATCGTGGTGTGCACAGTTGTCACAAAGAGAGGATTAAGAGGGGAGACGAGAAAGCGAGGAAACCGAAATGCAGGCACTGTCGCTTACTGTAAGGAGACGAGGGTCTGCGAGGTAACGCATCCGGGACCGCCCCACCCGTTCGGTATTTCTTCTGTGAAGCCCGAACTGGACGGGAAGAGCATTACAAGCGAAACTACAAGCTCGTAAAACTCTCGTACTTGAATATATTCGTCCCGCTTTGAGCTGTGATCTGACGTCCGATTATTCGCACCACCGTGAACACTCCTCCTTCCATCTTTTTACAATACATTACCCTCATGTTTGTTGCGGAACTGTTCTACGTTATCTTATTGTTGCTTAACTATTATTACAAATTCCAATTTATGCCTTGCGTAACACAAGAGAGAACCGAACCGTACGCTATAATAGAGGTCATTGGTAGAGGTAATCGCATTTAAGGTTGAGTCAGCCTCTTATCGGATTCACCGGCGGAATTCTGAACAACAATTATTAAACAGTAGTAAAATTTGTAAAGAGTATAATTTTCTTACCAATGCCCAAAGGAGTAATCTCCAAGTCCATTTCTCCGAACTTCTCATTCAAATCAATTGTTACGTTAAGTTAGGCACTTTCGAGTAAAACCTGTGAAAAGGAAAAAAAAAACAAAAAAATAGATCGATTAAGAATTGAGCTGTCCTACACACCGGACGTTCAGAATTACAATTTCCAGTTCTCGGACTGGTGAAGACGTCGGACATAAACCTACCTTTCCATTGCTTCGCAAAGTAAATCCAGCCCTTCCTGCTCTCACCGTCTGACTGACCGGCTGACACCGTCAATGAGTGTTTCACTCGTCAGGCGAGAGGTGGCGATGCCGACCTACGTCTACACCCCTCCACAATTCTCTCTCTCGGGTTGAGGGTACAATGCGGTAGGAGTATTTATCCTCGAGAGGCGGGTTGGATTCCATCATGCTCGTGTTTCAAGGAATCCACGGGTGACGATTGCGTGTCTTTCGAAAATTCTAATAGATACACGCCAGAAACCGAGGTCAACGTTCCAGGTCCTTTAGATTCGGAGTCAGGTGAGGGCACACACTGAAGCGTGCTCGGAGCAAGTGCAGACAGGGGCAAACAATAAGGGGAAGAAGCCGAGAGCTCATACAAAGGTCGGAATGGAAAATAACAAAAATGGGAAATTGCGACGGATGACACAATGAGTCAGCAGTCAACATGGAATGCCAAGAGTATGAAGGTTAAAAATAAACAAATGATGAAATAATAAATTTTTCTTTGTGCATAATTAGCTTTAACAGTTTCCTATTCCCTACAATAGAGCTACAAAAGAAATGTCAGAACAATTATTTAAATGTTTCACCTTTGAATAATCGCCAAAGTTTTCCTGATAGAAGTTAATGTTTAATTCAGATAAAGATGTTGATAGTGCAAGACTTGTAAAGTCGTCTATTCATGATGATACAAAGGTTTAGACCATCTTCTTGATTATTAAACACTACTCGTTAGTGTTTAATCCCTAATAATCACTCTTCATACCCACGAGACTCTTTAATTTGTAGTGTTAGACTCTTTTTTTCTTCCTTATTGAGCGAGAATGTTAGGTTAGTCTAAATTTACTTTTCAAAGAGCCAACTTTAATATCTCATGTTCCTCGCTGCTTCAACAATGCATCGTGGCAGAAAGGATCTCTAAATTAACAGTAACGCCAATCATTCTCAGCGTAATTCCTCCGTGAACACTAAATGTTCCATAATTCGTTGTCTCTAATTAAATACATTTTACATCCTGGTCTATACTCACATTTTCTGCATTAAATCTGAGACCTGGTGATCTCACAGGCAAACATAAACATGCATGTAAACACATCCCTAACCCAATTGTACAAGCGTACTTGAAAAATCACCCAAGGATTCGGCTCGTTATCCGTTCCACAACGAGACGATTCCCTTACATTCCCCTCGGAGACAAGCAGGCATATCTCACGCAGCCACTCCTAGGACCAGGGTGCATATATCACGACTTCTTCGACGAGCTACTTCCTGCAGATTGTCCAATTCATGGAGTCACGAAAAGGATACTTCCTGCTCCATGGGCCCAAAGAAATAGCATACACGGGCATTAATCAAAGTATTTATTCACATAATACCCTGCAAGCCATCGCTAGGGTGTGCGGCAGGGAGCGATTACACGCCATGCTATTTTGACCCAAAATATTTTTGCCCCCGAATGCACTCGAAAGTTGTTCTGATATCTTATCTTTCGATGGAAAATGGCATCGTAAATCTATCTGTTCAATACCTACTATTTATAATTTTATTTATATGATATCTCCGACTGTATTGCGATGCAAAATAATAATGCATTTTTGACATCTTTATTAAAGAGACCTCCTTCCAAATTATCCTAGAAGTTAAATCTGTAATTTAACCTTAACTCCGTGAGTGATTCCAAGCCTAGCTCCTCTAAAATTTCAATATACTTATATTTTCAATTAATCTTTCCCTATTGAATTCGTTCAACGCTTTACGTACTATCTTTCTTAAAATTTGCAAATGAACTCTGTACAACTCACTTTGAAAAGTTATAGTCCCCTCTTTCTGT
Source organism: Hetaerina titia (assembly GCA_037158775.1). Taxonomy (NCBI): domain Eukaryota; kingdom Metazoa; phylum Arthropoda; class Insecta; order Odonata; family Calopterygidae; genus Hetaerina; species Hetaerina titia. The sequence goes on along the minus strand of CM073769.1, from coordinate 84,786,614 downwards.
TGATTTTATTTATATATACCCTGCAAGCCACCGCAGAGTATGTAGCAGGGGATGAATACACACCAGAACAATTCCACCCCAAACACGACCCTACCGCGGTCGAACAATGTTATTATGATCATCTATCGTTCGTGGAAAAAATGACATCTTGAATCTATCTGTTCTACTTCTTGAATATCTCATTTAAAAGCATCGCGAATTTTGGAAACTCTCTGTATCTCATGCATGACAAGTGTTTTATTATTCTGAAATTCAAATTTATATCATCATCATCATCAGTATTTTCAATCCTAGGATTGGTTTATTGCAGACCTCCATTCGCCTCTATTTAATGTCAATTCCCTCAATCCCTGATACCTTTTCTGTTTTACGTCTCTCTTAATTTGTCCTATGTACCTTTCTCTTGGTCTTCCTCGCGTGACCTTTCCTTCTATTTTTCCTTCTATTATATTCCTATTCAATCCATTGTGCCTCAATATGTGTCCAATCCATCTATTTCTTCTTTGCCGTAGAATTCTTCATATGGTTTTCAAATTTATATATGTAAACATAAAATTCCCAGTTTCATATCAATTTACGTACATGAAAATTTCACCATCTTATATCCGTCTGCTTTTATTATTATTTATCAATTTTACTTCAAACGTCCAATACTTGGTATAAAAATGGAGTTATACTTCTAGAAGGAAGAAATGTCCAATCTTGGCACGATAAAAAAAGAATTTTGGGAAATATTTAGTGAGTAGTAAAACACATTGCGGAACTTGAGCCCAAGTTTGAAATGTAAGTACAGCAACCAGTCTGAAAGAAATAGACTTAGGTAATCGTAATATCAATAAAACTGTGAAATATCTAGTAATCAACTTCCACATCGTCGTCGTATTCAGAAAAAGAGAACCAATTTGGCCAGTCCTTGATTATCTTGTAAAGTAAGTTCCCCGGACAGTTGGTGGATGACACTTGGACGTGACCGAGGAGCCTGTAGTCTCTTCTTAATTTCCTCTTGCTAACCCCGCAGTCGATGAGCTTCTTGGTGGCTCTCAGTTGTTCCCGGGTCGGTGGTTGTTCTATACGAAAAAAATACGTGCTTGAAGAATAACACTAAGCGAGAACATTACAGAATTTGTAAAGATGTTCCAATTGATTAGCAGGAGCAAGCTTAGAAAATGTTCGGTAAGCAACATGGAAACTTTCGCGCAAAGAGAAATGCTATGGTCAATTAAGCTAGCTTTTACAACATAAACATGAGGGCAGAGATATGAATGATTTGAATGTTTTTTATGATGTCATTCTCTTTAGACATTAACGTGCGATTTAAAGTTTCACAAGTATTTTTGCTCTCCAGATTTCACATACGACATGGCTACGTATATATTAAATTATTTTAGTGCAAGGAATGTTCAGGCTGAAGGTGAAAAGGTAGAGCATTAGGACAATTCTCATATTGATTTGTATGCACTTAAACCTAATTTAGTTAAATATTCTATAACCATTCGAAACAAAATTACTAGTCGTACGTAAAGAGGATTTTTCCAGAAGTTTAATGAAAAACTATTGATATTGGATTTTCTCAGCGTTCAGATGAATGACTCTCCAATTCTCGGGATGTCACCGCGTAGGTTGATTTTCGGACAAGAGTTTTGCCCGTGTTCCAACAAGCGTCTTCACTTCGACCCGAAGAGGCTCGTTGCAACACGGGCGAAACTGTTGTCCGGAAAACAACCTACGCGGTGACATCCCGAGAATGGAGAGTCATTCAAAAACTATCGATTATCATATGTTTAAGAGAAATGGGTCGGTGTACCAAAAAACTGAGTTTTTACCTGATTTTATCAAGATATTTAGTATATCAATGCTTGCTTTTTGTCATTTTGTTAGTCTTGTACAATGATGATTATCGAATAGTGTCTTATATTTCGTAAACTTTTTTAAAATGCCTCTAATGGTACGTACAAAGTAGGGATATAATGAAGCGGAATTTTTTTCAACAAAATATTAAATTTGATCTTTAATAGCATTAAACCTAGGCACGTTTTTAATTCTGAGCGACGATCGTGAAGAGAGTAACTGGTAGTTTAAACAACCAACTCAAAATATTTACGCAAAATTTAAAGCTAGAGAAATAGTGAAATAGGTTTCCATGACTTCATCGTATCCAATAAACCCCCTGTCGCCTCGTATAGTAGTAATGTTTCTGTTGGTGCGATACATGTGATAGGTATACTCTTAGTTCTTTCAACATTACACCCTAAAGTTTGAAAATTCCAGTGCGATAATGACAGTTGATATTACTTACTTTCAAACCGACCTATTAATGCGATGCCGATGCTCCTGTCGTTGTACTCGGCTGTATGGGCCCCTTCAGAATCCCAGCCTCTGCCTCGGTACACCACGCCATTACCACCGACAATGAAGCTAGAGGAAACAATGAAAGTTTTCAGACGTGGGCGTTGTAATTATAACGTAAATTTCGAATTTAGGAGTTCTCGCTGATGCAGTAGTTTCCTACTCTCCAAAACGAAATAATCATCCCATAGAAGTACTTCAATCGGAAACGGGATTTGAACCCTGTGCCATGTGGTTTTGGCACAGCAGCGTTCTCACTACCGCGACCGTCACATTTAGGCTTTTTCCCGTGCAATCTCTAAGCGTAAATTGGATGTTATGTGCGAAAGGAGTTGGAATTACATTGCGTGGAAACCTAAACCAAGTGGACAAACCCTTTACGAGGTGCTATGGAAATGTACTCGGGCTGTGCTAACAAAAATTTTCGAGTCGCCCCATGTAAATTTTCCCTCCATCACTTCAAAGTAATTTCCTTCTGCGATATTATTATACAGTCCTGGCACTTCTACCATGCGTTGACGAATCCCAGGAAGTATTTTCGTTGAGGGATGCCCAAAAGGGCCATCTGCGATTCATCCTGAATTTTTTCTGAGGTGTCAAAACTTCGCCTCTTCAATTTCATTTTTGGTTTCATGGCACAGTCATGAGTGGAATTCGTCGACTGGGGTTGTCCCGGATAAGAATACCAGTTCGATATTTACTCTCTCTCGCACCCGCTAACACACTTCGAGGGGCCACCGGTCGTTGGATTTCAGGATCCTCTAGTGACGTACTTTTCTGTTGTTCGATAAGGATCGTTCAGTGGGGGTCTTAAATGACTCCACTCCGTATATGTCATGAATAGTTGGGTGACGATCCTTAACGAATAATATTTTCAACATTTCAATCGCGGTCGTGCTGGTGCGAATTATTGGAACGCGAGTGACACTCAAAATACTACGCACGGCCTGAAGCACAATCACTAAGATCCCAGACGAAGAATTCCCGAGTATACCAGTTTCCGATTTCCCGAGATTCACGTCAAACTTAAAAAAACACACGTTGCTCGTTTTCGTTGGCAATCGCGAGATAGTAGGACAGCCAATGAAAGCATGTGCGAAACTGGTTTAGGCAAAATAAGCACGGTGCCACTTTGGCATCATATCTCTTGTGTATATAACTGTGGGGATTGACTCCTACCCTTATATACAGCCGAGTTATGAGCACAGTCCGGGCACGTTTCGATAACACCTCGCAATTAGCATTAGGTTTATTTATTAGGTAATATACCGGTTAAGGTAGGTATTTGGATGGACACAGCTATCAGATAAACATTTTGTGACTCCCCACCTAGCAAACTAATCTACATCAGGTCCCTCTTCATCTCTGTGTACTTCTTTCCTCCCTTCATCTCGTCCAACATCCCTATCCTGTTCCTGCCCTTACCTCGCTTGCCCAACATTCTCCCCTCTATTACCTTCTTCAACATTCCACTACCGCTCAATACTCCTTTCCAATGTAGCATTAGGTACATGCACGGAAATCAAACCGAAAATTTTATGAAATTAATCTGCAATACCTTGAATACGCGATTGAAGTTACCGATGTTTGAATTTTTAACCACCAAAAGTGGAGGCATTATTCAGGGTTCCACTGAGGCAGTAACTTGATGAAAAATAGTGCCTTCGTCACCTGTCCTACGGGTGTCGGCCCCAGAACGTGCAGGCGCCTCAAACCAGGCGGTGGGACTATCGTTCATCAAATCAGCTGACTTGGTGAATCCCGGAAGAATAATACCATTAACCTGCATAACTCCGCGGAAACCCACAGAATTGTTTAAACCACCACAAAAATTCACAAGCTAACTTCGTGAGATTTTCGTCTTGAACATTACCTGAATCCACTGACTGAAGATCTGCCATTCGTATTTGCTTGTAGATTGCTCCTGAGAATTCTAACACAATCTTCTCTTGTGGTGCACGTGGAAGTCCTTGTGTTGTGAATGACAACGTAACGAACAGGGGTGGTCAAGGTGGCCCCAGAACGTATTCTTTGACCTCGCCAACTGGAGGAATCCACAATATCCGGGCATTCTGGACAAATGAAAATGACAGAGGCATTCACAACGCGTGCTACCATCAGAAAAAAAATAGTATTTCCGTACCTACCATTGCTTGAGATCGCTCGAAGCGTCCCGAACAAGTAGAGCAATCCAATTGAGGCATTCATCGGAAGTCTCTTCTTGAACATTGAGAGCTTCTCCTGACTGTATGTGTGCTTCTACCTTCGGACGCTGACAGTCAATATGTTTAACCCTCCACTTGCAGGCTTATTTTTGCGCAGACTGAGCATTATCATGTGTAGGTGGAACAGTAGGTGAATGGAACTCACGCATCTCCATTGGTGGGGCAAAGAGTATTTAAAAAGAAGTCCGTGGTGACGCAAAAGAATGTCGTGATATGGAATCATTAAAAAAAAGCCGGTGAGGAAAACGCTCATTTATTGCCGGGTAAACCTCATGATATGCAATTATGCGACTGCGAGTAATTTTTTTGATTGAACTTGATTTCCGCAAGCTTTCAACACCTCTAGTTTTATTAATTGCAAGGGAAACAATTTTGAATTGCGATATGTAGGGAAAATTTTCACTCTTTAATGACTGCATTGGCGAAAACTTCCTCATAAAATAAGCTTATCGTATGGGTTAGTTGGCTTGAAGCTGTCCTCCAACTCAAAAGATGCAAGTCGCTAATACAGAAGTGCTCAACGATCATGGCCGTGTCATTTACATTGTCAATTAACAGTTATGTGCCTGATGTCATCGAATCATTTGAATAAATGGTTATAATTTATTCATATTAATGCTGTAACTCTAAATTTTTGTATTAGTAATAGTGTCAGATTTATTTTGTTTCACCGACTAACCATGGTTATAAAGCACTACTCACAACCCAATACGTTTATAAGGTTGATTAGCAACTACATTCGAATAAATCCAACATCGGCATTAAAATAACATGAAACCAAGAGGTGATGCGTGCCTAGACTAACTTGTACTCGGATGTCACTCTAAATGAATCCGATATAAAAAAGGGCTAACTCTGAAAACGCACTTACTTTTATTGTTATCAATATTCTCGCAAAGTGTTGTTAAATTTTTGGAAAAAAGTTTTGTACTATTTATCTCTTGGTGTGAGGTCTCTTATCGACACAATGCACACGTATTTAACTTTTTCTATGAAGGTATGTAAGAAATGAATCCAATGAATAATTTACTTATTCTTTAGGGAAAATGATAAGAATGTGATTCATTGTTAATCTGAAAATTTTGAACATTGGTAACCTGAGTGGATATTGAAATATCACTCAACTGCCCTTCGAATCATTTTCACGAAATGTAAATTTTTCGTCCTTCCTTACACGTTTCGAAAGGTCATCAAAATCGGCGTCATCAACTTCTACACATCATCCATCTCAAATATTCTGCACAGTCCATACAGCGGCAGTAGATGATGAATCCAATTTTCTGATTCATTGAGCCTCTTTCCTAAGAGCGATTTCGGATTCCTGTAAAAAAGGCATTGGCGCATGCTATATAATGCGGGTAAGAGTAAAACATTCTGTACACAGTTGATAAATGTAAAATTTGTATAGAAATATATATATATATATATATATGTAAATACTGAATATTGGGAATGAAACAATATTTTATAACATCTCTCTCGGACTGGAGTGAAATTTCGGGATATGCAACACAAATCACTATAAATAATTGTTATTATACGAGTATTAATGATTTGTATTACAGTTCCCGATAAAAAACCATAAACACAGTAATCAACCCGAAGGTTGGTTTAGTAGGTGATGGTAGAGCTCACCCATATACCAAGCCCGACGGCGTGTGAATATTCACACATCAGGGTAGGGGGGCCAGTTCCTTTCCCTGTGCCGGTTATGGTTTCCCAGGAAGATCTGGTACCCGAAAAATCAACTAGTTGGGTGGAGCTGCAGGTGCCCAAAGTGTCTTGCCCGGGAATAGAGCCCGGGAAATTCCCGATATAAGACCATTAAAAAGTCTCCCTCAAGTCTACTCTACTCTGCCAAGGCGTATAATCACGTGAAAAGTTTATAAAGCTGACAAAACCTTGAGGATATCACGGATGGAACAACTTTGAATTTGCAAAATGTTCGGATCATGGTAATCCTAGCTATAACTTTAAGAATACTAATAACTGATTTAACGGACGATGCCCATTGCAATAGGGGAAGAAGTGTTTCGTCATGCTTTCGTACATATTTGACCAACATCGCATGCATTTATCGAGAGAAAAAACATTAGCTATATTATATTCTCATGTCTATCAATTTTTCAATCACATGTATGTTTTAAGTAGGTACCACATTATCTGAAAACGATGTCATTTGCGAAGCAATTGAGTTTCAGAGTTAGTTGTGTTTCCTTGATTATGTCCATATTTTACGAATCAACAATGGTTTACGGGATAGGCAAAAACTTACCAGCAACTAAGATTTCCGATGTCCATCTTCGGGGGTAAAATCCAATCCTTCCGTAGATCTGTATTGAAATCTCCGATTAACAAAATATCATTTTGAATAAGTCTAAGAAAATTCAACATGGAACAGTCACAGCTAAATGGGTTGTCATCAATGCGAATGGTCAGTCTGCCATAGATGTCTGTTGTCTGATTCAGCTGGACTTGCGGAACAAGCTATTCAACCAAATTAAGAAAACACTTAATTTAATAAAGGAATTATTTGTTTCTTAATTATTCCTGGCTACTAATCTAAATAAAAAGCTAATATTAGCTAAGACTAGTTTGACCTGTTTTCCCGCAGTACTTGTAGTATGACCTTTTTTATTTAACACTTCCGTGTTACTTCGAAGAAGAAATTATATATATATATATATATATATATATATATATATATATATATATATATCTCGATGATTTATAAGCACACCCGAGAGCAACATACAATTGGAAGGTACAATAGAACACAAAATTATGGATAGAGAACACGTAACAGGACATTAAATGAAATTCAAGCTTTCGGCCTTCTCCTAGTCCTTCTATATTTCACACACACGCACAAATATACAACGTTCAAGTCTAAATAAAGACAATTTAACACTTCTCCATCACATGTCTGGTTATTTAAAAAAAAAGCATTTAAGTTAAGAATTTATAGTATCGGCAAAACACTGGTGAGTTATACTAATCGGATTATTTTACAGTAATTTGTACAACAACCAGCTCGGTGGGGCGATACTATATGTTGTAGTGGCTGAGGATCACTTCCTGTTGGGGAGAATTACCGAACACCACTCAACATTCACTTCCTAAAGTATACCCGAGGCACGTGTTAGTAATGGAAATCTCACAATAAAATAGTTAACCCACGAATACTTTTTCCAAAATGGCTTACACCTTATGATAAGCTTATTCAAGTTTGAAACTCATTATTTACCTTAGACGATGGCAGTTCCATTCCTGAAATTTGATTTGTTCGCAGGTCAATCGTCAAATTCCGAAACAGTTTTTTCATTTCATCTTTCTGGTATAATACTTGATTTAATGTATCGGAAAAAGCTAAGGAGTACAGCAAAAGCTCATTATAGTGTACACGTTTAATTGCGTTGTTTCTTAAGTCCAGAAGCCGCAGACGATAATAGTTGATGTAAGGGATACTGATGTAGGATATTTCATTGTTTTTTAGAATAAGCTCCTGCGGAAAAAATAATAAAGTTTGGATAAAATACAAGAAGAATCCGCTCGTTTAAAATTGCAATGTATGCACAACAGTGGATTAAATTATTCAGCAACAAGAAATTTGCAAAATCTCCGAAAAAAAGATGGCCGTTTGGTTCATTCATTGAGAACGCAAAGATAACTCAAACACAGATCTAGCATTTCAACTGTAAAAGTGAATTGAGTGATTCCTACCTCAACTTCAGAGTCCCATTCTCTCAATGTATTCATAAGATGATGGTCAACTAAATCATTTCGCAATCCATTGAAGGAGAGATCAACATATTTGGAGTTTTTGTAATCAATTGGAGTTAACCACAAATCGTTGGATTTATTTTCAAATCTGTTGTGGGAAAGGTTCAAATAGGACAAATTTCTCACACCTCTGAGTGAGTTCTTATAGATGAACATAATTTTGTTATGAGATAAATTCAAATGAGAAAGCTTATGAGCACGTAAGAAGATATGTTTACCCACTGCCGACAATTCATTCCACGATATGTCCAACGTGCAAAGACTACTTCCTCGATTAACCAAATTCCATGGCAACATTTTAATTCTGTTATGTGACAAGTTTAGTTCCTCCAATTTTAGCAGTCCCTCTATAGTTATGTCGTTAATTGTTTCCAAGGCATTGTTTGATAAATTTAGAACCTTCAGATCATATGATCCAAAAAAAGGCATCAGCTTATGTGATTTCTTGACCAGATGTTGAATTCGATTATAAGATAAATCAATTAAATGAAGTCCATTCATCAACGAGAAAGAATCAGACGTAATGTAGGTCAGGTCATTTTTCGATAGATTTAAAAACCGAAGCTCTTTCAGTTTTAATAGCGGCAAAGTCTTGAGTTGATTTTGACTCAGGTTAAGCTTTGAAAGTTCGCAATTTTGATGCGGCCAATGATATCTTTTTGTGAGTGTGGTGAATCGGTTGCCACTCAAGTCCAAGTATTTTATACGGTTTCCGGAACACGAAAAGCTTTCATCAAACTTAATGGCACTGTTATTAGAGATAATAAAGCTATTGAGAGTAGTCAATTTTTCAAAGAATTTATCTTCCAAATATAGTATTTTGTTACTCAAGAGATCAATTTTTTCAATATGATGGTTTTTGACGAATTGGAACCTGGATAAAAAACTGATCATATTGTGGGAAAGGTTAATCTCTCTAATATATACATTTCTTAAAAATAAAGACGTAGGAATTGACGCTATATTGTTACTCTGCAGGTAAATGAATTCTAAATAGCGGTTATGTATGAAAAGATCTCTCGGCAATCTTATTAGTCTATTTTGACTCAAATCCACAAGTGCTAAGTGTATAATATTTCGAAAAAGAATTGGAGGTAAACATGATATGAGTGAGTTTGATAGATAAAAATGAGTAATATTCCTACTAGCTACACCGTTGGAGTTGTACTCAAATATTACGGAGTTATTGTTAAAGACCACAGTTCTCAGTCTTGTTAATATGACAGAAAATTCAGGTAGTTTTATAAACGGATTTCCTGAAAAATCGATAAAACTAATCAGAGGAGGATAAGAAAATCGGTGAGAATTCAAGATTGATATTTGGTTATTAGCTAAATAGAGCTTTTCCAAACTTTCTAATTCCCGAAAGCAATCTTCACTTACATTTCGGATGGAATTATAATTGAGATCTAATGATTGGAGTTTGGATAATCTTCTTACGCTCAGAGGAATATCATTTATATGATTTCTGCTTAAGTTGACCACTTCCAGTTTGTCACAGGGATAAAAAGTATTGTCATATATGAATGAAATATTATTTTCACTCAAATCAATATTTGTCAATGAACTCAAACCAATAAATGCCTGTTCGTCCAAGTGATTTATTCGATTTTTACCTAAATCTAAATTCTTCAATGAGAATAGTCCGTAAAAGAGTTTACTCGGTATTGAAGAAATATTTGTTTGAGAAATTTTCAGGGACTTTAAAATAGTCGTCCTTCCCGCGAACGTTTTACTTGGTAAATGTGACAGAGCCGGGCAAATAATTGTCAATTTTCTTAATTCATGTAGATCATTGAAATGCGTACCGAAAATGGGATATTTTTTCCGATTTAATCCACATTCGATCGAGAGATTGATTATTTTCGTTTTTGGAACTCTCCTCCACATCATATTTTCTTTGTGGCAGAAACCAAATTCGAAAAACGAGGTTTGCGGAACTGGACAAAAACGTAATTCTACGCTCAAACCAATCACACCATATGGGGACCAATTTTCACAACAAAGCATTTCTATGTATTTATGCTGAAACTGATACGGTTGCGTATGACTTTCACATTCGATACGTAATTCAGCAAAGTTGGACGCAACCGCGGAAAGACCGCAAGTCGCGTTCAACTCTTCCCGACAGAACATGGAGATGGATGAGGTCGACTTTACGCACAGGCAAATTCCACTGGAATAGCAATGCCTCACTTCCACCCCCGGCATATCTGTCACAGAGTGGTTCCAGCACCGACTCACGTGGAACGGAGAGATCAAGGCGAGGATCACTATGAAAAAGCTGAAAGGCATCTTGCGACACCTCTCTCTTATCTGCCAATTCAATGGGGAAATTACTTGGAGCGAGTCCTAACAGCACTGGTACGTGAGCGACGATTAGAACAGGAGTAGACACATTAACAAAATTCAATCTGCAAAAAACTGCATTAGTGGATGGGTAGTTAACTCGTATACTCAGATGAAGATTAAACCTTATAACCTCAGAACCTTGCTCGAACGAGAGAAGAAATGAACTGTTCCCGGAAAGACATCCAAAAAAAGCATATCTAGGCATTGCCAAATTAGAATGATTTCACCCAGGAAATGGAAGGAGTCTATTCTTCCACCCTCAGATATCTCCTCGCTGAATTAATCGACACCAGATTCCGAACTAAACTAATGAAAATTTTGCTTAAATAAAAAACTCAAGAAGTTATTGCAACTCAGTTCACGCAAAAGTGAGTTCTGTTTTAATGTGAATTGTAAAGTCAAGTTAAGGCAACCTTGCATTTTGTTGATCTGAATTGCATTAGAAATTATTTGCGGGCTGTCATATTACGATCCACATGGGACCGTCACTATGGTACTTTTCCACACTTTGGAAACTCATTCCATTTAAATATCTAAAAATAAACTTAATTCCGCGTGAAAATGGTTTGTGTTGTCAGAATTTTCCGAAAAAATAAATTATTTTTTGCATCAGCACATTCCCCAGAGCTAATCAAGGAACCCTCGACGAATCATTAACTCTTCAGTCAATCAATGTCGATTAAATTTGAAAGTTTTAAAAGCACAAGTGAGATTAATATGCAGTAATAAGTCTGGAGAGATTCCTCGCCGTGGGAATATCTCGCACGGAGACTCTTGTCCATTTCAACGAGCCTTATTATAATAATTTTTACACGGGAGCTTATTAAGGTGATCACTCCAAGTTATAAAACGAGAATTTGAAGAAACAAACCGTTAAACATAATCAACAGCTTGGATCACCAACACAATTTCACACAGGGTGCCAGGGTGCCGGGCTTGGGGGTACACCTTTTGCCACTCTGCCATTCCGGTCCCTCGCGCACTCTAATTTACGTGCAGTTGTCGACGGTTAACTACGTAACGTTTGGCGTTACGTTGACATTGACATTTACCCGTATTTCTCCATGTCATTGGATGCACAAGAGCTATTCAATAAAAAATGATCATACATTTTTATTACTATAATTTATTGTGAAAAATTTTCAAATTTACATTAAATTGTCAGCGGTAATGCGTATGTATATAGGTTCCTTTGATTTTATTCCAGTAATACGCCAACTGCAGCCGTTGCAAGTTGAAACATGTTCAGTTCACCTATGGTAACGGTGGAAGTAACACGCAATTTTGCAATAAAATGTTTTTTTAAACTTTAACAAATAGTCACCCAAGGAGAATGTAATATCATAGAAGGGTTATGAGAAGTTTGTCCTTACGTATAGTTCGTTTAGAAGATGGTTTAAAATGCTTCAAGAACAGACACGTTCAATGGGTGGTGGATTCACTCCAGTCACTGGACTTACGGACGTAAACAATACCACCGCTGCTGTTGCCATTGCAAGAGAAGCTAGTCGAATAACGTTAAGAGCATATCAGAAATATTTAAACATTAATTTGGGTGCAATATACATGTTGGGAATAAAAAAATTGCTCTTGAGACTTTTTTGTGTGCGGTGGTTTTCGAGACTGCGAAAAACAACTCTCTCTTGCAGGTTTGTTCACAGTGAGTTCATGTTATAAAAACATGAGGATTTTTCTCATAAGTTTATCAATGCAGTTGAAACTTGGCCATAATTTTAATCTTGAGAGTAAATAGCTAAGCTCTAGAAGGAAGTCTCGGTCATAACGAACACCTAAAAAAGCCAAAGTTGTGAGGACATTATGGCCTCTCATTTAGGGATGCTCAGGGAAATTGATAAGATTTTCAGGAATACAAGGCATTGAAAGGAAGTATTAAAACGACAAAAAATGGGTTACTCAACTTCAGAGACCTGAATGAGTTAATTCCATGAAAAGTTCATTATTTTCTAGGCCAGACGCAGGATGAAATAATCGTAGGGTATCATAGTGTGCACACGGTTGACATAAGCATAATAAATGCATGCCAGCAATTTAAATGTACGCCTAACTGGTCCGTACACGCTCACAAAAAACTGCCTGACATTGAAACATAAAACATAATTGAATAAATTTTATAACAAAAATGTTTATATTACGAATAAAAATTATTAGGTAATAATGCTGTAAATAACATTTCTCTTTTACTAAAATTTATCCAGAAATATCTATACACCTTTTAATATTTCCAGATCTTTCCACTCATTATTATCTTAATGATTTTCATATTTAGGATTTTATGGGATGAGGATGTGAAAAAAAGAATACTAACACTTACTTTTAATTATCTTGTGGGTCCATTTGCTTTTATTTATGTATATTACATCCAACTTCATAGAAGTACATTAACGGCTTGCGCCCTCACAAAATTAGTCACACGTTTCTATAATTTGGTAATTTTTTGATCGTAGACAGGAGTTAAAGGAGGAAACGAATTTAACAACATAACAAATTTCATTATATTGCTTAAAAATTCAATTTACTAAGGTAACATCAGCCAATAGGTAGGCATAAATAATTTCAGAACGCATTGGAACTTTGAGAAATATAGTATATGTGCTTCGAGTGTATTCGGACGTATTTCCAAACAGAATAATTAAGCAATGGAAAGTAAATCTATTTGGTCAGCTTAAATTTTACATTTTAAGCCATTATTATTTACTAATGAATTAATATCATCACAGTGAGACGAAAGTTTTACATAAAACGATAGTTAGTGTATGCACCGTAATGACACGGTATCGATAGATTAATGCATCGTATATGATAGTAGCCCACAGCATTTCATGTTGACATCGTCAAGGAATACTATATAGTTGAGCAATGAATAAATTGTGTTTTCTCGGTATTCGTATCAAATATATCTTAAAACAGTTTACAACACTCATCATATATACGGATACTTCCTTGAAAGCAAATACTTAAATAGAAATACTGGAAACGTTCTCTGCTATGACTCGAAACACTTTCCTATGCTTACTATATTTTTTGTGGCAGCATAAACTGACAACTTTCTTGCTTTTATAATTGTACTCATGAATATTATCTATCGTTACACGCACTAAAAAATGAACGCATTGTGACTTTGGTATGAAATTGAGGTGGGGAAGAGAAAATTTCATAGAAATCCGATCTCCTCCGATGTTAGCATAGGGTTAAAGGATTTTTTTTTCGCTAAGGATGAACTCCAACGGAGTAATTCGTGATGTATGTACATATGTGAATTAATATGAAGGAAATGGTAGTTAGGATGGTTTTGTAATGCGCGGAAACATGGTCGTTGAAGCAGGTTGACAGGCGTGACCTGAAGAATTTTGGAATGTGGGTGTGGAGAAGGATTGAAAAGGTAAAATGGACGGAGAGGAAAACCAATGAAGTGCAAGTTAGAGTGAGGGAGGAGTGAAAGAGGGTTTTTGAGAGAGATGCAAAGGAGGCAGGAAAAGCGGATGAGGAGTAATTAGATGGGCATTAGAGTGCTGCTGCAGACAGTAATAGAGGGGAGGACATTAAGCAAATGAGGTAGAGGGAGGAAAAGAATAGGTACGTTGCACAGAATGGAGTTAGAAAGTATTGAGAATTGAAAAACAGTTTAATGTAATGTTGGGGTGTCATATTGTTTCTTAATGGACGGAGCTGAAATAAGGTAGCGATGAATAGGCTTAAAAACCTACCCTAAGCGATTGACTACCAGTAATAATAATGGAATAAAGGAATTAATACGCGATTTTACGGAAAATATTTCGTAAGAGAGCCAAAATAACATGGAGTTTGGGAGGAAGGCAAAAATTTAAAGTAAAAAATTTGCAGCCACACAGTTAACCTCCTCCGAGGCGATGAGTGAATCATTTCTCCAATGTGATGGTGGGATGAATGCGAATGACTGAGAGTCACGTGCAGAAGATGCTTCATAGCAACCATTATTTCGACAAAAAAGACATGACGGTACGTGTATAACTAGTGCCGATGTGGGAGCTTCAGTTATCAGAAATCTCATTCACAGCACTCAAAAGAGTTTCTTATAAACATCAGTCTCTAGGAATGTTTTAAAACATAATTAAGCTCTGAATCAGGAATCTCACGGGAGATGTGCGGCACACAGCCCTTCTTTTGGGGCACCTGTAATGACTCAAACACTCGGATAGAAGTCGATCACATTCACAGAGTCGTTGCGCACATGACCCTGGACCACCGTATATTCCGTGATCAATAGCTGTAAAATAAAGGAGAAAAAATAGTAAGGATTATGGTAACATCATGAACAAATACATTTTAGCAAATAGACCAATAAAAATTTAAACTTTTATCAACTACTATGTCATTGATGGTCCCTAAATAAGTCCTAATGTAGCAGAAATTTGATGTGATAACGCTTTTCCTAATATTAAAAAAAGTAGTCGATAAATAATCACACAATGCTTGTTCAGTCAACTGATGCAATTAACGTTATCAGAAAATTTTTGTTCTGTATCCGCCGCACGTTACTTGCACTTAAATATTACGCGATTATTAGAGTTTCTGAAGGAAGAACAAAAAATAGGTACGCCTAGTGCTAATGAATGCATATTAGGTAAATTTATGTTAAAGTTCCATAACGACATGTTTTTCTCGTCAAATTATCATTAGTTTTATTGCATTTCATTATACCATGGTCTTGCAACATGTTTGTGTACAAAATTTTAAAATTTAATGCAAGACATTTGGAATTGTACTGTCATAAATTATTATGCAATAATTTACTATTATTTATGAACCCAATACATATATATAATAAATATGTATGTTTATATATACACATACATATGCATATAAATATATATATATATATATATATATATATGTGTGTGTGTGTGTGTGTGTAATTAAAAATGGAATTTAGAGTCGAACAGACAAAATGTTATTAATATGCCTGGCAATAAACTTTAACGTATGTAATAAAATCGTGTTAACTTTTGACTTACCGCAGAGTGGCCGACGATGGTAACATTTCCAAAAATAAGGTACTAAGTACTCGAAGAACATTGGGCAGTTGGCCGTGTTGTAGCACCAGTCATGCATTTTGCAGCACCTAATAAATAAAAAAACGGACTACTATCAATATTCACTAGATTTAGATTTTGCTACACTAATTCAGTACCGTCTGGTTGATGCTTTAAATCTAGCGTACATATTATCAGAACAAATGCCACGAAGTTGATTAAAGCCAAAACGAAAAGCCAAAGTCGACGAGGACAAACGACCGAATTAAGCACCAGTTTAAAGACCACAACTATTTTATTTGAAAAATTTTATCATGTTCAAAATTTCTCGATTGACGAAAAATATTTAATAATATTTCCTTTTTGAATTAAAAGCGAAGTTATGAGAGTCGAATCACTCACAGATTAGTTTTAGGCTGCTAATTTAGTGTCTTCTGTTACTCTAATTCCGAACTGTTGTTAATAAGTACATGTTGAGGCGATGCATTAGACAAAAATTGAACATTATTCATGACTAATTATTGAATTAAGTTTATTTCAAGTCAAATCATATCACACATTCATTACTGTTTGCACTTCCTGGTTATATAACGGAATGAATTACCAAAATTAATTGATGTGAATTTACTTTTTACTGATACATATTTCACAAGGCTAGGATTTCATCCCTTATCTCCTAACTTGAAATTACCGAAAGATGCTAGAGAATTACGACTCTTTCCTTTCAAGGGTCAGTACCCTTAATTACCAAGGCTATACCCCATAATATGAGTTAACTTAGTCGAGTATTTCTCGATACAATTAATTGTAGAATTGTTTACGTTTAAGTCTAAAAGATAAAACCACTTTTTCGCTATGCATAGTGTCCTTTGTAAATTTTTTCAAGCAATAGATCAATTGAAATACATGTACGTACATAGCTACGGTCAAGTTACTTTGGCGAAAGAAAATTCGGCAGTTGGAATAATTATTTGGGAGAGTTATCGTTTGAAAGACGCCATGGTCAAATTAAAGGAATGACTAAGAGGAAGTAAGATTGTGCTGCTGGTGGGGAACCGGAAACAGGAAGAGATAACCTAGCCCAAATGAATAAGATTGGCCATGAACCGATTCAGTATGCTTGCTTGCCATTTATCTTATTTCACTTAAACATATATCTGTTAGATGTTTACTATTTATAATACGAGGCATGCTCCTAAAGTAAGGGCCGCTTGGTCACAGGAAAAAATATACTCATATGAAACACATTTTATTGGCACTTTTAATTAGCTACAAACCTACTTCACTTCTCTACATAATCGCCGTTCACTTCTAAGCATTTTTCATACCACTGCACCAGCTTCTTTAACCCTTCTGCATAGAAACTCGCCACCTGAGAGTTGAACCAATTGACAACGCCGTTCTTGAGTTCCTCTTCGGTTTCTTAACGTCGTCCACCGAGCCACTGTTTCAAATGCAAGAAGAGGAAGTAGTCGCTAGGTGCAAGGTCAGGACTGTACGGTCAAAGAGTTCCCAACGGAAATCATGAATTTTCTTATCGGTTTTGCCAGCAATGTTTCGGTACCCTCCTTGCACACAATTTGTGGGAAACAAGGTTTTCCGTGACAATATTGCAGACAGTAGTGTGTCCAAGTTGAGGAAATTGTTCAGCCAGGCCATTAATTGTCAATCGACGATCACATCGCAGTTTTTGTTCCACTTGCGAAACAATTTCATCGGTCAGAATACTGGGTCTGCCACTTCGCTCTTCGTCATGGACATTTGTTCGTCCATTTTTAAAATCACGGCACTATTGTCTAACCTTTCCTTCACTCATAGCTGTAGGTCCATAAACTAGCCATAACTCCCGATGAGTTTCAACAGCCGACAATCCTTTTGCATAAAAGAATCGTATGACAGAACGCACTTCACAGCTGGCGGGATCAACGATTGTCGCGGACAATGTTGCTTGCATGCACGGACAAGCAAACGATTTCTGAAACAAAAAAATGCTGCTGTAACTGTGTTCTGTGGCGCCAATATTTTAATATATGCAAACGACCTTTACTTTATGAATATAGCCCAGTATATAAAAATGACATTCAAGTGCTGTCATTTCTGCGAGTTGTTATTGGATGCTGATGATGCAGTACTCATATCGAAGCATAGGGAACCAAAAGAAGCTATTCAGGGCATGAAACTTGACTTAAATAATATCAGTACATGGTAATGGTAAATGATGTCAATTGGTGATGGTGAATGATAATAATCTCATGATTAGAAAAAATCCAAAGTTATGTTTGTGAAACACAAAATCTCTGACATCACAGATATTCAATTACAGATTCATTCACATTACCCCACCGTTAGCTGTAATCGCCCCATGCTGGAGCAATTAGACAAATATGATTACTTTGGGGTAATCATTGATGAGAACATTAACTTTGGTGAACATATTTTCTAAATAAATAAATTAAATTATATCATACGCCAGGTTCACTACATTACTAGTTTTGTAAGTCTGAATGTCATCAAATGAAGTCTGTTTTGCACTGTTTGAGAATATTTTAAGATATGGTATCTGATGATCCACTGGTTCTACAAAAATGAATATGCTACAATATAAACAGCAAAAAATCCTAGCGAAAATGTACTGATGGCTTGAAATGGCTTGATCAAAAAATACAAATATTCTAGATGGAAGAAATATCTTTTTAAAATTAGGATTTCTGCCAGTAGACAGGCTGAATAGATACTGTGTCATCATAATAGGAAACTATTTTTATGAAAAATAAATACCTGATTTAAGTAAAAATGAATAACCCTTAAGGGACAATATTAAGTATTTATCAAAAACATTTCATACGAATCAAGAAAGAAGAAAATTGGAGGTTATTGTACCTCTAATTTTCAAAGAAACGCCTAAAGATTTAAGAATATTACAGTCAGCAAACGCTGTGAAAGGGAGAATAAGAGACTGGCTATTACACACAATGGGTTTATGCTTGGAACAAAATGTGACACAATATATGTAGCTTTATATTTGCAACACTTCAAACCAAGATTTTTGTTTGTGTGGCTCCTGCTGTCAAGAACTGTCAAGTCAAATGACTGGCTTAGCAGGACGAGAGAGAGAGTAATCCATTTATAATTTTTAAAATTTAAACTATTAATATAAAGTATGAAGATCATATCACAAAAGTATACGATAAAGATTGTCTGCAATTGTATGCTGTATTGATTGTCTTAATTCTTTGTATATATGATCAAGATCATACTAAAATCGTAAATTATATATCACTTATTGAAGTTTTACGTGACACTGTTATATTATTATTCTCTTCAACGTATTTCAGTACCGAGTATTAATCTCTGATTTTGACAATGGAAAACTGGCTAGAAAGTAGTGGTATTTACAGTATTGTTTACTCTGCTTCTGGTACCCTAAATTTCCCCTTCCATCCCTTGTCCCTCTCCGTGTGTGTGCCCCCCTTATGCCTGCAGCGTTGGGCCAGATTCCTCACCTTGTGAAGGAGAGAGTTTTACGTAGCACGTTCTTGTGGTGGTGGTATTTCGCCTAGCTACTTACTAAAATTTAGCTTGCACGTTCCTGATAAATTTCTTGCTGCATCCTGGGGTGCAATTATTTGTTGTAGTTAAGCGTATGTACTTGCATGCTTGTGGAGTGAAGGGAGGTAGATGTGTGTTTGCATGCGCGTGGAATGATGGGATGTTTCTATGAATGTGTGCACTGCTGTGGAATGGGGTTTGCATGTATGTGTTGGTTTTGAATGCGGTATTTCTTTTTTCCTTTTTTGGGTGGTGACCTAACACCCCCTGCCACACGCCCTTACGGCGGCTTACGGGGTATAATGTAGATGTAGAAACAATTTGCGAGTTTACAATTCAAAGATACGAGGAATTGGAAAAGAAAGAAAACAATGAAAAGGAAAAAAATGGATTTATCGAACTTGACATTAAAACGCTGATTTTAAAAGGTGCTCAATTAGTAAATATTGAGCATAAGGTATGGAAGAAAGCTGCTTCAAACTCTAATCCAGGGATCCAAGTACTTACCGGTCAATGCCATCGATTGGCGCCCCGGATCCCAGGAATCCGCAGTAGCACCCATAGCCCTTGTATATCACCGGGTTGCAGCCAGTTGCGCACAAGACCATGTTGTAGAGGTGAACGACATTCCTTCTAGGTCTCTGGGAAGTCCCCTGGGCTAATCCCCTTCCTCGTCCCCTAGGGCTGTCCATGGGCGACGAAGGACCCCAGGGGTCGTGGCCGTGGCCCACGAGCACCACATCCTCTTCCTCCCTGCCGAAGGTGCCCCTCGCAGCGGTGGAATTGGTTTTGTACCATGGCTCATCCTTGGGACCCTGGGACCCCATCGACGTCCAGTTCAGTGGCGCATCGGTCTGGATACCACCACTCAGAGATTTGACACTTATCTCCTCCGGGAGATGGCTTCTATGGTAACTTCCTTCATTGAACGAAAGAAAAGTGTGAGTGAACTGTTAGCAGTTGCTGAGTCGTTACATTTGACATAAAAATCACAAATGTGAAAAGGATTAAAATCTAGAGATGATTCCAATAATCAAAGAAGCAGTTCTAAAAAAAACTCATTAAAAATTTGGATTTTCAAAGGAAAAGTATTCATTGCTACAATTTACTGATTATGCATGTAAGCCTTGATAACTCTTTAAAAGACAAATTCAAACTAACAGGACAGAATGACAGTGCATAAAATATAATTTAAACCCCTGATTGTAACGCCCTGTATTTTAGCCAAACAGGCCAATATAATATTGGGTATCAATAAAGATAATGAAGACTTTAAGTTACCTTATCTGGTCATGAGGTTGAACAAAAAAGTATTCATCTACATCTACTCAATACCCCGCAAGCCGCCGCAAGGGCGTGTGGCGGGGGGTGTTAGGGAACCACCCATAATTTAGAAAAAAAACCCGCATACAGAAGCCACAAATCTACAGCCCACAAACCAAACATGGCAGACATTCATGCAAAAACCCTTTCGCCCCAACCCTTTCCCACACATGCAAACCCACAAACTACCAACAAACATACACATGCACAATCTTTGAATTTTTAATTTTGTTCCGACGTGTAACTTAAATGTTTTTAATATTTCTAAATGGACTTCGGATTCTTACTATTATGATTTCTGATTGTTCTGGTGAAGAATGAGTATTTGAATCTATCTGTATTGGAATCTATCTCCCTTATTTTAGAATATTATTTGGTTTATTCTTACGCTATATCGAACTTTGAAAAACACGTTATAGAAGATAAGCATTTCAGTGATTTTAGACTGAGCTGCATGCAAAATTGATGGACACTGTACTCTTAAAGAAAAACAGCATGCAATACACTTGAATGATCATGGTTTTCTTTCCCCCTATACTCGTTTTCATTACTTTCAATTAATCACCTTCCATGGCATTCAAACTTTTCTAATTTTCTTCAGCCTTGAACTTGTTCCTTCACGCCTGTTTCACCAGCTATCTCGGATTCGTTAAAATGCTCTCCCCCATTCCTTTACTTCCCACCCTTCCCGCATCCCCACTTTTAATGCTTCCTCCCATTTAGCTTCATTTCCAACAAAAAACTCCCTCCCCATTGATTTATCCTTCCAACATTACAATTCACCTTTTAAAGGTTCACGTTGTCTCACATCGCTGCCTTGACAATCATATTGAGTCAAAATCTGTGTCGGTAAATAAAACTATTTTCGAAGACCACAAAAATATATTTTTATTTCGAAAGCGATTAATACCAAGTCCCGCACGGTAACTCCTGAGAACTTAAAAGTACTAAGTAAGTGTGTTCAAAGAGTAAAAGGGCACTTTTTAATTTCGCATAATGCGCCATGAGTTCTTACCATAGGTCAAACGATCAATTAAGAGTTCTACTTACAAGTTCAATGACATTTGCGTAAAGAAATAAGAAAAAGGACGCCCATATCTGTGTGGACACAATTCATGGTTTTTGTACTGTGATAATTTGCTCACACTTAACTGCTTGCTCGTGAATTTTTGACCAAAATATCAATGTAATAATGTCCCAGCCGTCAATTTTTGCCAGACATGGCCCCGTGCGAGTTTTTTTTTCTGAATCCAAAAATCAAGAGAACCTTAAAGGGGCGTCATTTTACAAACTTCGATGAAATTAAAAACGCATCGTTGAGAGAGCTTAAAGCTATACCAAAGATATAGTTCCAGAAGTGTTTCGAGGATTGAAAAACGCGCTGTATAAGGGTAGTATAATATGCAACAGGGACTACTGCGAAGATAGACGCATAAATACGAGTAAAATTATTTCCAAATAACTCTAATTCCCGTTTTTTATTGAACACCTATTGCTAATAGTACCAATCGACCAGGCAGATTAATGGGAGTCTTCTCAAAAGATATCATTGCTCCGTTATACCGGCTTAAAAGTTTCTACAATAAGCACTGCCGTAATTTAACCACATCAAAAAGTTCGTAAATATTCTAAAAAAATCCTATTTGTGTGTGTGATAGGATGTGGGATCCTGTTGCATTAGGATTTGTAAAGTTTTATCGTAAACAGTAAAAAACTTGAGCGAGAGCAATCGAACTATTCACATGAAATGCGGACGAATGAGAGGGTACATGGCTGCAGTGGTGGAACTAGAATACCTTCTTGAAGGGGTCTGGTATGCTGCGCAGATATATTTTCGTGGAAAGTATTGCATAAAAGAGATTAAAAAAGAATAATAATAAATGGTCTAAGTCATTTACATCAGCCTCTTAACAGAAAAGAAATACTTAGTCATTCCACATATATGTTATTAAACACGACCAAGGTTTCGACTTACAAAGGCATCATCAGTGCATGATGACTTTGTGAGTCGAAACCTTGGTCGTGTTTAATAAAAATATAAGGAATAACTGTTTCTTTTCCGATATGAATCGCTTCCACAAAGTGACGCCTCAAACCATTCTATTCATCAGCCTCTTAATCTGGTATATAGTATTCATGCCCCTTCGACTTTCGGTGACCAACGATCAAGGGTTTAAATTCGATAACACTTCCGAACAATGAATGATCCGACGCATTGCAATCCAAGTGTGGTATAGAGTACATAGATTCATCGCTCGTTGCGAAAAACCAAACCTTTTCAACTTTGGTGATTGTGAAATAATACTTTCTTAGTGTCGCAGCTTACCTTGCATGCCTCCAATGCACGTTACAGATCAACCAAAGACTACGATACAGATGTTTCTCGATCATGAGATTAAGATGGTATAGCATCCTCAGATTTTTGCACCTTTTTCTGAAAATTCATGCGTGGTTAAAGTAGCATGAGCAGAGAAGAAGCTTACTTTTTCAGGCTTGCACGCTTTAGCATCAAATTTCGAGAATGTTCTCTTGGACACGGAATACCTTCCATGCAAATATAATACTTGAACGCATTTTGATTGCATCCGTAAGCCCTATTCAATTGCGGAACCTTTCGCTAGAATTGCTGTGTCGTGAAAAATGCGAACTGTGAAGCATTAAGGGCGTGGGGTGAGTACCAGAATAGAAAATGTTAATGATTTATGACAAGATGAGCAATTTCATTTGCATGGATTTCATGAGAGGAAATTTTAATGTAGTCTCTCACAATATTTTTCATTCGAGATGACTAAGAAATATAAATATTAACCCTGAAAACCAACATCGCCTTAGACATTTGACAGCCTATTTCTGTTATTATACGCTGCGTTCTGTAACGACCTCCTCAAGCTCCAGCAAGCTTCCTTGGAAACAAGCTCCTCAGCAAGCTTCAGTTTTTATTGCTGTCATAAATATTGGAGATATTCTATTTCTATTGATACTTTCCTTTTCGAAAGACATTAGTGAATGCTGCCTTTGGATGAATCCAATACCCTAACTCTGTTGCATTTATTAGCCTCACATTAGACGATACAGTACCTGTATTAAATTATGTCTATAACCTGGATTGAAAGAAAACAATCTTCAACCCCACATACCTCCTGTCTCCATTAATTCCGCTCACAGCATGCCTCTTACGTCGCAAATCCAACTTCATCTCCTCTGTCACAATCTTCAAGACTCTGTTACCATTCAATTTGCCCTGTATCCAGTTGCTTGCCTTCTTTGAAATTCTTCCAAAGGCCCCATCACTAGCACTTCTTCGTACGTTTCTGTCTACTTCACCTTTTTCGTCCTCCCCACGGCCACATTTTAAAAGCCAGTCTATTCGGGACCCATATATTGTACGCATATCCTCTTACCTCAGCGACTAAGTTTCCGAGTCATAAAAACTACAATTCGTAATACAGTTTTGGTTATTTAAAAAACAATCTTAACCCTGTCATCAACACCCTCCTCTTTGTCAAGCTTCATTACCAAACACAATTCTTTTTTAATTTCCTTTTTAATGTATTGCATTTAATATTTATCCTAATCAATTATGAGCTCCATTTTACGGTTATTACTACGCTAATAAAATGGTAAAGTACTTAGAAAAAAAGCACGTGAATATGTCTCAGCTATGCTTCAAAGTGAGGAAGCACGGAGTAGTTCCCGCGGGATGAATGATACAGTCGTATAATTTCAAACCATTTGTGACTAGTGGACTACACTGAGTACACGCTATTTCCTATCATGAGAAAATAAAAGTCCTGGAGTCCGTGTCCATTGTGCATCTGACAAAAAGTCCATTCTCATCATTTCACATTACAAGGAGGTATGGTAGGAGAGCGTCATCTGCCCACTCTGATACTACTCGGAAACATGTCGTTGGGGAACAGCTAACACCTCTTTTACCCCACGGCTTAGTTCCTGAGATTGTGCGTAGCATATCACCGATTGAGTTTAGGTGTCATTACTGAAAATGGTGAACGTGGTGTAAGCAAGACTAGAGAGCGCCGCAAAAGTTGACAGACAGGGAGAATGATATTCGGGAGCAAAGAGAGAGTTGGGAAGAAATATATACAGGTATACCTGTAGGAACTAAAGGATCGGTGCAGTGGTATACCTGAATATAATGGAATTAACTAAGAATGATGAACGGGAGACGTAACTCTCATTAGGCCACACAAGTTTGTGGAAACCGTTTCTTTCGCACTTTTCCAAAATGGTCCGATCAACGTTCCTTCACGAAGTTTTTTCGGAAGGTCAAATTGAAAATTTATAATTGTTTGACGGCAAGCGCAGGCATAAAAAATTGGATTTTATAATAAGATGATGCCGAATACTTTCCCCTACCTTAATGCGTTACGAAAACTTATAAGCAAAGGAAGGAGATCAAAATATATAAATAAAGAAGCGGAAAGCATCGCATGATATTAAATTCATACGTAATTACAATCTACAATAATACATTGTAAAAGAGGAGAGAATGTTAGAAAGGCTAAGTAGAGGATGGGAGAGAATGGGGATTTTGGATGGCATTAGGTACGTAGCAAGTATGCACAGATAAAGGGCGGGGATTAAGGATATTTACCGTCGGGTTAGCCAGGGGACTTAAATCTACAGCAGCACACCGTGCTTGGGTCCATTAAAAACCTACCCTAATTTGATGCAGTACTTCTAAAAATAAGTAACACAAAGTACATTATGAAAACCCGAACTATCAACCAAGATATACAGTTAATCAGGTGCTGAAGCATTATAGGAGCAATAGGAAATATTGTATTACAATCATATCATCATTGAATATTCGCATTAAAAATTCCCACAAAATTGTTACTTAAATAACTATCCCTATAATACATTTATGTTCCACCTTTTTAGCTACGGTGACGAAGGATGGATTAAAGTATTAGGGAAGTAGGCTTAGTCTGCTGTGTAAACGCTTTTGTATGAAAGTGCCCCTGATAGCTCTTTAGTCCAGCTTCATGCATTCCTATTCTTCCGATGAAAGAGAAACAGGCCATTCGGGGGACATGCTCAGAGCGTGGTTTTGCTGTGGAATGGAAACGCTGGCGAAAACGATTTCCCCCACCACGCCCCATCCTCCAGCAAAAACTGGAGCGAGAGCGCCCTTCTATCGCCGGCATGTTTTTCTCACGTTCCTCTGCACTTAATTAAGGGGCGTTTTTCGAACCTCTTACCTTTCTCCTACTTTAGAAAGAATTCGATATTTTCGCGAAGTTCAAAACTTTCTAAGTCTTAGGCGGGCTGGCTGACCGACAGGGAAAATGACAAACGCATCGTTTCACTCGGAATATTACAGGACTAACCGGGTAAAAGAAAGACTCAAATATGAAATACATAACCCTATCTCATTAAGTTGAAACACTAGTGCTTTTTGGTTTAATGTGTTACCCTCATACACTTATTTTTTTCTATCAAAATAACAATCTATATGAATCAGGAGAAATATTTCGGCGTGCATATACATAAATTTATCCGCTTAAGGAAGGCAACATGACATCTACGCACTGATCGGTTATTCGGAGTACATTACTAAAAATATTGAATACACGCACATACCTATCGTTATATCTATGCTATAATAATATATATTATAATATGTATATGGCAATGGGTTAAAAGGAAGAAGGGACCATTAGGTCTCAATTTCGTCCAAATAAAGCCCTTAATCTAACTATATCCATTTCCATGTGAATGAATATATATATATATATATATATATATATACATAATATAATATAACATTTGGGCGGGGCACAATAGAACACAAAATAAAATAGATAACGCAGTTTAGATTGTTGTAGCTTTCGGCCATCCAATCATTTTTTATATGCATATTTTTAGGAAAACACACAAAAAAGAAAAGAAACTCACTAGGTTTCGAAATTTCGGTGGTCCACGCCGCCTTTCTCAAGGAAGAGAAGGACAGAAATGTCCAGAGTTCAGAGTCTAGTTCAGAAATCATGTTGCATGGCAGTATCTCCATACTTGACTTCACTATTCGTTTGTCTAATCTATCAATTTATCGCTTGCCTTATTTGGCCGGTCAATAGTTTAACAGTTATAAAAGGAAATGCTGATGTAAAATCTCAATGGATAAAAATAATTTAATGCATCAAAATGGAATTTGACACTTGAAGAAGTACCTGGAGGACGATTGAATAAGCAAATATTCATTGAGCAATTTTAGTACGTATTGACCGGATCTGTGAAGGTTAATATTAACGGGGAAAGAATAGTCATTAAAATTCACATGTGTTTATACGTGCGTTCACAATACCTCATAGCATTTTTGATCGCTTCCCAAGCAATAATAGTTAAAAACAGGCTGGATACCTCTATCATGTCGGGACTTAAATACATTAAAACCTTTTTTCACTGCATGCGAGGTGAAATTTGCATGATCTCAGTTACACGCACATTTTTTTTGGCTTTCCCGAGAACTTTCTATGAAAAATAGAGAAATCAAGGTGAAGATTTCCCGCCGTTCACTCTCTTCACCTGAAATTTTCGTTTTAAACATAAGATGGGTGAACTACGGCTGATTAGGCATACCAATCATTTAGTCGTATCAGTGGTATGTAGCCAGTCGCATGAATTCCGCATTTCGGTTTTCATTTTTGTATTTCAATTAAATGAGTTCGGGGTTCAAAAAGATATCATCAGTCAGAGCATATAAAAAACATAAGCTATCCCTGTTATACCCTCATCTCTTAAATTAGACCAGGAAATAAAAGTGGAAATAACCTACTGCACCTTCTGAGACCTTTCCAACACTGAGAGTGTCCACCTTTGAGCTATTAATATAACTTGTTTGATTATTGAAGCTGATAGTGATTAGATTTAATCCATTCAAACTACAGCACGTGACTACTCGTTTTTTGATCGAATCGCGGGGATACAAAACGATGTCTAAGTGTGTGAGTGTGTGTATATACATGTACATGTACAAATAATTTTATACAAAACCATAAACACAGTAATCAGCCCTCAGGTCGGCTTGATAGGTGATGGTAGTGTTCATCCAGTACTAAGTCCTATACGGCGTGTCAAATGCACACATCAGGGTAGGGGACCAGTTACTTTCCCTGTGCCGGTTATGGCTTCCCAGGAAGATCTGGTACCCGAAAAATCACATAGCTTGGGCTTGAGCTGCAGGTTCCCAGAGAGGCTTGCTCGGGAATCTAACACGGACCCTCCGGCCAGTAGTCCAACGCTCTACCACTGGACTACCGCGACCCACATATATAAATATGTATGTGTATTATTAGGTAATCTACCGGTTAAGGTAGGTTTTTGGATGGACACAACTATCAAATAAACATTTTGTGACTCCCCACCTAGCAAACTAATCTATATCAGGTCCCTCTTCATCTCGGTGTACTTCTTTCCTCCCTTCATCCCGTCCAACATCCCTATCCTGTTCCTACCCTTACCTCGCTTGCCCAACATTCTCCCCTCTATTACCCTCTTCAACATTCCACTACCGCTCAATACGCCTTTCATCCATTTTTCCTGCCTCCATAGAATTTCTCTCAACAAACCCCTCTCCTCACCCACCATTTCCAGCACTTCCTCATTTGTTTTCCTTTCGGTCCATTTCACCTTCTCCATTCTTCTCCACACCCACATTTCAAAAGCCTCCAATCTACGTCTATCCTCCTGCTTCAGCGACCACGTTTCCGCGCCGTACATAGCTACGCTCCATATCAGAGTTTTTACGAGTCTTTTCTTAACATCCCTACTCAACGTCCCCGTCATCAACTCCCTCCTCCTTGAGAAAGCCTCCTTGCCTAGCGCAATTCTTCTCCTTACGTCCCTACCACTTTGACCGTATTGGTCCAAAACACTTCCGAGATATGTAAACTGCTCTACCTGCTCTATTCTTTCCCTGCCTATTTTAATATTTAGCTTAGCCTTTTTCTTTCTGGAAAATCGCATAACCTTTGTTTTATTAATATTGATTCTCATCCCATATTTATCGCACTGAACCTCCAATTCACTCAACAATGCTTGCAACCCCTTGGCTGACTGAGCAACTAATGCTTGGTCATCAGCAAACCTAACCGATTTTACGAGTTCCCCTCCGACTTTCATTCCTACCTCCAGTTCTTCCCATGCCTCTTTAATCATTTCCTCTACATATACGTTGAACAGTACCGGTGACAATGGGCAACCCTGCCTTACACCTCTTCCTAACACTGCCCATCCAGACTCTCCGTTCCCCACTCGCACCTGAGCAGTCTGAGACATGTACAGGTTGCGGATCAGTCTCCTGTCCCTCCAATCCATTCCTATTTTCTGCAATACACGCATTAATTTTTCCCAATTCACTCTATCAAACGCTTTTTCGAAATCTACAAAACAGGCAAAAACGTCCTGATTGTATTCTATATTCCTCTCGACTAGTGATCTCATTACTGCAATGGCATCACGCGTACCTCTTCCTTTTCTGAACCCAAACTGATCATCCCCTAAGTAATCATTTGCCTTACTCTCTATCCTTTTGTTGATGATCCTGAGAATAACTTTAGCTGCGTGGGATATCAAACTTATTGTTCTGTAATCCTCACATGACGAAGCCTTTGCCTTTTTTGGAATAGGAACTAACACCGATCTCACAAAATCTTCCGGCCAGATTCCTTCCTCATAGATACTACGAATCAGTCCATATATGGCCTTTTTCCCACCTTTCCCTAACCATTTCAACATTTCTACAGGATATTGTCCACCCCCACAGCCTTATTTGCTTTCATCTCCTTTAATGCCCTTTCTATTTCATCGTCGAGTATGCCTGGACCTAAGCTATCTTCTTCTACGTCATGTTCCTTTTCTATGTCTAACCTTGTCGGCCTAAGTTCTTTACCATACAGTGTTTCTATATATTCCTTCCATCTCTCTTGGATTTTTCCTGGTTCAACTATTATCTTACCCCATTTATCTTTAACTGTTAGCACAGCTCTTGCCTTCTTACTTCCCGATAATAACTTAACCTTGCTGTATAGAGCACCAATTTCACCCTTCTTCTGTAAACTTTCCATATCCTCGCATTGCGTTTTCCACCATTCTTCTTTTGCTTTATTTGTGGCCCTTCTCAATTTATTGTTTAACTCTTTGTACTTCATTTTGCCTAACTCTGTGTTTACATTTTTCCATCTTCTTCTCTCATCCATCTTCGCAATCATCTCATCCGTTACCCATGGTTTCCTTATCCTTTTCCCATTAACGGTTCCTATAGTGTCTTTAGCGGCTTCCAATATCCCTTTCTTGATACATTCCCATTTTTCTTCGATAATACTCAGTTCTTTACCGTCATCCATCATTTTCTCTACAGCCTCCTGATACTCCTTCCTCGTTAATTCATTTACTGCTTCTAAATTCCATTTTTTAACCCGCCGCCCTTGCCTTATCTTCTTGAAACGAACATTACATTTCATAACAACTAAATTGTGGTCAGAGTCCGCATCCGCTCCTGGGAAACTGTGCGAATTTATCACACTGTTCCTAAACCTGTGCCTAACCATAATATAATCTAACTGATACCTTTCTGAGTCACCTGGCATTTTCCATGTATACCTACGCCTTTTGTGGTGTCTAAACCATGTGTTAGTGATGACTAACCCCTGTCTCCTGCAGAATTCAATTGCTTTCTCCCCGCGTTCATTCCTCGTGCCTAACCCATAGTCCCCCACCTCACCACCATCTCTTCCTTCGCCTACCGTCGCATTCCAATCCCCCATCACTATCAAATGTTTCCCTGCAGGAACACTCGCGATGATATCCTCTAACTCATCATACATCCTATCGACTTCTTCCTCCTTGTGGTTGCTCGGTGGCATGTATACCTGAATAATGACCAAGTTCGTCGGCTCTGCTTTAATCTCTACGAGTAAAATTCTATCTGTCGCTTGCTCTATGTTGACTACGCTTCTTCCTACCCCTTTATTTAAAATTACGGCAACCCCTCGTTGGCTCTCATCCCCCCCGCTGTATATTACTCTATAATTGTCACTCCAGTAATCCCCGCTATCCTTCCATCTCACCTCGCAGAGGCCTAAAACATCTATGTTACCTCTTTCCATCTCTCGCTTAATATTTTCTAATTTTCCTCTCCTCAACATTGTCCTGACGTTCCAGGTTCCTATTCTAACTACTTTCGCCTTCTTCTGAGTCTTCTGTCCTGCTGAAGTTATTTCTTCCCCGCAAGGGTTTCGTGGGATGACGACCGCGGAAGCCTTGCCTCTCCCGCTGCCGGGCACGACACACGGCCTCTTGGGCCGTGTCCCGTAGTTGCCAGGACTCATATTATCTATAGTGCCCATCATAATATTCTTGGGAATCATAATTGAGGTGGTTTCCCGTTGCCTTCCTCAATAGTGTTTTTAACGTGACACCATCACTTAATGGCCGCCCCACTGGGGTCAGACGCCATTGCAGCCGCCTCACTGAGGAACAGACGGAACGGACGGAACAGACAGATCAAATAAGCATTTTGTGACTCCCCACCTAGCAAACTAATCTATATCAGGTCCCTCTTCATCTCTGTGTACTTCCTTCCTCCCTTCATCCCGACCAACATCCCTATCCTGTTCCTGCCCTTACCTCGCTTGCCCAACATTCTCCCCTCTATTACCCTCTTCAACATTCCACTACCGCTCAAAACGCCTTTCATCCATTTTTCCTGCCTCCATACGATTTCTCTCAACAAACCCCTCTCCTCACCCACCATCTCTAGTACTTCCTCATTTGTTTTCCTTTCGGTCCATTTAACCTTCTCCATTCTTCTCCACACCCACATTTCAAAAGCCTCCAATCTACGTCTATCCTCCTGCTTCAGTGACCACGTTTCCGCGCCGTACATAGCTACGCTCCATATCAGAGTTTTTACGAGTCTTGTCTTAACATCCCTACTCAACGTCCCCGTCATCAACTCCCTCCTCCTTGAGAAAGCCTCCTTCCCTAGCGCAATTCTTCTCCTTACGTCCCTACCACTTTGACCGTATTGGTCCAAAACACTTCCGAGATATGTAAACTGCTCTACCTGCTCTATTTTTCCCCCACCTATTTTAATATTTAGCTTAGCCTTTTTCTTTCTGGAAAATCGCATAACAATTGTTTTATTAATATTGATTCTCATCCCATATTTATCGCACTGAACCTCCAATTCACTCAGCAATGCTTGCAACCCCTTGGCTGACTGAGCAACTAATGCTTGGTCAGCCAAGGGGTTGCAAGCATTGCTGAGTGAATTGGAGGTTGAGTGCGATAAATATGGGATATGGGAAACGCAGCGTCTGTTCCTCAGTGAGGCGGCTGCAATGGCGTCTGACCCCAGTGGGGCGGCCATTAACTGATGGTGTCACGTTAAAAACACTATTGAGGAAGGCAACGGGAAACCACCTCAATTATCATTCCCAAGAAAATAATCATATATATATGTATATATATATATATTATTTTATTAGGTAATCTACCGGTTTAGGTAGGTTTTTGGATGGACACAACTATCAAATAAATTAATTTTTTTGTAACTCCAAACAAAACCCAATCCTGCAACCTACTCTACATCAGGTCCCTCTTCATCTCTGTGTACTCCCTTCCTCCCTTCATACCGTCCATATATATATATAACTGTATATACTTATTAATTCATTTTTTACTACGTTAGACCAGGGACAAGATAAGTTGGAGATTGTAGATGTTTTAAACACATCACTGCAACATGCGAAAGTTTAGAAGTCTCCACCTAAGCATCAGGTGGGTATTTGGGGAAGGTTTTAGGAACTATTCAGGCATGTGTTCCCATTCTCTAACCGATTTACGAAGGAAAATTTTCCTTTGTCGCTTTTCTGCAGTCTTGCTTTAATGCTCGACTTACAGCCTTTATTTCCACACAAAGTAGGTTTCTCCAGCCGTTTTGCAATTCCTCCCCAACCATGACTTCCCGTATATGCCGTATACCTACCCTCAATCTTGTAAATGTTCTCCGTCGCTTTCCAGCGCTCAAATTTTGCATCCGCTCAAATATTAAATCGTGTTAATGACACTATCGTGAGGGGTTTAGGAGCCATTTAGGACCAAAGTTTGCACTCTCCTCTCATGCATCGGGAATAGATACCACGCATTTCAACGCACTCTAAAAGTATTTTTGGCGGCAAAATCTCTGCTCACAATATTCATTAAGAGCGATGAGGTCAGTCGCATTGATTATAGCGAGATCAAGCCCTAAAACTGCGCCTCGCCTAACACAGTTGGGTTAATTGGTGTTTAAAAAATAAACTAAGCGCAGAATGCAAACTCCAGCCATACTAAATATGAGGTTTTGGAAAGGATTTTCCTTCCGAGAGGAGGGGAGGCACAGCTACATCTATCGGGCAACCGAGGGGACCCAATCGTGCCGCGAAGCCAATGGCGTGGATTTCTACTTTGGGAGGAGCTTCGCTAAATCGCTCGTGCAACCCACATCGCCAACGGGCCGCGGCGTTGCGGAGGGAATTCGTCGAGGTGGGGAAAAAAGGGAATAAATCAGGTCGGCCCCGCGAGATTGCTTCCATGTCTGAAAGACTGCCCCTCAACTTTTCGACAAGAACGAACAGGGGTATTATGCTCCTAGTCATTTGAACGGGTGGATCTATTACGGGGATTTCCTGTTGGTATCTTTTTAGCCATACATTGACGAGAACGCCTGCCCATTGAGTAGTTAATGGGATAAAATTTCACTTACAATGCGACCGAGTTATTAAGGAAATCAAAATATATTTACCCGACAATGCAAACCACCTTAAAACCGAAAGAAACCGTCAGCTAATTCGTGCGTCAAAATCAATCAACACCGTCATCTCTCTCTTCTTTGCAACGCTCTCTCTGCGGTGAGGCGTCCCTGTCGTCTTCGAAGACGTTCCGTTCTCGTCTTCGGCGTTCTCAATGCGGCTCAGTGGGTCTGCGGTTACATCGCCATTTAATGTAC
The DNA here is from genome assembly GCA_037158775.1 of Hetaerina titia. Lineage (NCBI taxonomy): Eukaryota > Metazoa > Arthropoda > Insecta > Odonata > Calopterygidae > Hetaerina > Hetaerina titia. The sequence goes on along the minus strand of CM073769.1, from coordinate 84,752,991 downwards.
TAATATTTTAATACGTATTATAAACTCAGCACGATGCGGGTCCTTAACACGTATGTGTTGAAGAGCTCCCCGGGATAAGAATGTAACAAAATAGTTCGTAATATTTTAGGCAACGAAAATAATTTAAGAGGTATTGACATAACCTTGAGATACTGAAAAAAATTAGTTAATTCCACTTAATGACTTATTAATACAACCTAGGATTCACCGAGTCAGAACATCTTCATGTTTTGACCTGAAGATGCCGTGAAGCGACTAAACCCGGGCCGTATTAATAAGTATTTATTTGGATTTAACTGTTTTTATTATCCCCGTGATGGATACATACCACAAAATAAATCCTGAAACAATTTCCTCCGTCAATGACATTTAATATAAGAATTAAGATAACCTGTGCACCATCAATGTGTTCATACAGTACGTTTAGGTACGTATATTTCGAGTATGCCAATATCTAATGATGATGCCACTATACTAAGAAATGACGATGCAACTAATTTCAATGTCCATCTATCGCAAAGTTTTGAGGCTATACCTCTCTTCCGGGAAGGTATCAATTATAATTCAGTGGTTCCTTAAGGCTTCAATTATGTATTAAAAAATTACAATGACGACGACAGCCGGGAAGGTGAGTAATTTTTTCACAAAGCAGTGATAAGTTGCGTACAAAATAGATCCATCGTTGATGAACAACTTGTGTGCCAATTATGCCCGGGTAAACTAAAAAAAAACACTGTTCATTCAAATGCCATTTTTTCGCATTGATAATGTTTGTCCAACGTAGATCACGCCCACCAACTATACACATTTCTTAAGAACTCCCCCAATATCCTTATCCTATCTGCTTTTATGTCCAGTGATCCAGTCCAAAGAGTTCGTCCAAGTATGGCATGCGTCGCACTGCGTATGGAGTACGCAACGAGAAAAAAAAGCATCACTCGAGATTGCGCACCAAAACTTCGACGAGCAGTCACGTGGGAGGAGGGATTGAGGAGGTGACGTGTAGGCGCCAGCGGAACCCGAGGAAGAGGCACTCGATCGCGGATTAGCGAAGCGGAAGGAGGGATGGGGGACGCGCGAAGGGCGGAAGGGGCGCGGATGGGCGAAAGTGGAGCTGAGGGAAGAAGTCCGGCTGTGCCCCTGGGGGATGACGCTGGGGAAGGACGCTGCCGCTCTGAGGGGAAGTCGATCAGCCCACGCCCGATAAAACCAGTGGTACGCAAATCGAAGCGAGTCTCGAATGCGTGACCTACATCAACCCTCACTGCAGCATTCTCCACCCCTGCAATAAACGCTCGGCCTAAACCCTCGAGGAGTACGGGACCGAGAGACGGTCTTCTCTCCCCGCCTCGTGGGAACCGGTCCCAGTCGATGAAAGGTCAACAACATATTACTTCAAGAAAGGACGTGAGGGCGGGAAAACTTACTAGGCATTCAGTTTAGTCAAATCGAACGCTTCCGACAGCTACACACGTACGACAGCGTCCATAAATGACGTTTGCGAATTTTTGGACACGTATATTTTGAAACCCCTGCGTTGATTTAGTAATGAAGTAAACTCCCAAAGGTTTAAATTAATAACACCCCAGAATAGTCGTATTATTCATAATTCGTACTTTTCCTGAAAACAACTAGTTAATAATGTAACGTTTCTCACTTTGCAATGGCATCATCCCGTAATTGATGGTACCATAATGCCTACAGTGAAAAACCTTGTAGGTGTGTACCATTCTTTTGGTATTGTGAGGAAAAATGCAAATAAGCATAGTAGCTTTTTGTTTTCCTACACTCGAGTGGCAGAAATTATATCGCACTATTTAAGCTAAATAAAACACCCTACAAAATCGTCTATGACCACGGCGGAACTCGTACTCGCCACCTTTAGCTGGTCATGCTGTACAATACCCGAAGTAACATAATCTATTGAGAGACCTCTTTGCGTTGGATGACGTTTCTGTTCAGCAATTCCCTTCCTCTGTAAAAAATATCTGTTACTAGAAATAACTGAATGAAGAGTTAACACTAGCACAATCATGCCTTATCCATCAACGAACGGAAGAAAAACTACAGGGACATACCCAAAAGTGGTAGGACTGATTTTTTACAAGAATTTTATTGACGATATACTTTAATCTACTTAATAATCTTCAAAGTATGCTCCTTGAGCTGCTACACACTTAGTATAACGTTGCTCCCATTCCCCGTACGCCCGCTGGAAATTTTCTTTGGGGATGCTGTTGATGACCCTCGTCGAAGCCTCTTGAACGGCCTTTATCGAGTCAAAACGTCGTCCCTTGAGCTGTCTTTTCATCAGGGGAAAGAAGAAGAAGTCCGGTGGTGCCAGATCGGGAGAAAAGGGCGGGTGCGGCAACGTGGCAACGCCGTATTTGGCCAGGAGCTGTCCGACGACGAGCGCGCCATGGCACGAATTTTCGGCACCATCTTGGCGCACATCTTCCGCATGGCCAAATACTGTGAAATAATGCGTTGAACGTTGGATGCAGACAGACCCAACTGGTCTGCAATTTCTTCACTGGTTAAGCGTCGGTCTGTGTTCAGCAGTTTCCTCACTCTGTCCACATTCGTGTCGGTTCTTGCCGTCGACGGCCGTCCGGAGCGATGGTCGTCTTCAACGAGCTCCCTACCCTCTTTAAACAACTTGTGCCACCGTGGAACGGCTTAAGGCAGTGTCCCCATAAGCCTGCTTGATCATATCGAGGGTCTCAGTTGCCGTCTTCCCGAGTTTCGCACAAAACTTCACGGGATAACGTTGCTCTAAATTCAGATTCATTTTGTTTTTCGACGCGGACAGAAACATTGCTTCACTAAAAACGGTGTCCTCACTCAACGACAGCCCGCAGGCAACTGACGTTGGTGTCGTTCTGTTGCTAAGAGCCCCCTTCACCTTACCCTGCCGGGCAGACCCCCCTCCACTTCCCTAGTTCGCGCCAGAGAAAATCAGTCCTACCACTTTTGGGTGCGATCCTGTATGTACGATTAAACATGTACTATGTGTGTGTATGTGTATGATTGCGATATGGTTATCACAACGGACGTTCAAATGCTGGTCTCTTAAATCGGAGAAGGTCAGACGATGTGGAGAATGCTGAAGTAAATGCAGGATTACGGTATGTGTTCAGGGGTAGAAAAGCTGCTTGTAGAGGCGAAAGTTCTTTATTGATGCGAATAAAGACCTTGGTGGAAACTTCCTCAACCCACTCCAGACTTGAACATCTAACTTAACTCTGATCAGCTATAATACATTAGAGTGAGGTTAAAGATTTGAAGCATAGGAAATGCGATGTGACAGGAGAACGATGAAGATCAAATGTAAGGTGCGGATAGATAATGAAGGAGAACATACTCTTTTCATTAGGAGAAGAGACGAGACTGAGGAAACATATAAAAGGGAGGTATAACTGTATGAGACATGTTTTGACACATACATTTGACCCATGCAGACACATTGAAAAAGAATTTAAAGAGAGTTTTTTAGTACCCTGCAAGCAAGGGTGTGCGGCAGGGGTTGAATACACACCAGACTAATTTTGACCCGTAAATGAGTCTACTGAGGTCGGATGGAGAGTTGTGTGAAACTAATTATCGATCGTAGAAGGTGGTGAGAGTCAAGGCTTTGCCTCACGGCCCAAGTTTCCTCACGACTCGCACGTGGGATTGAATGGAAATCGTGAGAAAATGTACGAGCAATAATGCAAGGAAGATTTTGGGGCACAGTTTAATTTTCCCTAAGAGGCGTACGCAATAACCTATAAGACGCAAGTACGGCGCAAGAGTTGATTATACAAAACAAATAGTTTCCCATTGATTACAATTTCCAGGGAGATGGAGGATATCCATATATGCACAATAGAATAGATGGTAATCATTGCAAGAAACCCTAAGCCATCGTACTTGCGACATTTCCTTCGTGTTAGTGTTTCTGCATTATCTGAATTATTATCCGAGCGTGACTGTTTCTTTAGATTCTTAAACAAATATTTCTTGCTAAGAAATTTCGCAATGAAAAAGAGACAACCATGTAGATTAAACAAAACAATAATTAGAGTGCCATATTAAATAAATACTAGAGACCTGTGGCATGAAGCGAATCTTTGTGAAATTTTGTAAGGGTACTAATTTGGGAATCACTCATGGACCTTGGTTAAATTAGAGATAACGTATGACTCTCTTCAACCCAGGCCGGAACTAGGGTTCTTTTGTTATTATATAGATGAAAATTCATCACTAACCCCGTCGTACTACGGTAGGAGTGATTAAAAAAATAACATCATGGTGATAACTGTAGCCCTCTAGGCTCAAAATGACATTTTTTCCACGAATGTTGAGGGAAAAGAATACGTGTAACGACCAACGTTGGTGGTCTAGAGAAAATATTTTATACTTCAGGATACAAAATTTTCCTAGTTTTTTTTAGTCCTTCTAACTCATGTTTATTATAATCCTCACTAGTAGATTGCCCAGCATACATAGAGTACTGACGTATATAGTACGCATAGAGTACGCCAGAAACTGTTTTTTTATACAAAGAGTAATTTTTTAAACTTACATACTCCCGCGCAAGTGAAGTTTTTTGCAAAAATTATTTCCAACGTTTGACTTAAGTACATCGTTTCTCCGCGTATCCCAAACATTTAATAAACATAATTCTAACAGTGCATGCCTGCCTAATACGCTAGACCTAATAGATGGTCTGCTGGGGACCATTAGGATGTACATGAAAATTTTTAACATGGGTTAAAAAAACAGAGTAAGACATAATTAAACTCTCAAGAACATATTAGCCTTCTGACCGGACGAAAATGTTTCGGTGGTCGAATTTGAGAATGAATTGTTGCATTATAAGGTATGCTATGGAATGAGAAAAGCAAGGAGGGATGACAAACTATGGTTGCCTAAAAAGTCATAACTAAGATTACCGAGAAACAAGTACATGATAATTACAACATTTTCGAAAATTGCTATTTGATGGATATGCTTTTATGAAGCAACGACCGATGATTGCACGAAGATGTCAGGTCAATAAAGTATGGAATGACGGTAATGAACACATTCACTGGCCCCCAAAAATTATCTTCAACGAGTCCCCTATAGCGTTACAAAAGTTTTCGGCGTCGGACGGCGAACGTAACTTGGGCGTCTGATCGGATCCCATCAAACCTATTAGCCATTATGTTTCCATACCCGTCCTGAAACCATCGGTCCGAAAATGAAATCGTTTCTCACCGTAATCACATTTCCGACGACATTTCGTTCCCAACTCCCCCCCTACCTCCCCCCTCTCGACAGAAAATCTTTCTCTCGAAAAGGAAGTTCCTTTCGCCACCTCCTCACCTTCCCGTGGAGGAATCATTGAAGTCACGTTCCGTTTAACGAACCAGACGTTGGTTTTCCGTCACCGTTTTCACTCTCCGCAAAGCGAGCGTGCGGGAAATCGCGAGTCGCCTGTCCTCGAGAAAGTGGAATCTTCTTCCTTCCCTCCCCCACCTCCCCTCCAAAGACCTCCGGAAACTTCCACGTCTTAATCTCCCCCAGTCTCCTCCTAAGAGACGCATGTATCGAGATCCTCCCCTAGGAAGCCCCAGGGAAGTTGGCAGGCGACGCGACTATTTCTTTCCCTCCTCTTCCCCATCGCATGTGGAAGTCGAGATGGTCGGTCACAGGGAGCGCCCGTTAATCGCAACCCATACGCTTTGCTGAAATGACTAACGCTAAGGAAACAGTAATGAAATGAAGAAAGCATACATAATTGATGAGAAATCTGTGCAAACGAAACGATTCAAATAGACCTTGGCTCTCGGTGGTGACGGAAGAATTGAAATGCGATAATGAAAAAAAGACAAGGATAAGAATGCCTTTAATGATTTGCAACAGGAAAGGAAGATTGACGCGAGAGAGAATGGGATTGACGGGAGAGGTGGAGGAAAAAGATTGGAGGAGTTTGGGGAAGTGAGACGAATGCCTTCTAAGAAGGGTGTGGATCTGCACGACTCGCGGACGTGTTCTGCGGGAAAGATGGACCAGGGAAGAAAAGAGAGCGGGGGAGTTGGAATCTTTAGCGCGAGAGAGAAGAGCGGTGATGAGGGATACTACAAATACTACTGCAGACCAATGAAATCAAGGATGGCGAAGTTCGTCGAAGAGTTGTTGAAAAGAGTGCTCGCGGATGAGATTCCCAAAAAATGGAAAAACTGAATGGGACAAGTCCGTCGGGAAAGGGATCTGATGAAGATGGCATCGTTGGGAACTGGAGGAGGAAGAAGAAAAATTAAGGTGATGGACGGCGTGAAAGGAAAGAGAAACTACTCGTATTATCACTTAAGGTGAGAGGTAGATGATGAAGACCTGCGGAGGAGTATATAAGACAAAGAAACTGCTTGATATGAAGTGAACTTGATGATGGTTTTTGCTCCGTTATTGTTTTATGGTCACCATCATGCGACTTCTTGTCTTGCGTGGAACCCTAACAGAGGCAATGTGGACATGTCTAGACTTTACCTGCGTGCCTGCAAAGTTGGTCCAGCATAGAGGTCAATGTCTATACTCGATGAGAAATTTATTTCGAATGACAAAATTGGTACTCACGTTATGATGAGGTACGAACATGTACTATAGTTGGTTCAATGTGAACATTCATTCTGAGGCCAATTAATAAGAAATATTATATTATTTTTCAATAAGTGTCGCAAATCTAGTAAAATTGAAAATAGTTTACGGTCCGTTGCTTGACTATGGAACAAATTAATGGCAGCTAGTAATTTTTCAAGAAATTCGGATTTTAGGAAGCCGTTGATACGAGGGTAGGCTGAAAACTAACGCACGCATGCTTGCTCGTAGATTTAAGAGCAAAGAGCACCCAGAGATGGTGGAAAATATGCGTACATAAATCAAAAAACTTTTTGGGCCCAAAATGACGGAAAACTGTTGCGTAATATTTGCTCTGAACCTTTCACCCTCAATACGATATACAGCACTCTAGGACCCATTCCTCATGCAAAAGATTAGTACGATCAATCGACGCCTAACAGCCAACGCGGACGCCTCTTATAATCAGAGCGGGGGAGTTGGTTTAGTAAAAACTTAAACTCCTTAGAATCAATCGCTCGACTGCCTTAAAATCCCGCATTTTCCACCACACTCCATAAATCAATATTCATCTCCGCAGACGTAAATGTATCAATTCCTACTATTTTCTAACTATGAACCTTTGAAAAATCATAGGCTTAACCTTAATTTAAAATTCGTAAATTAATACGTTCAAAACAAATATTCCGATATGCTATAGCAACCTAAATTAGCAGCATACAATGTTGCAATATGGGTCAAAGGCATGATACTTCTAAATTAATCCTGAACTAACATATTGCATATTGGTCGATGTATTCATTTATACAATTTTAACAGGGGGGTAAAGAAAAAGATACTTGCGAGTCTATACAATGCTGGTGCGACACTTGGCAATGATAAATGAACTTAAAAGAGTGCGCAGTGATTAATTTTGGGAAAAATGGCAAATCCCTCCCGAACGCCTCCTGCATTGGGAACGCCGAAACGGAATGTGTAGCCCCAATTGTATACCTAGGCGTTACTCTCACTCACGATCTCTCCTGGGTGAAACACACGCGGGGAATGTGTGGACAAGCTAACAAAAAATTAGGATTTATTAGAAGAGTACTTAGTAAATGTGATGAAAAGGTCAAAGCGAAATGTTATGTCTTTGGTTAGGACTCGTTTAGAATATAATTCAAGTATAGGGGATCCTCACGAAGTTGGATTAATTGCCCAATTGGATGGCGTGCACCGAAGAGGAGCTAGATTTGTAAAACGTTGTTATGATTAACTCAGTAGCGTATCCAAAATATTAGATCAATTAGGCTGGGAATCACTCATGGAGCGAAATTACAGATTGAAGCTCTTGCATAAATTGGTTCTTTCTAGTGTTAATAAAGTTTCTTTCGCAGTGATGTTAAAAATGTATTATTACCCCATCATACCACGGTAGGAGAAATCATGTGATTAAGTGTAGAACTGATAGATTCATGATATCATTTTTTCCATGAATGTTAGGGGATCATTATAACATTGTCACAAAGCATCCCCTTGTGAGCGAATGCTGATGTAATGCATGGAAATCTAGTTGAAATCAGATATAAATGGTTAGATTATGCAATCAGATGAAAATTAAATGATGCACATGCTCCATTGACTCATAAATTGTTCAGATTACTGGATTAAAACTCATAAGATAATTACATTTGCTGAAAAAATCTCAATTTATTCATCCCCATTGAGATTTAGAAAGTTATGCCATTAATTAATAACTGCTATTATACAGTTTGTTAATGCCTTCTGCCAAATTTCGTACAAACGCTGAGCTTAAGTCCGTAGAGGATGATAAAAACAAGATTACTGGCCGCTTGAGTGTTAAATACATATTCTTATAAACATATATCTATCAGGACGGGATAGAGATTTCAGGAAATGTAAACGGGTGCTCCCTACCGAGTATTATTCATCACTCGAGCAGCAGTAAATTCTGGTCGGATCGATGAGTATGGAGCATCCGTCGCGGAGTCAGCTCACATTTTGTCCGAAGAGTCCGGGAAAATTTTTCCACTTTGCTTGCTGTGTTTTGGAAGCAAAAGCTTTGGATAGTAACACACGCTGAGGTACAAAGAGAGAAATTCACTTTGATGTCCTCCGTATACGCAATGCACTCGCGAAAAGCTTTTCAGAAGACTTGAATAGAGGAATAGTAGATCTTCAAAGAGCCTTGACCCTAACATACAATGGACACCTCATATTTTAACCATGATTTGACAGAAAGGGAGTTACCAGGCCCTGTGCACCACTTCACTTTATTTCACATGACTCAGAGCCGATTCACGATCAACATGTAAAAGAAGCGTCGTCGTTGACTACACAGGTTGTAAGGGTTTTCAAGAGTAAAATTCTTTGTATGACCGATTCAGAAATATTCATGAACGCAAGCATATTTGCTAAAAGTAAATCATGCACATACGTCGTGTAGCAGCAAAGTTGGTGCCAAAAGACCTCAATTTCATGCAAAAAAGAGACCGTGTTGACGTCGCAAAAGACATGATTTGCGAGGCTGAATCCGATCCCACATTCATCAAAAGGATCATTACTGGAGACGAGACGTGGGTTTATGAGTACGACACGCAATCCAGACATCAGGCAAGTGAATGGCGTTCACCAAATGAGCCGAGACCAAAAAAACCACGTCGTTTTCAGTCAAAAAAGAAGGCAATGCTGACGGTTTTCATGGATTACAACGGTGTAGTGCATCATGAATTTTTGCCAGAAGGCCAGACAGTAAACAAAGAGTATTATTTGGGCGTTATGAGACGTTTGCGTGAAGCAATTCGCCGAAAGAAACCAGAAATCGTCGCACAGTGCGTCGAGACCGTCGCACAGTGCTATCATTATTCGTAATTTTTTGACGAAAAATGCAACAAATACCATCCAACAGCCACCGAATTCACCTGATTTGGCTCCCTGTGACTTCTTTCCGTTCAATCGAGTTAAAAAACCACTACGGGGAACGCGTTTTAGCTGCCGAGAGGAAGTAATGGAAAAATCGCAGGAAGCACTGATGGACATACCGAAAACCGAATATAAAAAATGTTTCGAGGATTGGATTAAGCGCTGGCATAAGTGTGTTGCAGTCGATGGGGATTACTTTGAAGGGGACAATATAGATTTAGATGAATAAACTTGTATTCTTAATTTTCTGAATAAATTCCGGGAACTTTTTGATCAAGGTAGTATAACTAAGCTTTTTTTGAAAAAATACTTTTAGACCTATTAATAGGTAGAATTTATAACATTATGATGACGAGGAAGCATAAGAAATATTTTTGAATGGAAAAGAAATAATTAATAACACGCTAAAGTTCAAAATACACTAATCTGTTGTAAAACTAAAACAATAAAGAATATTTAATTTTCCATTTCCTATATTTCCATCTCTTAAATCCAAAATTCAAGTTTATGATAATGTCTACTCTAATTCCTGATTATCTACACTGATAAGGTGGTCTAAACTAATTATTACGTATTTAAAGAAAACATTTTATTTATATTGACGACTGTTACATTAATGCCTATATTGAAATTTCGGGCTTTGACATCATTCTTTTCGATGTTTCTCTAGGATTCTGAGAAACTATCCCTTCGCCCCTACTGAAAAGGCATTCATATTGTCGGAAAATAGAAATCTAAATTCCATCGCACCATGACTTAGCATGAGAATTTTAATCACCAGAAAACCAGCGCTTCTCATAAAATCAGCTATTGAAATACACAAAGAAAGAAGGAAAGCACAAATTAATTACTAGAGGAATGTTCTCCATTTCTCCGTCCCCTCTTCAAAATACTCTCTTAATTTAACAATGCATGCTTTAATAATATCTATATATTCAGATTCAGCCGAGGATATATAAAAATTTTCTTACCATAAGGTACAGTTGGAACATAAAAAAATGCATATGCTTAGGGGAGCCCATATTTGGCTAAGGTATAATGCAAAATCAAATTTGTTATAAACAAGGAGAGGTGGAAATGTTTGTTTTATCAAATGTATTTGACTAATATATATTTGAATATTTATTCTAATACTCTTCCAGAACATTAGACGTTGCGAAAATTGAAATGTACTACACTGAATGAGAGGAGTAGTAATATTATACGAGACGTATTTTTTTTCAAAATTAGCCAAATTCACGAATTTATTGTCAAGAGGCTGCCATTTTATGTGAATGCAGCAAGAACCTAAGCCTGACTGTCACATTTTTTTATACGGTTTGCAATAATAAGAACAAAAATAAAAACATAGTTGAGCATTAAGGGCAAATAGTTATATGATAACAAGTTAAGCTCAATTTTAATATTGACTTGATTCGGTGGGTTTTCAACAAGAACTCTTGTGATTAATGAATATTGTGTTTATACTTCTCAATAAATGATAATTGTCATCACTCTGTGTATGGTGCGATTGGTAAAGAGATTCTCTTGCTTCTCTTTCCTAGCACCTTGTTAAAATGGATTAAAATATAAATGTCTTTTTAAAAAAATGTTCATTAGTGTTTCTCTGAATTGGTTTCTGAAATGTGGTGACTATTTAAGTGGTTTTATAGTGACTATATAAGTGGTCCGATCGGCTTCTGGCTAAATTCACCGTGCAAATAATTCATTTCTCATAGTGTTACCATTTGAATTCTATGCACAATTGACAAAACAAGGAGTCACTTCGTTTTCCACATACTATGTTCTGCCTGGATAAAGGCGTCCTTAAAGTCATTTCCTTTCGCCGAGTCCCTTTTCCCTCATCCGATCCACTTCCTGAGAATACATAACGGTTGTTGGTTCTGGACTCTTATCCCTGCTAATGCTGAGATGCGGTGATACTCGGGTCGCAACGAATAAACTTTATGTGGAAAACTAAGCCACTCCTTTGTTCCTCTTAGCACGAAAGAATTACACAAAGTGAAACCTCAGACTGTGAAAAATATTTACTTATTCGTGAACCATTAAAAAATTTAGATCTCGAAAAGAAAGGATAAGGGATTCTGTGCTTTAATCACATTTTATGTCAGACATTTCCAACCGAAAATAAATAAAATCATATAAATATCAACCGAATTCCAAAGCAATGTCGAAGGTATGGAGAGATGTAGGGTTGACCGTAGTTAAAAAGACGACAGGAAAGGTCTTTACAGCCACACATCTGTGGCGAGAAAGGAGGTGACAGGGAGGTGATAAAAGTGATGCGACGCTCTCTGCTGGTTATCTGGTCCCGTTCCACAACAATTCCTGAAATGGACGTCAGTTCAGTGCGTAGCGGAATTTCAAACAAGGTCGACCAACGAGCCACGAGTGTGAGAGATCTAAGGATATTACGAAGGTATTCCATTACTTCGTCATTTGAAATAATAAGTGTTTGTTCAACGTACCTGCCCTTGCAATCCACTTAATTAGTTGACGCTGAGAATCATAAAAGACACTAATAAATATTGAGACGCAGATATCCGCTACGTGTGATAAATATAAAAAAATGGGAAACCTAGGTTTTAGGAGCTCTGAAGTAAATGATATTCAAAAATACTTCTATGGACAGTCATTGGATACAGTTAGAATTCAGAGGTGGTAACTAGTATTACAAATTGATTGAAGGTAGCTGGTTTTTACATATTCATTTATTTTGTAATTATTTGAAAGTGTGCTTTAACTTGTTATACACGTTCCTGCGCGACATTCCAGCGATTGATTTTTATTTTATGCCATTCTTTATCCTTTTTCACCATCTTGACACACTACATCCTGATTACCATTGCGATTGCACAGATGCTAATGTCTGTTGTTGCATACTGCAAGGTTATCCGTGATTACGATTTACCAACATCGGGTTCTTAAAAATACCTGATGTATACCCTTACAAAACCTTGAAAGAAACCATGATTGTTGACTGGTCAGAGCTTGCTTCCAAATGGCAAACTCCTCTTAGACTTCCGCATAATTAAATTGAAGTGCATATTGACACCGATGAAAAAAAATACCGCTAAAGAAATTTTCTGCATAATTATTATTCCCAGAGATATAACTACAACCAGAAAGAAAAACAGTAAAGCGGTAAAAATTGTAAACTGCTACATAAATACTTTTCTTGAACATAAAATAAGATGCGAATGAGTCGAATTAAAAGAGAACATATCAAAGAAGACATTACACTGTCAGGAGAATAATTTGTTACACCATTTTTCAAGAAACTGTAACAGTAACTTTAACGGAGTCACCCGCTATGTGTGAATTATAATGCAACAATTTCAGAGAGTAAAAATCATTCGCCTTGACCGGGATTCGAACCCAGATCCCTCGATATCCGGCCGAGTGCTTTAACCAATTAAGCTACCGAGATGTCCTCTTACACTCTGAAATTTTGGGTGGTTTAAAGGAACAAGATGTTATGACGAAATACCGACTACGAATGCCTGTGACATTGTATGTACGGTATTTCGTCCGGGTTCGAATCCCGGTAAAGGCGAATGATTTTTACTCTCTGAAATTGTTATATTGATATTGAATATACTGAAATGTCATATTGATACACAAGATCTTAAACTGAGGTATTTTAATCGTTAAATATTTACTTCAACAAACATTAGATAGATAGACAAAAAAATGCGTTGCTGAATTATACACTTTGAGATATCGCTACGAAACAACACATCTTTATGGGGAAATATTTTATTTGCGCGTGCCACGTTAGAAACAATTCTCACTATCGACTCGCGTTAGGAGAGTTATTCATTATCAATGACTCTTATTGCGGGGAAAGATTTTCTCTTTCGTTTAAAAAAAAACCTGATTTTCAGTAGCAAGCAGAAGTGCCTCCTCGTTCAGACAACCCCCGAAGCCTCCTCACCACTTTCCGAGCGGTAGACCACAAACGGAGTCACATTGTGATTACGGGAATGCGTGACCAAGAGTCACCACCAAGCTACCTAATAAAGTCATTAGTCGAGATGGTAAAACTTTGGTTTCTACGGATGAGCGAAAAATCGTATACAGTCTCTATGCGGGTCTATCCGCGGAGGAGATATACTCAAGAGAGTCCCAATTTATAACATAGAGAACTGGAAGCGAATGGCACAAGATCCACGCCAATCCTTCACATATTGAAGACGGTAGCAGGAAACGGTTTGAGGCGAGCTCGCATTTTCCAGATTGAACAAAAAAGAAATGATTTCTTCTTCCATGTTTAAGAGAACACCGAGTAACTTCTCATCACCTTAAAATCTCAATTAATGGAATAAAATAATTATATTTTATTTTTTTCCTGCACACATTTTAAACGGCCAAATGTTTCCTATGTATGTAGTTACAGTATTTATATTAGAGATTCTTGTGAGTTCGCCATTCTAATTTCAGTAATAAGATTTTCAATGAAAATAAAGCAATAAAATGTGTTCTTTCTACCCTACTCAAGTCGAAAATTTTCTACTCAGCGCTATTTCATAGATAAATAATTATTTATCTATGAAATAGCGCTGAGTAGAAAATTTTCGACTTAGAATCTTCTGAAGACTTCGACTTTAGAATTATAATTAATGCTCCGTACTTGTGGATTTCTCTCTCCAAATATTTTCTCAGTATTTTGAAAATAATTTATTTGTTTCCGATTTTTTAAGGATTTATGGTTTCTCCCTAAAATCTAAAAAAAACTATAGATCAACCTACAGCCACCCTAAAAGGTACGAAATACGTGTATAATAGTACTTATAAATCGCGAAAGTAGTCCAGGATAATAAATTAATAACTACTTGCTGGGAAATCGCTTCCCTGCACGCGATATCCCCAGAGAAATCACCGAATAAAACAAATTACCGTGGAAACGGCAAGAGTATCAAGAAAATTTAGAAATAGACGAGCCAGAAAAAAATTCTATACTTCTTATGCATTTAATTTTCACATTTCCTACATTTAAAACTGCCTACATTTCAAAGGACTTGAGCATCTTTTTTCAATTTTTCTTTTATTTATTTGCACTTGGGAAAGAGGAAGGGATATTTAGGACTACTTTCCTGGATTCATTGTTAATTAGGTTTTCGTCCAAAAAGACTCGTGGCTCTGACGTAAGTTTTTCCAGAGAGTGCTCGAATTTGATTTACCTCTTCCCTTCAACTTTCGGCGGGTTGTTCAAGAAGACACTGTTTACGTATGTATTTACTTTTGAATTTCGCCAGTGAGAGAGGAGGAATAACTCGTACTCCACGTTGCCACGACTATGTGGGTCAGGTTTCGTTCGCGGCGAAAGATCACGGTTATAGGACACTGGGGGTTGGCGAGGGAGGAGAGGGACTGGAACGGAGGGAGACGGAGGAGAGAGCGGTTGAGGGAGGGAGAGAGGGCAGCGGGGGTGACTGTACGTGAATGCCGTACGTATACTCGACTGATGTTGTTGTTGTGGTTCTGGAAGAAAGTTATCGGAGTTGCTGTCACCTTCACCTCTTTACCTCCAAGTGAATACGCTGTGACCTTTCTCGTTCCGCAGAATTCATGGGTAGTCGGTAAGAATAAGGGAAACACTCATCGCTCCGGTCTACTCTTCTTCCCTAATGTTCGGATACATTAGAAAGATGTATCACGGGGGAAGATAATAACGTAAATTGGAATATTAAATGAATGCACAAAGCGAGATGTGTTTGGAAAAGTTTGATTACACTTATCCATTTATCCACGTGTCAACGTAAATACGATCGCAGCACAACTAAAGAGATAACAACCAGGGAGCTCTAGAACAAATAAAGTCGATATACAATGAAACTAACATATTTTATGATATTCCCTAACGTAAATGATTTATTACTGTGATCGAATAATATTGATTTTTAAATAATCAACAATGATTATTTATGAAAAGGCTATGTACAGAATAATGTTAGAAATAATCAACTACGTGCCCCGTACTACGTGTATTAACGAACCCTCGTGATAGGCATTTTATTTCATGTGTGCGTGTTCCCACGATCCAAGTTTATTCCGCACGATTAGGTCACGTGGTAAAAAACTAGATTTTCTAAATTATTAAACATAGATACACAAATGAAGAAAGACGCGTTATTCAATCCAGAATTGATTACATTTTCCAATGGGAGGAACCATTTTTGGGGTATTTGGTCAGACTTTAAGAAATATGACGCTGAAAGATAAACTTTTGGTCCATTTGAAGTAACATTTCATGAATCAAGTTTGGGTACAAACTTTAACGACGCCATTTAATTAAAATAATTGCTCTATGATTTATTTGGGTTGGTATATATAGGCCGCAACTGCTTAAAAATTGGTAGTTACCTGCCTATAGTTTCTCTATTGGAGTTTCATTAGTCTCTCAACAATGTTCATAATTCCGCTGCTGACTCAGTCGTTTTTTAACAAATCAAAACGAACTGAAGTGTAAAGGTTCAGGAACTCCGCATGGGGAAATCCACGATGGAACTAGCGTTATTAATGAGGCGATTTAAGCACCCCTTATCGGATCATATTAGATAACAGGTCATTATCCCTTTTTTAAATAACCACACTATTCTTACCACGGATTAGTGACTTTCAATGACGCCTCTCTCCCAAACACTGAGGCCTTCAAGCGTGTAAATGATTTACATGAGATAGGCATAGATATATTTTCCTAAAGCAAAGAGTATACGTATCCCTCAAAGTCTTCACTCAAAAAAGGTTGTTATGTCAGAAAGACATACCTGAGGAGGAACATTATGAATACTGCATTTGCGAGTGATTCCATTCCATTGATTTCTTTTGAAATATAAATATGGAATCCAGTAGGAACTTTTTCTTTTACAATCTTTCTCAACGACTTTTCCAAAAACGTATTACTCATGCGGTTCTCTGTTGACTGGTAGCATCTCATCACCTTTTAATCATTTTTCTCTCGGGAAACAAATAGCATCGAAGAGAATATTTTGAGCAGGAAGGTAACTTCAAGAAAAAATACCTACGGAACGTGACCCAAACGTCGTCAACCGGCTAATGACAGCACAATCCGTCAATGTTTCGCGTTGATATTATTAAAATAAGGCACTCCGAACCCAGGTCAGGGTGACAGCTTCGATCCCGAGGCAGGGTTTCATCTAACCTTAGCGGGTGGGAGGAGGGGGGAGTAGTATAGGAGCCACGCCCTGGAACTTGGGGTTTCGTTTTGCGAACTGTGTTGAGTGTGGGTGAGGGGGCGCGATGAGAAGTCTGCGCTTGTCTACTCCGGCGAAAGAGAGTTTACGAAACTTGTGGAGGAGGCGAGAGAGAAACTCAGTGGGACGGATCCGGCGCGGAGCTCACGGAGTAAACCAATACCAGGGCCCTGTGTACTTTCGCGGGCACGGAAACTTCTGCCGAATCCGGAGGAATTAACCGCGAGTGACGATACATGCAGCCAATGGATTTGGGGATTTCGCTGGTGGAACTATAGGCGCAGGGGTGTGGAAACGGACGTGATCGATCGAAGGCTAAGTAGCGGTTGGGGGGAGGGGTGCAAAGGTACGAGAAAACTTGAACTTCCGCTACTCTGCGACTTATGCCTGGGTTTCCTCGAAGACGTAGAAACGCCTTCATTAAAAAGGATAACCTGATCCAAAATAGTTTTTTTTTGATTCGTGAAAAATGAAATCCCCCGGAGTGCATAAGGCTGTATCTACGAGGAAGTTCATTGAGTTGCTTATCGTCAAAGTTATTTGCTACCCGGTCATGATGATGGATAAACTGGTTCTTCTCTGGGACCAGTAAAACCCCCAAAAAAATCGAATTTTATATCTTCTTAGCTTTAAATGAAGTAAAACTATCTTAATTAAAAAAATAATTTTCCGACTATTTTTTGGTTTTAATTTTTGGTTGTAGAAACAAGGTTAGAAAAATCCGGATCTGCCACACTTAATGGTAGCGCACTGAGTTGAGTAACGTAGGTCTTCATGTTCGAATCCTGTTTAGACAATTGCTGTCTCATAAGATACAATACTTCACATACAATAGAATTGTAACTGTAAAAATAACTGCTGCAGTAAAAAATAAATGTCGCCTCCTATTTATGTGAGTGTAATTTTCCACCTCTAATACCAAAAACTATACATACCAATATAAAAATGAATATTTTCTCGTGAATACATTTTCTCAGGAGAAAATACTAAAGGTAATTTTTAAAGTGAGATTTAAGAATGGGAAAAAGATACGGAACGGCCACTTGTGACCAGCCGACTGACCTAACAGCAATGTTGGACAATCATCAGCAAAATTCAAGGCTGACTGATAACGTTCACCGTCAGCCACCGTCAAAATAGTATGATTTATTTCAAAAAGAGGGCCCGGATCCATTATCCATGGATGGTTTATAAAATTCAAAGCCGTCGCAAATTAGGACAACTTACAATCGTTCATGATTTTAATTGCTTCAAGAGCGTACGAATGCTTATTACTGCCCCAATTCTATCTTTGCTATGAATATTTGAATGTATAAATTATTACTTTCCACAGATGATAGATGTTTGGTGTCTGGGGAAGAATGTTACAATTCACCTCTTGTCAGAATAAATTCTTGAAAAAAAATATCAAATTTTTAAGGTTTAATAGCTTAGTAATCATGTTGAAGATATGGAGAAGGATCTTTTCCGGAACAACAAATTTTTATCTTTACTCCAGAATATTGTGAAAACTTAAAGTTGACCTAATAGTGTAGAAATCATATAAACCAGACCCATTACAGCAACGAGGGCAGGGTCTTGATACAGATCATGTGACGAACTATTGTTCTAATTAGGATAAGAGAACTTGTTCTTTTCTTTATGCCGTCCGCGATTTCCCAGTTCTGATACCCTATAAATTAAACAGCTTGGGTTTTGGTAGGGGCGTGTCTCCTGAATCACTCCGTATTCTCAGTTCAGCCTCTGAAAGCTACGTACTTCCCTGAGGCTACACCGACGCCTTCAATTCCTATGACACCAAAAATGTAAAAAAAGTCACAGAATTTTCCTTGTACTCGTTCTCAACGTTATTATATGGAAATAAAAATGAAAGCGCAATGCGCCCACGCTCTTACATTGAATGCTTAGTAAATAGGACCCCCAATAGAGGTGAAGCGAGCCCATGGGAAATGACCTCAAAAAGGCGATTTATGAATTGAAATAAATGTCTGGACATCATTTATAAAACCTTTCAGTACATATGCCTCGAGTGAAAAATTGTCTATTGTTGTCAACTTTCACGTGACCTATTGACGGGGGAGCGGACGTACGTGTATTTGTGGTAGATATGGGAAAACAACGGGTGCCA
Source organism: Hetaerina titia (assembly GCA_037158775.1). Lineage (NCBI taxonomy): Eukaryota > Metazoa > Arthropoda > Insecta > Odonata > Calopterygidae > Hetaerina > Hetaerina titia. Next base: position 84,734,121 of record CM073769.1, on the reverse strand, counting down.
TTTTACTCGTTGCCCGTCATATGAACATTTCTTAATAATTGCCCTGGCTCAGAAGAGAATATTTTATTCTCATGAGAATTTTTCCAATTCAGACATGGATGATTATCTGTTGGGTGCCTAAATTAGCATTTTTGATATATAACTCGGAGGGTCAAGGTATTAACTATGATGCTCTTAGGAGGTAGGCGACCAACAAATGCCCCCATCATCCCTACGGTGGATTCATATGGTATTGGGTTGGTGCGGTGACTAGTGTATTGTCTTCCCACTCCGAAGGCCCTGGGTCGAATCCCGGTGGCGCAGAATTTTCAATGATATCCTGTTCCCTAATTGGGGTACCGTTTGCAGAGAACTTCCAATTGGAGTCGGTCGTCCATTGAATGTGACCTTAAGCTTATTATCCCCTTGATATATTTCGCTAGGTGTACGCTAATACCAATGAGTAGGCTAATCCTTCCCTGAACATGTCCTGCAACCAATTTACCCTCATATCACCAATGGCCCAAATGACTTAAGCCTCCCCTAATGACCACTGCCACTAGATTCATAATGGCGGCACGGGTTCTCTCGACGCCACCACTCGTGGGAGAGGCAGCGAAGGCCTCCACGTCCAGCCCACCTCGGATCATCTTCGCCCTCCCGCCTACGAACGGCCGGAGTATCCTAACGGCAAAGCGCCCGAAGGGAAGAGAGCTAGACGGGAGGCGAGTCGAGGCGCGTCGGGTGTGGACTTTTCAAGTTCATGATCACCGTCGCCACGGCCGAGAGAGCAAGCGGCGGAGGTGGAGGGAGAGAGCGAGAGGGTCGGGTGGGTATGTAGGTGGACGTGGGATTGCATGGGTACCTGGGTTCGGGGGGAGGGAGGCTGGAAGGAACGGGAGGACGGAAGAGAAGGGGAAAGTGTGGTGGGATATTGAGTGGGGATGAGAGTGGGGAGGGCACGATGTAGCGAAGGGAGGGCGACGGAAGTTACGAAGATGAGAGTGAGCGGCCGCTCGCAACCAACGGAATGGAGAGACGGGGGAACTTTCTCTATCGCTGTCGACCAGTGTTTTGGGGGAGGGAGGGAGGGAGGGAAAGGCGTGATTGAAGAACGGGGTCTCAATCAAACAGAAGTGGCTGAATTGAGCAAATAAATACACATGTATTTCCAGCGAGGTCGTTACACTCCTGACACAAAAATATAAAATTTATCAGCGAATTCGGGAGATGGGTGCAAATAAACTATTTTTTGGGCAATTTTTTCCCCCAAAACGTCAAGTTCACTTTTCAAACGAAAATGAATATAATGATTTGTCAACCACCCACTTAGAGATGACTATTACGTCATCAGAAAAATCTGATTAAGTCAATGATTCATTCCAATTGAATAACGCGAGGCATAAGGAGTATGAGACACTATAAATTATTAGTTTTTGAAGTATCTCTATGAAAATTTGAATAACAAAGTTTATAATGGCCTACTTCGTCCAAAATTAAACTGAATATGAAATTTAAAAAAACAATAAGTTTGCATAAAAATTCTCCTCCAAATTAAACGGAGGATATGTGACAAAAGACAAACGATGGACACAAAACATCATTTCCTTTTTTCGAAAAAGAGGGAAAATTCAGGCAATTAAAATGTCCTATCAACTATAGCGAGCATGACTGCAGAGGGCAGAGAATATTCAGTGACAGTCTTGGTGTCGAGGAATGAATGTTTGATTGGTGCAACTAGAACTGGTATTAACAGAAAGACGAGAAAATTGCAGCGCTTCGATGACAAATTGCCTCTATTAGCTTCGATTAGAAAGTTGATGAAGTGAGAGGTAAACTTAGAACTGTATTCGGAGTTGACAAGGGAAACAGAGGTATAGCAGTGTTGTAAGTTGCCTATATCATGAGGACATTGTCAACGACGTGACCGGCAGTTAAAACCTTAAAATAACAAAGAAAGAGTTAGGCGACAAATTTAAGTTATGAACCATCATAGAATTCTCGTGTTTACATAACTTATTGATTAATTAATTGCACTAAATTGAAGTAGATAATTTCTAAAAAAAACTTATTACTGTTTACCGAGGTTGCGCGAGACGCTCACCAAGCATAAGCGTGAGTACAGTGTGCGAGAGTGGGGCAAAGACAACAGCTGATCTCTCAGGCAAGGCGCCTTGCAGCGGTGATGTACTGAAAGGGAGCTACTTACTTATGGCGTAAAAAATATAAGTGTGCCCTTTCTGGTATTTCCTGGCGCTTAGTCTGTCGTTTTTGGTAAAAGGGTTAACTCTTTGAGTTTTTGCACTTCCACAACTTAGGTAACAAGGCGACGGAATGAAGAACAGAAAATAAGAAATATTTTTTTCGCGGTTTGTTCACTCATATTGTTCACATTCACACAATGGAAAAGAAGTGTATGAATCGAATGTTGTACAGGTCGAACTTTATTTTCAAAAGACCAAGGGACATTTAAAATATTTATTGCAAGAATCTAAGTCGAAGTCAAAAGGGTGGGATTTGAGTTATTTTAAAGGGCTTACTCCCCCTTTTATTCATTACCACCACACTGCTATGTTCTGGCATACTATGTTCTTCTCTTACATTGATATATATTTTCATACTGGCTACATATTCCCTAGAACTAGCATTCCTTGATCGCAGAATATCTTCGACCACACACTAGTATTTTTAAAAATATAAATGAAACATATAATTACATTTTTTGCATAATTAATTATGCGAATAAAAAATTTATGATCACTTTTTTGAATAGGTTTCGTACAACTTTGAAAATCCACCTGATTTTCTTCTCTTTATACAAAGTGATAAAATGTTTGGATTTTTTTGTAATAATCCACCAAAACTGAATTTTACAAACATAAGTTAAACAATTCTCTCAGCCTTGAAACAAGTAACTCGTTCACCGACTTCAACATTCCACGCATGTGCCTCCTCTTTTCTTCAAAATTATCACTCATGTTACGACCCCATTTTCACTTACATCAACCTCTTTGAATCTAGTTTCACCACATTTAAGCACTTGGTTCACTTTCAAACCCTTCACTCACAGCTGTTAGACAAATCTTCCAAATACTCTCTCCAGCAGTCTCCCATTCAACATTCATCACATATAATATCACCACTCGCATTCTTTATTGGATTCGCCTCTTTTATCCTCTACTTACTTTTCTCTTTCATCCATTCAACGACAAATCTCTTATTTTCATAGATTTATATTTTTTCCTTACTTTTGTTTACGAGACGTGTGCACTCATTACTTTGAATGCATCATGCTACAGTTTACAAACTTCCTCGCATTTGGCTAAAATCCTCTTACATGCATCTTTGCACTCAAAGAATCTTTCTTTCACTTCTTCATTTCCCAGGATATTACCTTTCATTATCTTTCGGTCTCACCTGTTCCACATACACTAACCACATCGACTTTAACTGTGTCATTTCTCTTTACAGTCAGAATAAAAAAAATAACGTCAAAGTCGGATCTAACCTCGTCCTTTTTCTTTACTTTTCCAGTTCCCCTTTGTTCGAACACACCGAAAGATACAAATGAAACCATAGGACGAACGTTTCCCACAATTTACCGTCAGAACGACTTTTTTTTTCTCTCATGGGCGTACAACGTTTCACTGCCTATGCGGTCGGATGAAGAAGCGTCGAAGGAAAGCGCCGATTCGGTTGGTGGCTACACACACGAGAACACGAGGATTCAAAGTTTTTCAAGTGCAGCGACATATTGCGAACGTGTACATATATCGCGGGAAATTAACAAGAACAAACAGGTGCACCCATGCCATAGACCAATGCTCCTAAATTGGATAACGCTGGAGAGGGGGCTTCGGACATTTCAGGAATAGTTTTGATTCGTCAGAATGATTGGGGACGCTATTTGCATCACGCGCGTAAGTTTCTAGGTTGTAGAGCTTTAACATCGTGGACTGTGGCGCCTCGCGCACGACTACGAATGCCTGTGACATTGTATGTACGGTATTTCGTCACAACATCTTGTTCCTTTAAAGCCCCCAAAATTTCAGAGTGTAAGAGGACGTCTCGGTAGCTTAATTGGTTAAAGCACTCGGCCGGATATCGAGGGATCCGGGTTCGAATCCCGGTCAAGGCGAATGATTTTTACTCTCTGAAATTGTTGCATTATAATGCACACATAGCGGATGACTCCGTTAAAAGTTACTGTTGCGGCATCTCCCGCAGTTTCTTGTAGATCTTTACTTTCGGGTGTTAATGAGGGCAGTTGTGGGGAGTGGATCGAATGAGTTGGGATGGTAGTATCAAGCGGAAGAGCGGTGAATTCTTAAATTTGGTGCCACACACACACACACAAGGCTTCTTCGCCCACTCCTCCTCCCGCCTCAACACCGCGAAATAAGCTGCCCTACCTCCTATGCTTTAATTTTAGCATGGTGCAATCACAATTAAACCTGTACGTGGATTTAATGAAATGCATAATTAAGTGCACACTGCAACGTATTAAATATTTAAAGGGGTCCCTATGTCCTTCACGGTTGAGATCCACTCTTTTAGGTGGAGGAAACCCATTCACGCAGGATTTCAAACCTCGACCTACTGTGGTTAACGGAAAAAGCAGCAAGGGCGTTATCCCGGCACCTCTGAGGTCAATTTTCTTCTCATGACAAGGCTCTCTGGCCTTCATGGCGGCACGATAAAATAAATTAAAAGAGGTGGCAGTGATGTGTGCGCATCCGCATTATAAGAAACTCGCCACGGTCCCCGTAAATTACAATTGCAGGTTTTAATAGTCATTTGTTCTCTCTCAGCCCATCAAGTCCCTTTGGTTATGATAACTATATCATTTATGAATGTCCGCTTGTTAAATAATGACCAAAAGGGGAAATAACTCGCCTGTAAACACACAGTTTTATTGCAAATATTACAACAGAATGATTGGACGTCGTTTGATTGCGTTATTCAGTACTTCACAGAAAAACCAAATAAACTTTGCAGCGATTCAAAATTACAATCATTGTATAATTTTGGTTATTCATTGAAATTCAGAGCAATTCATCCCTTGGATACTCGCCCAGCAAACAGGAGAGACGATAGCATGCTCTGAAGAAGGCTTTACGCTTATTCCGTAGCAGCAGATTTAATATACAAGTAAACGCAGGTTCTGAAACCCCTTGCAGTTCCTGTAGATTGTTTTGTGTCCTCAGGGATTGGAGGAAGAATTTACTGAAACTCAATAAGTGACGAATATTTTTCAAGAGAGAAGGGTTTGTTGGATAAGGATTGCAGAGAAGGTGTTCACATGGTTTCTGATGAACTTGGCATCCCTAAGAGTGATGTGTATCGAATTGTGAGCGAAAACGGCGTGAGAAAGGTGTGTGGAACGCTGATGCCGCGAACGCTCTCGGACGAATAAAAGGAAGCTTCTCGATCATGTGATTGGAGATCCAAATTTTTTAGACAATGTCGTTACTGCCATTACCTCTTCCCCTGCCTCAAATCCGTGCTGAAAGGACGTCATCATAGACCGGTGGAAGCGTTAAAACAGGCCTTAGGAAGCTTAGCAGAATTCCGGGTACCGCCTTCCAGAAGGCGTACGAAGCGTGAAAACCCCGCTGGTAGCAGCGTGTGTACGCACAAGGGCGCCTGCTTCGAAAACTTTTGAGTGAATGTATCAATTCTGGCAGTATTTTTTTTAAATTGACTCAGTCCAAGATCATTTATAGGTCAGTATTCTAGTACTCAACCCTGAAGCCATCTCGTCTCTCTCTTTCTCTCCCATCCCTTACCCCAAACTATGAAAATGTAGTGCCTATGCTGTGTTATATACGACGTATATAACATAGCGTAGCGTGTCGTATTCACCTGTTTATGGTGATTTGTAGCAGAATCACGGTCGTTTTTAATAAAGCAAACATGTGGAATTTCTATCCTTCGTATTTTCCTTTCCTTTCATATAGAAATTGACTTGAAAGAACGGGAAAGTCTACGAGTCTACTACGAGTCCAAATTGTTTTATGTTTCTCCTAAATCAATGTTTAATAGCCACTTATGGCTTCCCAAAGACTTGATTAGCTTAGAAAAATGTGGTCTTCCTTCCATGGTAGGCTAGAACCACACCGATGACATCAAGGCTATAATACGAACCCCAACGTATTACGGTCGAAGGGATCTCTAATGTAAGATTAGAGATATAGACTGCAAGACTGACAGGTTTCAAATGTTATTTTTTCCCAGAACGATAAGAGGCCAGAATGCTTGTAGTCGAAACCCCCCTGGAGTCAGTTCAACACAATAAGTATTAACGTACAGGTTAGGGACTGCGCGTGGATATATATGTATATTTTTTTCTTACAGGTTCCCCCACTTCCCCTACCCATTTGAATAAACCCCAACCCTCTCATCCCTTACCCTTTCCTCCTGGTGTTACACCCCCTACCACACACCTTTTTTGGTGGCTCGCAGGGTATTTATGTGGATGTAGATGTGTAGATGTAGGCAATTAAGGGAGAAACAATACACCTATGATTTACAAGGAATGTATTACAAAATTTTCTCTCAAATTGATGATTTTCTCATTTCAACGAGGAATATGGGAACCAACTATGTACATCCTGAAATTTCCAATTTCAAGTAATAAAGTTTGGCTTGAATGTGTTCTCTGACTTCAACAATTCTTCGTACATACTTCTTAGCCATTTTTTTCGTTTAGCAGTGGACACGGTAGGTTTTTGATGAACCCGGGGACTAAGATACGCGACATTTAGTAATCCCACCTAACAAGACACTGAAGTAAGATCTGGTGCTATTGTCCAAGTACAATCTTGAACTATTACCGATGCATAAGGAATCTCTCGATCTTATATTTAAAAAAATTCAATCTCTCAATACGCCCTAACCACTCTCGGGGAAGTTGATTGAAGATAATTTCAATCCAGATCCCAAACGGAGACAATCATACGAATCCACCTAAGGTGAAGCACGTACTAGATGCCATTAGGGACTTACCAGGATTTGAACTACCACGCCGATTGCTGAAAATATTAAATCGGATGAGGAATTCTCTTGCCGTAGCTGTGACACCCCACTAATGTGACGAAGTACCAGCTCCATGCTGTGACTTTGGGACCGATCTATAGGCTGTCGACCCCGGGCCCGTTTCTCAAAGCTACACGTCGGTTCACAAGTCCTTCTAATTTGAACATACGTCGTCCGCTGATGGTAATACGTGGTTCACAAGTTATTATTCACCTACAACATGAAGATGTGAAAGTTTAATTCCACCTTTAAGGCTGTATCCAGTGCTTTTATAAATGAACTAGTAGTTGTGTGAAACGGGTTCCAATTTTTCCAAGAATTTATAGGAGTAAGGTAAGACTAAGGGCTTATAGATGAAATAAATCTGATGACTATATACTAATGCTGCAGAGATTGAACTTGCCATTAAATTTAATCAAGAGTCTTAACAATCAATAATTCTCGAATAATATTACCTTTTATATTTTCAATTTCTCCTGCGCTTTTTACGACTTTTTGATGTTATATTGGTATATACAAACCAATGGACATGTTTAATACGCTAAATATATTCCAGCTGTAGTAAGTGCAGGTTAAAACATCGACTGGATGATGAGCGAGCGTATATAAAGGTGCATTTGTTTTTAAATCGCCTTTCAAATGAACGGTTGCGGAAACGCGTTTTCGAGAATTCCAAAGTGCGCACGAATTTGTGACAATCTCTCCCAAGGGAGAAATAGAGAGATTGTTTGCATGAATATTGAAAATTTGCTGCCCTAGCTGACTAAGAATGAAAGAAGTTCATTCATATTTTCAAAATCCGTGTTACTAGTTAAGAATTCTTACTTTTAAAGGCGTATCTTTCTGAATTCTATGGTCTCAGGCTCAACTTTGTGGAGGATCATGTTCGTTTTAAATGAATACACTTTGTAACTTCCACACAATTTTTTATTTTTATTTTTACACATCAGGTACCTGATGATGACGCCGAAGCGTTGAAACCGGTAGTACGGATAAAAAATTGTGTGGAAGTTACAAAGTGTATTCATTTTAAACGCGTATCTTTCTTTCTAAACTGAAGACTTAGGTAGCAGTAAATATTATTGCGTGTTAGAACTTTCTGTCTTTTTCTCGTTCTATGTACATTCCCTTTGAAAGAGTACTTTGGAAAAAGGATAATTGACAAAACTTACTCCAGTCGATGAAGTGCACCGACTCCTAAGTTTTCTTGACATTAAGAGCGCTCTCATTCATCTCTCTCGGATTCACTCTTCATAAAACTTGGAAATTTGCACGTTATTGATATTTACGTTACACTATTTTAAGGCCTAATAAATGAATCACCGTTGTTAAATTAAATTTTGATCCCCGGGAGGTTCCTTATTTCACTTCCAGGAATTCAAACAAAATTCCATTAAGATGTGACGATAAAATGTTTTTATGCTACGTGCCATATGTCTGAAAGCGACAGTGGCCTAAAAATATAACCACCCTGGATATTAATTTGATGAGGGTAGCAGTCTTCTCCGAGACATTCAATTATAATGCGACAAAAATAGTCACGGGCAAGAAAAAATAAATTTGACTCGCGGGCAAAAGGGGGCGGGGCGCTGATACCACGGCGATTGCCGCGTTCATCCTCATTCCCCTGACCCCAGCGGCGTACATTCGTTCTCCCCTCGTATTCTCGCCGGGGAGAAGCAAATACCCTTTTCTTTTGTAAATTACCGAATTAAATCTTCCTCTTCCCTCCCGTCCCTACCCACGCGGGTGGCGGCCGAAGGGGAAGGTAGCGAAGGGTAGGAGGAGGAGTGGGAGGTGGTGTAAACGAAGAAAAACTAACTAAAGCGAGCATCAAAAAACTACGGACAAAGGCAAGAGAGAGGGGTGAGGGTGCAGAGGAGGGCATCGGACGGACATTTGGGGGGGGGGGGCCGGGTTTCGCACGGGTTAAAGAGGTTGGATGGAGCGGCGAGACGGAAAATTGTTTCTACCACGAGTGTTGCGTTCCGTGATTGCTCTTCTCGAGGATATCCTCGATCCTCTCCCGGGGGTTGAGTGAAGATCGGGAGGAATGGAAAGGAAACCGACTCCTCCTCGCTACCCTTTTAGGGGTGAGAGGGATACGGGCGAGGGTCGAAGGGGGAGGGAGAGAGCGAGAGAACGAGAAAGGGTACTTACTGCCGCAGCCTCATGCCCAAGCGACTCAATTTCCCCCACACACCCTTCTCCTCCCACTCACGAGAGGGCAGATTCCTTTCAGCAGCAGCCCTGTCTCTGGTCGTGTTTCCTTTGATTTCCCTTCCTGGGAGGGGGAGGGTGTAGAGGAGGTGGAAGGGCGCGATGGCGATGATGAGCTGTTAAAGAGGGAATGGAGGGAGCGAGGTTGCGGCCGGCCTGCCTTTCTGAGTCGTCGGATACGGGATTTGCGTACCTCTGCCGGAGGCGGAAAAGGGCGTCTGCGGGTTGTCCCCTGGGAAAGTCTCAGCGATTGCCTTCTGAAACACTTGGGGAAGCGTTCAGAGAGCTTGTAAATCTCTGCTCACTTAAGGGGGTGAACCTTATCAATGGTGTGGACCAATTACGTCCGACTGCAACTGTAAAAGAAACCAGCTCTTCTAAAGTAGCTTTTTCAAACTGTTCCCCCGTAGAGATACATGTCTGATGTTCTTTAGTTTATCTTGAAGCCTATAAAGCCAATATTTTTGCCGAGTATAAGGTTTCGACAGGTGGTTTTTCAAACTTGTACCGACCGTGGAGATACATTTTTCATTTTATCTTGAACCCCATAGAGGTAATCACTGGTTCCAAAAAAATGAAATTGCGACAATGCACTTAAAAGAGACTAAAATAAACTAAACTTGAAACTTGTCGTTATTAATTTTAAATCAATAGCATAACTTAGTATTGAGCGATGAAGAATAGAAGTGTGTGGAAAAATATTCTTCATTCCTCAACATAAGCTTTCATGGAGTTAAAGCTAATACTATCGAGTTTATAACTTAGTATTCCTATTCCAATAATGACCAACGAGAAAAAAGAAAAGTAATAATATGAGGATAGCGCCCATTGTTTTATACTAAACGGACAAAGTATATGAACAAATTCAATATCTATCAGCTAGAAAATGTATTGATGTCGGCAAATTTTGTCGGAGGATAATGAATATTCGAATAATGTCAGTGAATGCATTCCGCTTCTTTTGCTGGGAAGAGGGAAGTAGTAATAACTGTCTACCAGAAATACAGATGTGATTCCCCCAAGATTTGTTGTTGCAGGTAACAGGGGACGGAGATAATGTAAACAATAAATTATTTGTTTCGTGAAGTTGTCGTACAATTCAGCAGTTCTCCACGTAGATGAGAAACTATGACAGTGCGTCGAGTGGCTAGAGCACATAGATGCATGCACGCATCACGTCAGGTCTCATGTGCGTGTGACTTATCCTTTGATGTAACAGAAGTTGGAACGTTTCGCCGGAAGTGGCCTTACCCTTATCCCCAATTTAAATTCCCTCCGCCTGACCAAGTTCCGCCCTTTTGACCAAGGGAGGTCGCTTTTTGCATGGGTGATTGCAAGACGCACGCTGCGAGACGGACGGACTGGCTGCTCAGATCTCGGAAGGGCGGAGAGGAGGTCCGCTTCGTCAAATTATCTCGCGACGGAGGCCTCGTGTCCGGTGCCACAAGACTTCCGACATGGTGCGCGCACCCTCTCTTCCTCCTCCCAGTTTTCCTCCCCTTCCTTTAATCAGTCTTTTGAGGTCATCTCATCCCTCACTACTCCGTGTTCCTGCAAACGACGTGCAGATTCTCCTTTGGTGTGCGTTATCCTTCTATCGGGTGTTACACCCCACTTTTGACTACATAGTATTTCGGTAGCGAACCCCGAAGCTTGGTAGGGCAAGGATTTATTTTTAGTTTTTTGTTCTGCGGGTTCCAACATAACATCCATGCCGAATAGCAATAACAGGAAGGAAACTTCCATAACGCGGCTCTTCGAACTTGGAGATATTTTCTTTTAAAAAAGGGGCCAGAATAAGGAGTTCATTAAGGGTGCTTTCATATTTGCAAGAGGAATTAAATGAATCACACAAGGAAGGGTATTAGCACTCATATAAAAGTTTTCGCTGATCCAATTTGGTGTTTCCAAAGGAAAGATACTCGAACGCGTTAGTTTCTTTTTCCTCCGAAATAAATTCTCAAACATTTTCATGATACATAACGGCTGATGGTGAATTCTTCTCATCCTGAAGACTGTGTACAGTTAGGAGAAAAGCATTATTTCACTGCATTTATTCTAGGTTCTCCGTTTACTGGAAACGCATTATAGTTTTAATGTATTTAAAGGAATTCCCAATATCCACCACTAGCAGGAAGTGTCCCAAATTCACCCAAATTGGTTTATCACGCTTGTCAGTCTGCGTTATCTCAAACACTATTTCAGCTCTCTGAAATAGTGTTTGACTCATGGAGGGTATCATCTCCTATATTCATTGCTGAGGGTATTAGCATTATCGCAGTGCTAAGGAGGCATCCGTCAAATTCTATTCATCCCTTTATTTTTCAAAAACCTGTTAAATCGGCGGTCGTAGATTGTACGATAGGTACTGATCTTTTCCCCACATGTTTTCCCGGGCAATTAAAGCGTAATCCATCCTCCAACGCCCATTGGCTGGATTATAACGAGTAATCTTCCAAACCATGGAGCAAATATCAAGGAACATGAGTTCCCTTGGATATTTGTGAAGTAATTCCAACTCTTGACCAAGAGAAGAATATTTTGGAGGCAAAGTCTGTTGTTATGTATCAGCATCAATTATGGGATGAATGAAAAAGCGATTATATCCTCTAACTCACCGAACATCCTATCGACTTCTTCCGCCTCATGGTTGCTCGGTGGCATATATACCTGAACAATAACCAAGTTCGTCCGTTCTGCTTTTATCTCTACTAGTAATATTCTATCAGTTGCTTGTTCTATGTTGACTAAGCTTCTTTCTAGCTCTTTATTCAATATTATGGCAACCCCTCGTTGGCTCTCGTCTCCGACGCTGTATATCATTCTATTACTATCACTCCAGTAATTCCCACTATCCTTCCATCTCACCTCGCATACACCTAAAACATCTATATTACCTCTTTCCATCTCTCGCTTAATATTCTCTAATTTGCCTGTCCTCAACATTGGCCTAACATTCCATGTTCCTTTTCTAACTAATTTCGTCTTCTTCTGCGTCTTCTGTCCTGCTGCTGTTATTTTTCCCCTGTAAGGATTTCGTGAGATGACGACCACGGAAGCCTTGCCTCCTCCGCTGCCAGGCACGACACATTGTCAATAAATAAAGAAACACAATGTATACATCCACTGTTCTTTATTATTGTGCTTGGGCCGAGTTCCGAAGTTGACAGGGCTCAATTTCTCTCTTGTGTCCATCATTGTGCTTGGCAATAATAATTGAGGTGGTTTCCCGTTGCCTTCCTCAATAGTGTTTTTAACTTGACACCATCACTCAATGGCCGCCCCACTGGGGTCAGATGCCTTTGCAGCCGCCTCACTGAGGAACAGACGCTGCGTGAACTACCTTTCGTCTGGTTCCTAACCTTCCACCTATCTGGCATGGGTGACCATACCAGGAGAAATTATTATTACTCCCGCCAGCACAGCTCTAGGGGTTATCGGAACGCACAAGACCTTCCACCACGTCAAGGTTGTAGTCCATGGGAGGGGGTATAAGTATTTATATTTTATTTATATTTTATATCAATTTATATATATATATATATATATATATATATATATATATATATATATATATATATATATATATATATATTTGTATGTAAATTTCAACACACACAGGGTGCGTTTCAAAGGTATTGCAATTGGATTTCTTAATTGCCTAAGTACTCATTTGCTCTCTTCTCCATCCCTATGCTGCTGATCCTAAGTAATACCTTTGTGGCGTGTGAACTCAAAGTTAGAGCCATAGTTTAATCGAAGTCCTATATCCCTAATTTTTTGCTGCTTTTCCTTATTTTGGTATTGGTAACAAAATTAATCTAATAATATCTTCCGGAATAACTCCTCAGAAATGGTAGCTAAACGTTTCCTTCTTGGCTTTTATAAATTAAGTAGTTTTAATTCCATTACACTGGATTTAATGCCTTCCTGTTCCACTGTTGAGCATTTTATATCTTAGTCTTAAGTTCTTCTTTCCAGCGTCTTTTTCTCTATCTACAGGTATGTATATATAACCTCCCTGTATTATTATTAGGTAATCTACCGATTAGGTAGGTTTTTGGATGGACACAACTATCAAATAAACATTTTGTATAATAATATAATTCACATCACACAGATTAAACAATATCGAAAAATGCAGCACTGTTCCACGAAGGAAAAGACTATGGTCATGGCGAGGAGCATCAAATAAATTCATGCACCCATAACTCCATAACACTACGCATCTAATAGTAGAATTACTATTATTATCAGGTAATCTACCGGTTAAGGTAGGTTTTTGGATGGACACACCTATCAAATAAACATTTTGTAACTCCAAATAAAACCCAATTCAGCAAACTAATCTATATCAGGTCCCTCTTCAACTTTGTGTACCTGCTTCTTCCCTTCATCCCGTCCAACATCCCTATCCTATTCCTGCCCTTTCCTCGCTTGCCCAACATCCTCCCCTCTATCACCCTCTTCAACATTCCACTACCGCTCAATAGGCCTTTCATCCATTTTTCCTGCCTCCATAGGATTTCTCTCAACAACCCCCTCTCCTCCCCCACCATTTCTAGTACTTCCTCATTTGTTTTCCAATCCATTCCTATTTTCTGCAATACACGCATTAATTTTTCCCAATTCACTCTATCAAACGCTTTTTCGAAATCTACAAAACAGGCAAAAACGTCCTGATTGTATTCTATATTCCTCTCGACTAGTGATCTCATTACTGCAATGGCATCACGCGAACCTCTTCCTTTCCTGGACCCAAACTGATCATCCCCTAAGTAATCATTTGCCTTACTCTCTATCCTTTTGTTGATGATCCTGAGAATAACTTTAGCTGCGTGGGATATCAAACTTATTGTTCTGTAATCCTAACATGACGAAGCCTTTGCCTTTTTTGGAATAGGAACTAACACCGATCTCACAAAATCTTCCGGCCAGATTCCTTCCTCATAGATACTACGAATCAGTCCATATATGGCCTTCTTCCCACCTTTCCCTAACCAAATCAACATTTCTACAGGAATATTGTCCACCCCCACAGCCTTATTTGCTTTCATCTCCTTTAATGCCCTTTCTATTTCATCGTCGAGTATGCCTGGACCTAAGCTATCTTCTTCTACGTCATGTTCCTTTTCTATGTCTAACCTTGTCGGCCTAAGTTCTTTACCATACAGTGTTTCTATATATTCCTTCCATCTCTCTTGGATTTTTCCTGGTTCAACTATTATCTTACCCCATTTATCTTTAACTGTTAGCACAGATCTTGCCTTCTTACTTCCCGATAATAACTTAACCTTGCTGTATAGAGCACCAATTTCACCCTTCTTCTGTAAACTTTCCATATCCTCGCATTGCGTTTTCCACCATTCTTCTTTTGCTTTATTTGTGGCCCTTCTCAATTTATTGTTTAACTCTTTGTACTTAATTTTGCCTAACTCTGTGTTTACATTTTTCCATCTTCTTCTCTCATCCATCTTTGCAATCATCTCATCCGTTACCCATGGTTTCCTTATCTTTTTCCCGTTAACGGTTCCTATCGTGTCTTTAGCGGCTTCCAATATCCCTTTCTTGATACATTCCCATTTGTCTTCGATAGTAATCAGTTCTTTACCGTCATCCATCATTTTCTCTTCAGCCTGCTGATACTCCTTCCTCGTTAATCCATTTACTGCTTCTAAATTCCATTTCCTAACCCGCCGCCCTTGCCTTATCTTCTTGAAACTAACATTACATTTCATAACAACTAAATTGTGGTCAGAGTCCGCATCCGCTCCTGGGAAACTGTGCGAATTTATCACACAGTTCCTAAACCTGTGCCTAACCATAATATAATCTAACTGATACCTTTCTGAGTCACCTGGCATTTTCCATGTATACCTACGCCTTTTGTGGTGTCTAAACCATGTGTTAGTGATGACTAACCCCTGTCTCCTGAAGAATTCAATTGCTTTCTCCCCGCGTTCATTCCTCGTCACTATCAAATGTTTCCCTGAAGGAACACTCGCGATGATATCCTCTAACTCATCATACATCCTATCGACTTCTTCCTCCCTGTGGTTACTCGGTGGCATGTATACCTGAACAATGACCAAGTTCGTCGGCTCTGCTTTAATCTCTACGAGTAGAATTCTATCTGTCGCTTGCTCTATGTTGACTACGCTTCTTCCTACCCCTTTCTTTAAAATTACGGCAACCCCTCGTTGGCTCTCGTCCCCACCGCTGTATATCACTCTATAATTGTCACTCCAGTAATCCCCGCTATCCTTCCATCTCACCTCGCAGAGACCTAAAACATCTATATTACCTCTTTCCATCTCTCGCTTAATATTTTCTAATTTTCCTCTCCTCAACATTGTCCTGACGTTCCAGGTTCCTATTCTAACTACTTTCGCCTTCTTCTGAGTCTTCTGTCCTGCTGCAGTTATTTCTTCCCCGCAAGGGTTTCGTGGGATAATAGTAGAATATGACCACTATATTTAGTCTGATTAAGGTGTCATTTTACAATAGAGATTTGTAGGCTTAAAGATTACTTGATGTATTACTCTGTACAATATTTGTCCGAGAACTTGATTTTGGTTATGATTTCTGATTTTGGTTATGATTTCTATAATGACTTCAACTGAAATGATTCCAGCAAGGAAATTCTCTTTGTGAGATTTGAAAAAAACTCGAGATCAACCCGATGGAATGGATACATTTTGCGTCAAATGAAATTAACTCGAGAGAGAAGTTATAACAGAAGAAACCTCCTCGAAGTGAAGCCTGAAATCAATAAGTTTATTCGAGAGAAAAGATTCCCTAATATCATGTGACTAGCATTCACTAATGAAGTGAAAAAACCTCCGCGGATACGTCCAGTGGACCACTGGGAGGACAATGCGGGGGCGCGAAGCTGTGAAAATCCGGTTCGGCGTGGGAGGACTGCGATTCTCGAGTGGGCGTGTTCGTATGGGAAATGTTAAGAGAGGGGAGAAATAAAAAAGGGGTGTTTGGGAGGGGAAGCCCGAAAATGATAAAATAGATAGAGATATAGAGGACGCATGCAAAAGAGTTGAGGAGTGTGGGAAGTTTTAAGAGGGTCAGCGATAGCCGAGATGAAAGGTTCATGACCGTCCCGTCTGACGTCACGGTCTGCTCCCCTAAGTCCGAAGCTACGACAGCTTTTGTGGCGGATTCCACCGAAGGAAGCGAAGAGGGGGGAGGGACTCGGGAGGGTTAATCCGGGGCGGTGGGCCGAGCGCTCTGCGTGGGGTAGCCCTCCCCACGATTTCTCTCTCCCCCGCGCCCCTCTTAAACGACTGCCCTCCCTCTTCCCTTCGGATCCTGTGACTGGGTGTGGACGGATGAGGAGCGGAATGGTTTTCACGGCGGAACGCTGCCTCAAAAGGACGCGGTGGAGAATCAAAGGGCGGGAAAGGAATTCTTTAAAAAACACCCACACACCGCCCTCCGCCACCTAATGCTATCCCTCCCTCGCTCTTGTTGGAGAAGATGGAGGAAAAAGAACCTTTCACTCTCTTCCCTCCTCCCCGGATAGACTCGTGACCTCTGGCGCTCCGGATGGGGAAAGTGGGAAGGGAGAGAAGGAGAGGGAGAGAGAGAGGGAGAGAGAGAGAGAGAGAGAGGGAGAGAGAGAGGGAGAGAGAGAGAGGGAGAGAGAGAGGGAGAGAGAGAGGGAGAGAGAGAGGGAGAGAGAAAGTGAGAAAGAGCAGAAGGTCTTCCTAAATGCCCACCTCCATCTCCACCCACTCCGTCACCCTCTCTCTCCTCTCTCCCCCCTCGAGAGACCTCAAACAGTCAGTCCGTCTCTCCACTCACTCCCTCGGAGCGTGGCGCATCCACACACGTACCACACATGCGCGCGATAAAGATGCCGTAGACGCTGTACGAGCGCGCCCAAACGCTTCTCCCCGTGAAAACCTCCCGGGTGCACGAGTGAGGGATTTGATTCGAGGGCCCTTTGGCAGACCAGCTGGAGCGAATTCCACCCTCCTCTCGGTCCCTTCTTTCACTCCACCCCCAAATAAATGGGTCACAGCTTAGAAAAGGGAGGGAAGTCGTCCCTGGTAAACGTCTGCTGGGAAGACAGAGGGAGGGAGGCATTTTTTAAAAGCGCCGTCGAAGCGTGTCTCTTGGGTCGTTGCGTAAGATCGCGTGGCGGTGATCGGAAGATTCGTTTGGGACGAGGGAGATTTATTGATGTGTCAGCCCATGATCGTCGAGTGCTCAATGATCTGTGGCTGATCGCACAATTGGTTAAAATGCAAAAAGTCAAAGGGAAATAAATCGCGAAATTAACCTTTTGTCATAAAAAAATGAATAAAACATCAAAACTGTTTACAGTGCATACGAGGTGTATTTTGCAAGGAATACCTATGGTTGAGAAGGATATTTATACAGGAGATTATCTGTAATTTTCAATCACGGTATGGAGATTGTGTGACTTAGGAGGTGGAGAATTTGACAACGTCTGGAGCTCATCTGTTCGAATCCGGGAGATGCCTCAGGACAGCCTCCCCCCAAGCAAACCTAAGCTTCGAGCTTCGTATTTTTCGGTTTCCAGAACTTGAGTAATCGTAGTCGGCGCAAGAAAAGAAATCGGTCTCTCTTTTAGCAAGTCATTTAGAAAGAATGTGAGCTTCCTGTCAATCATTATTACTCACAACTCAACTGGGATCCGTCGAAAAGTTTACCTCAAAGCCGTAAAATATTTGGGAAAGCACAATTCCCTGAATAGCAAAACTAATCGCTACACCATTGGACTACTGACCAAAGGGCCCGGGTTCGATTCCTAGGAAAGCCGCTCTGGATACCTCTAACTCCACCCAAGCTATGTTAGATTTCGAGTACCAGATCTTCCTGGGAAACTATAACCGGCACAGGGAATGGAACTGGCCCCCCTACCCTGATGTGTGAATTTCATACGCCGTCGGGCTTAAAACTGAGTGAACTCTACCATCACCGACAAAACCGACTATCGGGTTGATTACTGTGATTATGGTTTATGTATATATATATTTAATTAATTTCAGGAACAGAATATTTAGGAAATATTTTAAACAACTAATCATAAGGTATTCTGGGGAGAGAGAATAGGGTAAGTGTGAATAAATATGTAATGATAAATGCTGATGGAGACATTAAGAATGGGGTCAACTAAGCACCAACTACGAAGAACGAAGGAATAACTACAGTGGAATGCATTTTATATTTATTGTGCAACTTCAAAAAATATCCGGAACGGCGTAACACAAAGGAATGAAATTCTTCATCTCCAACAGGTATCCCACGAAATTCTGCACTCGAATAACGAAGGTATCAGGAAAGCGGAAAGGCTGTAATAAAAGTATTGGAGGAGACAATTAGTGTCTCATAATGCACGGGATAACACTCTCACTGTGAGAATACAAGTCTCAACTTGATGGCCAACGTGAATTAGGAAAGAATGGGCACGGCGGGGTTCAAGAAATGTCCCCGGGTGAAATTTGATGAGGACGGAGAAACCTTTCGCAAGAGTTACGGAGAGTGGATCTCAGGGTGACGCTCGTTTCCGGACTGGGTAGGTTCGATAAAACAATGGAAGTGGGTGTTATTACGACTCGTCAGAATGACGGCGTGGGAAGTCAGAAACGTGAACTGTAAAAATCCTGGGAATGGGGTGGCAGAAATCACATACCTACCTACATTTTGTTTTTTCCCTCATGAAAACGTTGAAATTCCGCGTCACGTGTCAGATAGAGCCCATGCGAGAGCCGTTAATCTTGACTCCGTCAGAAGAATTAAGGATGACTTGGGCAATTCACTAAAGTAGTTTATGAGATTTGATTCGGAAAGGAATTGCAAAATATAGATTCTAAAAATACAGCGGATAGATGCTAAAGAATTCCAAATGCTGGATTTAAGCAAATTCGACTGTTTCAGACGATTACGAGAGATGCTCAGAATATTTATTGTGAACCAACGTTTGAGACTCCAAAGTTGTTAAAAGCGAGAGCCGCCAGATATCCAAACAGAATTGCAAAAAAGAGCAAAGCATCAGCTATCATCAACGATTTAAGGCATTGAAGAACCATACTGGGCTCAAAGAAAATAATGAAGCTGAAAGGGCAAAAGGATTGAGAGAGAATGTTTTTGTAACTATAAAGTGTGTGTAGAATCCTGGAATTATTTTACCTACGGTTGGAATAGCAATATTCAATAGATAAAATGAAATGAATCTCGCCTATCATATGTCTTTAGTCATCTCATAAGAATAATTTGATTTTTCTTCCCCATTTCATTCATCAACCGTAGTCATAAATTCCCAAGGCCACGCTTGAGTACTATTTGGATTCTCTGGCGGGACTGGTTGGATAAAAATGCCAATTATGATCCATCGCTAATCACCATTTTCCCTGGTTGGCCTTATCCACGGAGTTCACTTCCTTCCCTGGCATATTATTAGCATGCTTAAGAGGCTGGGTTAACAATATCATATGGTGTTAGATATTTATGGGAACACGGAATTCTGGTGGAGGGAGAGAAGATGGTTTTTCAAATTCCCCATTTTGCCGTCTCCCATGACGATACGTCAATTAGCAGGCTAGCATGTAGCATATGGAAAAATTTAACGGCAATTTTGGTGTTGATATATGCCAACTTTTCATTAGAATTTTTAAAGTAACTGGACAAGGGTCTTGAAAGAAATTGAACAGAGGCCGATAAGGAAATTTTGCATAGGATCTTTGATTATATGCCTACAGTGGCGAATTGAAGTTTTGTTAAAAAATATATAATATGTATATTTTTAAAATATAAATATGTCTCTTTTTTTAAATGTGTCCTTTTATATTTTTGTGTTCTATTGTACCGTCCAAGTGTTACATTATATGTGTTATATATAAGTATATCGTAAATATACGCGTATATTTACGTACATACTGGTTATAAATAAGTATATACGCACATATATACGCATGAATATATGTATATATACATACATACACACACTCACACATATTTATGTACAAGTTGTTGCCTGATCCATCTCCTCCCTAATTTCCCTATTAGGAAAGCGGAAAGGATACAATGAAAGAGTTTGGGGGAGATGATTCAAATCTCATAATGCACAGGATAAAACTCTCACTGTGAGAATATATAAGACGCAACTTGATGGCCAACATGAGTTATGAAAGAATGGGTAAGACGGGGTTGAAGAAATGTTGCCCGATGAAATTTAATGTGGAGGGAGAAACCTTTTGCAAGAGTCATGGATAGTATTTGTGGATTTTGGAGTATATTGGATTTTACTGTAATAGAAACTGAGTGATAGGTATGTTAGTAAACTATTAATACTCCAACTTACTGGTACACTAGGACATCGGCAATGTGGGAGTGTACTAGAAGGTGTACACATAGTTAACATAATCCAAAACATGCAACCAAAGTACTTCGTTGGAATGTTTTTGAGACTAGAGCCAGCGGTCTGCTGCCTATTCATAGACATTGGAAACACCACATGGCTCTATAAAACATTTTTTTGGATTCCAACCTTCCCGAACCTAGTATTGGATTGCTTCATAACCAGCAAAATATTGCTGACATTATTGCATATTTGGTGAGGGATCATTAGATAGTTTTGAAGCTGTTTACCTCTCTTCTCTACGCTGACTTTTCTCTCATTAAAAAGAAAAACTGCCGAGCCTTAAATATAAAACCAATGCATTTTCCTCCTTTATTGTAACATTAACCTCACTGATTTTTTAGGTCTGTGTTGACTTCGGCGTATGTTAGACTGGATTTATACTCTTTTAATATTCAAACTGAGATTTTCCTGACAATGATTTTCTTAAACAGTTCAAAGTTTGCATTAATTCCATGGAGGATGCAGGGAAATTGAAGATATTCATAGGTACCAAAGACCGTTTTGAATGAAAATTGAATTGCCATTCTCAAGGAATCACATGAGGAAGTCCGAGGGATACATTACTTTGGAGAATTGAGGAATTCAGCGGGAATGTTGTACACTCCCACAGTCTTATTAGATTCGGAGGCTTTAGTTCTTTGCCAAAGAGTTCTTCTATATATTCGTTCCATCTCTCCTGGATATTTTCTGTTTCAATTATTATTTTGCCTGACTTATCTCGAACTATTAACCCAGATTTATTCTTCCAACTTCCCGATAGTGTTTTAACCTTCTTGAATAGCGCACTTAGCATTAGTGTTGCGTATCTCCCGCCCTTCCTCTCTAAACTTTCCTTATTCTCGCACTGCACCTTCCACCACGCTTCTTTTGCTCTATTTGTTACCCGTCTCAATTTACTACTTAAATTTTTGTACTTCCTTCTACCTAACTCTGTATTTACAGTCTTCCATTTCCTTCTCTTATCTACATTTCTAACTGTCTCATTCGTGGTCCATAGCTTCCTTGTCCTTTTAACAGTCCCTTTTGTTTCTTTTGCGACTTTCGTTATTCCTTTTTTATGTATTCCCATTTTCCCTCGATTGTACTCGGCTCTTTTCCCTCAATCATGATTTTCTCTGCAGTCAGCTGATATTGGAATAAAATACAAATAATAATGAAATATATGTGATATGAATAATTTGAATAATTATTTGTCAAGTTTGAGAATTATTCTAGCATAGTATAGCATTTCCTATAGTAAAAAGTATAGAGTGGGTCATCTTCTAAGAAAGTAAAACTTAGGTAATGGAATGATCTTTTCGAGAATAAGTCATAAGTACGAGTTATAAAAATAATGTGCATTCCATTCTCAAATGAGATTTGTGATGGATAGAAAAATAAATCGGTTGCGTCACAAGAGAGGGGTAACCTGAGGGGCAAAATATCTCCGCCCGCACGCTGTGGACGTAATTTGCCGTGGAAAGTTCGAGGATGGAGAAACAGGTTTGCCTCGAAAAGCCGCAGAATTATATCAAGTTCACTGCCAAAGTCACTGATCCGGTTGCGTCCGGGTCTGTTCGGCCAAGTATCCTTCGACACGACCTGCCTCAAAATAAGAAGTGGAGAAGGTAAGGGAAAGGCGAAACAACATGCGGCGGAAGGTTGAGGGGGGTCAGTTCCTTCGTGGGGGTGCACTCAGGTGTCGAGGGAAAGAACTGGCATACGACTTCACCACCACTGACTGAAGGCAAGAGGATGTCTTTCCATTTCCTCGAGTAGAGAGATCTTTATCCGCTTGCTCGACTGCTCGTTTGCATGTCGCATCCGGCTCATTTGGGGAAGGGCGGAGTCGACATCCGGTCTCGCTACCCAACCCACCAGCACACAATTTCACGGATTGCACTCTTTTTCGAAAATTGATTCGTAGGCACGGACGGTGTGACAGACTCATCAGTGCCGATTCGAAAATGACGGGGTCGGGCCTGCTGTTGAAGCTGGGGATAATTATTACGATTTCGTGACTTCATCAAGCGTGACAACATTCAAGCCTTTCACTCGAACCTCTTATTATTCGTGGGATCCTGGTGTGCTTGTGACGTCGCTGTGGTGTCGGATGAACCTGTTGGGTTTTGTGCATCACCTCTAACTCGAGCAGTTTAATTTTCCAAGCCATTTGCTCACCTCTGCATCCCATTCTCGCTCACCTCATGTGGAAACGACCCGCCTTTGTCGAACCAAACCGAATTGAGTTTTCATGATATTTTTCAAAATAAATTACCGTTCACAGTGACGATCCAAATTCGCTGGATGTTAGAGTGAAATGAAAGTACAATAAGATATCTCAAGACACATCAACATCTCTCTTCGGTAAGTAGATCAACATATGAGACACTCATGAGGATTGAATTTGCATTGGCTTCCCACACTGAGGGTTTTGGTTTAAATCCAGCCCATGAAAAATTTTTCATCGACTACTTCAATGATTTCCACTTGATTACTTTCTGGAGTTATTTTCCCTTCGAAGAAACTGCCGACAATTTGAGGCACGTTGTCATGATTAGGTTAATGCTGACGGCTACATCTCAATCATTCCTTCTAGTTCTAAACTTGCTACTCTACCATTGAATGACCTCGCTGCTTCTGTCTTGCTGGTCACTTATTACTAATAGCTTTGACTAGTAATATTACTGAAAAGGCGGTATAAGTAACACCCTGCGAAATTTAAAGATGTCGTGAGGAGAGCCCATCGGCTATGGAGCGAGGGGTTTATTGACCCTTTTCCACATCGCGTGAACGTTGTAGGTGGTCGTAAAATGCTTCAGTGATAGCAATCCCTCCCTGAATGCATTCAAGTCCGCATCCATTACGGAAATTGGAGCGAGACGAATAAAGCATCACAAGCTAAAAAGAGGGGTTAGTAGAAGAGGATGATAAACTCCAGGAAGGTTAAAGTCTTGCGTAATATGCTTAATATAGTTTATGGCCTATTCAATATATCATGTGGTTTAAATGCATGTAATAATACCTTTCCATTTCACATCAATGAGATCGTTTGAGAAGGGCAGTGAGGCAATCTTTTAGTTGTTTCATGACTCCTCAACTAATCCAAACTTACGAGGGCTATTCATAATTAATGTTCAGAAGTTTTTTACTCTCATAATTAGTCGAAAAACCTTTTAATTTTACATTATTTTGTTAGCTAAATGTGAATTGTATGTCTGATAAATGTTTCATTGATTTAACTCCTGTAGTAGGCAAGCAGCAGCCGTCGAAAGTTGAAATATGTAAATTTCTTCTACGACACCTTATGACGATGAAAAACCCTTTAACGCCATGGCTCTTTAGCCAAATATTTATGAGAACTTTTCACTACACAAACCATTGTAAATCACAGACTGCATACTCCGTGTCGCATTAGCTGTGCATCAGGGTGTAACAAGGCAATTAACGAACCTTTTAACACATGACATCTTACCCTGAAAATCGTCAAGATAGATTATGACACGGGATGTTAGATTACCAGCCATAAAGGCAATTGTTGCTCACTAAAAGCTTAGAAACTAATTGAAAAGTAATATAGATCAAGCAATGGAAGTTACTGAGGTTTTAATATGATCTCCATACCCCGTGTTTAGAGGGTAAATTTACATCAGTATTTAAGATTAAATTAATATTCCATAAATTAGAGACGAGCAATTGATGATTGTAATACATTAACAATCCCAAACTGCAGTGCTACGAACTACTTAAAAAAT
The DNA here is from genome assembly GCA_037158775.1 of Hetaerina titia. Taxonomy (NCBI): domain Eukaryota; kingdom Metazoa; phylum Arthropoda; class Insecta; order Odonata; family Calopterygidae; genus Hetaerina; species Hetaerina titia. Next base: position 84,709,746 of record CM073769.1, on the reverse strand, counting down.
GGACCCCTTAGCTGCTTTCTTGGGATATGTTTTGACATAATACTGTTTGCGGAGTAACGAGAATTTAAATGACTTTTAAACTATCTCGCCGATTCTGATTTAATCATATATCTATCATGCCATCAAATGCAATACATTGGTGTTTGTTTTACAACAGCTGCAAATTAGAGAGATAAATTCAATGTAACTTTTTATTGTCTCTTTTTTTGATAAAATAATGTTTTTTCGCATGCATTCCTATTATTTAGAAAAATAACCTTGTTTCTATCTTGTTGACTCTAAATGTATGTCCACAATTCTGCTGTAGCCGTCAGTAGTCACAGTCCATTAATGGCGGCGTTAAAACACGACATGCCGTTCTCATCACACAGGTCTTCCACTTTCCCTTATGCTAATTGATTATATTCGTATTATCCTCAACATCCGGTTCAATGACTCTTTGTACTCTTGCCTTTGAAATCAAAAGCTATTATTGACAAAACCTTTTGTGTAAAAGTATTTCACCGCCATAGTTGGTTCCGTTAGGATCAAAGAGATAAAGTAGCCTTTAGTTTTGAATCCCTGAGGCTTAGTAATTGAAGATTTTTAGATTTCACCTCTTCGAATTTGAAACGGAAATGTGATCCGTTTATTCCCGCAGCATAGCAAACACTCTCGCATTCAACGTACCATTCTCGTCACGAACAATGAAATTCTGATTTAAAGTGCCAAATAGAGGAAGACTGAGAACGGTTCACTTGGAAAAATCTGAATCCCTGCACCCTCACTTATCACTCAATCTCTACTAAGGTATCGTAGATGATGAGCCTATTTTTGTATACAAAAATTCCCGCAAAATTTCTAACAAAATAAACGTTTTAAAGTTCTCTGAACACTGTTTGAATATATTCCTCATGATACCCGTCCTTGTTGAACATGTACTTGCGTAGGACGCTGAGGACCCAATAAACCAAAAAAATACTCATTCAATGAAAAGGAAAAAAATCAAGATATACTGTATTTAACGCTTGTGTAAATTGCACAAAAACTGATTGCATATTGAATGTAGTCGACAGAATCAAATAGGCATTTTAGCAAAGATCAGATCATAATATAATGATATACTTAATAATAATATCTTCGACTAAAGCACCATAATTAGTAAACGGTTAAAATGTAACGATGGTTTTACAATTTAGCGTAAAACATTTCTATTACTCTCTTTTTTTTTTAAAGAAATATTTTATTTGTATAAAATATTCTCATCAGCCTCAAACTGTAGCATGTGTATGAACAGAAATTTTGTAGAAAATTAAACTATTTTCGATCGTTGTTTTAGATGGATGCATGTGAAATCGTTTATACAAGATATGTAAACAATTTAATGCAATTCTAATGCATTTCAAAAGTGTACTCGTACATACCTCCAAACTTAAGGGATAGACGTGCGAAAAAAAAAACAAAGAAAACTGGCATCATAACGAATTTTTCTTGACTTTTTGAAAAATATAAAATTAAATATTTTTTTAAATATACTTTTAAAAATATGATCAACGCGATTTCATCATTAGACGACTCTCTCGGTTTCCTGAGCAATAGGTATTCAGTTAAAACTTCAGGACTGCTTTCCCCCTTTCAGAACATACTTAGACTATATCCAAATTAAATAATTTAAGTGTTGAAATTAAAAGTGAATTAACAATTCATTTTAAATGGCCAATTTTTCCTTTGGATAAACAGGAGGGTAAAAAAAAGAAAAACAAAATCTTTTGATAAAAAAAAATCGTAAGACGCATGACTGCAAACCACGCTAAATCATACGCGTATGGACTCCACCCTCGGGCTTTCTGATGGGGATGAGGTTTCCCTAATTACCACCCTCGGGTAGGGAGGAAAAGAATTTGCCGCTGTCATATCAGGATGAAATTCATGCGTGGGGAAAGGAGAGCGACGAAGGCGCAGAAGAAAACATCGTGTTTCTTCCATGATTTTTCCCCATTATTCTCGCCCTGGAGGCCGAGGAGCATTATGCCTCCGGGCTGAGCCCATTGTTCCGGGAGATCGTGTCGAGTTACGAAAAATTTCACTTTTGACGCGCATTAGCGCCTCTCCCACCTCTTCCCTAGTTCTTCATCCCGTATTCCCTCTTCTCTCTAAACTCTCCTACACCTTCCACCACGCTCTCGACATTGCGCGCTCGCGTTGTCAACATTTAAATGTTCCGCCCCTCGGCAAGCGTCGTTGCGACTGTTATCGCTAAACCTTCGCCCTTTTTCCGGAGAGGGTAACGTACCTACGTGCTGTCACATACCGGCAGGTCGGTGTTTTCCCACGTCCGCAACGACAGCCTGCATACTGAAACATCTCTCTGCATCCTTTCTTTTGCTAAGATTTCCCACGGTTCGTGGAGAGAAAACATGACGTTTTTGATCTGCGACTGTGCTGGCGAGTCGAATGGGGGAGAATAAGAGATGGGTGGCCCTATTCATTCCTGCGCGCATGGCCGAACAGTGAAATTTGCGATTCTTTTCGACCAGAAAATGGAGCTCTGATTCGCTGATTAAGTGTGTCTTTCAATGGAGTGATGCCGCGAGAAGGTGAAGTAGATCCCTTCAGAATGTGAGTCCTTCAGAGTCATTGATGTGTGTTTTTACCGGGATAAAATAAAATATTCTCGAGTTATCACTGCCTGTATGACTGCACGCGTAAGAAGGAAACTTTAACGAGGAGATTCAATCTATTTCTCTGATAGACTGTTATATTATTATTCATAAGGAACTCGTAGATCTACAAAATTTGAACTTAGATTGGTACTCTTCGAATGCCTTGTATGCTGTTCTGCGTTTTTTTCACGATGATGTGAGTAGACGTTGTGCTTATAAACGATATCTCTCTTAGGAGATTTATTAAATTATTAAATATTATGGTTATTATAGTGTTATATTTATAGCATTAATTTCATCAGCAACTAATTGAACAACTTTGACCAAAATTGAATAAAATAAATAGAATTATTGTATGCGTGTGGTGCGATTTATTATAATTTAAATAAGAAATTGAATACCGTATTCGAGGGATGCAATCTACTACAATGAAGTAAAGAAGTGATTATTAATTTTTTCAATGCACATTTTTAAAACCTATAGCACTAATGAAATAATGTAATCAACTCAACAACTTCAATCCCGAAGGCAATTATATAAATGACATGCCACCATAATAAAAACGGTTTACAACCAATTTACAAAATGAAGTTATAGGAGAAATATTGAATTAATTTTATCTTATAAAAAATACAGGAACCCCTTCTTGTTTCTCTGTTAGATATTTCGTGAGCACGAGTTAATAATTGAAAAGCAACGTTATCAGTTTTATATCTATTTTAAATTTAGAGAAACGTATTCATTGACATTCTGAACATATAACCAAGCAAACTATACTTGTGGGAAGGATAAATTTGAACACGGAACCTCAAAAAAGACGGATCAGCTGTAAAGTCGCATTGATTTCAAGAGTCTAAGTTTTAAAGCGTAATAATATAGGTAAGGCAAAGGTTCTAATAGTCAAGGTGAAACTTCAACCGGTGCTTAACTTTTTTTTCTATCACTCAGATGTTACTTTTCCTTTCTGCACTGATAGATTCCAAATCCACGTTCTCTCTCACTCGTCCACCATCTGTTATGGTGAGAGAGCATTTGGAATTCTCAGAATGGAGAAGGACAGGCCAATTATTTACGTCAACACGTGGTTTTCGTCGAGATTTGAATCGACGAGCATCGAGGTTAAGAGCATCCATCAGGTTAAACGTACAAATGAATCCAAACAGTTTTATAAAACATTAGCCAATAAAAATAGGAATGAATTATACCAACTGCAAGGATCCCCTCACGTTAACAAAATTATTTTCAGCAAGTTATGCATGCATGCATTATTATGTGTAGAGTTACTTTCAAAGTATCACAACAGCTAAATTTGAAACGGAAACAAGAAACCAATAGAGGAATCATACATACACTATGGAATATTTGAACATGCGGTGGCTAAGAATAACCTCAAATTTAGTTTAGCATGAAGCAAGTCAAAGAAACTTTGGCCGGGGAAAACATATCCGCGCGTGAATGAAAGTGCCGTGGTGCTGTAGTACAATGGTGAATTTCAATATCTTATCAGAAAGACACCAATACGCATGAAAATAAATTTAAGCGCTACAGTCAATGTTTTTTATGTACTATATACTCTCTAATGGCAACCGCAGTTGATATTCAAACCATGGAAGTCGTCTAGTAACCATTTGTAACTACATCAACCTCGCCGCAGAAATTCGTACGGTAAATTGAAATCTCTCTCTTACATCCGTAAATATTTGCTACAAAAAATGTAGATATTAAGTTACGCGCAATATACGTATTAAAAATTTTTACCTAATTCATGTCTAAAATCGTGTAGATGTTAATGCCACTAAAAGCCTATTATTCTTTAGAAGAAGAATGAAAACCATATACAAGTTAACGTAACGTAAAACATGTTACGCTAACTTATTCCGCATTGATCATCGCGTATGGAAATCGGACGTATCTTAGCTTTGAGGGGAAGATTACACACATGAATGAGCCATGGGAAAATGCCCAGGCACCTAATTCCCACGGATGAGGTAACGTTTTGGATGAAGGTGACGCGAGCCACGTAGTGCCCAAATGATATCTCCGCAAAGCTTTAAGGCCCGATAATCTTCAAGACTAGCTGATAAATTACTGAAAAGAAGGAAAGAGGAGTACTTAAAAAATCAGATGAAGGCTGTAGAATAGCTCAATAATGCTAAAGAAAGCAAAAAATTCTATCAAGCAGTAAAGTAGATGACTAAAGGTTATCAACCTGAAGTGCACTCCTGTAGAAATAAAAATGGTCAAGTCATTGGGGAGAAAAATGAGATACTAGAAGGATAGGCTGAATAATTTAATGACCTGTATGGTAAGGAATTAACTCCAGGGGTGGAAGAGCATGAACAAAGTCACACAGAAAACCAGAAAGTGCTCATTCCAACAATAGAAGAGGTGATTGAAAGTATTGGAAAACAGAGGAATGACGCAGCACCAGGAGAAGATGGCATAACAGCTGAATTGATTCAAAAAGGAGGTCAAGATTTAAATAGAGCACTATATCAGCTAATTTGTAGTATTTGGAAGTTGGAAGAGCTACCAGAAGACTGGAAGACAGGATTGCTTTGGCCAATACATAAAAAGGGTGACAAATATGATTGCAAAAATTATAAGGGCATTACATTACTCAGTGTAGCATATAAAATGTTCACCAGTCTTCTTCTAAAACGCATAAGCACCTATGATGAAGATATACTGGAAGAGTATCTGTGTGGATTTAGAGCTGGTAGAAGTACCATTGACCAGAAATTCTTGGTAAGACAAACAATGGAGAAATGCTACGAATATAATGCTGACTTGCATATACTCTTCATTGACTTCAAATAAGCTTTCGACAGCGTATGTTGAGAGGTTATGTATGATATTTCAAATAAACTGATTAGACTGGTTCAATTGACATTGCATGAATCACAATGTAAAATATTCATTAGGGGTAGAGCATTTAATATTACCCCAGGGGTAAGACAAGGAGATGCTCTCTCAGCCACGTTATTCAGCCTGGCCCTACATAATGAAATGAAAAATTGGATTTAAGAGGAACCATTGTGCATAAATCCCAGCAAGGACTCGCATATGCAGACGATATAGCACAAATTGCACGAAATGTGAATGACCTAAAAGAAATGTTTAACATTTTAGAAAACACTGGTAAAGAAGTGGGGCTGAAGGTTAGTGAAGAGTAGACCAAATACTTGAATATGTCAGCTCATCAGAACAAGCGGCACCTACAAAACATAATAATTGGGAATTATGAGTTTGAGGGTGTCAAGGAGTTTACCTATCTAGGAGTCAGACTTAACAATGAAAATAAGATACCACGGAGATTAACAAAAGGGTAATGGAAGGTAAAAAGGCATATTTTGCTAATGTAACACTCCTCAAATCAATGTTACCATCAGGGAATACAAAACTGAAGATCTATAAAACGCTTATTAGACCCGTTGTAACTTATGGAGCTGAGACATAGACGTTAACAAGTCAGGGTGAAGAAACCTTTAGAAAATGCAAAAGAAAAATGTTAAGGAGAATCCATGGCCCAATTAGAGAAGGAGAGGGATGGAGAATTAGAATGAACATGGAGATAAATGAATTACTAGAAGGGAAGGACATAGTTAGGTTTGCCAAGTCACTGCGGCTGGTATGGTTGGGGCATGTAGAAAGGATGGAAAATGACAGAATGCCCAAACTGATACTTAATAGCAAGATGGAAGGAGTCAGAAGAAGAGTTAGACCAAGGAAGAGATGGCAACAGGATGTGGAGGATGACTTGAAGGCAATGGGAGTTACAAGATGGAAGGAAAAAGCAAGAACAAGAACTGAATGGAGGCATATCATAGAGGAAGCCAAGGTTCACACCGGGCTATAGAGCTGCAGATGATGATGATTAGTCTTCAAGACTATATTCCTAAGACCTAAAGTGGTCATTTAAAAAGTTGCTAACTCTCTTTTTTGCATTGAAAATGGTGTTAGAACCACATAAATATTTCCAAACCTAACTGTCCTCCCCAAAAGTGCGATCCAGTTACACACATATCATGCATCCCATGAACACGCACGGTATTTCGAAAACAAGAGAATTCTTCAGCAGCGTAAACGCGTCACTAAGGCCATTACTTCGTTTTTTACAGTTGCCCGTGCGGAAGCTTACTCCAGTCTTGGGTGGAATTCAATTAAATCAATCGGGATCAATTTGAAATTCAAGCACGCGTGACTCGTGTATTTGGCATATCAAATGACACCAAGGTCACGCTCTGAAGCCTAATCTATGTCATTGCTTGTGAATTAAAATGTAATCCATCGAAAAGATATTCGAAGCGAACTTAAATCTATATTTCGGATTCAGTACTCGTGCGAGCGTGATGCTCGTAATACCTCCAACGCCGCCATCTGCTCACCGTCACTGTCGTACGGGTGCGGCAGTCCTGAGCCTCATGTTAATCATTCAGTGCGCACAACGCACATCGGCCACGAATCGAAACGATTTTGCTCTGCCTCGAACAAAACGGTTGGAGTTTAGCGACTAGCTCATTCCCAAAGCCAATGTATTTTATTTCGCCGAAAATAGTCTCTTAAATTCATGCAAAAATACTGTACTGCGATGCCAAAATTTGAGAGAACTCCTATGTCGAGGCTGGAGAGAAGATATTCAGTACAGGCAAAAGTGAACATGTCTCGCTATCAGGGAACTTGGGATCATTTAAAAACCTAATTTGACGTAAAAAATGACATCAAAGCAGAGTAAAACATAAGATAACGATAATGGAATCGATAACACAAGAATTTCTAGATAGTTCTTCCCATTTACAGTTATATCAGCTCAGACGGAATTTGAAAATAGTACGACTTTTTTAGACCAAGCTGAATGACGGAATTAAATTCTCGTATATCATGTATTCTAAATATCGGATGAAATTACGGTGGCATGAAAATGATGTATAGATACACCCAAATGGATACGTGGCCGAGTACACAATCTCCATCTCTCCGATAATCCATTCCTGGGTTCGACGCTCACATTCACCATGGAGGCTATATGCATGTCCTAGGACAAGTAAATTAGTTTAGGTTTTGATACCGTACCTTAAATTCTAGGCAGTGAATTGGCTAAAAAGAATGTGAAAGTGTTCCACGGATTTCAGCTCTAGGAAAAAAATAATGATCAATTCCTGAAGTGTAAAAATATGGCGAGTAAACGATAGAAATCAATGTCAATTTTTTATTCCAATACGTGGAAGAAAAAATGGGTAATAAAATAATTTACCTATTATTTTACTACTATTTACCTAATGATACAACTGACAACACACAACCAATTACAAATCGTAATTTTAGCGCCAAAAATGTATATATAATAAAAATATAAGCATACAATACAATATGAAGGACGTTATAATGATGTGAAATCATAGAGTTTATGTATCTATATGATTTTAAACCTACATTTAATTTACCATCAGAGAAAACAGATTGTAAAAGATGCGGAATAATGATTGGCATACGAGATTATTTTGATTACACTTACCATTCAAACACATACTTCCATCCCAAAACATATTCATCTCCTACCATGGGGACTTTGAAAATCGTTTTAACTACTAAGTGGACAAGCTCTAGATGGGAATCGGGTTAGTACGGTTATTACGGCTACTTGGTATACTAGCTTTCCACCACGAAGGTCTAGGTTTGAATGTCCGCAGTGCAGAATTCTTCAGTGGGATCTCGATCCCTACTTGGGTGTCACGTGGAGAGAAATTCAAGTGGAGTGCGCCGTCCGTTGGATGGACTTTTAAATTGTGGACCCTTTGGCGTCTTTCGTTGAGAGAGTCGGGTAGTACCGGCCCCGGATTTCTCTCCAACGTCCCCCCAGTTCTGAAAACGTACCTGTAACAAAAAACCCACTTATCCCTAATGTCACAAATTATCTCAACTGTCGATCGTCTCCCCTAATGACTACTGCAGCTACTTGGTTTTACATTTTGTAACTCATCACGTTTAAACCTAAGGCAAATGTTGTTAAAACAAGAAAATCACTCCGTAATAAAGACTTACTCTGAAATTTCACAAGGAAATAAAGTATCAAATGGGTCACTTTGTGAAAAGAGTCAACCATTATATGGATATTACCAGACTTCGAAGAGAGCAGCACACATAACTGGCCACCCTTGTCGAAGAACTTGTAAAGTCGGCGATGGCAAATTTTCACTTTATGAAATCAACTCTCACAAATAAGAAATGCAAGAGTGTTCATTTTTAACATTTTAGGCTCCATGTTTAATTAATAGTATTTTAATTTAAGGTGATCTCAATCATAAGAAAAATCGAAAAAAACATGCTTCAAGATTTGGAAAAAAATCATATTGTCCAATTACGAAATTATTCAGTTCTAGGTCCCAATTAAATATACTTAAGAAGAAACCTTTTCTTGACATAAAATCTCAAAAGCGTCAACAATCTCAAAACAACGTCAAAATTCCTTGGAGTCTCGACTCCTTTGCTCACCTTTTCCTCTATGTGTCACAGTGACTAGAATTAACAACATCCTGGCTATTGCTCCTCCCACCAATTTGGGTGAGGGTATCAGCATCGTGGCCAAGCGTCGCTCACTTCTCGGGAGCAACTGGAAACAGTATTCCCTCCCCTTGCCGGTCAAGTCTATGAAGGCACGCGCGCTGGAATGGCTGTCATTCCGAAGTATCTTCGCGATTGTCCACACACCTTCGGCATCCGGGAGCGCGCACGTCCATATCCACCGAGGTCAACAACACTGTGATTGCAAGTCCTCAAAGGATGGACTCGCAATGGCTTATTCGGTCACGGCACTCGCAAAAAATTAAGTTCACTTTGGTGGATGAAGTTCGTGAGTCTCACGTGTGGGACTCGGAGTGTCCACGGAGTAAACAGCGTCGCATTCTGAGTGGGAGCGGAAGCCGCCGCCGACGACGTCTTCGATGACAAGGAGACATCAACGGCCGGATGGGAAGGGATAGGGGGCTCCCTTTTACCTCCAAGGGTCTGATTGACCTTTCTGATCGGGACGACCCTGTGTAGAGTATTTTAAAGGAAAATACTGAAAAAGGTAGCCCTTTTAGCAATCTACTATCTCTGACTTTGACATTTTAGTTGTTCTCCCAAGGGACAATTATCACGAAGGGAAAATACAAATTAGGCCATCACTCTGATGAGACTTCAATGCAGTCCAAAAGGTGGAAATGAAAATTTTGATAACCTCACTAAAATTTTCACCCAATAATTCACTCCATGGAGTGATATATTAGTGAGCTCCTTCTCGGGAATTATCCCATTCGGCCGGGGTTAAGATGCGGCTCTTCAGACGATTGACGGAGGAAATTCTGCGCCGGCCACGGGTCCCAGCTGCCGAGCGTCCTCGGTCGAGAGAGTAGTGCCCGTGCAATCCTGCGTGAAGTCGGCTCCCTTTTGGACGATCGCTTTCGCTCGAGATTATTATTCGATTTTTTGTACAAAAGGTACTCAAGACGCGTTTGGGATTCCTCTGCGGAACACCGACGTCGTATTCTGCGGACTTTTCTCCGATTTCTATCACGTTTTTTTTTTAACGTGGGATCACGAGGAGCGATTCTGACGGAGGAGGGATAAAGGAACGTTGACTCTACTGGAAGATATACATAGACACACCGCCAAGTGATAAGCTCCAACTCCAATGCCCAGTTTTTTTCGCAGGGTGTCACTGAGGAGATTTCTGGAGAGGACACGGAAGGCGATTGCAAAAGTTGGGCGAGCGAGGATCCGCGGAAGCCGTCGGTCTCCGTGCTTAAAGTCGGCAAGCGCAGGTGGTGTTCGTCGCGAGGTTGGGGAAGCGGACCGCGAACTGAAAGAGACATGAACCATGCCTCTTTGCTGCTGCTTTGCCACTTTACGCCTAAGGGAAAGAGGGGGGTGGCGGGGGATGAGAGAAGGGACCCTCCCTCATCCTCCCGCAGCGCCGACCGGCCCTCAGCCCCCACATCACTCTCACTTCACTCTCGCCCCATTCATCCCCCTACTTTCCTCCCTCTCATCATTCTCCCTCCTCATCCCAATGCCGAAACTCTCTCTCTCTCTCTCACACACACACTTAGCTACTCTTTAAACCTCTCCACCCAACCCCCACCCCCTTCATGGCCGTCCGTCAAAAGACCGACAACGCTCGCATTTGCAATCGTCATTCTGTTTCGAATCTCGTCGAACAAATAAAAATATGAAATGCCACGCCGTGGGTGGGGCACGAGAGAAATTCGGTCATTTGGGGACTGTACGGTTCCCTGGGACGGTATGACACGGTTGCAGTCTCCTGGTGAACGGGCGGGGGGGGGACCTTAGTCCTCTTCTAGACCCCATCCTGATCCCACTCTTAGGCGGCCGAATCTACTTCGTCCTCGCAGTTCACAAATAAAGGTGGAGCTTACGCAAGAGTAAAAGTGGTGGGTGCGGACGAAAGAAGATCCTTAACATTGACTTACTGTCCTCCCAGAATAGAACAATGCCAATTTTAAAATTCAACACGAAGTTTATTTCGCAAAGGCTGGTGGATACTTAGTTCTATGCATTTACAAGGGAAATTTCTACGATTTGTCTCATGGATGGATTTGGTCCATGAAAGAGTGTATCTTTGGCCAGCGTAATATAAAGAGGTAAATGCAAATTTTTCCTAGAGTGTTTAGACTTATTGGTGCTGATGTTCCAATTATTGCCATTTAAATTAATATCTATGTAAGTGGAGGTTTTGTTGTCATAACGGTTTGCAAGAAGTCAAGTACCTTAAGATATAGAACTTATTATAATCATCATGTAATTAAGAACGTTATACGCACAAAGTGTTTACACCGCGGTTGGACGATTTTGCGATCTGATTATTAAAAAAATAATATCGATTAAGGAAATTCCTTCCATAATGCTATGTTAAAAAGGACTAAGATGACCTTTATTATTTGGTAAGGTTCAGCTTGGCAATACGAATTTTAATTTCGAGTAGGGTTCATTCTACTACGTTTTAATCTAAACCTTTCCCCCTCTCAATGCATCCTGCATGACCTCTTTACTCAACTTATCTATACGATGGAATTGACCATAGAAATCTTGCGCTTTCTATAAATACTACCCGTTAGTGTATTAACCCAAAGAGTAAATGCGAATTTCATGTTAAACCTGCCGGTAACATACTACTAACTTTCTTTGATTTCGTCGGATGATCGTGCTTGCTGTAAGGAGTGAACATTCTAATTACTACTTCGTAAAAAAATGAAGAAAACTTATTACGATATTTACTAAAATAACTTGAAACGAAAATCAATTTCACTTCATGGGAGAAATGCTGAAAGTGACTTCTGACTGATTTATTTTAACTCACACCCTGACCGGAAAAAAAATCAAATGCACTCCACAAAGCTCCACAAAGCACAAAGCTATGCAGCAAAAACTACCGATGAAGCACTTTCTTCGGCGGTTTGAAAGCGTACATTTCTATTTAGCCGAAATGAGGCCATTCATACGGCCTTAGGAGCAATTTTAAAATAAGAACACTTTCCAGTGTCAGCCAGCACACTATGCGTCATCTGTTTACTTCTCATTCATTTTAAATGAAGCTAATTGGAGGATGACCATCAAAAAATTTGAAGATCATATTATATCAAGACTACGCAAATGTCATTCACAGGGTCATTGACTTTCTCCAACAGAAAAAAATACGAAATAAATTCGGGTAAAGTAAAATAATATAGACTGTAAGGTAAACAGTTTAATGATTGTTAAATTGATTTATATATATATGTAACAAAATTTAACTACGCTCCCGCTTGAATATGTAATCATTATAGACGGTACATTAAATTTTAGCAAATTTTCTAAGCTTATTACGTTACAAAATTAAGGGTAAAATATAAGGCTAAAGAAATAAAAAAATTATGTTTTATCTGTTTAACTCTAACCATATAGGATGATTCTGGTGATTGCGCATATGCCATACTTGTCAATTTGCGTGAAATAAATTTGAATGGAAAACTTGCAATCGACAACCTTGAATAAAATGAAGTCGTGGAGTCAAACTCTGGGAAATATTAATATCATTTGTATTATTTTCAAGTGGAAAGTAATTTTCCTTTTCCTTTTAATTGATAGTTCTACGCTTCAATATTTTTTTATGGGAATGGGGATGGGAAAGCTTTATATCATGAAAAAGGGAAATATTAAATTAGGCCGAATATTTTGTCATATTTTACAAACGGCGCCTTGAAAACACTTAAATTGAAACGATATCCAGGTGTTATCATTAGACTAATTCATTTTTAAGTAAAAAAAGATAACATTACTAATGCACTAAATAAACAGCCCAGGCTTTAAAATTAAATGGACTCCACGCGACACCATGCTCGGAAGGGAAAGGCAATCGTTTATTCGTTACTGTAAATGCGACTCTGTGACGGATCTCTGGCGATGAAGTAGTCGACGAAAGCTCTCCCCACCGCCCGTGAGCGCACTCGAGTAACGCTTGGTCACTCGAACAGAACGAGTCATTCCGCACTCCTCGCGGAGACCGATTCACTGCGAGACCCGAACCGGCCCGAGGTGCCACCAAACAGCATAAGTGAGTCCTGACGGAAATAAGAACGACTCCAGGACGGAACACTCCCAAAGGAGCGACTCCTGCTCTATTCTCTCTCAGCTGATCTCCAAAACGGTGCTTCCGGGAAATAACAACATCCAGCGACTAGTAGGAGACCTCTCATTCTCCGCGTTGCCATGGAGCAATCGCATGCAACGAGCGGGGGGAGGGCTCTTGCGAATCATTTGCGGGGAACCTTCTCGGGAATTTTGCGAATCCCTTCCACGCTCGCTCTCGGGGGAGATCAGGCACGGGGTCGTCATGACGACACGCCGGGATTTCTCGCTCGACTGGATAACTCTCCGTCCTCGCGAAGTCAAGGGGAGAGGAAAGGAAAGAGAGAGAGAGAGTGGTGAGAGGAGACGGGCCGGCCGAAAAGAAAGGACTGGTCTCTCTTGAGGGCAGCTCAGTGGAAGGAGAAAGGCGTCCGCCAGCGCGGAGTGTCTATGGGTACATTACAAGAGGTTGGCATGAGTGATTTTTGATACAAACCCGTGTTCTCTCGTGTCGAAGAGAAAAAGGGTGCGAGAGCTTAGCCGCATTGACAATTTTCTCGTGGTGAAAAAAAAAGGAAAAACGAGGATAAGGTTTCCCGTGACCGATTTGTCGGATCCCGGAGGTGCGTAAGATGAGGACACGAGCAGGGAGGGAGGGGAAATGTAGCTGGGTTTAACAAAAGAAAATCGACCCACCTCCACGACCCATAAGGTTAGGAAATACCCTGAAATGTATCACGGTAATCATGATTGAAGTTCATTTTGTCACGGCTCATACTTTCGGATGGTGGAGCTACACGGCGAGCTACATTCACGCACGACGCATCAATTATTAACTTTCTCGTGCAAAGTAATCACCGCCTTGCGTAGGCAAGTAGTGCAAAGACTTTATTTTCAAAGCTGAAGTCTATTTTTTTTCTTATTTGAACATTCAGAAGTGCAGGTAATCGTCAAGAGCTTTCGGATGGGGATGTTGCGATTTTAATTTTAAGTATGTGCGAAATGTAAAATTTCAATGTCCACCGATATAATTGAAATAAATGATGAAGTGACTCCGACATATCGACGTGACGCCTTTATAGGGGATATCGCGCAATACCTATCGATTATATTGAATTTCCACTTAATCTTCGTCCATCCTATAGCTACAATAAAAGTCAATTCTCAATATTAATGCGAAACAGATTCCTACGAGGTATATATTTTGAATGGACAGTGTTGAAAAATAACATGGTACCAAGCGCTCCTTGTTTCCCAGATTTACGTACGCCATAGCTGTTAAATAGACACGTTAAAAAAAATTATATGCAGATAAGAACTTTCGGTTAGAGGGAAAGCCTAAAAAAACCATCGTTGAATAGAAGGGTCTAATTTTATTTATCGGATAAATCTTTTCGTGTCTGGTTCCTATTTTGACGGTGTACGGAGGATACTCGGGACGTTCAATGCTGCCCGTTTTTTTTAGAGAATCGTTGCCGAAACACTTTTCCAACATTTCCAACGTCCGTGCGCCACAATATCCGTTTTTTACGCAAAATTTAATACAAGTTCGTTGTTGCAAATTTAAATCCATTTCTGCAATTGTAAAAAATCGCCAACACACACAGAGATAGATGTACTCTTGGCTACGTAACTTTTGCAAATGTCAAGTTATGACACTAAGATTTAAAGGGAATATCAACAACAGATGTACCAATTTAACAAAAAAAACAGAACTCAAATCGGAACGATGGGAGCGCCACACGGTGGTTATTCCGGGAACTTTTTGTTCAAGGTAGTATCTCTAATGTTGGCACTGGAATATTCTCCACATTCCACTGATATATTCCTCCTCGACCTAATCATCCGATAATATGATGAAAATTAGTATGTGGGTTCCAGTATTATGTACATATGTGATAGAAAATAAGAACAATACTAGAAAATTACATCTTAGAATTAAATTGACCATATTACAATTAGTAAAACATTAGATCAAAGTTTTAAAAAATAATCCGTAAAATTAAATTATGCGTCTACTAGATGATAAAAAAGTATTTTTTAAATGTGTTCACAGAAAAATCTCTGTTTAATCTGCATGTTGGAGTATTTTCTTCAAGAGGTGAATAGAGTTCCTTTCAGACTGAAGGAATGCTAGCATTTGACGATACTGTGAATATACGAGTATCTCTAAATTCATGGCTCTCTTTGGCCAAAACTTTTCCTTATTAGCAAACATTTCGTGCCTGGTGATGTGCAAACGCGGCATAAATAGCAGCCCCAATACCTGGATGTAGTGGATTTAGAGGCCCAGGTAAAGCGGTGATATATACAATTATAAACGTTTTTGTAGATTAAGTTGAAAAACAGAATGAACTTTGCGTAAGTCTATCACTGCATATTTTTGAACAGCTCTCTGTGACCTAACTACTGCTCGTAATAACCTGATATAACTAATGGACGAATTAAGGACGTGCGGATGAATTAAGTCGCCTTTTACTCTCTTTATCACCAGATAAAAAGCAAGTATAAATAATGCTTTAAAAATACTGAGAAGAATTACCAATACAATGAAAAACTACTACTTGTTTAATTGCGCCGTCATTGAAGATAGTGAGATAACCAAAGATGAACGGCGTAGCAATGCCCCAAATACTGATGTTGCTCCATCAATATGTACACTTTAAGGGACTGTGCTCGAATTGTGCTCAATTTTTAAGGACTGTGAAAATTACCCTGTATCCCTACAAAATTGTACGGACAGCGTGGTATGTGTGTGTGCGGGCTTCTCACATAATTAATGAGAATACGCTCAGGAGTGTGTGTGTTTGTGTGTATATAAAGGTATATTACTTTATTTCTTATATATATTTAATATATTAATAAACGCAGTAATATATATGTATATCTATATATGTATTGTATATACATGTATTGCTGCGTTTATATTTAAATAATGTCACATGCTACAGAATAAGTGCCTAACTTCGATTTTTGATGGGTAAACACATCCCTTCATGAGACAAGTAATAAATCGACCACGGTGCACGGCCCTCCAGAGGGTGATGACCCACATCCTGCTTCTCCGCTATGTGTTGCTCTGTTGGTCTATTCTTCTCCATCCTCCCTCCCCCCCCTACAGCTGTCTGCGGAGATTGCTGTGCGCACTTAACTGACGCATCCGTGCTCTTCCTCTCCCAAGACCTCGCGCTGCTCAACCCTCGCACCCTCCTCCTCTTCCTTCGTCTTCCAACCTTCTCCTCGTCCGTCGCTTCGTATGACCATCACCGCCTTCCATCTCTTTCCGTCTCTTACCATTAGAGAACTGCAAACGCGTCTCGGACTGGACAGAAATCACATCACCTCCGAATCGGTTGAATTTTCTTTCTCCACGCCTCCTTGATTGGGATGACCGACCGGTTGAATCAATAACCCCGTACGGATAGCGCACGTTAATAAGCAACACAGTGGCTACCGCAGAAGCCTGACTTATGAGGAAGAACGTCTATGAGCCTTAGCCAAGGATCTGCATGTGTGGTAATAACTTATCATCTGTTTTACTTCTTCCCAGCTTTATGTTGATGTCATTTTCCCCACGAACGATAAGGGATCACATTTATTACACATGCCTACAAAAAAAATTTTTTTTTCGTGCCGGGAATCTTTGTGATGATTTTAACTATATTTGTAGAGCTGAATCCAAATATGAAATCTGTTTTTATTTAACAGCTCTACTTTTTTAGATATGGCACATCTTACGATTAGTTGTTTTAACATTTGATATATTCCGGAAAATAATTTTCAAAGTTAAATAAATCTATAAGTATACTAATTTATAACCACTCTGCGGTATTCCTTTTATTTTCAATAAACTGTCAATAAGTTTTATGCATACTATATTTCTATATTGTAGGCCAATGAGATAATTATTAATATAATATTCCCATATCATCATGTAGAAGATTTTTTTACGTAAGTAACAACATGTCTATATCTTGAAAACTATAGCTGATAGGAAAAAACTAGTGTCATAATTGGATTCAGCACCCCAATTGTTCTTTAAATCAGCATTAAAAGCTCCGGCAGCAAAACCACTGTTGGCCTGTGTTATTAATATAATATTCCCATATCATCATGTAGAAGATTTTTTTACGTAAGTAACAACATATCTATATCTTGAAAACTATAGCTGATAGGAAAAAACTAGTGTCATAATTGGATTCAGGACTCCAATTGTTCTTTAAATCAACATTAAAAGCTCCGGCACCAAAACCACTGTTGGCCTGTGTTATCACTGATAATAAGGAAACATTGGGGATTTCGCGAAATTATCTTTTTATCTGCATCAACTTTTTCGTAACATATCTACTCCGAAAACATATTTATTTGACAAGAATAAATTTTCCAGTCAATCACTAAAAGCAGAATAGAGACCAATTCCACTACAGAATGTCTGCAAAATGTTATATGTAGCGTGATTTTGCACGGCGCAGGAACATAGTTGTTGAAGAAAGATGATAAGCGTAGATTGGAGGCTTTTGAGATGCGTTTCTGCTGCATCAGTTATGAGATTACTGCTACTGCACGCAACTCCTTCACGATGAAGTTAGTAAAGGCAGTTATATTTCGGGATTATTGACTTTGATCATGATAGAGGATTAGTATTAATTGTAAAAATGAAAGCTTTGTTGTTGGATAAATGATTTCGAAGGTCATAAAACAAATCAGAAATAGGATTGACCCAATAAAGGATCCTTCAGTTACTCTATTGAGTTAACGTCATATGGGTTGATGTGCAGCTGTCAGAAGAGCGAACGACTTGTTCTTTGTCAGGCAGATAGGATAATATCCATTTTAGTAGTACCCCGGAGATACTAAGCGAGATGGGATTATTTATTAATACATTATAATTTATGAGGTCAAAGACGTTACTTAAGTGAAAGAAAATTGAAAACAGTCAGGAATAGTGAGACCTTGAAGAATAAGATTTATCTGTTTTTTATAAGGAGTTTATTCATCCCAGATACCCAGATATTGACCCTTCAGCATGTCGCCTAAAACACTATATCTTGCAAAATCGTTCCACCGTCAATTACTTAATTCAACTCCCTCTGGGATTGGAGCAGAACATTATTCGAAGTTACCATCCACAAATACAAAGATCGCGAGTTTCCACTTTACCTTGGGCAGTGTAAACCATAGTGGTTCAGCATTAAAGGGAATTTAAAAGTAGATTTTCGAAATACCAGTGGTGAACTCACCCATCATGCATTAACACATGTAATATATATATATATATATATATATATATATATATATATATATATATATATATATATATATATATATATATAGAAATTTAACTAATAAATAGCTTTGACTTGTCTAATAGTCAATGTAAAAGGTAAAACAGTTTTCTACCAAGAAGTTCGCGAGTTCTCTGCGACCCGACTACCTTCGGAGGCGTTATTGCGATTGCTAACCTGAAAATAACAAGGTTGAACATTGCCTCAATCATTGGTGCTGTTTTTGTATTGTGCTAGATAAATGAGGCGTATTAGTTGGGTTTACGGTGTAGTATAATTGGAGCCGTCGGACGACTAAGAATATTCAATTACTAATAAGCCTTGGCTTGATAAGCCAAGGGGAGAGATCAAATCTTTACGCGTGTTGCGGATAATGAGCTTTTTTTTTGCAAGCAGTAATGAATAAAAAACAAGAAATCAATTACACCAGTCAAGTAGTTCATTTCGCCCATTAGGAAATCAGAGTGTTTTAGAGCTGGAAAACATTCAATAGTATTCATTTGATCTTGATACATTATGATTTGAAATAGTGGAAAAAGAATAGTTGTTGGCCTTAATCATTCCGAAAACATGCATGAAAGAAAATATACGTATTTCACAAGTTTATCTGAACAGTTAATATGCACAACACGTGAATTGTGGCGACCAGGTAAATAATTTTACCATTCGCAGATGGAGCTGCCTTTCCAAATTTTGATTAAAACTTTTTACGATAAACCACAAGACAACGACAACGATTATTAATGTAACGACACACGCACATTTCACTCAAGTGCTCTGAAGTACTCTCCCCACAATCCTCAGATAAAGCTCACACTTAATCAAATGTTCTTAGGTATGCAAACGTTTCCTTTATTATTCCACTAGAGGCTGTTTTAGCTCTCACAGAGGCGCGTCTCTCACCGGTTTATTGACGTGCAATAAAGTCGGCATAATCTGAGAGAGTAAACCGCGGAAGAGAGCAAACAAAGAAAACACCACTCTTTTCTTATCGCGCGGAGAGCCGGAAAAATGAGAGTACTTGGCGAATTAAGAGCAGAAAGTAAAGTTAATTACTACAGATCATCCTCAATAGAGAGACAAGGTGAGAGCGGAATAAATTTTTTCCTCCCTTCAACAAATTCTTCAAAAGTTTTGGACAAAATTTTGCCATGAGATCAGATGAAGGCAGCAAAAGCCTTTGCTTTAACAAATATTCACGCGTTATCGATCGCAGACCACGGCAAACGCGAGTTATTTCAGGTATGCTCTTATTTCTCTTGGCTTCAAATCTATGTGCCCCATGATGTGTTCTCTTAAGCTACCTTTTCCTCTAGAGGGAATATACAGTATACAATTATTTGTTGCACGATTATTGTATCAGTTCGCGTAAATATTTTGCTTGATGATATAAATGTACCCACCATATTCTCACGTTCAATTTGTTTGCAACTGGTATATAAATACGAAAATGTAAGTTAATTGGGATTTAAAAAGTATTTATTGAGAAATATAATTGGTTAACCAAATCGCGAGTTGAAGTAACACCTTAATCTATAGATTACCGCAAAAAGTGCATTTAACTCTTTATTCATAGTTGGCCTCGAAGAATCCAAACTCAACAGTGCTGTCCAACGTGTTCTAGTTCTAATTTTCTCCAGACGACTATGTTGCAACTAAATAGCAGGCTGGGTAATGAAGCTAAACGCCTAGCTAATGATGGTTAGCGTATGATTTTTTTCACGAGTCGTTTACGCTTCGTCTATTTTAATTAGATTTAAGCACTTGAATAGATGAATCATTCTGTGCGAAGTGATTTAGAAATCAAATTGAGAAAGGCCATTTAAATATCAACCATAAAACATGAAAAAAGTTATGGACGATAATGGTTTAGGTAGTACGGAAATTATGAAAACATTTTGGTTAGCAAAGTTAATCCGATGATGAGAATTAATGGAAGAAACAATGAGTAAATGCATCCGTATAATATCTTATGTGAACATTGACATCGAGTTTAGGGCTGCATGACTACGAAATCGGAATAAAGATGAGCATACATTGAAGGTTTTTAATGTGTGAGTTCCTAGGAAGGAGCTAAATTAGGTTGGCATGATGGGAGACAAAGGAAGAAATGTTAGCAATCCCGGAACAATTGAGTTGTGATGGAAAATTAGAGCAATTCAGAAATAGTGAATGCATTTAGAGACAATGGGATATTGAAACTATGATAGCAGGAAGAATTTACAGAGTCGCACCCAAAATTGGTAGGACTGATCTTCCTTGGTGCGAACGGAGCGGTGGAGTGGGGTCTGCCTGGCAGGGTAAGGTGGAGGGGGCTCTTAGCAACAGACCGACACCAACCTCAGTCGCCTGCGGGCTGCCGTTGAGTGAGGACACCGTTTTTAGCGAAGCAAGTATTTGAGATTTGGCCATGTGCAAGATGTGCGCCAAGATGGTGCCGAAAATATCAACAGCTCCTGGCCAAATACGGCGTTGCCACGTTGCCGCACCCGCCCCATTCTCCCGATCTGGCACCACCGGTTCTTCTTCCCCCTGATGAAAAGACAGCTCAAGGGACGACGTTTTGACTCGATAAAGGCCGTTCAAGAGGCTTCGACGAGGGTCATCAATGGCATCCCCAAATAAAATTTCCAGCGGGCGTACGGGGAATGAGAGCAACGTTATACTAAGTGTGTAGCAGCTCAAGGAGCATACTTTGAAGATTATTAAGTCGATGTAAGTATATCGTCAATAAAATTCTTGTAAAAAATCAGTCCTACCACTTTTGGGTGCCACCCTGTACAGCAAGAGGAAACGAAAGAAGATAAGAGGACAGTTTGTAGAGGAAAGTATCAGGGATTGAAGATGGTAAGTAAAAGTGTGCTGTTAAAGAAGTTCATTCCTTACAGGAAAGGTTTATATGTCCACCAAAGTGTAGGAGAGATCATCAAAAACCTTCATATCCCACATAAAATCCCACAATAACTATAAAGCTTTGAAAATTAGACAACCATTCTAAGCGGCGAATAAAATTTCATGAGCATCAAAAAAATTTCTTTTAAATGGGTTGCTGTTTAGGCTTACAATAAGTGCACTGACCTAATTCCTGAAGCATAATGAAAATTTGAATATGGATACGCGAAATTTTTACCGAAAATTGATGACATAAGGAGTCATTTAGTTGGATCGTGATATCAAGATATGCCAACTAATACATTATCGTTCACGCAAAAATCAGTTAAAATATCGTATAGATTTTTCTGTGGGTAATAATAAAAGTTATTTGGGACGTCTTACGAGGATACCTTGCCATACTCAGCTAGGTTTATTTAAAATAAAAATTAATACATTATTGATTGCCTCAGAGTCGGCAAATGTCCCCCCAGGAACTCGTGAAATATAATATATCTTTCAGTAACACTCGAAAGAAAATCATAAGTTTATTGCACGGAAGCAACTTGTGAGAATAATGTAATACACTTCTGAAGGGAACTACTAGAAACCTCTGAAGAAAATCTAGTCTTCTATTTCACAGAACAGTATTTGGAAAAAAACAGAGATTCGAGTTTAGTGTTCCATGGCTACGAAAACTGTTTTTTAAGGAATAAAGACGAGATCACATAGTAATAAATTAATTATATAGGGAAATAATTTTATTTTTGCAATCAAGGAATACCGTGAAATAAAGCTTGTGAATTCTGTGTTAAAAGGGCTCTCGAGTTATCTTGTGTTCTCGGGCGCAGGTGAAACCGCAAGAGGAGCCCCACGGGACTGCCGGAGGGGCCGTCGCATTCGCCGGGTCCTTCGCCTTTGCGTCGCCGTCGGCGCAGCCGCCCTTGCGGGATGTGCCTTCGGAGTGGTCCTCGCGGCTGTTGCACGCGCCGGGCAAAGGAACCGACCGTCCCGCCAGATCCTACGTCATCAAGTAGACGGCGGGAAAGGTAACGGAATCGTAGGTTCCCCTAGGCTAAGATTTTGTTCGCGCTTCATTCTCGCTCGAGAAAAATCTCCAACGATGCGCCGATTCGGTAACAAACAAGCTTGTGGTTGGCGTATGAAAAACTGTTTGACTCTCCTGCCCGCTGCTCTGTGGTTGAGGTGGAGGAGAACGCTTCACATTTTGAATTGGTGAACAAAGCGCTCTTTTTTTTCCTGAGCTTACTTGAAATTATAGTGTATCAATACAGTTTGAAAATGAAAAGTAGGGCTGGATTATGATTCTCAGGTGGATGATAACACAAAAACAAAGAAATAAAATAGAAAATACAATGGAATGGGTAAAGCACTATTGATCTTCAAGATACGTAAAAGTATCCCTTCATAAGAGAAGAGGGCCGGCATATATGAATATATTCAGGCCATGAAGTCTGCAGTTGATTCCGATATCGACAAGTACTCTCTAAAGAAGAATAGAACAAAAACCAGGACTCGCTATATGAAGATAGATATGGATTTAGATTAGGATAGAATTAGATATGGATAGATGTGGATAGACATGACAGCGAAGGCACTGAAGAAGTTTGCAATTGTTTGATATTACACTTATAGACGAAAATATAACAAGGTCAGTGGCCAAAAAGTCCATTCTAGGATTCAGAGACCCCCTTCAATAATGCCGACTAGGCCAATTTTTCACCTATCTGAAGGTTGTGTCTTCTAGCAATATTGGTATAATCCATAGTCAATCCTACTCTCTTTAATTAATTGCAACAATTTCAGAGCGTAAAAATCATTCGCCTTGACCGGGATTGCCTTGAGCGAATGATTTTTTCGCTCTGAAATTGTTGCATTGAAATGCATGTTAGCGGATGACTCCGTTAAAAGTTACTGTTGCGACACCTCCCGCAGTTTCTTGAAATTTTACTCTTTAATTAAGTTTGGATTAAGCAGTAAAGAAGCAAGAATAAAGATAAGAGTGAGACATGCAAGCATCAATTTACTCACCATCTTCAACGTCTACAGGAGCAATGAATGAAATCAAAGGGCATACTGAACCTATGTGAATCTACGAAAAACAAAATGGGCGTGTTGCCTTTTGCAGGTGACGCAACATAACGTAGGAGAAATAACTCTTGCAATCTCGAACATGTTGATGAAAATATACTACCTGAAGAATAAAAACATACTACCTGACTATAGCAAAATGTGATCCAAAAACAAAACCCAGTTGTCGATCCACGATGACATTATAGTGGTAATATAAAAGAAACCAAGCTGGGTAATTATAGGGTAGGAGAAATAGAATAGTTTTGTTGCTAGGCAAGTGGGATCTTCAGCCATGAAAGAAGCACAGTCATGGATGAAGTTCTCTCGGGTATCCAGCCAGGTTAGGTAATCAGCGGCCTATGATTACCTTACCCGTCCGGAAACCTGAGAGAGCTTCATCCATGCCATTCACCGGAAAAACAACAGATCTTTGAGACACGGACTTTGGACTAGCAGAAGAGTACAAAGCCACGCGATCAATCCACAACATGAACAATCTACCTACAGTACGAAACATGTAAAAAAAATAACTAGTACTTCAATAAGGCATTCATATGGATTCAACTTGCTCACAAGACAATATTGAAGATCAAATGGTGGAATCAATTAACGGGCGAAGAAGTTTGTGAGAAACTTTTCCATAGAACACTAATAAGGCTGATCTGTTCTACTATTCAAATTCTAAAGCGCCTGACATCTTGCTGAAGACCTCTTCCGGAGGGCAAGTGCACGGTAAGAATTACAGAGGAAAATCCCGATTGATTTAAATGAAGGACGATGTTAAGGAAAATAATGGTGAAATGGCTTAATCGAAGTGAGAACTCATTTGAGAGATACATAGGAAAAATGATAAACTTCACTCCTTCCAGTGTCCCGCGGTTTTGAGCACAGGTTTAAAAAAGTAATTTTTTTTAAGTTTAAAAATTATTCTCAGTTACCCTAACGCATCGATGTTACCGTCAAATGTCTTAAGTCTGCCTGCATGGTTTAATGAGGAGCTAACTCATTATTTATAAATGTAGCTTCAACTTCAACAAATAAAGCTGCCGAAATAGATACTTTATTCCTATACAAGGGATGTAGATTCAAATATGTTCACATTTCTACAATCATAAATCTGTCAACCACCGTAGGTTACATGTTTTTTATATGCTGGAATTACATTTTTCTGAGCATTTAAAGCTTATAGATATATTCTTTCTTTCATACATGCGGCATAATTACTAGAAGACCATTGAAAAGTTGATCAGTTTTTTAGATATTAATCAAGTGCGTGCAAATGAAATTTTACATTGCGTAATCGAAGCGTAAATTCTCGCCAAATCGATCTATTACGAAATTATTGACTTGCGGAAACGTTTTTATACAAATCTTTATGATTTCTTTTTTTATATTCTTCATCATGGTGTGGTATCTCAGAACAAACCTTATGAAATGTGACGACGCTTACATCAATACCGCACATATGGTGATTCAATCTATTTGCAGTAGTTATTTTAGCGTTGGCGGCGGGAACTTCACTCCTTTGAATAGAATAGAGTTTTTTTATAGTATTTCCACAAGATGGGATATTTGACTCGAAGAGGAACAAAAAAACGACTTTCAATAGATTCTATTGACCACTTGACTTCCGGAAGTTGACGCTTGTGTGACAATGAACTGAAAAACGCGAATATCTGAGCTTCCTTGCTTAATTCGAGTATTAAGCAACGGCATGCAAAGAAATTCAATAATATCATACGCCTTGATGAACATTTTTGCTACGGCTGTGTCGACAATGTTTTTCGTTAGACGCAAATAGATGTAGGTTAATAATAGAAATAACTTTTATGCGGTATATAGGATTCATGTGAGACGGATCGTTAAATGATATTTCTCTCATTGTACAATTTACAAAATTGAATTTATTGCTAATTATATCATGAGAATTCTTCGGAACATAATGATTCCACTTATTTTTCTATAAATTCTGTACATACGTATTTGGAAATTTAAAGTCTTCAAATAAGTTTATGTGTGGAAAGATAAAGTATTGCTTTGCTCTGTCACGATTATCATTGGCTTCACATTAAAGGGCGAGTTAACGGCCTTTTTTTCTGCCTTCGGCAATGGACGTGTTTATACCGGGATGATGCACCGACTCGAAGGAGAGTGGAGAACCCATGATTTGGAAGCAGATTCGAAAGACAAAACACGTCTGGCTCTTTGTCTATGTAATGAGGCAAACAAGGACACATATAATCTTTGAATTGACACTTATTTGGATTTGTAATAAAATACCATTATTGTTATGCGTTTTTGTTCACGAATTCTGTAGTTTTCCAAGTGTTTTCCATGATAATATTGTGATGCCAAATCATCAGTTAAGATCATAATGATAAATTAAACACCGCGGATTATTGAGCTGAAGTGCGGTTATACTTCTTATCATAATTCTAAATAAAATATATTTCGTGATACTCACATTCAATTAAGAAAATCAAACCTGTTTGAAAAAAAAATAATTTCCTTGAAATGCGAAGTTTCCCAATAACAAAGATTCATATGCATCTTCGGTCACCTACGAGGTAACACTTTCATTTGTAATGCATTGCGGTGAACCCTGTTCAGACGTGCGACGTGACAATAGAGACACACCTTGGAACTGTCACCGAGGAATATTAGCTTTTCGCTTGTTTGCCGAACAATTCATTTCATTCAGAAGCCGCCAACTCTTTTCAAACGCAAGCAGGCTCCAAACATACAGCTCGGCTACCAATACGCAAAAATCGTGACACTGAACCATTAATATTGACGAGAGAAATTTCCAAAAAATGTTACGTTAGAAACGATTGTTAAAAGAAGTAGTGAGATTTGTGTCCAGAGTATTTCTCAAATTATCTTCTAGGCGTATTTCAGTTTTTATCACATTCAAGTTCATTCCCCACGTTATGCTAACGAAAGAGTAATGTAAGAGTAATGGTTTAGTAGGTGATGGTAGAGCTAACCCATGTACCAAGCCCGACGGCGTGTGAATATTCACACATCAGCGGGGCCAGTTCCTTTCCCTGTGCCGGTTATGGTTTCCCAGGAAGATCTGGTACCCGAAAAATCAACAAGCTTGGGCGGAGCTGCAGGTGTCCAAAGTGCCTTGCCCGAGAAACGAACCCGGGACCCTCTGGTCAGTAGTCCAACGCTCTACCCTCTAGACCACCGCGGCCCGCGTGTAATATAGTTAAGACCTAAATCTATGACATTTTTAACATACCAAAAAAGTGTCGAGGAATGCTTAGAAATGTAATATCGAGGAGAGGCTGTCTTTTTCCTTAAAACTTATTGTAATGGGATCGATTTCACAGTTGAATCTGCACTAAAGGGACTTTAAATAGGATCATATATAACTCTCCTTCTTGATGAGTGGTAATGAGTGAGTAATACATAGTTGAATGCTGGATTTGAACTATAACCGATTGTCTGGAAGGAATCCTTTAAAGTCGTAGATCTCTAGAAGAGAAGTCGATTGCGCGACGACTCATTTGATGACTCACTCGAAGACGCAACAAGTAACCTTAGCTGTCAGTTGATCGTGGGAAGCATGAGTGGTCACATTACGATGGAGAAGAGAATCACTGCTGTATTACTATCGTGATCACCGATGATCGTACGCCGTGCATGCGAATACGACGATCAAGGAGAGACCGTTGTAACTCTGCCAAATACAAATCCTCTCTCCCTCTCTCCTCGTTCTGATTTAAAAGTGTGTATGCTGGCGAGTGATCGAAATGAAATATGAAATCTTAACATCGAATAGACCTTGAGTTGCCAAAATACGCCGCTGGACTCCGCTGTCTGGATAACCTTCGGTTAGAGATTCCCTTTGCGACTTTTGAGGACTCCCTATTCCATCGACACGGGAACAATTTCAATCTGGATGCTGAGGAGGAGGGCAAAGTCACTCTGTTCATCCTGACCTACATGCCGAGAGTGAAGAAACGTTATTCAGTCGCGGACATGAGTTGCACTTTCGTGAGGATACATTTGGGTCAACTGTTTTCCCAACAATAGAGACTATATTCTCGCATCGAAAGCTGACCGTATGGAGACGGTGCAAGAAGGACATCTCCCAATTGCCATTCTCCGACGTTTCTTCATCTCTCATTAATTTGAAGGTCCTACTTGGAGAACGAAGCCTATTCCACGAGCTTATTAAATAATCAGAATTATTCTTAAAAAGCATAATCCCTACATGACACCACACATTGTTTTTTCTTCCCTCGCCTACCAGAGGACATTTTGAATTTCGGCGGGGGCGTGACTCAAGCGTGACTCACACAGATGGAACTGGTCTCAACAATTAGAGGGGAATGGTCACGCTGGACCCCAACCTTAATATCGGTAAATAGTGAGCTCGACGGTCGTTTCGAAAGACCTGACAAGTCTGAATCTGCAAACTGAACTGACTGACTAAACGAGGGTGTTCGAACGTCCAAATTTGAGGGATTCGATGCTTCGGAAGGCGAAATCGGACGAAGTACTTCATTCTACATATTAGGCTCTGTTACGTGTGCTCGTACGTTGCAGAGAACTCGGAAACTCAAGTAATGTCCCTGACGATGAGCAGAATGTATTACCAAAGACCAGGTGTTTTCAACAAGCTTAAATTCTCCGTTAATAATCTTTTCTCTCCGAGCCACATCGGCAAAAATAATTTAGGCGCTTACACTTTTAGGTACTTTGCATGGGCCATAGGCGATTTCTTGTTCTCGATTCAAAAGCATCACTCACACGGTCAGCCTGAAGCAAGGCGTATTATTGAGCCAAGAGTAAATGTACCCTAATTAGATAAATGGCGAAGACTCGGGATATAAATAAAAAAAATAGGCAGCGTTGGCCTTATCTGGAGAACTTCGTGCAGATTCAATGAAATGTAAAGTTAATAAAATTCTGCCTACCACGACATCATTAGAGAGTAAACGCTGGGGCAGTTTTCTCACAAAATGTCTCCTAGGGTTCATGAGGAAAATAAATATTTTTCAGATATTACTGGGTTTTACTAGTAGTAAGTACCTCCTGAAAATGGAGATGGACAACGAAGAATTTTCTTCGTTGAAGAACAAAAATCTTCCTTTCTCTTTCAAAAACATAAAGTACAGACAGATGCATCGGTTACCGCGGTAACTTCGGTACGTGGAGGTGTTAGCTCCACAATGTTGGCACGAAACCCTTAATGCATTGATTGATATGCAAACTATTTTATAAAATTTCAAATTTTTACCATTTAGGGAGATGTATTACTCTCTTATCTGCGGTCTTGTTAGTTTATCCATCGAAATTATTGAAATATCTGCGTCCAAAAACAAAAAAATTATTAGATTTGTGAGAGGTATAATTTTGAAAGTACGAGGCATACAAAAAACCAGTCTACTTCGGATGTTAGCTCTTTATTTTTTCAGAATCTCTGTCCATCGAGGAAAATTTTGAGTTTGGGGTAGAGATTGAAATCTGATGGAGCCAAATAAGGGGGTTGTGGTAGCAATTCGTTTCTTAGTTCACGTTATTTTTCCATTGCAACGACGTGTGTGGGCATGCATTGTCTTGATGAAATATGACCTGGCCTTCTTCCTTGCCAAACCTGGCCTTTTTCGGGTATATTTTCCTATACAGGTGTATTTGGTCCAGAAGGTTATCATAGTATTGTCCAGTAATTTTTTTTAGTTGTGGTAAGATAATCTATAAGTAGAATTCCTTTCGCATCCCAGAACACTGGAGCCATCACCTTTCTGGTCGACCGCATTGTCATTGCTTTCTTTGGTGGTGGTGAATCAACATGTTTCCTCTGTTTTGACAGCTAATTTGTCTCTGGGGTTAATACTTGACCCAAGTTTTATCTGTGGTCATAAACCGGCGCAGAAAATCTTGTTGGTTGCTCTTAAAACGGCTCAAAAATTGTTGGTAAATTTCCATGCTGATGCGTTTATGATCCTTTGTCAAGAGTCTAATCTATTCTAATTCCTCACATCTAATACCACTGTTAAAATGTATGTGTTCATTCAGATGGTATCCTTCTCGCATCAGAGATTTCAGGCACTTTCAATTGACGATCTTCCATGACCATTTTATGCACTTTTACAATAATTTCTGGGGCAGTGGCACATTTTGGCCGACCACACCGCGGATAATCATATCAGCTGTCCCGAACAAAGTTTCCACTTTAGCAACAGTGGAATATGAAGGACCAGAGTCCCTCAGAGTGTTCTGAAAGTTGGCATGAATTTCCTTTGTTGTCATACTTCACGAAGTATTTAATCACTGCTCGAATCCCAATTTATTCCATATTTACAAATCACTACACGGGAACAACAACAGAGAGGCGTCCGCACTACAGGTCTCTTCCCAGAGCACTGATGCATTACATGTTTACTCGTGAAGGATTACCTATTACTACGCGGGAAACTAATTGCGCTAGCGTTCACATCTGGTGGTGATTCCGAGAACCTTTCTAACTACCCTCGTACATACATGATTTATTTTTATATTTTATTATTTCAAAAATATCAAATCCGTGAGTGTTTAGAATTTACGTTTGTGACTGTAACGACTGAGTGGTAAGTTCGTATTTAAATATGCTGGGAGTGATCAAGTAAGATTAGGAATTGGTCTTTGATATTGATTATGGGCTTGCGTATAGAGGCATAAAATGCGGGTTACTAAATTGAATTATTTCATATATATTCACGAGGCCAAGTGAAGATGTGTTCAGAGCATACAAGCTCCGTATTGTACACCGTACTCTATCCCATCTACTTGCGCCTTCACAGTCAAAGACAGAGAGAATCTAAAAAAAATCTGCGTTTCCTACATAGGTATGCACTTGACTGGAAAAATTTACTTGGTGTGTTGCATAATTCAAGAGAGAGACGACAGAAAGTCATTGAGAATCACCCGACGAAGGTGGCAGATAAAAATTTTCTCCAAAACTGTCGCTTAATTAATTAGCGCTCCCAAATTGGTCATACATATCGTGAACCTGAGATATTAGCGGTGACAAAATTCGGAAAATGTGAAATTGATGGAGAGCTTTTAGCTCCTCCGCTGCTCTGTCGTTGGTATAGAGTGTCTGATTCCACGATTCAAGATAAAATTTCTCAATCAAATTAACTTCTCGTCAATTCATTTAAAAACGACAATGAAGCAGACATTCTTCTTTGTTTCGACTGTTATGAATCGAGGAAGGACTGACACTTCCGGGTAGACGGACTTTCAAACTTTAGGAAAGGACATGGGACTCATGAAAAAATGGTTGCGTCAGGTCACCACTAACTTATTACGTGAGCAAGCCTCACGGGCAACTTTGATTTTACTCTCGCCTTTCTCTTCAAACTCCGTTCCTCTCCCTCCCTCTCTCATCCCCACTTTTTTTCTTCCACTCCTCCTCATATTTCACGGGGCCAAGGGCAAATTTCACTCAAGCCAGCGCTTCGTAAAATGATTGAATAAATAATCCTTCCGACTCTTTACCTTCGAGTCGATTGGTCATCAAGTTCCAACGAGTGCGGCACGTTTTTGAGATTCACCATTGGTTTGAGATGCACCATTGAACGACGTCCGAGTATGAAAACTACGCATGTTACAAAGTGCATCAACTGCTGACAGAGTTTAGATTACCTTATGAGTAAAAATCTGAACTTTTACATTTTCATGTATCCTCTCATGTGCTCTGTGATTAACATGTCTACCTGACGTATTCACTGAGAACCCCTGCATGGTGAATACATCAGGTGGCAACTGGTCCTGAATCACCATTACAGGCCCTAAAATACCTCCACGTAGGTACCTGATGTTTGGCAGAAAGCCTTAATGTTTTGACATCAAGCCAAGGTTGTATTTAGTCGCTTCTCGTGTGCTCTCAAATTTTGGATTTGCTGCCCATTTTGTATATAACGGTCTTGGAGAGTTTTTTTCCGTCGTTATTTTTATCGTTTTAATCCGAAGTGTCGTCATATTCAAGCGGTTTATATTCTTCATTATCATGCATTAATTCAACAAAATGGTTTGGTTGATGAAATAAATATTTTTGTCTCAAACTTGGCTAAAAGAGGGCAATTTATCGCCATTTTAAATCAAAATGTCAACTGGATGATTCCGAATTCCACGGTTGAGTCGTTATGGACTTGGGATCATAGGCTTCGTGAACAAATGAAGTCACGCAGGGATGGGGGAGGGTGGTCGGATTGCGATGGTGGAGTTCGATGGTGCATGGCAGGCAGGCAGGTAGGTAGGTAGTCATTTATGTCACTTTTTTAAAAGACCTCGAATTCATAAAAGAAAGCCAAGAAATAATCCAAGCGCACATCGTTGTCAATATCTGAGTACTACGTTAATCCCACAGTCATTTGGCAAAATATAAGGACGGTTACCTCAATTTAGGTCCTACGGGGAATGACAAACTCCATAATATGCCAAGTACCATTGCAATTTGCAAAATCAGTTAGATGCCATGGGAATCCTTATAACAAATGTAATTTAAGAAATTCACAAACAAATATCCACAAAGGATATTACTATTTAATAGTATGAAAATGAAATACATAAAAATATCTAAACACTATCCAGGAAGGAAAAGTCAACCAAGAATCCCCTGACCCATTGTTTTTTCCAATGTTAATAAATGATCTTCTTTTTATACCTTTAATGGGACCATAAGAGATTATATGCTACAAATGGCTCTTTCCCAGAAATATCAAATATAAAGCTCGACTTAACCGACGTCAAAACTCCATTCGAACTACGTTAACGAAACTTTAATATCTTTTGTCGATTGCTCAAGAACACGAATAATGCTTGCACAAAAGCAAAAGAACAAAACGACAGGGGAAACCACCTGTATTCATGGAGCGATCTTCGCACGAACACCCTCCATACAATATTCCTGCGAGGCAACCTTGAACTGTTTTTCACCCATTTCTTGGGGCGAAACAGATTCCATGCTTTTAATAAATAAGACATATTAAAAACGTGAACTTTGGGACGTAACTGAGTAATTCAACCCTCTCTAAAAGATTTCCTAACAACTGTGCAGAAAATTCAATTAAAATTAATATTTGACCAAGTTTCCACGGAAGCATTTCAGTTTTTAGGAGGCATGTTAAGTTTGGATAATGAAGCAATATCAGCCTCTATCAATCTTGGAGGCCGAAGGGCTCTCTAGAATGGCCATTAATGTGCATTGAGAAGAGGGTATATTCTCCATGATATGAACTTTGTAACTATGCGTTATGCAAGTCAGGTTTTTACGAGGAATAATACAACTGAGAGTGACGCATACGCTGCCAGAATATTAGAAGGCGGATACCTTCGTAGTCCACATTCCCTAAGTACTCGTATTGCCGGAAATACAACGTAATAATAACTTTAGTATATTTTTAAATTAAGTGCTTTAAATAATGACCTATATTTGAGAAAAACCTACAGGATGCTGAGGGCATAGCAATGGTGATGATAATCCTTCCTCCAAGCCATTTGGAAAGCCCGATTTTTGAGAACATTTAAATCACACCCGTGAAACGTCCCCTCGCACACACGTGTTCAGGAAAGCTCTTTTATTTCGAATGTCACCGTTTTCGCCCCCACAAAGCAAATGAAAATTATTGGGGCTTTGCTTCCGCTTTCATTCACCTTTAGGATGATGTAGGGAGAGAGAGAGTAATGAAGAGAGGGAACATTCCTACAAAACTTTCGCCTTTCTACCTGGCTCGGAAGCGTTACACGGCCTTGCGCACGAGTTAAGGGAAACGGGAACGCTAAAACAGTGCTTCGAAGCGCGCTTCCTCTTGCTTTTGTGGCGCTAGCGGATGGGTCTGTTTTATGCGGTAGTTCGTTGTTGTCTTTCCGTCCCCTCTGGCACAGAGTTTTCAAGCAGAAACGCCTCAATGAGTATTCGTAAAAAGGGAGATGAAACTTGGCAGACGAAAATAGGGTAAACGAGGTCAGCAGTTTCAGGATGAAAGGAAATAAGTGTAAAAGTATGGGAGCATTCAGTTGGTATCATAGGGGATCCAGAGATGAATCCACCTAGAATTTCTTAACAATCATAAAAACTACTTGCTTTATCTTGTCATTCCTGTTGAGGGCGTTTAATTCATAGTTTAAGACTTTTCATGAACTGCATATTATACTATGTCTGTCCAATAAATACGCGAACAGAGGCCATAAAAACCTTATTTTGCAAAATTTAGTGTACATCTATTTTATCCCTTCAAAGAGTACTCTCCATTTGTTGCTATGCACTTATTCCGTCTTCTCTTCCACCGTTTAAAGTAGATTTGAAAGTCCTCGGCAGTCAGGCATTTAGTTGTCCGTCGTTTCTTGCATTATTATGCCCACATCTTCTCAGTGATGCCCAATCATCACATTTTTGCATTTTGGGAATAGAGAAAAGGCGCAGAGGGCGAGATCTGGCAAATAATGAGGATGACCAAGGATGGTGATTGAATTTTTTGCCAGAAACTGGCGATCAATCAATGGTGAATTGTGCATGTGCATTGTCATAGTGAAGGATCCATCCACCGCCTTGAGTTAAATTTGATCGCATACGATCTTTCAAACGCTTGAGAACTGCAAGACAGAACTCAGCATTTACGGTAAGGACGAGGGACCTCACACGATCAATGTTGTCGTCAACACAGGTGGTTGAAGCTCGACCTAGCATCACCCATGGCGTCTTGTCGGCCATCTTTTAAACGCTTAATCCACTTGAAGATGGATGTTTTCTTCAGAGGATTATCACCGTAAACAGCTGTCAAAATTTCAGTTATTTCTCGATAGCTTTTACCGAACTTCACCAAAAACTTGATGTTGATTCGTTGTTCCGTGATTGCGTCAATTTCAATTTTCAACAAACAGTAAAAACAAGGACAACAAATACTAACATAACCGGCACCAGCACAGCACAGCTCGACGATCCGACAAGCACAGACGGGTCATTGGGTCTCAGGCAACTAGCACCGTTAATGTGCGGGGTTATAGTCCGCGTCATGGCTGCCAGATTGCACCAGTTCGCGTGTTTATCGAACGTACTACGTATTAATTGCAATATTTCACAACCAGTAAATCTCCGGGACAACGATTAAAAAAAAACTTTTTTATTCGAATTTTTCTTTCCGTTTTATTCAATTTCAACCTCAATTTACCATTAAAATTAGCAATTGCTAAGTTTAATTAATCATGTTATTCCACCATATCACGCCTAAAACGTATCTTTTTACTCAATTAACCAGTTCCTGATTATAACATACACTCGGTAATAAATTGCTAAATATTTTACATTCCAGTCACAATTGACCCCATTGCCCGTAGATGAAACCTGACTTCACTAGTGGAAGGGAATCGCGACGCGGAGAAGGAAAAACATTAAGAAAAGACGCATTCTTACGATCGTTTTCGAATATTTTTTTCTATGACCGTTTCGTAGACAGCATTGTGTGTGAGTTTCAACATAAATTCTGGGAGGTTCTTCGCTGAAAATAATCGAATAAAGATGTACGTGTAAATGGCCTTTTACAAAACTAATTATCCTCTTTCTTTCTCAACTGAATTTCGTCTCCGGAAACGACTTGGCGAATGCGTTAAATGCGAGGGAGTGCGCTTAAAAATATCTCCTGAAGTCGAACAAAAGGACAGAAAATCCCTTTGTTAGTGGAGGGTTTGAGATTGCCGGCTCAAAATTCTATGGGAAGCGTAAGAATCGGAGACATTGGTTTTTCTATGTGCGACAGAAATGATTATATTTTTTCTATTGTTTCCTGAGTGACCATTAGGTCGGGCGCGTGAGGGAAAGTTTCCATCAATGATAAGGAAGAAGAATTAGTCCTTTCTATCCAAGACCACAAAAACTTGCATAGGACAAATTGCGAAAGACTATTGGCGAAATTTTAGAAAAAATCACATTTTGATCAATTATATTTCCAAATTTCAACAATATATTGTGATCCCTCCAACTGCGATGGCTGTTTCGACGGAAATGCGGAGTCCATGCTGTTGGAAAACTATATACATAAATGTTTTCACCTATGATATTTCTCAATCCGTTTGTACTGACTATGATTCGTCAATATGATAGCCATATGCAAAGTCATATTATCCTGATAACTTAGGTGCATAGTTTCGGTGGTGGGCTCCCATCCGGTCATAAAGGGGAGTATTATTCTGTTGCACGCCATTGAAAAACGTTGTCAAACTGTAAAGGTAACAGCTTGAAGTAAGTTTTCAAGGATAAACGTCAACATACCCCGGCATCAATATGTGTCAGGGGTTTATACGTTTAGCTGACTATTTCAAATTAATTAAATTAGTGATGGAAAGGAGAAAAACTATGCAAATTTCACTTGAATAGAGATCTCTATTCAAGTGAAATTTGCATAGTTTGTCTCCTTTCCATCATGGATAAATTTCACAAGGTTAACCCTAATACCGTTCGGTTTGTTAATTAAATTAGATGTTAAATTAAATATTAACAAACTTATGAGGGTAGTTATATTTGCCTAATAGTCCCAAGAGGCTTCAAGGCCCCTCCACTCGCAACCCTACACTCGAGAGTCCTTGGGTTACGCATAGTCATCGAACATCTTAAAATCATACGCTACTTCTAAATAAACGGCTTTAAAGTGTCCATACGTTGCCTTTCAGATATATTTTAAAATAGAGTGAAAAATTTGTTGGAGAGAAGTTTGTCAATGCTTCCTCAAAATCTTAAAATGTTTGACTAACCTAGTTGACATTTGTTAAAAATTTAAGTAAACCATTGCGTCAGAATAGCACAAATGGGATAAGAAGCTATCATAGTCAAGTTCATATAACAACTTTAATGTCAGTTTGTCTAAAAAATACGGAAATGTAAAACATCTGATACATGATCAATTATTCCAGGACAGATAGAGACAAAATAATTTTTCATGTCTGTGCGTTATTTAATTTTTCAACAAAAACTTTAGTCTAATCGTAGGAATCGATCCTTTACTCTTTTTCAATGTTTAATTAATCATTAAAGGTGGAGTGTCACCCCCACACGCTGAAGAGCTCGTCATTAGGAATCCAATTATCCCGAAATACAAAAGTAAAGCGTCCGAGAATCCATCAACCAAAAAAGGTGAGTATGTTAAAACTGATGGTTTAATTCTGTAATAAATATTCTGACGACACATACAAATCTTTGGATTTAACAAGATATATAATCCTGTCATTACAATGAAATCATTTTGAATTGCCATGAATGAGTAACGTGTCACCACTACGATAGGCCCAAAATAAACTGTTAAAATGAGACGCTCACGCCTTGTATTTATGTATATGTTATGTCACTCCCACAAAAATGACTCTTGAATTATTTCATGATAATAAAATCACATTCAGTAGAATCTCAGTGGCCTGTACGATGACCGTGCCGTTTAAAAATTTGCATGCTGCCGGTGAAGGAACAACCTTTCTTGTTATTGACGAATTCTATACTATTAATGGATTTGTTCTTGACAAATAAAACTTCCTGGTGATAATAACCCAGCGAAAAAACTACGAAGGGCATATAGCTGATGTGTTGGGCATCTCACTGAAAGGTATACACATCTCAATAAATTAGGTTTGATAAATTAAAAATAAAAAAATTCCCCATGAATATTTCGGAAAATTCGTACACCTGAATTACGACTACTTTTTGGATTTTAAGAGTATATATCGGGAATTGGTACCACTTGCATTCGATATATAACAGATCAATTTGACTCTAGATATTTAATAATATATTGATATTACACTTAAGGAAACTCATTCCTTTGTGCTAAACGTGATAATAAAGCTGAAACTTTCGCCTCAAAAAAAGGAAGAAATTATTTGAGCGGACTGATTATAACTATTTGTATATTACTACCGGTGTACAGCATACAAATATGAAAAGGCCATCTCTTCAAATCAAATTCAATAAAAAAGGTCCTGTCTTAATACATACATAATCAGGTGAAGAATGCTCATTTTTACATAACGCATAATTTAGTTAATTTATCCTGTCTTCTTTTTTGTTCTGTTTAGATGGATTGAAATGCAATTCAAATTATTTTATCGATTAAATTAATGCTTAGATTCTTGTACGTTTTTATCTTTTCATTCTTTGCTATTGAATACACTACACTACAAGGAAATTGTAGCGTTGCTCAGGAATTGTGGGAAGAAGTAAGAGTGCTCTGCTGGATTATGACCCGACCGCCAAATCACGCCACTAAGGCAATGGCAGTTAAAGAAACCTGGGGTCGACGGTGCAACTCACTTATTTTCGTGAGCACAAAAGAAGGTGAGTAGTAATTCTCACATTCAATGGGTGAGGAGTCAAGGAACAACACAAATATTGCAATATATCTGATTGGCTAATTATTTTCACGTGTTTTGCCACGGTCGAGAAGTTTTAACATCCAGAAGAGATAAATAGGATACAATTGAAATTATTCTTGGATCGATATGAAAAATATCTCCCCTTTACTTGTAGCCATCATTTCAATCTCACATTCCAATATTCATAAATACACTCCGAAATCCATCGAAAGAGTAATTGGTAAACGTAAAATATAGTCCATCTCTGTATGAGTCAAATGTTATCTTAAAATTCATTCATTAGCAACGAGTTTCTCTGCTACTGGAATCTCCTGGTTAATAGACACAGACAAAGCTACATTACAAAATGCAAATGCAACAACGCTGCAATAATTCCCGTTACATTAAAACTTCCGCTTTTCCGAGGTTTAAAGAGCGGTTTTTAGTTTACGTGTACCTTTCATTTTGGATGGTATTTCATTATGAATTTGACAACATTTTTCATAATTGGTACATTAAATTTTATTTCCTCATTGCCGGGAGGAAATTCTCGCAAAGTCTCATTGTTATGACAATATAGTTGTAAGGTGAGATCTTGCGACAATATCGAATGAAAAGAATAGAACTGATCCATTTTTTTACAAGAAATTTGGGAAATCTATGGATCTCGTAGATTTTACAATTATGAGTTAATTGAGATACCCTTCTCAGCAAAAACGTTTCCCTTTATCCAGCAATAACTATTACACGTATTCTATATTTTTTGTCGTGCCAGACAAATTAATTTTATGCTTCACTTCCATCACTTTTTCGTAAAGACTTAATGCATTGTTTCATCTCAAAGTATATTATATGTTTTGCTCCATAGAGATACCAATAGCAGCATTTGTCCGAATTTGACCCGATTGCTTATTTGGTTAGTTTCTTAGCGACATAGTTGAGCATTTTCTTGGAATCTTAATATATGAGGGGATCGGGATGGTGCGGTGGCTAACGTACGGGCTTCCCACCGAGAGGGCCCGGGTTTCCCGGTCCCTCTCGGTGGGAAGGGGTCCCGGGTCGAATCCCGGCGGCGACAGATATTTTTCAGCGGTATCCCGATCCCTACTTGAGGTGCTTTGTGGAGGGCACTTTGGGTGAGTACGCCGTCCGTCGGATGGGACGTTAAGCTGCGGACCCCTTGGCGCTTTTCGTTAAGAGCAGGCTAATGCCGAAGCCGGGTTTCTCTCCACCCTTCGTCCATTCCAATCCATCCCTAATGGCGCAAATGCTCCCCAACAATACTACTACCTCCGGTCGCCTCCCCAAAAATACTACTACTTAATATATGATCGTTTTCCAAAGACTCCATCCGTAATAAAGAACGCATCTTTATAATTGAAAAGTGTACTACTATTTTAGCTATACTTGTCCCTTAAAATATTTAATAGGATGATAAAGCATGCGCAAGCAATAAAAAATCGGATGAATTTCCCTTAATTATGATGGCGGCGGTATTGTGTAAGTGGTTATATACGTACATTTCCAAATTTCGATTTGGTAATTCATTAAAGAGTTGGGTAATATGCGATCAGCAGATAACATCTGCCTTAAGAAAAATAGGAAAAATTTCCTTTCTATTATACTAAACCCTTGCCATTTCATGTTTACGCAACATCAGCAGCAGAGAAGTTATGTAACTCTTTTCTATGACAGTGATAGGCCGAAACTAATGATTATGGGTGGCATTATTCTGGAGATTGAGTTCTGCTGAAGAAATTGGGTTCACATGGAAAATTACTCAATTTAATTCGTCAGAGCATATATCTTTCACTAATGGTTCTCCCATCTCCAAATTAGTTTTCGGGATACCAAAATGAAAATCGTTATGCTGAGTTGGCAAGTATACTTTTAGAAGCGCGAAACACAATACCCAAATGCATTTTGATGATGATGTTGCGGCTTTTTCCGGCGTTTGCCGCTTTCCGTATTTTTTACGACCTCCTTACTCTGTTTTGGATGTCCCTCTCACTTAATCGTCAGCGGAGCATAGCTTACTTCACTCCTTGGCCCAATATTCTTCTCAGCCGTCTTCTTCTTCTTCTGCTTGTGGGTTCCAAAGTCCATATTTTCAAGGGTCATCGTCCCTAATTCATTCGTCGTCTATTTCAGAACCAAGACAATCTTCTGATTATTTCATTTAGTACATTATCTTGCATATTCAGCCTTTCCCTAATTCGTTAATTTGGAATATGCTGTAATCTTGAAACTTTGCAAATTCTTGTCATTCTATCCACAGATAGGCTTGGCAATTGACTTTCCAGTTTTTACTTATTCCTTATGCCACAGTTGTACATTATTTTTTATCTGAATTTTTATTCCTTTGCTCCAGAGGATTATCAATATACGAACTCCTTACACACGTGTATTTTAACGACCTTCCAGTCAACTTCCAAATCTTCTCATTCAGTCCTCACAACGAAGTACTCTTTCTTCTCAAAATTTATCTCTAAACCCCAAAACATATTCGCATATACATACTCGTGGAGCTTCTGATTCATGTAAGCAGCATCGGCATCTATTGAAATTACTAACTGGTCATGAGAAAAAAAATAGTGTACAGTGAATTTATTTTTCTCGAAATAAAATCAATAAAAAATACACGGGACATAAATGAGGCTTTAACATTTACTGATTGCATTCAAAGAAGTTTTCAATTCTTCAAAAACAACAACTTAGGATACTATCACAGAACGTAAGATGAATATTTTATTCTTAAATAAATAAATTTTAAGTTAAATAATATTTATTTTTGGCCAAAACTCCCAAATGTAGTCACCACTCGATGAAAATTATTATAGAAACGTATCTGTTTTAAAAATACGACGTTTAAATCATTGTCAATCATTTAAAATATATAATATATCAGAGCGCATAAAAATAAAATACTTATAAAGTCACAAATTTGAGTCACTAAAAAATCCAATCCATGAATTTATGACGCCTGCTGAGGAATATTTAAAATTCAGAACTTCAATGATTTCTCATAAAACTGGCATCATGATCGATAATACGCTCAACAAAAATGGTTACAACATGTATAACTCACTCAGATGTTCTATTTTTTTTGGATGGTAAGAAATCTGTCGAATGTCCTGCATGTAAGCTCGGCATAAAAGTTTATGTACACTTTACTGAATTCTTAATTTTTATTGACCCCTACTGAACTCTTGCTGTGAAGAATTTTCATAAAGCTTTTCCTTAAAGTTTTCTCACTGAAGTAATGTCAGCCTATAGTTGAAAGAAAGTTCGACTTTGATAATTATTTTATTTTTTTAAGCATTTTTACCACTTTGACTCATTGCTCAGTCTATTTGTGGGGATAAGACGCCAGACTTCCAGCGGTTCGCATGCCTGTGACAGAGGGACGGAACAATCTCTGGGACAAGACGCGTGCCGCGTTCACGTATCTCTACAAGAAGGGATACTTGAATGGTAAAGTGGACTGGGTGCTAAAGGCGGACGACGACACGTAAGTAACAGTAAAAGTTTTGAGTGAATGGAAGAGGGAATCTAAGTGAAAAAAATGACTTGAAAACACTGTTAGAGCCAGTGCCCTGAATTCCCATAAATATTCGGTTTATTCGCTGAAATACCAGGGTTTTTCAGTGATATCATTGTTCCTAAATAAGGCTTGTGAAACAAGCATAGAACTGCACATTTGCCTTTCGGGCGATGTGTAGGTCTCTGAGACAATGTATCATCGTTTAGCTCATTTTGTATCGGGTAATTTACGTATGCGTGCCGTGCTTATCAATTTTTACGCTGATGAAGTTATCAGTAAAACATGAACAAATTATTTTTAAAAAACCTGCCGCTTTCTTCGGAGTACTAATTCAAATATTCGCTCGTTAGATAGCTCATAATAAATCATTATATGTAGCCAAAACCTATAGCAACCAATCCGCTTTAAATTTACAGGTTT
Source organism: Hetaerina titia (assembly GCA_037158775.1). Classification (NCBI taxonomy): domain Eukaryota; kingdom Metazoa; phylum Arthropoda; class Insecta; order Odonata; family Calopterygidae; genus Hetaerina; species Hetaerina titia. Next base: position 84,667,954 of record CM073769.1, on the reverse strand, counting down.
GTGGTCATGGAGAATTTACGGTATCTTCTGTCTCAGTACGACCCTGAGAAAACTATATACCTCGGACTTCGTTTAAAGGCGCATTTAAAGCATGGTTTCATGAGTGGGGGAACAGGTATGAATGTTTCAAATTAAAATTATTTTATGCGACTACTAGACAGTTGGCCCCTTCAAGTGATTTTTAATTCCTTCGCTCCTGTGCGCAGTAAAATCAACTACGTGACATGAAACTTTATCTATTTCATTCAGCAATATTGAATAAATTCCAAAATCGAGCAAAAGCCAACTTAAATTAAGCTTCCGTTATCGTTACCACATGATGTTGTTACCTTAGTCATCAATTTCATCGATAACACAGGCCAACAGTGGTTTTGGTGCCGGAGCTTCTAATGTTGATTTAAAGAACAATTGGGGTGCTGAATCTAATTATGACACTAGTTTTTTCCTATCAGCTATAGTTTTCAAGATATAGATATGTTGTTACTAACGTAAAAAAATCTTCTACATGATGATATGGGAATATTATATTACAATAATTGACATGAAACCGATTCTTTACTTTCTTTTTGTTACGCTGTGTTTGCCTAATATTTATTAAAAGGGATGAGACAATAGTTTTGCATAGTACTCTAGTAAAATAAACTAATACCACTTTACCAAATAAAAAATTTCAGGTTATGTTTTGAGCCGCAGTTCAGCAAAAAGATTCATCACCGAAGGCCTTCCTAACAACAAGACTTGCAGAAATTACCGCCAAAACTATGAAGATGTTGAAATGGGTAGGTGGCCGAAGAATACTCAAGTAGGTTGGCGGTTGCATTTTTTACATTTGGTAATAATTTGTGCAGAACCATGAAAAACCAAGTATCAAAAATGCTATGTTTCCATTTATCAATCAAATAATACGTATGACTGTACAGTTGTAATTTTTCCCTGAAAATGAAAAATGTATCTCCTACTTTCATTAGAAATGTTCAAATAAAATAAAGGAATGAAAACTACGTCAATTTAAAAATTCCTTTTTGGTAATTACAGGACGGTGTATGGCAGCTTTGGGAGCTAAATTTGTGGATGCAAGAGAACCTGACGGGAAACATCGTTTCTTCCCCTATCAACCAGAGAGGCACCTAAATGAAAATGCCGATCCAAAGCTTAGTTGGCTCAAGAATTACTTGTTTTCGCCTATGAAAAAGGTAGCAACTGAATCGATATAAAAATTTGCGAGTAATAGTCTGATTTTTCCCAGCATTTTAATATCCATCGCCTGTACAATATAAAATAGTGATTTTAATGTTGTGAACTAACAATCGTAAGCGTTCCATTAAATGGCTTAATCAAAAGCTTGAAAAATCTTACCTAAGACTATGCTGAAGCAGAAAGGACATGAGATAATTATAGGAAGAACAAATTACGTCGTTTTCTGAAATGAACCATATTTTCTTATTATGTTTTCAGTTGAATTTATCTATATAAAGTAGTCACATTGATTTCGTAGATATGAAAATGTCCGCGTAAGTATCATTAAAAAAAACACAAGACTTATGATAAGTACTATAAAAAAAATATCAGTTAGAGATTCATCTCTTTCAAAGTGTTATTTTATTTGAATGTAAATTGTTTTGTGGCCACGAATAATCATTTAAAATCATGAATTATACGCGTGGAGAGCGACTGAGAGGCTATTTAATATTTAGCGAATTTTATTCTTGCCGACGAGTATTTATTTTAAGATATATTCGGAATGTATACATAAAGTTGGATCCTCCATACTTCGGTGTGGCATAGACACACGAAAAGTTATAAGAAATAAAAATAATACAGGAAGCATTTGAAATTGTTGAGTAATGACGGATTTGCATCATGTCAGATTAGGGCGTATCATGATAGTGTCGGAGCGGGTGGACATTAGAGAAATGAATATACAAACAATGAACTTGCACATGTTTTTTTTGCCTCAGAGTAACAGCTTGCTACAAAGTGATATCTCGAGAAGTATAACATTCGTCACATCATTTGTTGTAAAGATTTACTGTAAGGAGAAAACTTGATTTCTTAATATTTCAGCTAATTTTAATCGGGCAATGAATTTCTGGGGTTTATGATAAACGAATAGATTAATGAATAATGTATAATTAATGAACATGATAAATAAATGTGATAATTGAATACGATAAATGTATGAACCAAGGTTTGATCAAACTTTCCAATTCTTTGGTTTGTAATATCGTAACTAACTGTCGTTAATAGAATACCTCTACGAAATAGTATATCGATATTATCAGCAAATTGCTTGAGCCCAGTGCTCATGAGTAGCAGGAAACAATCACTAATTATGATTGAGTATTTTTTGAAACCATTAGTACTACTTATATTATTTTTAAATTATTAATGAATAATTATGGAATTATTGGTAATACTTGTTAATAACAGAGCGGCAATTCACACGTGAATGTACGTCAGTCACTTTATGTGCGTCCTCGGTACATTTCCACAAAATTGATGATACTTACCAGTGTAATTAATTTCGGCGTAGTGAGTTCATTTTGTACGTCCACAAGGTAGTATCTGTGCAAAGAGCCGAAGATGGGGTGGTCAAAAAAACACCGTAATGAAAGCAAAACGGGGTGGGATAAAGCTGTTGAATAAATTGGAGAGATTACACAATGGACGCTCTTACCCCATTGCCGAGGACCCTTATCGGTTGGCTATTCATGATGATGGGAAGGAGTTTGGAATAGGTTTCGGGGTAAGGGTCGGCGAAGCACCTGAGAAAGGTGGTCAACTGTGAGGCGGTGGGATAGGTACGCGTGGTGAGAATTTAATAATGCACGACGGGTACTGGGGCACTTCATAAAGCGCGATCAAACAAAGTGCTCGGATTGAATCCTGCCACCGAGGGAAAAGAGATGAGATAGGGTGCAAACAGCGGAGGGGGAGTCCAAACAGACCGAACGGTGGGTGAGACCGGGGAACACCGGTAGAATCGTGGGAGCGGTCGACCGCTCTCGAGCGCAGGTGCTGTTATTGCAGTGCGTGTGGTGATTGAGTGATCGGAAGCGAAACGTGGTGAATGATAGCGAAAGCGGGGAGGGAGGGAGCAGTTAAAAAAGAGTTGAACGGTTAATTTTCAGAATAATTACAGAATGAAGGCATGAATGAAGTACGGGTAGGATCTGGGATGTTTCATAGTGAATGAGAAAAGAGATACGATTCCCGTCTGGTGTTTCCCGCCTCGTTATTGCGCCAATGGGGAAAAACAACTGAAGTTATATGTGTGTGTGGAATAACATGGGAGAGTCCAGGGAAGATCAGTAGATTAATCACTATTCGAGGATTTTTGAGAACAATGAGATATTACATTCTCGACCGAAGAAGAAAATGGAAATCAAGTCGATTGACCTCCATATTGAAGTAGCATGATTAAATTTCCGCTCTCAGCATTTATTGCCAACTTATTATGGTTTACATGAATATTTTTATCCAATTCATTTAAGTTGACTTGGGTCGACAATCAACACTCTTGGAAAAATGAATGGGATAAAAAAAGTTGAAGTTATGCGTGCATTACATCATTATTTATTTATCCCAAATACGAGTAAAAACTCCTCCAATGTTTTAATTTATGTACTCATAAATGCAAATGACAAAATGGCTGTCATTATGTCGGATTAAATTCTAAAACAATATACACTAGTTTAATGCATTTTTTAATAAGTATCCTGAAACAGTTATTTAGCCAACTCCGTATCTTTCAAACTATGTGGTTACGCAAATATTATGTTAGGAATCGCTTTTGATAGTGAGCTCACCACGGAAATGAGACGGTGTGAGAATTGTTTAGATTTTTAGAGGCCCGGATATTAAGATGTGCAGAGGTTAATTTGCAATGCTTTGGGAATATATTATAGTTTTATACGTACTTTTCCTCACAGCTTGTAACAGAATGCTTATAGAAACCATTGGCAGACATAAAATTTACTAAATAATTTTTTGAATAACTATGTTTAAAAAAATCAAAGAGAGAGAAGTGAATAGGAATTATTTTATATCATAAGGTCCTATTGTTGACTTAAGATGTAAGAATTCAATATTCAATCCAATTAACGATTTCGACAGGTTTTTATATCTGATTTTAAACTTTATTTATTATTGTAATGTTATGACAATTTCAACTATAAATTGAAACAAAGAAATGTTATATTTTCTACAGAAAATATGAGATCAAGTTCTAGTTTTTCCTAAGGGTTGGCTGCACCCAGTTAAGCCCGTTCAAACGGCTGTCATTGCTACATAAAAATTATAAGCGATCTGAGCAACTAAGAAGTGATAATATTCTGGTTTGAATAAGACACAAACTCTTTCGAAAAAAAACACTCTCTTACATATTGCGCAGCCATTCTATTTATTTGAGAGGCAATACCTTAATTATCTATCGCTCATGATAACGTGTTTAAACCGTCCGTAATATGTATGAATTCTTGCGCAGCTTTCTTGGCTGAGATTCTATAGGTCTCGACAAAGACTTTTATCATTAGGAGAAACGCGTCCCAATTAACCATTTGTAGGATCTATTACTTCACGGGAACACTTTCAGTAGCTCAAATGAAAGAATTTTCCCAGATTTTTAGTCTATATGGCAACTTAAATTCCCAAAATAAATGTTTGGCCTGCCATTAGCTGAAGTGGAAAAATGCCATGTCAGCAGATGAAATTATTTTTCCCTTCCATGAATCATAATACTGAAGCATTGCGCAACTCCGCCGGCTCATGGGACGAGATACCCCAATAATTGGCCCCGGAGCCAAGAACAAAGGCGAGAATATTGCACCTGTATCCAGGGAAAAGTTTGATAAATGTTCACGTGGGAGTGAACAATGTGTACGAATGAAAAAGGTAGTTCCCTCATGTCAATTATTTTCTCATCTAAGCGAACATTAGGAGTGTTGCATAACAGTATTTCACAAGGGGACAGCGCTTACTTGGCCTTAAAAACAGGAATTGTTAAAATAAAAAATAATAAAAGCAGATAAAGCTTTTAACTAAGAGATTTTTAATGTTTAATATTACAAATAGGGAAAGCAATTTCCATTGCTCTCATCAATATTGCTTCGTTGAAAATCGCAAACTTGAAACCGCTATTTTATATGATGGAAGAAGGATAGGTGCTCATTAAACAATTCGCATACCCTCTGGTTACCCAGCATGTGGAAACGGTATATTTTCTAAATTTAAGCCTCAGCGAAAGAAGAAATTCATTTATTTAACCAAGCAGCCAAAAACGGCACAAAGGCTTTTGTATTGGCTGACAGCCAATAGATATAATACACATTAAGAAAAAGAAAGGGTAAAATCAATAAACAATAATGAAAAGTTAACAAAATAAATGTCAAGAAAAGCTGTAAGATAGCAGGTGAGCACATATGCAACCAGAGAGAGCTAATTTACTATCCGTCATTTAAGGAAGGAGATGAAAGCGTTGAGTGAGGAAGAGAGGTCCAGGGAAGGGTACTGGATGCTTAGGGAATTAAATGTAGCGGAAAGTCAATGGAATAGGGGACGTTGAGAGACCGAGAGACGGAAATTTGGATTCTGGCTCGGATTCAAGTCACGTGTTGACCGAGTGGGAACACGAATTGAGAATAGAGGAAGAAAGTCATTGATACGGACAGTTCCGTTGAAGATGCTATGCAAGAATTTCATATCACAAAGCAATCGACGGCGGTGGAGAGGCGAAATACCAAGTGATGAGAGAGTAAAGTCCTGGGTTGTATTTTTGAGGGAAGCGATGTGATAACGGGAAATGTCAAGAAAGAAATTAAAGAGGTCTGTTGAGTAACTCTTAAAGTAGTTGGGGAGGGGTTCGATCAGATTGGTGAACAGTATTCTAAAATTGGCAGGACACAACCAAAGAGCACCGTCCTAAGGGCAAGAGGATGACGAACGCCAGTGTGGTGGTAAAGTAGGCCGGTTGTTGCCATCGCTCTCCCGACAATCTTTTGAACGTGCTTGCGAAAGGTGAGCTTCACGTCAAAAATTGCATCTAAATCATAGTAAGAACTGACAGATGGGATAGGGCTGTTAGAAAGAGTGTATGAAAGCGAAAGTCGTTTGCGCTTTAAACAGAAGGTCAAAATCGCTGTTTTGGAGGGATTAATGCATAACTCCCAATAGGAGCGCCAAGCAGTGACGGAATTAAGAGCTGATTGTAGGGAAAAGGCATCAGATGTGCAATCAATCTGTTCGGTAAAAAGGATAACCTAGATCGTTTATTAAAAAACGACCTTAATGTAAACGACATAGTGTAAAAAGAAGTTCTTCAGTTAACTCAGGCCAGTGACTGAAATTTGAGAAACAGTCAAAATGTAGGCTAAATACAATTTTACGAAATAGGTGTGCAAAACGCGAATTTTTTAACTAAACAGAGGAGAATGTAATCACCGATTTAACTAGGAATTATCAGGGGTAGCGCTAATCACCGATTTAGATAAGACTAGTTATCAGCTTGACGGTTATCCACACAGAATGATTGACACCCCTATTTGTGGTTGGAGAGTTGAGTGAACCCCTATTTCTGAAGTAGGAGCTCTGGCATGGAAAAAAGCAAATATGGTACGATATACGAGTATAATTTAGAAAATTTTCAGATTGCACAATCGTGAAACATCCATGATAGTATAGGACATGGTGTTTCCTCGGCGAACTATTTTCAGGTGCCTACTGGAATCCTAACACGTTTAAAAACATACAAAGACTAAGCTAGATCCGTGATAATGTCAAATTCCTGGTTTTCGAAAGTTAAGATACAATCATATGGTGCTGTCAGCGTATTTGTTCATTTAAGCATAACGTTATGGTGCCTTGCAACATCAAAAGTTGTTAACTCCACGATGTTTGATGTGAAAACACGATTATAATTCCTACACACTGAAATGAAAGCTGTGTTCCAACAAATGGATAAATGGAAAGTTACATGAGTTTTTAATTGGTCTGAAGACACTGCTTCTCACCGCAATACGACAAAACATTTTGTATTAACTCTTCGTCAGGTCGGACCGCTCCAGTATGCCTTATAGTTATCCTTAAGGTTTACAGATTCGGCTTTAAATGTTTAAAATGTATATTAATTTTTAAATAAGTGCGATCTTGCATTGAAAAAATTAGTATTAAATCAGAAATAAAGTTAGATTAAAAATTTAACATAAATGAAGATATGTTTTGTTACAGGGTAAGGACTGCTGCTCCCGATTGGCCATATCGTTTCATTACATCTCACCAAGTCGAATGAGGGAAATGTATTACTTAGTATACCACTTGACGCCGTACGGCACCCGAAGCGTAGATGGTACTATGGACCAAGTGACGCATGACTCCAATTTAACGGATGACACTGTAGACGAGGATGCCTGCTAATTTCTCAGCATTCGAACTTTGAACTTAATTTTGGTGTTGTCATGTTCACCAGAACCGTCGGCGATTGAATTCGCCGGAGCAGAAATATGTAACAATAATAAAGCCGCCGAAAAGTTTAAAAACAAAGAATTAATGTCAACACTCATAATTTTTCAGAAGTAAATGAAATTATCCCATTTTTTAAGCATATTGATAAATAAATTGGCGAATCGGTACTCTATCAAAGAAAAAAATATTTTGGCGCCATAATCAAGAGACGGCAATAAAATTGAATGTTAAAATTCGAATTAAATATGAGATACTAGTTGTTATTGATGAAAAAGTTTTTTTCATCGTACATTTTCATGAGATCGTTGTACATTAAAATCATAAAATGTTATTTTTACGGTGTTGTTTCATGATGATATTGCTACGTCTAGACTATCAGTTGGGACATAAAATAATTTATTGGAAAATATGCACCTCACTCTATAATCACTAAACTACGAAAAAAGGTTTAGAATAATTAATTCTTAAGGACATATCACCATGTTGGTAGAGTATGTGCAAACGAAGAAAACAAATTTACAAGTGTTCCAGAAATCCAATACAAATGGACTTGTATTCCTGAAATCCAATCAAATTTTTTGCTAGCCATTAAGGCTTGAAAGAGTTTCAGTGGTTTGATATTTAATTTAAAACTTTTGTAAATTTTAACTGCTAATTGATTTTTTAAATTGTGCTTTTTGTAATAACATTAAAAAAGTAAAATGATAACATAAATAAATCCAAGGAATCATTCCATTTCTCAAATTTACAAGAGAGTTCCACTCAGAGACATGCTTGTATATACCTGGTACGTGCCCCTTTCCATCCATTCTCCACGTAGGTACATCGTTCACATTATTTTAAGAAGGATATTGGAAAGCAAGATGCTTGCACTAGCCTGCGTGTTAGTTCTAGGAGTCAAGTGAAGTCAAGGAAAGTCAAGTGATGGCATATGACTATGATGATGATATAACTATGCAAAGATATGAAAGAATTATTAGCAACATATCGTCCCTTTTGCATGTGTCCATTTTGAGCTCGGTCGAACCAACCATTACTACTGTATTTCCCTTCTCTTCTCGATTCTCCCTTTATTTTTGAGTCAGAGTATGACGAAACCACGATCATCTTTAGAATAGCAAACTCGGTAAAAAAAACCGTACATAATGTACGAAGAAAATTTCCATAGGTTGATTGGAAACATTATTTTGTGCTTTTCGATCCACAATAGAGTGGGTGGAAACAAAGTCCTTGAAAGGATGTCTGAAAAACACGAGAGGAGAACCGTTGAAGGGAGACATAAAATGGCCCTGATCATTGTACAATTTATACAGCTGCATGATATTTTTAATTCCTTCCATTTAAACAGTTTTTAGGGAACATTTTTTAATAATATTTTTATAAATGGGAGCAGATGCGTGTCAAGATGAAAAGAAAAAGAAAGAAACTGATGCGGAATGATACACGCGACTATCGTAAAAATGAAATGTGCATGTCGAAAGTTAAAATATGTTAGTCTCATGGCCACAATAATTCGCCATAACTCCATTGGTATAATTTATAATGATATTAATTATTATAAAATATTCATTTATCGTAATTGATTATTGAATTTATCATAATTTATTATAATAAATGCATTATCCGGCATAAAAAAGAATATTAACGAAAAATGGGATTATCTCACATTACCCTCTTAAGGTAAAATAAAATGGCGGAAGAGTATCTAAACTAGAGAGACGAAACTAAAATTAAATAGAGAAGTGTGATTTGGCAACACGACACTCTTAGTGCCTCGGTTAAAAAATTCTTCACCCAATAGTTCTAGAAAGTAGACATTGGTTGCAGTTTTCTTGAATACAATTTTAAACCCATAGATATAATGACAACAATATTTAACTTCGCACTCTGACTAAGATATTTATCACTTAATTTTAGAATGCACATCAGCATTTGAACTGGATTTGTAGCATTCATAAGTTTCAAGAAAAACAGAAATTAAGAAACACAAATCGAAAATTAGAATAGAGAAAAACTTTCACACCGGTCGGCATCGAAACAAAATTTGAATTTAACCGAATATTATTGGTGTAACTAGCGCCTTTGGTTATGATGCTTTACTCTCTCCCCGAAAGATAATTTTCCTCGAAACTAAAGCCTAAACTATTAATGAGTACAAATAAATAACGCTAATGTTATTTAACTACGGAAAGGAACACAAGATTTTCTCCTCAAGGGGCATTGGTGGGAGGGTGATAAAACAAGCGGGTGAGAGATTCTGAAGGCACGGAAGGGTGTGCGTGGGAGTATTTTATATCACCGCCGTCGCTGTGGAGACTCTGCGGGGGCGATGGCGAGGATAATATTAGACCTCGACCCGCAAAAATCAAATCATCGGCGGTCGCCGCAATCTCTTCGCTTTGAGGACGAACGGCGCAATCGACCCCCCTGTGTGCGGAAATTCCGCCCCCCGCACTGCACTCGAAATGGCGGACGTCATCGGACACACGCCTCCTCCCCCTCTCTCAATTCCCATCCCCCTTTTCCTCTTCTCAGCCTCCTCGCAACTCCTTCCACTCTGAAGCTTTCCCTCCGCACCTCACCCTACCTACACCCATCCCTAGTCCCATTCTTGCTCCATTCCGTTCTATATTATTTATCTCACTCTCCACCTAGACAAATGCCGCCCACGCATTAAATTCTCTTTTTCCCTAGGAGTCTGTCTTCTTTTACCCTTAATCTTAGTATACCTACTGCACCAAACAAAACCAGCAGCATTATAACGCATCCTCGTCTAATGTTTGTGGCGGCGAGAGTTGTTAAGTTTCTTCCATGAAACACTTGCAAAACAAAGTTGTAAACGAATAATAATATCTGAATACGTGTATAATATACCTTTAATATTGAAAACTCTGATATGGAGCGTAGCTATGCATGGTGCGGAAACGTGGTCACTGAAGCAGGAGGATAGACGTAGATTGGAAGCTTTTGAAATGTGGGTGTGGAGAAGAATGGAGAAGGTGAAATGGACCGAAAGGAAAACAAATGAGAAAGTACTGGAGATGGTGGGTGAGGAGAGGGGTTTGTTGAGAAAAATCCTATGGAGGCAGGAAAAATGGATGAAAGGCGTATTGAGCGGTAGTGGAATGCTGAAGAAGGTAATAGAGGGGAGAATGTTGGGCAAGCGAGGAAGGGGTAGGAACAGGATAGGGATGTTGGACGGGATGAAGGGAGGAAAGAAGTACACCGAGATGAAGAGGGACCTGATGTAGTTTAGGTTGCTGGATTGGGTTTTGTTTGGAGTTACAAAATATTTATTTGATAGTTGTGTCCATCCAAAAACCTACCTTAACCGGTAGATTACCTAATAATAATAAATAATTAATCATCGACTAAAGTGAAATAGGATTATTCTTGGCATCCTATGGCACAGGTTAACCTATGAAAACATAGTCTCATATAATATATAGAGCTTACTTTTCTATGTGTATGAGACGTGGACAATGGTAATAGCTAAGAACAGAGCTTAGGCAGTAGTGGAAATGTGATGCAAGGAAGGTATGAATATAATAAAATGAATAAATCGAGTTACAGATTTAGTATTTCGGAGAGTAAATGGTGTGGAGTGCCTAAGGAAGAAACTGACTAGAAGAAGAGGCAGACTAATTGGGTCGATCCTAAGTCAACGTCATGTCCCATGATCCACAATGGGAGAAATCATAACAGGTAAGAGCTATCGCGGAGAACGAGGGTTAATTATATGAGGTAGGTGGTGATATTTGCAAGAGCATGATGCTGTGGAATGATGGACAGAAGGGAGGGAAATATTTTTTTTTGGAGGTTTGCTAAAAACGAGCATCATCGCACAGAAAACATATGGTAATGAGAAGTGTTGCATCAACAATTCAATTCAAAACTTAACAACGTTTGTTTCCTTAAGTAGTTCTAGAAAAAGACGCATTTATTGTTTATATGTGTAATGTTTTATATGGCTGTTGCAGTAGTAATAAATGTATATGGCTGATACAGTAAAAATAAAAAAGAAGGGCATTATATATTTACATAATTTCATTAAAGTTAATCACCTGCTGTATCGCAACACATTTATTTAAACAACTCACTTGAAAATACCTGAATCAAGCAATTATTTTGCTTAGTTCAAAATAAAGACGCCAAATTATTGTCGACATAAAATTATTAACACGTAAACACATTTGGAAACTTGATTTAATACATAATTTACAATGTATATGCTGTTTAATTTGATGAAAGTCCCACAGAGAAATGGGGAAAACCACCTGCTAATACTGAAAAATGGTAATACACCCTATCAACGGAATGTCAAAGATGTTGATTTAACTTTTTAAATCTAATGTTTTATTAAGTTACTAGTTCGTCCATTTTAATTTGATTCCCGCACCGACCATTGTTGTTTTTATGTTAATGCTATTGGATTATAAATTCGACACCCTATACTCTATTGGACTCGTAAAAACTCTGATATGGAGCGTAGCTATGTACGGCGCGGAAACGTGGTCGCTGAAGCAGGAGGATAGACGTAGATTGGAGGCTTTTGAAATATGGGTGTGGAGAAGAATGGAGAAGGTGAAATGGACCGAAAGGAAAACAAATGAGGAAGTACTGGAGATGGTGGGTGAGGAGAGGGGTTTGTTGAGAGAAATCCTATGGAGGCAGGAAAAATGGATGAAAGGCGTATTTAGCGGTAGTGGAATGTTGAAGAGGGTAATAAAGGGGAGAATGTTGGGCAAGCGAGGTAAGGGTAGGAACAGGATAGGGATGTTGGACGGGATGAAGGGAGGAAAGAAGTACACCGAGATGAAGAGGGACCTGATATAGATTAGGTTGCTAGGTGGGGAGTCACAAAATGTTTATTTGATAGTTGTGTCCATCCAAAAACCTACCTTAACCGGTAGATTACCTAATAATGATACTCTTTTGGCGAAGAGGTCCAATTTGAGTCGCCAATCGGAGCAAAATCAATCGAGTCAAGGGTTGAAATAGTTATTGATAGGGATTTAATAAGCCGCAGAGGGAACGAAATCGTTCACTGGTAGGACGTATCATCTCTTTCAATTGGTGCAAAATGGAACAATGTCACATGAAAAAAACAGTCACGTTTGATGACCACATATTCTTTGTTTACGCAATGGATTAAGGATTATAATTAAATATGTAGTTTAAAAATTGGGGAACAATCGTGGCAAATGAGATAAAATTATTCATTTGCTTTATTTATATTTTGAACGAGGAGTTATGAAATCGAGTGATGCAGGATTTTGAAAATTCACGTATCATACCACAGACATTTTATTTTTAAATAACGAACCTTTGGCCTTCAATTCTTGTGATGGGAATCGGGAACATTGGCCGCATTGGGTATTTCGGCATGCGTCGAATTCCTTCGTGAGAGTTCGATTCCTTAAAAACAGCAGCCATCAATGACGGGACAATGGAGACCGAAAAAGCTATCAGAGTGTTGACCGTGAACTAATTTCCAAATATCCAACAACCATCATGACTCTCACTTCAATCAAAATGTTTCTGGTCAAAAGAAAACCAATGAATGGATGAACAAATAAGGGAAAGCATCTAGTGACCTCGGGAAACTGGCTTTTGTCCGGCCGAAAGAGGAATCACAATTTTTGCTGATGACCACTCGAAAACACTAGTAATCATTGATAGAGTGACCCTCGTTTGTGCAAGCATTTTTCGGCATTGAAGATAGGTAATGATAGACGACAAATGAATTAGGGTTCGAGAAACTGAAGGAAGTAAAGGCAACGATCAGCTGGAAATGAATTGAACCTGAAAGAAACAACACTCTTTTAATTGGGGGCGGTATTGCTGTATCAGAATTTGGACATGATAGCTGGAGACATGGCAAAGTTAATTAAAAGGCCGTGCATGTCAAAGCGCCCAGGTCATCGTTTAATTAACGGCTTAAATCTTACATAATTCATGGCATCATTAAATAAAGTTTAATGCAGATCGACTTATTATATGTCCCAGACTAATGTTTCGGTTTTATTAACCTTTCCTTGGTCTTCAATCATTTCATCGGCAATCAATCCTGATAAATGTTTCCTATTACGATTATAATTAATCAACAACATTTAAAACCCATAAAATGTTATTAGAAGTGGTTATGTAGGTATCTTGGGCACCGTCTTGATTGTTTAACCAATCCTCTTTAAAGCTATAAACCAGTAGCATTTCCGTCACCGTCTTTAGCTAAGATGATATCATTTTTTCCAGTTGGTGCCTTCCTTGAAAGAATTCAATATTGAGTACACTATGGATATTAAAATAACTCGCCATAATTATTTCTAATTAAAGATAATAACAAAATATTAGTTTTTTTGACAGTTTATCTGACTAAAAAAAGACCCATTAAAATTTTAAAATGGTGTTGTTAACATAAATTGTTATTGTTAAAATAATGTTGGCACAAATATAAAAACTGGAGAAATATAATGGCTACTCACTCTAAAATATGTACTTAACATTCTAAATTTATTTCATGGACTGCTCCTAAATCATGTGCCCTGCCCGTAACACTCTACCACTCATAATCCCGAATGTCTAATTGCATCCAATCGTGCACCGTACCGCCCAGTTGATTTCGTCATTAATGGACAATCCTTTAGAAACCAAATTTTTCCCAAATTTTGTACAAACTGAAGTGTGTTCCTATTTTCCTCTTTAATTTGAAAACTATAACAATTGTAAGGGCAGCGTTCAATTAGTTGAGAGCGAATCTTTAATGATTTTTTTCCATGGAAAAAATTCACCGACCAATTTAGGTGGCAATAAGTCACATTGGTGAAAAGTGAAAGGAAAGAGATTTTTTAAAGACAGACCGCGGAAATTAGTTACTTGGGATAAATAATCTAAACCGTATCGTTTAAATATGTAAGGGAAGAGATTACGGCAATGAATTATTACTATTGCCCGATTGTTATAACTAATGAACTCCAAGTAACATGGCTTAGAATTATAATCGGTTGACCGGTTGCACACTAAACAGATATGCGAAATTATGCCTTAAAATGTTTTAGCACTATTGGTGTGACTACTGATGAATGGAAGACTGTAAACAAGCAAGAAGTGCAAATGATCAGATCAATGCTTCAAATAAATTCTTCCGCATTTCCACACCCTTCGAAACCCACGCAATCTTTCCGCTGGGCACACCTCTTAATCCAACCCGATGAACGTGCCTTATTTTTTTCATTATGGCTTGTATCCGCCTCCTCAACGCAAAAAAAAAGGGAATAGGGATAGGTGGAAGTCGGTTTTGCAGGAAGGTTAAAGGGGCGTGACGTCAGGCATCCAAGGGAGAGAGGAAGGATTGGACGCTCACCCAGTAATTGCATTGCATTCATTGAATTTTTTGCTTTCTATCTCTCTCCCTCTGTTTTCATTCTCATGACGTGTAAAACTCAACAAGGAAGGCACTTTAATTCTCATTGCAAAACTCAAGTCATTAGTTCCCAAACTACATGAATAAAGAGTAACCATCCAAACCAAAAATACCATTTTAGTAGATAAATCCATCAGAAAAAAATGAAATTTTTCACGTTTTCGCGCTATATAAAGCCTCCTGTTTCTACGTAGGTTCGGTAAGGTTGTTACGTTACCTACCTACGTTGTTAGGTAACGTAGGTTCATACGCCAGTATTAGATTTAAAAAAAACTTTTCTTCATCAGTTGGTTTCCACTGATTTCGTAAAAATCGATGCGTTAAGTAACCTAAAGGAGAACATTGAGTTTTTGGACTAAATATTCAAATTCTCTGAGTAAAGCATCCGGTAACATCTCACTCGACAAGTATTTTATTTATATTTTACTCTTTTCATTCCCATCATGCTGTCTTACCAACAGTGAGAGAGTGAAATTAACGTTTATAAAGGCTAACGGGGCAGAACTGTATAAAAATAAACGAGACCGCAAATAATTTCAGTAAGTGTTAAAATGCGCTCAATAAAGTATAAAGCGCTTTTAAAATTTAAATGAGTGTTTCTGAAGAAAACGAATTCCGAGTATAAAGGTTTACTCTAAGGAAGGGAGCTGTGGACTAGCGGGAGAAAACGGTAGATTTTCCAGAGTTGGGAAATTTATCCTACCATAATAAAGATATTTAAGATTCAAATGTTATTCGAAGTAAACTTCCACAAAAACAGGGCTGGAAGAAAAATTACCACCCGAGCATGAAATGATGCCCTCGATTGAGGATATAATAAACGACTCTAAATGTAATTAAAGAGAAAAGTGGATGTAATACGCGTAGTTGATGATACTTTCACATTAAATTCAAGATTGAGAAAAAATATTGTTGGATATGACTTTAAAAATCTAGAGGAAAGTTAGCAATGAATTACATTTCCAAAGTGCGAGAAGTTCTCTCAAACAACCAAACTTAGAATATTGTGTTTTTGAACTTTAAAAAATTAGTACATATCCCTGAAACGTGGCCCCATTTATTCGAGAATTATGAATATTCCAGCGTTTGCCACAAAGAAGAAATATTAAACAATAAACGAACCTAGTAGCCGAGGGACTCTTGGTAAGATACAAATACAAAGGAGTCCTACTCATCTAGGCTTAACCTAATAATACTGAAGGGCTGGAATACAATGGATGAGGAATAACAAGTAAATGAAAATAGATTGGCGGTAGGAAATTAGGCAACAAAATAAAGAGGAGCAAGAGTTGTTAAATGTATCCTCTCAACATTAGTTGGGGCTTTATTAAAACCACTTGCAAAAATTCACGTGGGAGACGCCTTTAGGCATAAGGAAATGACAAATTGTTTATAACCAGGAAAAGTAGAGATGAAGTAATAAAATAAAATTACAAAGCAGGAATACTCAGATAAGATGACACTGTGGATAATTATGAGACCAGAGATCCCATACAAAGATCAGCATAAGATCTAATATCAAAGATTTCAGGATAAACTAGGTGCGGGAATGGAAAAAGCAATATCGGAATTAATAAAAAAAACTAGTTTCATAATACCTTTTTGCAACAACAAAGCCAATCATGTTATCCACACAAAAAGATATATGTCGAGGGGATTTCAAGTTTAATGTAATCCTATACCAAGAAAAGGGTGGGAAAAAAATGAAAACCATAAGAGCAATTTGTCGGACGACACATACATCAAGGATTACGACAAAAATAATGTACCAAAAAATGAATAGAAAAACGGGAAAGACATTAACCTGAAATCAATTTGGATTAAAAAGGGGCAGGGGAATAAGGGGAGCGATTTTTTACTTTCTGTGTTATCATAACGGAGGGAGTGCAGGAGATTTTTCTTGCTTCAGTGGATCGAGAGAAATCTTTCGAAGAGTTGGTCTGGAATACCACATTCTATGTTATGAAGGAAATTGAAAGTAGTAATTATAGAAAGAGAGTACAAGGACAGAAGATTGTAGGTATAAGTAGGGTGGTTAACTACTACACACGGAATATTAAGAAATGAAGTTACTGACACAGAATAGGATAGAAGAAAGACTACTGCAAATAAAGCACCAATTTAAAATCTAAGGTCATGATAAATTAGCCACATTATTTTACCATAAAATATTCATGTATAATATATATATATATATATATATATATATATTGTATACATATATAACATTTAGACGGCACAACAGAACACAGGTCACACTCATATATTTGGGACAGGAGACTGATCCGAAACCTGTACATGTCTCAGACTGCTCAGGTGCGAGTGGGAAACGGAGAGTCCGGATGGGCAGTGTTATGAAGAAGAAGTGTAAGGCAGGGTTGCCCATTGTCACCGGTACTGTTCAACGTATATATGGAGGAAATGATTAAAGAGGCATGGGAAGAACTGGAGGTAGGAATGAAAGTCGGGCGGAATTCGTAAAATCGGTTAGGTTCGCTGATGGCCAAGCATTAGTTGCTCAGTCAGCCAAGGGGTTGCAAGCATTGCTGAGTGAATTGGAGGTTCAGTGCGCTAGATATGGGATGAGAATCAATATTAATAAAACAATGGTTATGCGATTTTCCAGAAAGAAAAACGGTTAGCTAAATATTAAAATAGGAGGGGAAAAAGTAGAAGAGGTAGAACAGTTTACGTATCTCGGAAGTGTTTTGGACCAACACGGTCAAAGTAGTAGGGACGTAAGGAGAAGAATTGCGCTAGGCAAGGAGGCTTTCTCAAGGAGGAGGGAGTTGATGACGGGGACGTTGAGTAGGGAGGTTAAGACAAGAATCGTAAAAACTCTGATATGGAGCGTAGTTATGTACGGCGCGGAAAAGTGGTCACTGAAGCAGGAGGATAGACGTAGATTGGAGTCTTTTGAAATGTGGGTGTGGAGAAGAATGGAGAAGGTGAAATGGACCGAAAGGAAAACACATGAGGAAGTACTAGGTATGGTGAGCGAGGAGAGGGGTTTGTTGGGAGAAATCCTTAGGAGGTAGGAAAAATGGATGAAAGGCGTATTGATCGGCAGTGGGATGTTGAAGACTGTAGTGGAGTAGAGAATTAACATTTAAACGAGGAAAGGGCAAGAACAGGATTTGGATGTTGGACGGGATGAAGGGAGGAAGGAAGTACATTGGAGATGAAGAGGGACTTGAGGTAGAGTAAATTGCTGGATTGTATTTTGTTAGGAGTCACAAAATATTTATTTGGTAGTTGTGTCTATGTAAAACCTATCTTATCCGGTATATTACTTGATGATAAATTGTGTATCACATATTCACTTTTGTCTTTACTCATATTAAAATGTATTCACAAAAATCTTCATAGAAAATACTATTGTTTTTATAATTATAAAATAATATTGACTCAGACCACATAACTACAACTGAAGGCCCATTTATCACCGTAGTAAGCAAATTGTTTCGTACGTTTAAATTCCGATCGGTACATATCACTTTACCTTCCTCAAAAAAAACAACAGTAACTAATTCTTCATTTAAGCATATTTCTTCCCGATATAGACATACAAAATAATAAACATTTCACGTTAAAATCCATCTACATATTTTTTCATATCTGATATCGGAGGCAATCGATCCTCAAAGTTGGTGACTTTTTCTGCTAATGGTTATGAAACTATAAGTTTAGAACCAGAGTAACGCTCTCGGTGAAATGCATGCCGATCTTATATTCCACGGAATATATTCTTGAACGAGTGAATTAGTAATTAAGCTCAGGAACAAAATAAATCCTTTCAACCCTGAAGGTGAAATTTCCGGAATTGGAAGAAGATGAAAGGATGAAGTGCTTAAGGAATGGCTTTAGTTCTTCAGGAAGTGACGGGTTCATTATATCTATGGATCGCTTGATCCATGATTTCGAAGTTTCCCATCGAATCCCACGATTCAATTTCCACACTCAGAGACGGCGCAAATAATATAAAGGAGAACGGGGGAGGTAAGGCTGATAGTAGCTCAGTGGCGGCGCTAACCACGTGGCCATGGGAGTGAGAGAGGTGGGAGGAAGAGAGGGAGACGACGTCAATAATCTTCACTCCGACACGACGCTGTTTTGTAGCAGTCTCCCAAGGAAAATTTGGATTCCAATGCAATTTATTTCAAATTATTACATTGCAGGACGTGTTAGGAAGAGACCATCGACGTAGGTAAGAACATCACGATGAACATCTGCAGAATACTACTGCGCAGGAGGAGGAATATATCACTCGAGTACCTCCCGATAGGAGGGAGAATTTGCTGTCTCCCATTCGGACATATTTTTTCGCGGCAGAAGCCGACTACTGCCCGTTAATTAATTGCCTGTTCTTGTCCTGCAACGTTTTCACGCTGCCCAGCCGTGCTGCGCCTTCACGATTCGCTACGTTTTCTACTATTTTTTTCGTCGAGTACCAGAAAGGAATGCGCTCCGCATGGACCCGCTCGGACGGAATTGCTATGATCAACTGAGCTGCACAGCTCTTTCTTCTACTGGAAGGTAAAGAAAAAACACACAAATGTGATTCCCGAAAGAAGAATTTTGGAGGAAAAAATAGGATTATCCGTGTCAATTTCACGAGCAAGAAGAGAATAAATATCCCACGTCACGTCCGCGGTAATTCTGTACGTTCTCGCTTCGAGACTGTTGTGTATCGAGAACGGAACCGCTAGAAGAAAGAGGAACATTTAACGAGTTAAAATATTGACAACAGAGTGATAAAACGCTATACACGCAGTTAAAAGAAAATAGTTGGTAAACAATGACGAATGCTATATCATATAGCCTGCAGGTGTCAGTAAGAAACGATATGTTTCGACGCAACTGATTGAAATATTGGTTTGACATCTTTTCTATGCTCAAATATCGAATGCATGTGTGACATAAAAGCTCTAGCTTCATCATTTTGGAAAATAACATAATCACTCGGGACAAAAAACAGGAAACCCTCAGCGCCAGCATCAAAACATAATTTTCTGTGCCATCAAATTATTATAGCATGGAATGATACAAAGTTATTGAGGAGAAAATTTCCTTTAAACATGATTACTATAATTAAAATATATGAATTTATATTGTGCGGGGTAGTAGGCTGAATTATGAGTGGTGTTTAAAAATAATTCTTACGCTTGGACGCACAGAATTGACTCGGTGATAAGTACCCGAAGCACACAGTGTTCTCGGCTATTAATGAAATTTATCGGGTAATGCAGATTATTTCACTTACTTTGTGAAACTTATTTTTGTACTTACTTTCGGGTTTTCCGTTAGGTTGTTGTATCCGACAAATCATAAAGATTGGGTGGAGCTGAGAGTACCAAGGGAGGAGTGCCCGGGAATCAAACCCGGTACCCCTGGTCAGTAGTCTACGCTTTACACTGGACTACCGCGACCCACCCGTTCATTATAGTTTATTAAAAAAATTTCAGGAAAAGCTAACTATCAATTATCGGTTTAATGAGCACGGTGTTTCGTACCATCTGGAAAATTGGATCGTGAGCTCCTCTTAAGTTTTATTTTGTGGAATGCAAGACACAGTTCAATCAGGAAATTAATGACATTCACTGCTGTTTCTGAAATCGCAATGAGGCTATTTTATTTGAATAAAAGTATATCCATACCTACTACAATGATAGCACGAAAATAATCGATAAGGTCTATCCCAAAAGTACTAAGAATTATTTTTTCCCAGATGGACGGATGGGCGGCAGTTTCTCTAGCTGGGTTCGAGGGAGGGGTCTCAGGAAAGATAGAGGCCGGTAGCAGTTGGATCCCAGTCTTTACGGAGTGCGGATCGTTTGTTTGCGAAACCTCTCTGACGTAACCTCGCTATGCTCCGTCATGAACCGGTTTTTGGAGCAGCGCTATCATACCTACTATCATAGCTACCCCATCAAATTTTATGTGAAACTAGGCAAAACCGTGCAAGAGGCTCATAACATGCTCAAGGCAGCTTATGATGATAACGCCATGGGTAGATCGGGTGTTTTTGAGTGGCACAAGTTGTTTCGGGAGGGTAGAGAAGATGTCGAAGGAACCGAACGTTCAGGACGCCCTTCGACCTCAAAAAGTGATGAATATCTCGCAAGAATAAAGGCTTCGTTGTCAGGATTAACAGACTAAATGTTCGCACGGTTTATGATCAACATGGCATCTCTAAAAGTCATGTGCATCGACTTGTGACCGAAAACAACGGCGTGAGACAGATATGTGCGAAGTTGGTGCTGCGAGTGCTCTCGGACGACGAGAAAAAGGAAACTCGCATGCGCATCTACCAAGAACTTCTCGATCATTTGATTGAGGATCCAAACTTTTTAGACAATGTCGTTACTGTCATTTCCTTTTCCACAGCCCAAAATCCGTTCTGAAAGGACATCACCACAGCTAATGGAAGCATTGCAACAGGCCGTGTTGAGGGAGCTTAGATTCCGGTCGCCACCTTCCAGAAGGCGTACGAGACGTGGAAAACCCGCCGGCAGCGGTGTGTGGACGCACAAGGGCGCTTACTTAAAAAACTTTTTAGTGAATGTATCAACTCTCGCAATACATTTTTAAAAATCGAATTAGTCCGACTACTTTTTGGACAGAGCTTATATTTCGTTTTGGAATACAATTTAATTTAAATCTTCACGACGTTTCATGACGTATTGGCTATGGCTAAAGTGTGGATGATAGCTGTAACGGAAAACAGGGGCCCAAACAAGAAGGTTGCTATAACCTAATTTATGGAAGAGGGAAGTTTAGAGTAGGGAGAATATAATAGAGTTTGGATAGTTAGACGGTTCATATCTCGCCGTCTATTACCCAGGGCTTGAAGGAAAGGTTAGCGGCCACCCCTATCGACTAAGTGCTTTAGGCGGTACCCAACGTATACGATCGGCCCTGTTCAGTTGCTTGAAGAACATTAAATTTTTATTGCTTATATTCTGATATCTATTTACGTTCTAAAAATATAAATCTAATCTAATAATCTATCTAAAAATCAAACGTATTCCGTGATTACATTACTCAGGTCAGGTTCAACATATTTCTTATTGTATAAAAACACAAGGAATATAGAAGACTGCTATTTCCATGATTGCAACCATTGCCTATTCATAAATAATGGTACGAAGTCTTAACATGATAGATGAACAACGAATATCATCAATAGAAAAATCGGACCAGCAAAACTCCAAAAGGTCTAATAGGAGAGGGCGATAGCCAAAATTTACGAGAATTATCTTGTTAGAAACAGAATTACGAGTTAAACCAAACTACGTAGGCTGATGTAAATACCAAAGGAAGAGAAGGGGGATTTCGTCTTCTTCGCGGAAATACATATGGATCATAGCTTGTATTTTCTGGAAAAATCTGCGCGTATAAACCAACATGAAGCCAGTCGACCAAGAACCTAAGTAAAATAATGACATAAAATAAACTGAATTTTTAAAAATTGATCGGAAGGAAGAACACCTTGAATTACCATTCCAGGGCTTAAATTATTCATACTTTTTAACAAAAATGTGCGTTCAGTTTTTCAAAGAATCAATCTCTCTTCTCTTCCAGTATCATTTGGTAATGTAATTAATCCCCTTAAGCAATTTGTAGAATAGAAATCTTTCTGCAGAGTATGATAAAATATTAAATTTATGAATTTTCTTTTTTTAACCATTCAGAATTGTTAGAAAATCCTGAGATAACATGTTGCCAGCAGCATTATTAAAGAGATTCTGTTATCGAGACGGAAAATATTATTCCTCGGTATGCTTAAAAGATTCACCTTCAAAATAAACTATTTCCTCACGAGATCCAGGTAATTTCATAAAATGAATTCCATCACGCTATTTTGTTAGGAAAACATTTGATTTTCCATTGATTTTAGGAAGAAACTCCCTTTTTCTGTCTTTTCAGAAAGTCTTTTTCTGAACAGGTGAAAGGTTTAAAAAACCAACTTGAATACTTTAAGGAGAGAGTACCGGGAGATGAATGGACTGAGATGACAACTCTAGAATTGTCAAGAAAAAGATGAAAATACACGTTAGCATACCGAGGAGCGTCAATGAGAAGCATCAGGATCATTTGAATTTACCCACACGGGCAATGTATTTTAAATGCAAGGTAATTTACTAAAATGAGCTTTGTGCAAAGATATGCAAAAGAATATACTCTAATGGCCAGTGCTTACATTTAATGCCAACTGATTCATGATAGATCATAAACAACCAAAAAGAAAAACTCTGGAAATCCACCAAAAGATGGGTATGAATGATGACGGTACTCGTAAAGCGTGTGAAATTCACACAAAAGGGTGAGTGGGGGGTGGAGGGTAGTTTCTTTCCACTTGTGCCACCTGTGTTCATCCAGGAAGATCTAACACCCGAAAATCACAGAGCTTGGATGAAGCTGAGCAAGCCCAGATCCATAATTTGGAATCAAACTCAAATCTTCAGGTCAATGACCTATTACTCTGCCCTCTAAAATACCATGACCCTTATTTAAAAAGCATTTACGTTTTCATTTACAAGAAAAGATCTACATATTTATATTCTTTCAAAGGCGAGATAACTGGATAATTTGAAGGACTTATATTCTCATTAAGAGCAACAACTCCCACTCTCCATTGTTTTATTTCCCAAAGTGTTTCGCTTTGTTCTTCACATATTAGGAGAAATGTGTGCGCAATTCGCCATATTGATTCGTCTTGCTATTTATATTTTCCCTTGGGAAAAGAGCATATTAATCAAGGGATATTGCACGCTAATGTTTCATAAAAGCCAGTAAGATTTTTTTCTTGAATTAACACATCAAACACAAAGATATAACCAATTATATTTCTGGACAATTATGGAATGCGTTATAATGTGAAATTATCTACGAAAGTGTTTTTATGAGCCATCCAAAAAATTTGCATTAGGGCACGGGATTTGGGTTTTACTGTCACGTACAATAGCCCTTAACGGATGGAGAAATATGTAGGATGCAACAAAGAGCATCTAATATAGAGTATGTAGAAGAGAGGCAATGGAAGAATCTCCTCACGAGAAAATTTTCTTGAATGTCAACGGGTGGGACTTTGAGTTGATATGGCCCAGAGGAGTACACATTTCATTAATGAAAGAAGTTTTTTTAATTCTTAATTTTCCTCGGACTCTCCTGTATTGTCTCATTCTGGAATGTTTCCTAGGGGGGGGGGTCTGTTTTCTTCACGCCATTATTTAAATTTTTCATATCTCTCTGACATATGCCGTTATTAATTACGCTCCCGAGAGCAATATATGCCCATAAATACATATTAAGAGTAGCTTTTTTGATGAAATGAAAATAAAGGAATGTGCTGTAACATAATGGAGGTGAGAAGAGAAACATTCATCCTGTAGTGTTCGAGAGAGCGTCGGAATTAGAATTATTTCTTCAATATCAATTTGTAAGGTTTGAGAATAGTAATGTCAGAAAACTGAGAGAAATGCTAAGAGCCTTTGAGAAATATGATAAACCTCAAAAGTTCAACATTGAAGAGAGACGTCCTCCAAATACGTTGTCTAACCTACCAATCGCTTAACAACGAATTAAGCTGTAGTTTCATTGAAGCTGTAGCATTTCACTGTGTTAAATTAAATTTTATTTTGTTGAATTTTATTTAAAAAATTATATTTACTGAAAGTGAGGATCATTGAAATTGAAAGGTATGAAAATTGAAAACAAAACTCAGTTGTTTATTTAAGCTCAGACATGACCGTATACAATTAATATTTTATTCTTTTTCTTGATGATATGGTTATAATTGACCAACATATGGTAAAATGCTATTCACCAGCGGAAAATTCTAAGACTAGCTAAGACTCTAAGTAGATTTTGTATATGCTTTCAAGGGAACGCCACATTCGGAATACATGGATGGAGATGTGTTTTCAACCTTTGAATTTTTAGAAAATTTGGTTTTGCTTAAGAAATAAGATGGATCTATTTTCCCCTCTTCCTCTACTGCTCACGGTATAAAACATTAGTAAATCTCTCAATCAATTTACAATTAATATAAAAAAGTATTTTACTTCATAGCTATTCTAATACATACATCCCAATTGTTTAAATTATTTAAATTTTAAATCCAAGTCTGATATGTTCAAAGATACGCTGGAAAACATATCGGAGCATTTTTAACACATGTACGTGTATATTCCACTATCTTGATATTTCGTTTTAATCATTACTCCAAAGAGAAGCAAGATCCTGGATCTCCATTATCACTTTTAGTGTTCAACGTATATGTGGAGGAAACGATTAAAGAGGCATGAGGAGAACTGGAGGTAGGAATGAAAGTCGGAGGGAATTCGTAAAATCAGGTTTGCTAATGGCCAAGCTCTAGTTTGTCAATCAGCCAAAGGGAGAAGGCATTGCAGAGTGAATTGGAAATTCAATGCGATAGATATAGAATGAGATTAAATGTAAATACGACAAACATTATGAGATTTTCCACAAAGAGAAAGGTCAACTTTAACATTAACTTTGGAGGGAAAAAAACAGGTGGAACAGTTTACGTATCTCGTTAGTATTTTGAACCAAAATAGCCTCTTATGCAAAAATATTGAGCCTAATAAAATGTCAGGTCCCGATAAAATGCCCGCTCGTATATTTAAGAAATTAACGTCGAAAATTGCACCGTATCTATAAATCATATTTAAGATATTATTATCATATTTAAGGTTTACAAGGTAGTATAGGCAGGTAGAAGGTTGGTACAGGAATGTAGCACCTACTATATTGTTAAAAACGGAGACAAGGATAAACCGAGTAATTACAGACTTATTTCCTTCACATCAATCTCATGCAAGGTCATGGAACATATAGTAGCTAGCTCGATCGTGAGATACCTCGATAGTCAGTGGTTATTGCTGAAAAATCAGCAACATTTCCAAAAGGGAAGATACAAGATTTGGATGAAAAGTATTAGGAAAAATAGATTTATTTCAGATATTGCCGTAGTGCCTCAAAATTCTTCAAAGTATCTGTCTGATCTTTCGCATCGTCAAATTTTCAATGATAATGGTGCGCGGTGTCATCTTATCAATGGCAGTACGATCTAGGATCATGGTCACACTTAACCGACGGTCTGAATCCAGCACTTCACGCACACGTGGTTCGTCCTCCGCACGAAATATAAATATAAATCACTTGGCTATCTTTGGAGAGTTAGCGCCATTTCAAAATGCAGTTTGTGATATGTTTTCATCTTACTTAGCAAATTAAGCATACTCGATTTACCCAGTCCAGTACCAAATTTGTGATGGCGTACCGATGTTCCATCGTTCATTGCATTTTGCGCTTGCACCTAGTCACTCGGCAGAGGTTCACTGAATACATGATCTAACCTATACGAACGCTTGCCGGAAATTGGTGCTTGACGAATGTTGAAGCTCAGACCCCACACCACCGATCTTGCGCAGTGTGAGTGTGCTTCGACGTATAGTCATGCCAAGAAAAAAATGTTCCCGATATTTTGTATTCGAATCTTGTATACCGGGATGAAGAGGGGCTTGGAATAGAATAAGATGTTGGGTTGTGTTTTGTCAGGGGAGACAAGATGATTATTTGGTAGTTGTGCCCTTCCAAAACCTACCTTTACTGGTAGTTTTCCTAAAATAAAATAATAGCAAAAGCACGAAGATGAATATCAGATTCTCGAGAAAAAATTCAATGCTTTTATCCCTACAAGTGGAAAGTGACATGTAAATGTGTATATCTTCCGAAGAAAATTTTTAAATAATAAGCGTGTTAATTATTCGTAAAGTACTTTTTTGTATGACAGATGCCGCTTCGATTATTTAGGTTGACGCGACATTTAGGCAAAGACTGGACCTAAAAATTGCTTACTAAAAATTAAGAATCATTTTTTAACAAATCACAGAATTTGTACAGGGAAGAGCATCTCTTCACCAAGAGAGAAAAATATATTATTTTCTGAGTTACGCATTAACCTAAGCTTACAAAATTTATTTATACACATATTATATTTCTATCTATACATTAGGTCGAAAATCTCTTTTCATTATTTACAAACACAAATAAATATTTTAAGTTACTTTCACCACGGGATTAAATTATTTTTATTTTTTAATTGCTGTAATGCGAGTGAAGTGATTCTGTAAGATTCCACCTGAAGGAAAGCGCTAATTGTGACTCTTTAAATAATGAATCAAAATTCTCTAAGAAATACCTGAAAGTATACATATGATTACATAAAACGGCGAGGGACAATCCTATTAAACTGATTAAGAAACAAGATGCCGACCTATTATTGTCATTCCACTTCCGTTGTAATTAAGTGAAGTTGGCATTTTGGCTAACTCGATAAACAAAGAAATAATGAATTAGTCATAAATTAACTTTTTTGTACCTGACTTGATATTAATAGAATTTCATGTTTTCAATGATATTTAACGACATTTGTTGAATTCGTGAGGAATGTAATAATAAATAAGAAACGGAAAATACTTGCAAATAAGAGAGTTCAATATTACAAACAGAAAAAAATATTTCGGAAAAATAACATATTACATCAATTTAGTTCATTTACAATTTGTCTGTAATTATTGTCTAGCATAGTACCATGATACCAGTATAATGAAACTCGTTAATGCAGCTATATTCTTCGGTAATGTCTCATAAACATTTGCTCTGATATGATGCGCGTCACGAATTGTGCTATGTTTACAAAATTAAGTATTCTGCAACCATCACTGCATCAATAAACGTGTAATTTTTTATTCAATTTCTCCATCGTTCACTCTGGTGCCACGACGAAATTACACCATGTCATTAATACGAGTGTAAATTCGAATATATGCAGCAGATATTTATGGAAAATTCAACGCATAACTTCTAAGAGTTATAAACGGTTATAAAGAGTTATAAAAGAAACATAAGCGGCTGGTTATAATGCTCTCAGATATCATAGCGAAAGAAGACCGATTCTATCCCGCCATCGCTCGCTTTAGTAGTTTACTATGAGTAAGAAAGACTATTTAATTTCTCTTCTATAATATTCGGAGAACAATTACATACTAAAACGAAGAAAGAATTCACTCTTGGCATATGCCTACACCAGGGCACGCTATTTTCCACATATTATTTCCTTTGGAATGTATTATTGCGTAATGTTCGACGCACATCTATTTTGGGACGCATTCAAGTTAAGGTCATGCAATTAAGAACCCTTTCCTTGACTAATCATTTCAGCTGAGCAACCACCGTCTCGTGCAAATTATTCTCGACTCCTAAATTATGGTAGAACCTCAGAAAAAAATAAAGAATCCGACATAGATGCAAGCAATTGTTTTGCTCTGCGAAACGACGCGCAAGAGCACGTGAATCTGTCGCGGGGGAAATGAACAATTGAAACCGAGGGAGTGGAAACTGGACGCGGGGGTGGAGGGCAGGGCAAGTGTCGAAAACGTAATGCCAGGGATTGGGGAACCTTTTAATTTGGGTCGCGGCAGGGGATTAATAGAATTATGCACGCCGTACCTACACTTACTGCGCCGCTGTTTTCAGGCAATCGGGTAAATTGCATTATTTTTTCTGCCGCGTAGAGGAGAGGTGGGGAGGGATGAATATGGGTGGAGGCCAGGGCGTGAAGAGGTGGCCGGAGGTTTGCAGGGAGGGAGCGAGAGGAATGGGGCTGCAGGGGGTGTTTTCTCGATATAAGTCGATTAAGAGGATGGAGGATGAAGGGGAGGAAGGAAATTTTCGAATCCCGGAAAGAAAACGGGCGCCAAGTAGGACTAATTGTGTTAATTTGGGGCGGGCTTAAAAATTAGTTTTTTTTTGCGCATCGGATGGAGGCAGGAAGAGGAGGAGGTGGCAGAATAATCAAAGGGACAGGCCAACCTTTATAAGGGGGCCAAAGGGAATACCAAAATGATAATTTTTTTTCCTCTGGATGCTCTGACGATAAAATAAATCTCCATCTGTGTGTTATTTGTCCTCTTTTACGAAAGAGAAGCAACCCAAGAGGAGGCGAAAACAGTTTGTCACGCGAAAATTGCAGATGTATTATAATGGCGGAAGGCTTAAAACAATTCCAAGGGTTTTAAAGGGATCCGATTTTTTAAAATATGTAACTGTTGAAGGGTTTGAGGAAGCATTGGCTTGCCGGCGAGGGACGGAGAAAGGACCTAGTTGATGAGCACAGTGCCCGGTAATGACCCGTATTTACAATATTATTGCAATCAATAAAATTGATCATGTAACGATTTACATCAATGATTTATACAGGATTATATGTGACGTCCGTAGTGTAGAAATCCGAAATTAATGGAACAGATTAAGTTATTATTCCTACGCATTTCCTTTTTCATTTCGTGATAGAAACTGATAATGAGTAGGAGTTCGCCCTCGAAATATTCCTCCTCTGTATGCCTGCTGTCATTTGACAACGACGATCACTTTTTCTATCCGGGAGCCGAATTCCAACCCTGAAGACACCGGGAAATATTTTATCACAACATCTTCCCTCCTCCGGGATATGAATTTCAGCGTGTCACACTTTTCTACAAGGATTAATGACGAAGCCGAATAATTTTAACTCGAGGGAAACCTAAAACTCAACTCCCTGGCGCGGATAGGTTGGCGCTTTCATTGTTTCGCGCCAAGTTAACCGCAGATGAAAGCAGTCCATGATCCCCTTTTCATGGTCACATGATCTCATCCTCCCCACCCTCATACATCTCCTCCCGGGGCGAGCGGGCAACATTATTCCACGGCGCAGTCCTCCTCGCGACCGGTCAAAATCCTTCACCTTTCGGTCACCACACAACCTTTTACACAATGACCATAATCCCGTAAAACGACCGCACGCGCTTGGGCTTCCCTTTGCAACCGAACAAAGCAATGACGTGCCCTCGTGATATCGAGGCCCCCGACTGTAATATATCTGCCCGAGGAAAACCGTACGAACGAGCATGCGAATGACCATCGGGAATTTCAGCCGCCTTAATTAAGAGTTCGAAATGAAGAGTGGGAGTAGTGGTGAGAAAAGTGGTTATACAGAGAGTGACATCGAACGCAAGCATCAAAAGATATATGAAGGGAGTTTGGCTTAGTTTTTGGGTACGAATTAATTTTGAGCGAAGGAAGGGAGAAGGAATGACGCGGTGAAGTGGGGTGCGTTTCAGCGGTTGGCTTTGTTCATTATTCGCGGTTAGAAGAAAATGACACTGAAATGCAACTCAGAAGACGAATATTTAAAGTGATGGGTGAAGCGAAACCTTTTTAACGTTGAAACATAAGCCGGTTTTCCTCGGACGAGGGAGAGAGGAAAAACAGCGTATGTTGCCGGTAGGGTAAAGCAAAGCTTATAAGACATTTAAGGGCGAAGAGCTATTAAAAGGCGACTGTACACTACGACTAACGGTTCCATTAAATTTAAGGTCTACAGTTCGGGCCCTTTCAATATAAAACGTAACATGACGCATGCTTAATTTTGCAAAACGTGCTCGTAGATTTTATTAGACACAGAATAGCCACTTTTGATAGTTACTTTCTACGTAAACGCTAATGTTTTCTCATATACCCATGTTTCATTATAAGAGAAATACGCATTAGTTTTTAGTATGATTAAGCGTGTTTTCAATTGAACAATTGAAATATTTAACGATATGCACAGACCCAAGCCTGGAAGACTACGATATTTAATGAAAGACACGACTCACGTTTTGAACTTTTTGTTTATTGTTAATTCTTATTCTTCCCACATCAAACGAGCACATTTTTTGTTAAACTTAATAATTACGCTTTAAACACCTCAATTTTGAAACACAATATGTACCCAAATTTTATGCCCTACTTATATTACGTTGAGCATCAGGATTTGGAGAAATCAGTGGAATTATTAAAAATATTGTCGGGACTTACTTAAAACATAGGCATAATTCATACATTTGTTTAAGGGGCATTTTCCCAACTTACGATTATTATTGTTTCTGAAACTTTGCATTCAAGGATTTACGCTAACCAACTAAAAATGAATATTCTTTAAATTTACATTTTTGTAATGTTTACGTTGAATTTCAATAAACGCTTAAGGAGTGGATTGGTTTTTTATGCACTTCTAGCATAGAAAAAAAACAAAATGGCGATGCGAATAGTAAGACCGTCCTGATGAAACATGAAACGAAGAGCCTGCGCTATATGAACCGGTATCGAGGCTTATCCAGATTGGAACCTCGACGCAAAGACGAGGAAAAAACATTTCGTAAGATTGCAATACAAACAGAGCAAGCGGTTTGGCGCTCATGACACCCAAAGGATATATCCCCAAAGGATGTAATAAAACTTCGCAACGGAACGGAAATGAACGAGGGAAACCTTTATCAATTTTTTAGCTAAAGTAAATAAAAGTTTAAGTTAAAAAATATTAAAGTAAAAAACTACATAACTTGTATGTTTGCTTGTCGTCGTAGTTCACGCCCAAACCAATTTTCTGTCCCATATGAGTTAGAGAAAAGATAGGTTTATCGAAAACCAATGCTTCATATCGCCAGTTATACTTCTGTATACTCTATCTATTCTTAGAAGGATTGCCAGAGATTTGGAGAGCATTAACGAAGAATCAACGAAGGAAAAAGCTTGGAAAAATTTCTTAATTTT
Organism: Hetaerina titia; assembly: GCA_037158775.1. Lineage (NCBI taxonomy): Eukaryota > Metazoa > Arthropoda > Insecta > Odonata > Calopterygidae > Hetaerina > Hetaerina titia. The sequence goes on along the minus strand of CM073769.1, from coordinate 84,636,411 downwards.
ACAAAAGGATCATCGAAGAGGATTTAAATAACAATACCAAAAGCAGAGCGTGAATTCTAATATCATAGTTATTTTGAATGATTTATATTTGATTGAAGATAGCCCTACATCATTGGAGAGGCATCGTTTCCCGATTTTCATTCAAAAACCACGAAGTACTATTTTTACTGTAGGATTTCGTGTGGTTTGTTCTTACATGAGAATGAACTATTACCAGGATAAGAATACATGAATCACTGAACTGGAGGCAGAATCAAGTTTGTGCAAAATATATGATTTTCTTCCAATCGATTGATTAAAAAAAATATGTATCCAAACAACTTCCTTGAAAATATCAGGCATTATACAACATTGAAGAAAAATATTGAAAATAACGATCGGTCTGCGTTCTCCAAGCAGCAGAACAAAATAGAGAAAACGACTCGTTTGGTCGAAATTAAAGAAAGGTTCGTTGTCATAGCACTCAGTCAAATAATTGCATTGAGTCTTATGTATTTCCGGGGCAAAATTTGATATTTAGGCACAAAATGTCCCCAGAAATATTTTGACGGAAAGAGGACATTTGAGCCAGGTACGATAGTAAGAATCCATGTATCAGTAATTTATTATGCATTACTAAAAATGAACAATAGCTTCATCACGTTTTAAATCTTTAAATTAAGGATGGAAAAAGTAAAATGGACGAATGGAAAACAACAAAGTACTAGGAATGGTTGGGGGGGGGGAGAAATTTTTTGTTGGGAGAATTCTAAGAATTCAGGAAAGATGGATGCATTGACAGCTTGACTAGTGATGGATGCTAAAGACTGTAATAAAGAGAGAATTTTCGATAATCCAGGTAAGCGTAGGAAAGGGATAAATATACTAGTATACCTGTAGGAAAAAATGCTGGGAGCCAAAATGGTTGCAGAATTGAAAGACGGTCTATTGTAGTGTGGGGTTCAGATTTTTTTTTGTTGAACGATGCTAAGAAATTCAGGCGTAAGGTCTATAACCTAAACCTAATAACAGGACTACAAGTCTACCTTAAATCGTAGTCTCCTACATATTATTGCTAGGAATTTCTGGAATGGTAGCACAAAATTTTCAAGGTAAATTGTCTTTAACTCATGAAATCAAAGTGTAATTGTATCAAGAAATATTTTTTCCAAAAATAATAAATTAGTGCTTTAAAATTATATAACGTAACTACATTTTAAAACGGAGCTAAATTTCCTTTATTTATATATTCGCTGTGTTCATTCCTAAAAACTAAGTTGAATAATCATCTTTCAATAGTGATCATTTATATACGCAAAATTAGCGACATCATTTACCTACACAATATTTCTCGGTATTATTTATTACGGCGGCTACTTATTTTTCAGTATCATTTGATTATTCATGGTGATAATTAAAGCCAAGTAACAATATTGTTGATGAAAAAAACAGCTTGCAATAGCACTGAGCCTTCGGCGAAATCACGGCGCCGAGAGAAATCAATACAGCTGAGAGAAATTTATTGGAAAATGAAACCGAATGACACGCACGCGTTATTGAACTCAAGGTGAAGGTTGAGGTAGTGTACTTACACGTTTTTTTTTTACTCGGCCGAAAGATACGCGCGAATGAGTGGAATGTTCAAGGAAAGGAAAGTCTACGGGAAAACATTGGAAATCTATCAAATGATATTAATAAGGGAAGAGTGTTGAAGGGGAATGGGGAAAAGTGGCATGGCCGTTAACAAAGGAGTAAAGCAGAGAACATGCATCTGTAAAACCACCAACAGGTGTACGGATAGAAGTACGCTGGAGTTGAAGTGAAATACGGAATGACATGGAAAAGTCTCGCAGTCGTGAAGAGACACTTTCTACACTTGCTTGCCACCAGAGACTTATTAGGTAGCGGTGATATGATATGTATAGGGAAGGGGAAAGGAATATTCATCACAGGAAAATTTTTCTTAACTGAATTTGAATTTAGAATTCCAGCGATAATTCCGAGAGGCTAAGGTATGTTTCCACTAAGTGTTCAAATTTATTCCATTTTGATAAATTTGAAGAAAAATGTATGGATCGGTTTCATTATTTCTTCAAAAGGATACGTGTTTGATTATACATAAGCAATTATCTAATTGCAGTGATCCAAAGAATACGCAAAAACTCGTCATATTATTATCAAATATTTCTATTATATGCTCTAAAATGTCAATTTTCCCAAAATCTAGAATACACAAAATAATCGACTAATCATATAGTATCTTTCCATGAATGGTGATCCGAATTAATGCTTTTTTTCTTGCAACTTCATATGCCATTATTTGTCTAAATCATACGAATTTGAACTTTTCCCAGCATATAAACGAATTAATAATTAAACTGGCAGTGGCTGTGGAAACCATGTTTAGTCCATGGATTTACACCATAATGTTGAATTACAATGGGATTTATTGAAAAGGCAGGCGATTAAATTTCCTTTTCAAAGCAATTCAAATTTAATTACAGCATCCGTGTCAAAGGAACATACAGAAATTCACCATATTGCGAACGTAAAGTGGAATCCACAAAGTATGATAAGCCCAAGGGAATCTGTTAATGACATTTCTGCTCCTTTCACCGACCGAAAGACCACAGAGCAAACACTGTGCCAATAATTCGTTCATCAACTGTATAGACGCATAAATATAAATGCAGTGTCAACTTAAATGCTCATGATAATTGAAATGGTACTGTGAGATACTCAATACTTTACAGCCGTGAAGCAATAAAGTAACTACAGCCGTGGGAACGAAGAGGTATTTTACATACCTAAGACCGCACTCTTTAAGGGCCACGGAGAAAGGTCAGGGGTTAAAGAAATACATATTATACTCATGTAAAAGCAAGAAATAATACTACTCCTAAGAGTGTATGAGTCAGGCTGCCTATGTTTCACACATGACTTGAGTTTAACGAGAAATTACTTTCACAGTAGTGTCCAAATAAATGAAGAAATCAAAAATATAACACTAGAGATACAATTATTCCTCTCTTGGACCCGCGGTGCAAAGTACCCCTGGTGAGTTCCAGTCGCAGGATAGTATTTAAATACAGAGCTTCAACGGATTATAATGTTCCACATGGATTAGATTTCGCTCTGAATACAGTAAGAATAATTAAATAGGTGCAATTAATTGAAACTTCCTATTACCCATATTATGTCCTAGTAAGTACCTAAATACTCTGTATTTAGGTACTTATGTTGAAGAGGGTAATAAAGGGGAGAATGTTGGGCAAGCGAGGTAAGGGTAGGAACAGGATAGGGATGTTGGACGGGATGAAGGGAGGAAAGAAGTACACCGAGATGAAGAGGGACCTGATATAGATTAGGTTGCTAGGTGGGGAGTCACAAAATGTTTATTTGATAGTTGTGTCCATCCAAAAACCTACCTTAACCGGTAGATTACCTGATAATAATTTAGGTACTTACTAGGACATAATATGGGTAATTTACCTCATGGATATATTTACTATCATTTTGATTTTTGTACGGAACTTTGTGCGTATGTAGATATTCTTTTAATTACGTACGAGTCTTCAGATGAGTTCAGCAATTGAAAATTTAAGTGTACTGCTACTTAGACTATGGCTCAATAAATTATAAATCTAAAGCAACATCCTCAGCGTGTTGCGTGGGAATAGGAAAAAACATTATATAAACCCTATTATCTCGACCTATGTAAATATTTAAGAATTTTTTACCTGAAATATTGAAGGACAACTTGAAATTTCTTAAAGTCTATGTATTATTACCGAAATAGTTTTATTAACATGGGTCTTTGAACCTATGTTACCTTTTTTCTTTGTGGGTAATCTCAAGCATAACCTCTCAGCAATGGCATGTTATTGCTTGACACCTTCAATTAGAAACGGCAAATTCGTCCAGCTAACGATTTTATAGCCTCATTTTAATGTCTATATATATTTGCTTTGCAAACACACCTTTGTAAGTCCATAGTGTAATAAAAGTCTCTGGCTTCTGGAATAGGACACAAGTAATTAAATTTCATGGTTACAGAATACTGATATTAAGGTAATTTCACAGCTCACCTTGGTTAATGACAATTATCTTTCCAATTACTCCTCTATACACTTGAAAGCAACGTGCTTTGAACAATTTCATTTTCTGAGCTCATTGTGCAATACATCACATGCAATGTTACGAATGCAGCAGAATGCAGCATTGGGAAAAATATGCACTCGTACTAGGATCCAACAATAGCAACACATTCACTCGAAACGACACAATTAAATAAGCGGGCGTTTACCATTTGATTAAAAATGGGAAGCGGAAAGCATTTTTCAGACCTACAGCTAAACATAGAGTCGTTAGGTTTGGACGCACCACTTTTAAAAGATGAAGGAGTAAGAACGTGAAAATTGCACAGAATATACGAGGTGTGTTCAGAAAATAACGAGATTTTTTAAATTTCGCGGGTTTGGAGAGACTGATTGCCCACAATTTTTTTTATATTGGTATACATGCCCCTAAATTATGATAATATTTTCAGCTGTGTTCATTGTTTACTTTGTCCATGGCAGCCGCAAAGCTTAGACGTGTTTCTATGAGCTCGGCGATTTTCGTTTGTTAAAAAAATGGATCAAAGAATTTGTATCAAGCTTTAGTTTCGAAGTCATTTCCATAAACTCATGTTTCGTCACCTGTTACGACAATGTCATCACTGGTGATGAAACCTGGGTTTTTGAATACGACCCAGAAACAAAACGCCAAAGCTCTGATTGGCACACCGACCAGTCCCCCAAATCCAAAAAGGCAAGAATGAGCAAATCAAAAGTGAATACAATCCTCATTATCTTTTCCGACAGAAGAGGAGTGGTGCATAAGGAGTTTGTCCCTCAAGGACAGACTTTTTACCCCTACGTGGATGTGCTGGAAAGTCTCCGAAAAAAGATCACCATGACTAGAAAAGACTTCTCCGCTATCTGGCAACTCCATCACGACAACGAGCCTTGCCACAACACACTACAAGTCCGCGAGTTCCTGACCAAACACCAGGTGCCAACGCTGCCCCAACCCCCCTATCGTCCTGACATCACCCCAGCAGACTTCTTTATGTTCCCTCAGATTAAGGCAGTCCTGGAAGGAACCCATTTTTCGTCCATAGAGGAGATCCAATCAGCCGTGACGAAGACCTTGCGAGAGGTCCCCGAAGACACCTTCCAGGGCGCATACCGGTCATGGCAGAGTCGCTGGAAAAAATGTGTAGAGGCCCAAGGATAGTAATTTGAAGAATTTTAATTGTTTGTGCAAATCTGTCGAATAAATTACTTTAAAAAAATAAAAGCATTGCTTTTGGAACGCACCCTGTATTTTCCAGCAAAGTCCTCTGTTTGACTCCTAAAAGTGCATTCTGATAAATTGAGGAACAATTTACTACGCTAGCCATTAAAAATTCCTTCAACAGAGGACAAAAAATAGTAGAAGATTGGTCTCAGATATCTCACCCCTAATTGTCCATATGACCTGTGTGGTCCTCCAACCTTCAGAATGAAATGGAACGGTGCATACACGTGCGAACATTTAAAAATAAAGTATACATTTTAACAATTGGTCTTTAATTTTCGGCGTAAGACTAATCAAGATGATTAACTTATAAGAAGGAAATTAATTTATGGGCCTACCTAATGTGGCTTTTGGAGGTTCATACGTTGTTCTCTGGCGCGCCAATTATTTTTTGCATGCTATACATTATATATGTTACTTTATTATTACATGTTTTGAAGCTACATGTGCTTATACGCCATGCTTTTAATAATGAAAAAGAATGAACGAACCCCGCGGTGACAAGAACAGGAACTGATTTCTTCAGGACAAAACCGGAATGAGAAAATGAGGAATTCTTTGTTCATATTCGTAAGGTATTTCAATTAACATGGTACATCTGGAAAAAGCAATTGAAATTTTCCTAAATATCACCTGAAACAGATAAATAGTGATAGGGACATGGGGTTAAATCACTGAGTTTTTTTGCATAACTTGCAAACTGACACTCCAGTCACTCGATAGGCGTTTTGTAGCTGATAAAATCGTGTTATAAAAATGTCAAAATTCAAGCTTCACCGTAACCCAAAATAAGGCTTAGCATATTGAAAGGAATATTGAACATAAATATCGATAAAGGTAAGAAAGTGGGTAAAAGGGCTGGCGATGATCTATGGATTCCATGTCAAAGGTACCCCAAACTTAAGTATCTCTCTGAGCTTGTATTTCCTCAATATTTAATTTATGCATCCGGTTGATGTATCAACCATAATATTCTCAAATGAAAACTCATTACCATCTCTCCGCCTCAATAACTTAAGCCACCGATAAACGCTACCAAGAATAAAGTACGTGAATAAGACCGAATTCCTATCATCGCCGGAAAAAGCGGTTAGAGTGATAAATATCCCAAAATAATATGATTTCTCTTTGATTAAAATTTCTGAAAGACAGAATCTTTTGAAGAAAAATTGTAAAAAAGAAGGGTCTGTACTAGGAAAGGAATCAATGTGAGCCGGCTAAGAAAAAAACAATAGTTTCGCAACCAGCGCAAGCCAAAATCAATTGATAATCACCAATTAGTGAGAGAATAAATATGTAGCTTTTGCTGGATACCATTCGAATATCATGGGAACTTTTTCCTAATAAAGTCCTGATAGAAAGACACCAAAAGATTTGCTCTAAGGGAAATTTTCAGTGGCCTTCTGGGAATCAATCGAACTCAACAATCAGCCATTTTTTCAATTTTGGGTGAGCAAAACATGATACACCGAAAGATTTTGAAAGAATTTGCCTCTGCGGCAAAAATCAAAACACTGCCTGACATCCGAAGCTGCTTTCAACAATTCTTCAATTCCGCATACATTATACATGCCTTCATTTCGTCCAAAAGCCTATCCATTTCCTCCCCAACCTCTGTTATCTAACGTCCATCACAGTCTTTAGCACCCCATCTCCAATCAGATTACTTTGCACCCATCATTCCTGCCTCCTTTGGGTTTGACCCAGCGATACTCTCTCCTCCCCTACTATGCGTAACACTTTGGTTCTAATGTCCTTCTAATTCACCTTTTCAATCCTTCTCCACACCCACATGTCAAAAGACTACAATACACTCGTATCATTTTGCTTAAACGACCATGTTTCAGTACCGTACAAAACTACGCTCCAGATAAAAGTTTTGACCAGTATTTTATTAACATCCCTTATCAACTCCCTTCATCATCTCCCGCTATCCATTCCCTTCCCATTGTGAGAGTTGCTTAGCCTATTGCAATTCTTATTATTACGCTGCTCCTATTTTGAACATTTTGGTCCAAAACAATTTCGAAATAGGTAAAATGTCCTACCTACTCTGGTATAAAAAAAACCATAAACACAGTATTCAACCCGAAGGTCGGTTTGGTAGGTTATGGTAGAGTTCACACAGTACTAAGCCCGACGGCGTGTGAAATTCTAACATCAGGGTAGGGGGGCCAGTTCCTTTCCCTGTGTCGGTTATGGTTTCCCAGGAGGATCTGGTACCCAAAAAATCACATAGCTTGTTGGGTGGAGCTGCAGGTGCCCAGAGTGCCTTGCCCGGGAATCGAACCCGGAACTTCCGGTCTATGACCTCCTAATTTAACATTCAACTTAGCTTTCCTCTCTTCGGAAACTGCCAAAACTTTGTGTTTTTTACATTGATTTCCACTCCTTGGCTGATTGGCTAACTAAACCTTGATCATTCGCGGATCAAATTCATGTTATGATTTCCCCACTGACTTTCATTCCTATCTCATGTTTTCTCTATGCTTGTTTTACCATTTCCAGTATCATATATTTCCAGTACTATTCTTATATCATAGTTATAGTTCAAAGGGCGATTGTGAATTTAGTAGGGTCATTTAGAAAAAACAATGACAAGGAATGAATGCAAAAAATACGTTCATCCAAAATACTCAAGATTGAGTCCAAGCTTCGTACTCGTAGTTTCTGGAATCGCTCATGTGCTGATTTTAACATTCACTCTTGCCATAATCTATAAATGGAGATCTGATCTTAAAACTATCTAACTGACATTTCTTCAACGGGGGTAAATTAAAGTCTACGCTCGCAACAAAACCCAGAATACTGATTTTATTTTACATTTTTCTGATCTCAATGCTGCCCGGATTTTCACCCATTTTTTAATTTAAGGTTGCCCATGACTAGATTTCGTTTTACTCGAAGATTTTGGATGAAAATTTGGCTGAAAGAAGTGCCAGAGTTGAAAGACAAACAATACTTATAAATAATTATCCATTTTACCAAAAAACAAAACAGTTAATTCAAAAGATTCAGACATTTCACCTCCTCTGTCGGATGGTGAGATGTCTGAGACCTTGCATCTTTCCCACCATTCAGCAAACACAAGGGTGGTCAGAAAAATTTCCGACCTAACAAAGATACATGAAATTTTTCCTGAAATTTTCTGAATCGGAAAATTTTCAGACCACCCACGTATATCCATGGTATTCATAGATGAATTCCGCTCCATCTTATCTTTACTCTATTTAAGGTCTCTTAAAAGTTAAGTAAAGGCAAAGAGAGAGAAATAAAAAGAAGGGTACAAATCGGAATTCGATACCCACCCCCGCATAGGAAACTATCGTCTGGTAAAGGTGGATCATGCGTTCGACTGCTGCCGGGAGCGACTCCTTCCTTGGATGAAGTGATGTATTTGGAGACGAGGAAGATAAGGATAAGGGGTTTGAGGGGAAATGTGTGTGGCAAGGGAACTAAATTATAGAGAGGAAATTATGGAATTGGCAATGGGAAAAGGGATGGACACGGATGAGGAATTCCATTCGAGAAGGTTAGGGATTGGGTAATTAATTTGACATTTGATGCCGAGTGTGATTGATCAAAGACGGTCAATTACCTTTCGAGTCTCATGAAGAGCGTTTTCATCACGTTAAACGCTACATGAACCTTAAAGGAGAAAAAGAACATTAGAAGAGTAAGAATTGTAGGCTAAGTACCTTGGTCCATTGACCCTTGGACAAGAGACGAAGGAGTGGATTGAATTAATCGTCATTCCACACTTGAGCTGTGCTATCTTCTTATACTTTTTGAAATGCAGATGAAGTCCTTAAAATACTTATAAAAGTTCTTTATTATGAGAATCTATCATTAATAGCTTTAAATTTCGGTGCATGAGACAAACTTCATGCGCCACCATTCTGCAAACAATTACAATGTCCGAATTAACGGTCGAACTGAAATTAGTGGAAAAATAAAATGTAGATAGTGAATATTTTATGGGTAACATCTGGAATTATTTTGTATTATTTTAATCTGGCCCGTGGTTTTCTCAATCCAAGATAATATTTTCGTACATTAAGAAAATATGGGAAATATAAGGCGAATTCATCTCGTGATGTTTCGTACGAAGGTAGAAGATAGTTAATTAAGTTAGTAACAGATATGTTTGTCTACCTCCAACGTTCCGTGATTTGTAAATGTTTGAATAACCACCACTTCAGTAATAAACCCTAAGGTTAGCTCGATGGGTAAGGGTAAAGCTCATCTAAAATTAGGCCCTATATGGTGTGTGAAATTCATGCTCGATGTTCTTTGCCCTGTGTCTCCAGTGGTTTCCAGGCAGAGATTGTTTCCAAAAAATGACGAGAGCTTGGATGAAGCTTAGAATGCGCAGAGGTGTCACCGTGAATCGAAATCAGGCCCTCCGGCCATTAGACCAGGGCTCTAACTACTAACTACTAAGCCTCATGGAAATTAAAACAGAGTTATAAGTTCCTTAGCAAAGCCCGTAGAACTACAAGGAAGGACATTCATAAGATTAAGGACATTGACTGGGTATGAAGATCGGGTAGGAAGAGAGTGAGAGAAGAGGTGGATGTCATCAAAAACATATTTTAGACGTGATTAACACGAGATTTTTCAATGCATTAAATTTGAAATCATAATTTTAAACACTTATTATCACTGTGAAAAAGACAGTTTAAGAAATCTCAATAACAACGCACGTAAAATTGTAATAGAACGAAAGGGCGATATGTAATTGAGAAAACGAGCGAGACGAAGGAAAAAAAATAAATCCAATAGATTCACTATACAAAGGAACCATAAAGAAAGTGCTTTCTCAAAAGATGAATATATGTGGGAGTGAATGATAAAGACAACACGCAAGACTAAAATAGCAAGTAGTAAACATTTCCAGCCGACGATGATCACTTTGTCATCTTCGGCTACATCAGCTTTGTCATATTTCAGAGGCGAAGGAGACCACAAATTCAGCAAGAGGATATGGAAAATGATTAAGAACAATGAAAGGAAATTAATGATTAAGTAATGGATCACGAATTAGATGACGGTTCGAGAGAAAAAAGTAGTTAGGTAATTGAAGAATGGAGAAATAGGTGGAGATAAAAAGGTTCGTATGAAGGGCACATAAATGATGAGCAAGCTCTCGGAGTTGAGAAGCGGGATGTTGGGCAAGTTGAGGGAAATGAGGGCGGGGGAAGGAGAGGGGATGAGCCGAGAAGTAAAGAGTGGGCGATACCCAAGGAGGGGGATCACATGGACCCAACAGGAGAGGATAGGGATGGGGACGAACGCTCCGGAAAGGGAAAGCGGAGGGAGATTCAAGGGAAACTTTGAGAAGGGGGGAGGGAAGGGCTACAGGGAGAGGTTGACGGATGAGGAGAACGGATGCACGTGAGCGCACCGTGTGGGTTATCCGGAAATTGGGATTTGTGCGGGGGCGTGAGGAGTGAGAGAGCCCGAGGAGGTGTCGACTGGGAATCTCTGTGGGACGGGAGGGTGCGAGAGGGGATGGAGCGTGGTCGGAGAGGGGGAAGCAAGAGGGAGTGGAATATTTTAAGGTCGTAGGCGGCGTACGAGGCTGACGGATGGCGTGTGCGTTTGATAATGGCCATTCTATTTAATTACTCGCAAAAATTCTCGCGTGCGAGATTAATTTATTAGGGTAGTTCTGAAAACTGAAAAGCTTCCTTGCAAGAGAGATGGAGACAGGGAGAGTAATTGAATCGGACTCCGACTTTTCCCCATGCCTTAACTACATGCATCATTTTATGTATATGCACCTAAATTTTTTCCTACCAATTTTATCGAGGTTTTACTCTCCTTTGCTTAATCGGATTTCCATAATATCTCCTCCAACACGCTACAATTGTTCCCTCTGATTTCACAGTGCTACTCCCTAACTTCTTCATTATTTATTGCATCCTTTTGAAATGTATGTAGTTTATCAAAAATATTTTGACAAATAAAAATACGAACGCTATATAATATACGTAGGTACATGTGATATAGTATACACAGAGATGCAATTCTATTATAATTGGTGTTATAACGTTTAAGATACCAGTACACTTTGAATGGACACTTAATAAAAAACTTCATCTGCTTGGTTAAAATAAATTAACTGCTTCGTCTAAGAAAATAATCAAACATAAATCAAACTGTTCTTGAAATCCGCACAAGTTCTACGTCCCTTCATTCAATCCAAAATGCTCATCTTTTTCCTCCTACCCCAACCCCACTTACCTAACAACCTCCCATCCCTCACATTGTTTAACAATTCCTCGCCAATTAAAATGCTCTGTAACCACATTTCTTGCCACCCCTGCATTTCGTTCAACAATCCCCTCTCCTTCCCAACTATGCTTTGTACTATTTTTTTTCATTTCCATCAATTTTACCTTTTCAACCTTTCTCAAAACCCACATCTTAAAAGCGTCCAACCTACACCCATCAATGCAACTATGTTGCAATGTAAATGTTACAAATTATTGCAATGAAATGCATGTTAGCGGATGACTCCGTTAAAAGTTACTGTTGCGGCATCTCCCGCAGTTTCTTGAAATACACCCATCATCTTATTTTAAGGTTCATGTTTCCTCTCCGTACAACAAGCACCACGCTCCATTATAAGATTTTCACTAATCTTTTCTAAATATTCTTACTCAATTTCCACCCAAGAATATTTCACAAAAGGAAAGGAAATTGCTGACAGAGATGTTGAGTAGAGATGTTAATAAAGATTCGTCTTAAAAGTTAGAAATGTACTTGTGCAGAGAATTATATTAATTATCGTCTCCCAAGGCATTAAAATTGGAAAACAGTGAAATTGAACTAAGTTTTGTGAATTATCCTGATTAAATCTGAGAGTAAATAGCACAGGATTGCTCAATAAGCCATTGAGTAAATCGAGCGACAGCCGGCGGTCACGAAGATGTACAATGAATTGCGGGTACTTGCTTCACAACTTTCATGCTGACTATTCAATGTATCAGGAGATGACAAAAGAGTCCTCGTTATTCTAACGGAAAGGATGGTAGCGTTTTAAGTGCGGCTCACCAACTGCCTGAGCATCCTCAACGAAGTTTGACGCAATGCATCAGATGACACATATTGCAACTCAGTTCACTTCACAGCAGTCAAGAGAGGCAAGCGAGACGTGAGGGTTCTCTGGGGCTTTACTTTAATCACCATTAGAGCGATGATGTTGACTGAACTTGAGCAATGTTTTAATTGCTAAACGTTTTTAAATCGCTTGATATGAAATTTGTTCTTGCCAGATGCAGCTTCGGTGAGTTCCGCCAATATTCATTGAATAAATAGAAACTACGATCATGCAGTCATAATCATGTAATGCATAAGCATTTAATGATATAATATAGTCCTAAAAGCTGTCAGCCACTCTTTTATGTGGTCTTTGCTTCCAGTTATTGAGGTAGGTGCGTGGTAGTTAAGTGGGTAGAGGGCGGGATTTCTGGTCCGAGGGTCCGAGTCCGAAACTGGATTACTGCTAGCGGCAAAAGGAAAGGAAATGGACCTTCTATTCTTTTATGTGAATTTGACACGCCATAGGGCTTAAGCACGAGGTGAGATTAACGAAACCTACGGAGCCAACTTTAGAATTTTTTAATCACTACGAGTGTTTTATTCCTTGTAGATTACAATGCCTTGGCAGACACATAGCCCATACAATTCGCTTTCTTCTATTTAATCATTTCAGAAAAAAATTCCAGTTTTAATAGAACATCATCCACCAATTCAATCAATTTAGCTTTTTCCTATCGTCTAAATTCCTACATTTTCATATTCCCGATTTTACAGACAAAAGACACAATCAATAATCCTAAGCTATTTTTGCATTCAATGTCTCTGTTCAAATACACTGATTTTAACTGGAAATAATTCTAAAATTCATGAATATATTTTACTGTTTCCATTTTGGTTCTTGCTACTTTTTCACCATACTTCATTCAGCAACACCATTGGAATATTATAACTGTTTTCCTTGGTTTTCATTTATTTAAAATTACAATGATTATTACAAATTTTTGTTTCGTATCTCTAACAATCGATTTTACAGCGCATGATGTTTTAGAACACTAATATAAATCATACTCTGGTTTTTTAACATAAAGTCTAATAGTACTAAAGAAATTCCCTAAGCATATGCATTACGGTCGTGAATCAATTTAAACAAAAAAATCCCGAGACCGTAAACTTGAAGTTTACGGTCTCGGCATTTTTTTGTTTACACATGCTTGTACAATACCTATAAATATTCAGGTATTAATAATAATCCTCTGATTGACAAGTAAAAAAATAAAAACTAATTAAAATTTAAACATTTTAATAATATCGAATTCTGGAGTGGAATATTTGTGATTGTAACTTTAAAGTGTGAAAATACGATTTAGCTTTTTAAGGACTTCGTTATTTTAAAGTATAAAATAAAGATAAATATCTGTGCTCTAACAAATTTCTTTTTGTCATAAATTTGGTACTCTTAAATATAAGTTAAATATAACTTGTAAAATAAATATATATGTATATATATATATATTAAAAATATATAAATAAGTTAAATAACTTAATATTAATTTATTTTAATTAAATCATCCTAAAATTGCTTCGTTAGAAAAATATATTCACTAGTTAGGTTTACGTAATAAGAGCTATTGTTTTCTTCCAACGGTAGCGAGTGGCTTCAATATTGTCGTGTCACCTAGGATTAGGTCATCGTGATAAGTACCTTTTCGAGGTGTATGCCTTCCGATCGGATGAGGACGCGAGTGAGGGGGTGGAGAAACATAAAATTCTCGAAAGGGCTTTCTTCATCGAATGAGGACTCGCTAGTTCTTTCGGTAGATGACGCAAGGTGCGATACGGTAACCACATTAACTGCAGTGCCACCGACGCGACGTCCTCGTCTCACTTCATAGCCTCTGATAGCATGGGTGCACGGCGTGGGAATAAGGATCCGTTGTTTCAGCTGCATTTCAAGGTTTAAGCTGGGGTGGGGAAACGGTGCCGTGTACCTAGGCGAGCGAGGCGAACGAAGCAGAACGAGGAGGGGCAAGCAGAGGCATAAGGAAGCCTGCAAACATTAGGATATGTGCAAAGCTTCACAGAATAAGGTACAGACTAATTGTATTTTACAATGCAAAAGAATACGCAATTTTAGGCTACCACTGAAAAGAAGTGATGAGTAGCACCGAGGAAGAGTAGTAGCATTGATCGAAACTAATGGTTGTTGAAATAACAAAATTAATGATATTGGAGGTATGGTTACTGAAGAGACTTCCGTGGTGATTCGAAGATTACTCCATTGCTTTCAAGTTCCATCTGCGTAGGATAATCTTGATACAGATTATCTTACGTGGGAGGAACCTGAAATCCGTGAACTCGTGATATTGGAGAGTAGTTGAAAAGAATGGCAAACATTACATTACAACTTTGAAAATATGGTGAATACTTATGAATGGAGAAACATTATATGTAATTAAAGATTCATCTCCAAGTTTGACTAAAATAAAATATGGTTTTTAACATCATTAAAAGTATTTAAGAATCTTCGCATGTGTGTGACTTTCAATTACATCGCATATATTCTATGATTCATTAGACTTTTTCAATAACGTTTTCACCATTTATGAAGAAATATCGAACCATAGAGATCACAAAATACTTTCAGCATTAATGTTGATTTAAATTTTTTTTCCATGAAATCTTACAACCTTATGTAAGTCATCATCGTTCCTATTCTCTGTCACGCCATCCAATACGATTAGTCTCTTCCTCCACCTCCCGCTTCGATAAAATGTTCCCTTCAATTAACAGTGTCAACATTCCGTGAACTCTTAGAACCTCCAGAATTCTTTCTTCCTTCATTGTCTCCGCAATTCACCACAACAGTTCTCTCTCCTCTTTCATACTACATGACGTCAACATTTTCCTTTATCTTTTCCTAACTTTTTCGTATTTTTAATGAAATTCTCATCCACTCTCATCATTTTCTACACGACATTGTAAAATTTGCTAGGGGCAAAATAGAAAAATTTTAAATGACATTAATTTTAATTTATTATGCTGGCGTAATTGCTGCAGTGGTGCATAAATGGTTGAGTGGTAAGGTTTAAAATGTTCAAAACTTATCCGATACGTCTCTTCTGTAAAATTGCATCTCACGGCATTAATCGAAACTGAACTATGATGCAACCATCACTCGATGACATGGTCAAATAATAATTCTAAATACGGTTTCGTCCGTAAAATTTAATAAGCGTGACAGTTACGCTAAAACATACACTTCTTTGGATAATTATCATCTTTGGTCATCAATCTTAGGATTGATATGACGCTCAATTTTTCCATCGCCACTCATTTCTTTCACCGCCGAACCTTCTCATTCCTACAAAGAGATTGTCTGCGAAAACAGCCATAACTTACTCAGTAGCTCTTTTCATTCAATTTTCCAAGACGACTGTCCCCAACTGACCTTCTTCAGGTCTTCAATTAATATGTATCCGATAAGTTTTCCCTTTTTCCTTTCAGAGTTTTCATTAGACTTCGTTGTTTTCTTGCTCTCTACCGAGCAAGCCTTTGTTGTTTTCTTGCTCTAAGCCTTCTTCTTTAACAGTTAGATAGATTTATTTGATCATAATTTTCCTATTACAGCTCATTGTCAATTCTGTAAATCTTCACCATCTTCTGTTGATTTTGATCGTCTTAATAATATAAAAAAACTAAAAAGAGAGTTTCAGCACCACTTTAATTTTTGCTTCCTTCAAGGCTTTGATGCGAGCTGTTAGTAAACTTTTCTACTAGAAATCGTCTTTGGTCCGGATTGCTCCAATTATTATTTTATTTCTACCAATCCCATTTCTATTGCTTCTGCTTTCCAATTATCAATACTCTACCATTTCTTCTAGCTTTTGAATACCCAACAATGACTGTAATTATTGTTTCCTTCTACTATTCTGGCACATGCTATACCATTGCATTATTTTAATTAAACCCATTAAAGTTGTACCTCTTCATACTCTTTATTAATTTAAGAATCATCTCCGACAACTACACTCTTATCTACACCACATCAGCTTTTCCGTCTGCAAAAGGTAACATACTGATAATTCATCCACATCTACATACATAATTGCTCCGTGGATATGCACTAGTTACCTACAAGGGCACATAACGTATTCGTATAACCTATAATTTAATCGAATCCAGAATTAATATCAAGGGTGACCGTTATAATATATTGATACTAGTATTTAATTAATCATAACCACTGGTAGTCATTCAAGAGTTTGAGGACAAACTAAAGACCGACCAAACTGGGACTTAGGCTGGTATTAATTTGAAGACTGAAGGTGTTTCAATAACTATTTCAACAATCCCCAGGTATTGTCATGAGGTCTGCTCCGAGTTTTAAATGAATGGAGACACCCCCAAGTTGGAGCTTGAGGGATATTACGAAAGCTTTGAATAACTGAAGAGAGGAAAACGGTACGTCACAAGTGGCCTGTTCACTATCAAAGGAGAGCCCTGAAGCGTGAGGATAGCTGACGCCTCTATATGTATACACATAGCGATGTTTACATTAAAACTAAAAGAAAAAGAAGAACAACGCTTCAAGCATTAGATGAGTAGAAAGGATCTCACGTTGACGCTTTCGATTCGTTGACGATTTTGACCGAGCAGGAGTTACAAAATAACTGGGAACGCTACGGGGTAGTTGTCTCTCGCCTACCACGAGAAACTTCCTATTCACCTTTGTTTACATAAAATATTTGGCTTTATATTACTTTGTCACTTTAAATACAATATAGTTCCAATTCTGGTAATTTAGTGCATCTCTATATTATGAAGAAACTCGGAGTCACGAGTGACCGATACACCAGCAGAGGGGACATTACGAATTTGTCATCGAGGTCGTGGACTGCGGCGTCTCTAGTTTTTCAACAGTAGAAGTCTTTGAGTGAGAAACGGGAATCGAATTTTATTTCCTATTGTTGGTAAACATTACTCAAGTTGTCACGCACGTATTTAATCGAAACATGCTCCAGTTAGTGTTGGTGCGAACGAGAAAATTTGCAAAGGAAACTTGGAAGGGTGGAATACGGAAATTGCAAATGTTCACGAAGCATAAGACAATTTCAAGCAAGCAAACAACAATTGAATTTGGAGGAAAATTAAATGAAAAAACCGCTCACATAATGGCTGAACTATGAGTCCTCTTTGCCCGGGAAGTGCCTTTCATGTTTTCTCTCGCTCAGTTTTCATTGTAAGTGTATGTTTTTGATTTCATGGTTGTTCATGTAATTAGCAAGAGCGTTTAGCTATTGCTTTCAGGTACACATGAAAGCAAATTTGAAGAATTTACTTGAAACAGAAAAGTTTGCAGAAACCATTACGAATGTCGAAATAACCGAATATATATATATATATATATATATATAGATGATGCGGAAGTACTCACGAGAGCAATATAACTTTTAAGTAAGTTAAGTAAAGTTATGTATATATATATATATATATATATATACAGGTATATATGTATATTACTTTCTTTTCATTAGCCAATTGTTGTACCCGAAATTTATTTTCTATTCATCATGTGAACCTGTGCCACTTTAATTGCAACTTAATGTTTTTTCTTGACTGATTTATGGGAAATTGCGCTAATAAATATGCTATATACTTAACACTTCCAGGCTTAGAAATATGCTATAGTCATTTCAACCCCTATGATTCTTGGAGGCGTGATGTAAATGTGGCCATATACTCATATTGGCATGCGTTTGATAAACAAAATTCATAGTTAACGTTCCATTTAGTGTAATTTAATTTCATTAGTAAATAATACCCTTATACTTTACCATGAGATTAATGTATCAGCATTGCTCTATTAAAGCAGGCGAAATAATACTTTTTGAACGCGAAGACAAGGGCTCAACTAAGTATCACGCAATAATATAATGGTCATAATTGATTTCCTCAAGCTTAAAGCTACCTTCGAGGAGTTGTAACGAATACTGCTTATTTATCCACAAGAAGATGAATGAGAGGAGTTTTTCAGTTTCATCCAGAATTGAAATATACTATTAGTTTGTTTCATTTCTATGAGGCGCGTCACTGTAACGTAATGGATATGTAATGGATAAATGGACAAAATGCATCAAAACATTTTCAGTACCAATTTAGTACCTAAAAATACCTATTCGCAATAGTTCGTCAATGAGTTTCACGCAAGATCGTTTAATACCGCCTTAAAGGCCTACAATGCTATTAGACACCTTTTACCTCTCCGGTATAATACGGAAAGGTCTAAAGATAGAGAGAGAGCAGAAAGCCAGATGTTTTATGTTTCCAAAAGGGTATTTTTGAATTAAAATCTTTTGTTCCGTAAAGCTATTCCATCAAAATATGAATTAATAATTTTTATCCCAGTTGATCGTATTTTAGGTAGAAGTTAGAGAAGAAATGGGATGGAAGTTACTTAATTTTCATATTTTAAGGGTCCTAAAAGTGATGGGAAATACTTTCAAAGAAGAAAAATAATTGCAGTTTCATTTGATTTCCTGCCCGTTGTCTCTGAACCAAACAGTTTGAAATGATTGTACTGAATGCGTAGGCAGTTGCTGGCTCCGACCTTTTCATGAGAGAGCCCTTTCGCAAATGATGATAGTTTGCCTGTTATGTAAAACGATATAATTTGAAAGAAGCTCTCTCTTATTAATGCCACGCATATCCAACATCTTTTGCCGTAAATTGTAACTTCATCAATGTTTCCGCTGAAGTTTTGTACTCGCAAAAATGACATGTACTAATATCTCTTAAAATATTATTCCCATTGAAATGACCCCATTGAAAATAATATTTTTTTTCAAAATGAAATGCCAGTAGGCGTCAATTGAGGAGTGAAAAGTTTAACTTTGCGCAGTTTCTCTCATTTTACCTCTCGATAGGAAAACGTTTCGCAAGAATGGTAGTTCCAATCGCCACTCCTTATATTGGAGATCGGAAACACGTCAGTATCTCGAGACAAAATATTGATTGCAATTTGCCAAACAAAGTTGTAAATGGAAATAGTGTTTGTAGGCGAGACCTGGCGTATATGTATATTATTTTACGAGCACTGAACAATTGCCGATATTAATTGATTATAAATTATCTCTTTGATTGTGAACTAGTTGATTTTAAAGTGTGATTCATTGAAAAGTTCAAACTCTTTCTCAAGAAAATGAGGCTCTGCAATTAGAATAACGTTTACGCGAAAAATACCTCAATTTCCAATTCCTTATCCGATTAGAATCGATCTCAAAATGTTTTTACCGCATTCATTAAGTGGGACTGACAGCAATAAATGATGACCATATTCATTGGATGCTAAAGTTATCTTTTTTCTGAATGTAATGCTAATCTTCGCCTGATTTCGAGGCAATTGTTAATGGTAGAAAACGATCACGGCAAAATGCTTACATATTACGTCTTGAAGTCAACTGTTCTGATTTTTTTTACCTTTTCTCATTTTTCCTCGTCTTTGGATAATTACTCTCGGACATGAGGTACAGGACGAGTCCACTCCAGAGGGGTACGTAAAAAAATCCGTTTAGAGGTGATTTAGGTAAAAAAGCAGAGTCCCGTTTCTTAAAGCTACAAGTGATTTTACAAGTCTTTTAAGAAAAGTTGTTAATGAAATTTGAACGCATAAAAAATTAAGTTTTCTCTGAAAAGTCGCAGTGACAATTTTTTAAAAGTATTTATTTCCATCAGTTGTTATACGAATAAAGTGCGAGGAATTTTAAATTGAAATTTAACTTTGCTCGTAGATCATCGTGAGCTGAGCGGAAAAAACGTGGCTTGGCATATTTTATGCATGCATTTTAATATGTATAAATGTGACATCAACTCAACACCTTTGCTTAAACAAGCCTTGGCATAGTTGAACGAAACGATGAATCTAACCTCG
Organism: Hetaerina titia; assembly: GCA_037158775.1. Classification (NCBI taxonomy): domain Eukaryota; kingdom Metazoa; phylum Arthropoda; class Insecta; order Odonata; family Calopterygidae; genus Hetaerina; species Hetaerina titia. The sequence goes on along the minus strand of CM073769.1, from coordinate 84,616,112 downwards.
TAGACTTTTCCTTTTTCCACCATAGACAACTGGCGATCTGATCTATTCTCGTTCATCTCACACATTTCCAAAATTGAGCGTTGAGCTCCGCCTAAAATAAACATGGATGCGAAGTAGATTGGAAATTGCACCAAATACCTGCTTTAATAATCCAGGCATTCGTGTTTGGGCTATCCTGAAACCTACTGCACTAATCGTAGGAGTGCTCTGTGGCGTAAAGACTCACTGATAGACAACATCAAGCATTTCCCAATTTATAGTGCGAAAGAAAATTCATTTTCGGTGGGCATGCAGCTATCAACCTACTTTCAGACCCTGCCTGCTCCGTACACATGATCCCAGAGCATAGTAACCGCTCAAACGACGATAGCGGACATGAATACTACAAACTCAGACGAGTCTCCGACCTATATGCAATATGATGCTTGCCAGAGACTCACAGGAGAAAAAAACTACCTAATATAAATAAAAATGAAGTCAAATAAATTCTATTAAAAACACGAAAGACACCTGAAGATGACGTTGTACGTCGAAACCCGGGTCGTGTGTTTGTGAAACACGAAAGACCTCAAAGCATATCTGGAAACAGCTTTAGCTGGCCTGCCTAATGATGAACACCAGAGCCCGAACCATCGCGGAATCTCGTGCAGTTCTGGTTAAAGACAATCGTAGCCGTTGAATCTTTGATTGTGTGGCGTCACTTCTTATACTCAATGGGCACCAATTTTAGTGGAGTAGAAGGACCGTTTTAAGGTCCACTTGTCCTGTGTCCGTGTGTTGACGTCGCATGAGAGCGTGGATTTTAGATTTAGTGCTTGAAAATTGACCGGACCGAGGTCCGGTCAATTTTCAAGCACTGTGAGAAGATTTGCGGAAAGTTATTGGCGTTAGTTCTCCCGTGGACCGTGAATGCTCCCTTACCGTCGGGGGATTGGCAGATATCTACTCATGCGTTGAACTTCACAGCCCGTTTTTTTGTATCAATTACCTTCGAATATCCATTACCCTGAAATTGCAGCCAGCATTATCCAAAAAAACCCGAAGTAATCATCAGTCTGTACCAGCAACGCTAATTGTGTTTCGCTGTAAGCTTAATTTCTGTTCTCAGCAGCCTCGTTGACACCAAAATCATATAACACCCTTTCTGGGGTGTAAACACGGATGCACCTTTGGTGCTCGTGCAGAGGCCCTTGCTTTTTTCTCAGATATGTGCGCGAGATCCTGTGGTATGGCAATAAATCATCCGGAGTAAGTGAGTGTGGCTATTCACAGTACAAATACCCACTCGTTTCCACAGCAAACGTGGAGGTGGAATTTCAAAAATCTTTTCATTTATGTGTATAGTACAGTACTGAGAATATCGATCTAGAGAAAAATAACCATTAAGAATATAGAATACAAATTGAATGATCAATAACATAATAACTTATTAATACTAGATGAGTCAAAGTGACCTTTGCCGAAGAAAATATACGAAACGGACGTTATATATTCACCTACAATATAGAGAAGAAGAGAATGAAATTTTTATTAGTAATATTTCTCCGGATTAACATAGAAGAATTTTCGAATGAAGGAAGAATAGATATTCTTCACAAAACGTTTTATTTGGTACAATTAGTTTCAACGCATAGGCGTCTTCCACGGATATCTATTATTTTGCCAAATTTAAAAGAAGCACCAAATAAAAGGTTTTGTGGAATATATCTAGTATTATTCTTCAATTCGAAAATGAATTTCCTCGTAGTCATATCTCATGCCATCGAGTGTATGGAAAAAATTTCTCTCATATTTTACTCATATAACATTTTTGCGATTGACGAGATAGAGCCAAATGTTTTGGATGATAATACAGGCAAATACAATCTTGTATTTTCACGCAATATTGGTAAAAACATAAGTTTTGCGTGTTAACATCTTTTCATGCACAGGACAGCTTCGGAAAAGAATCTATATCTAGAACTAACCTTTTCGGACAACTCTTAATTTCATTTATTGGAGTTGCGAATAGAATATCCAAATTCTAACCTAAATTATTACTTCGGTCTCAGCATGATTTTTTCCGATAGAATTAGCTTCGAAACTACAATGGAAGGGAAATCGTAAACTTGTCAGGATTTTTTTTTAGCTATCCTTCAATTTGGTGGTCAACGAACGCGCACTAAATCTTTCACAAGGGTGGCGGTGCACGGGGAAACGGGTGGCAGTGGGAGAATGGTGGAGAGGGAATATTGAAGGTATTAAGGGAATGTTTACGGCGCTTTACACGTTTACGGCCATGATGGAATGCATACCCGCATGAGAGCTTGAATGCGCCACAAGTCAACGTTCTGCGTGTTTGCTACATTGTCTGGGAGAGAGATGGCGCTGGTACTGCGTTCCTTTCGTAGGGTTAGGCAAGGAGTGACGGGAGGGGTTGACCTTGGACCAAAAGGGGGAGATGTGAGTTTCTCGGGTTCATTCGGGAGTTCTCTAATGGCGTGGAGCGCCAGTGGGCTGCATCGTCACGAAAATCAGTTGTGGGCGTCAAGGAAAATTTAGTCGATAGATGAGCACAAGAGTTCTAGCAGAGATAAAAATGAAAAAGTATCAATAGAGGTATGAAGATAGGTTTCTAAACTTTCATATTATCCAATCAGACATCACTTCTGCGGCTTTCGATTAAATTGAAGATAAAGAAGTAGATATCCTCATCTGGTTAACAAAATAAAACACATTGCTTTTGCCAATGTGATTCTGTCAAAATACTCGGAAGTTGATCACTAATAAAGTTTATTCGTCGATAAGAGACATTTCAAACCAAACAGGTTGATGACCACATCCGATGAGTCTGTTTTTATTTTCTACGCTAAATGCCACTGAGCTCCTACTCAAACGTTCTCAGAGGATCAATAGTAATAATGAGAACATTCTGGTAAACCAGGAGGGGCAATTTGATAACCATAAACTGGATTGTGTTACATGCGGCAAAATCCACACGGAACAAACTGGCAGGGTTGTCAGAGTGGTAATTTTGCGAGATTAGTTTGGAGTTGAATCATCAAACAGATATTTGAGAATAGCGGAAATCATTTAACAGCAAGGGGTTTACCGATAAAATCACGTGAGAACATGATTTAAGAGACCGCCAAGTTGATGAATAATAGATGTGCCAGATACGGAGGGGAATTTGCAAAAATATATGGGGAAGAGAAGTTAGCGAAATAAATGCACAAGTATGGTAGAAATTAGGAAGGGGAGCAAAGTTTCCAAAAAAAAAACCAAAATCAATGCATTTTGTGGCATCGACTAACCAAAGATTATGAATTTATTGGATGGAATAAAGATACGGAGGAACTAGAAATAATCCGAGGAATGCTGATAAGATTAGTTTAATAGAGATAAATAAGTTTCCCTTCGGAATGCCATTGTCTCCTGTTGACTTGGATAATATTTCCTGGTTACATTTCCGTTTGGTATAGTATTAGCGGTCAGCAAGGGAGGCGACCATCAGCTTGGCTCATTCGTTTTAGTATACTAACTAATCCACGGGCACGTTTTAGGGAACCGCCGTTTAGGGCAGAGTGTGTGAATAGAAAAGGAGAAGAACTAGAGAGACGATAGGGGAGCGTAGAGTACTGGAAAATCGTACAAAACGGAACCATAGTTTTAGTAAGACAACAGAAATGTGGGCACGAATGAAACAAATTCGCATGGAATTAAAGAAATAGCAAGTCGCTTAAGTCGTTCCGGGTCGAATTAGGATCGCAACGGGGCGTAAGAAAGAGTAATTGGATCGAATGGAGGTGGGAATGGATTTTGGGAGCGGATTTGTAACTCGAGGACCGCGGTAAGGATACTCGTAGTGCAGGAGGTGTGAGGGCGTGCTTTGGCGGATGTGTGTGTGTGCGTGCGTGAGTGACAGAGCGCTGTACGAGATTGGGATAAGGGAATGGACATTTAGACCGGGGAAAGCTGATGGAGGAAGAGCAGGGATCTTTAATGAGGGGGAAGGAAAGGGACGTAGGGGCAAGGGGATGAGGGCGATGGAGAAGGGAGGTCGTCTGGAGAGAAGTAGCCCAGGAGGGGGTGGTTTCCTCTTTTAACGGAATGAGTTTCCAATTGGTTTGGATTCGATTCGACGTCCGAGGTCCGGGACGCATACATATAGTATAACCGTACATTTATACGCACACTCAGGCAATCGTCACCGTCAGCTATTCGTCGCAATCAGCCATTGCAGCGGTGGTGGAAGCAAGAATACGACCTGTGCGTGTAATTGATTAAATAATTATGCAAGCAGGAGATTTCGTGATAATTTCGTAACCCCAGTAAGTACTAGACGACGGTTCATGTTAGCTTGGCAAAATCTTACTTGGGAGGTTTGGCTAAGGAAGATAATGAAATAGATCATGCTTGCGTTAAATAATACACTTGTAGTGCTGACCTTCTTTCTGACAGCATAAATTCAACAAGCTAAGATAATTTTGAGCGCACCCACTAGGAAATGTAATCTCATTTAACTGGGATTCGAGCACCGCATCACCAAATTTTCAGTTGCTCGTATATAAATTTAACATGCCCAGGGAAAAATTTTATGCCAGATAGGTGACCCAGCTTATATTAACACGGTTAACTAATCCATTTATAAGGCATACGAACGCTCATACAACCCGGAGGTTGGCTAAATTAACAACAATTTAAAACTAATTGTGCATGAAATTAAACATTTTTACTGAAGAGGTAAAAATATTTTGACTTTTATTGGAAATGAAAATAGAGAATACAGGATAGCTAACTCCACAATACCCATGCCACAGCATTTCCTGTCAACGTTTACGGCACTCTACCAGAGAGTTTTGGTTTTGAAGTTTCGCCAGAAAGCTATTATTAAAACCAAAGCTTAGTAATACTCCAGGTTTACTATTGTAAACAAGCTAGCAACCGATGAGAAGGGAACACACTGATAGCCAGCAGGCTGTTGCATACTACACATAAGTTTTTATGTTCTGTGGAAGTAAAACTTGAGCATGACAGTATAAGTACACATACATGTATATTCCAGCAAGGCTAGAATATCATTTAGTACTTGAGGTGTGTTTACAGCCAAAATAAGAGAGATAGGGTGAAGAAGAAAGAGCGAGTCCACATGAAAAAATGCGGATTGGATGCTTCGGGAATAAAGAAATATGATAGAATTTTACTTCGCTGTTTTGCTCATGTTTACAAAACAGAAGATCATCAATTCCCTGAATATGAGAGAAGAATAAACAAACAGTTTGAAAGAAAGGGATAGAACGACGTTTTGAAGGTTGAAGAGACTGTGATGATAAGAAATACTAATATCTCAGGAACAGAAAACATGTCATAACAGTGTTAGAACATGAGATAGGCGAAAGAAGTAAGCAAGGTAAGGGAAGTCTGGAAGAAATTAGTGAAAGTGATTAGGCATCTCCGCGGTATAAAATAAAAAAGCACAAAGAAAAGATTTTTTTTTGAATTTGCATATCCCGAGAGGTAACCGCGTGAAGGGTATCTCTGTGTGTACGAAGGTAAATAAATCAAATCACACCATCTCCCCCAGGGATGTTCATATATCTGCTCCCGATAGAGTGGAGGGGTGGAAGAGGGTATGATTCACAGTCGCGTTAAGGGGGCTGAGAAATGGCAGGAATGGGTTGAAAATACCCTGAAACGCGACGGAATCCCCCTCCCCCTAGAGATTTGGTGGAGGGTGGGGTAAAGAGGGAGAGCTCCGACGGCGATTCCCCGTGAAAGAGGGAGCGTGCTTTATCACTCGTACAATGCAATTAATCAAGGGGTAAAATAATTCAAAAAGATCGTGTTTACTCGACTACACTTAAAACGATGCACGGACATTTACCCTCAGCCTCCCAAGTGCTGGAACCGCGCAAGTTTGAGTGATATCTATGGAGTGTGTTTACATTGTCTTACTGCTTAACGCTTACGCGGTGTTAGCTCTTCGTGAGATTAAGGTATACGCAAATGAAATATGGTGATATTTCGCTTGGTTGAGCAATGAGGTCTTTTTTTTGCCTTAATGCACTACGTAGAAATTTTAAAATTGGCACGCGGCCTTCCTCAGACGTCACGCGGATCAACAATGAAGCGGGGGAGGAGCAGCGAACGTCATACACTCCCGCTCGTACTGCCCTCTATACCCTCACCTGCGTGGTAACAAAAACAATGAGAAGACGATAAGAGAAGAGGATGTTTTGGAAGACTCTCATTATAATGATCATCATTAATTTACTCTTTTCTGCCCAGTAAGAAAAGGCAACGGGCCGAGAAAAAGGAGGAGATGAACAATTACTAAGTACTACTATTATTCACCAACTAGTTAATTTTGGACTTGAATTTACGATTGCCTATAAATTTTGCTTCGGTGATATCTCTTGATGCTTCACGTAAGATATACCCCATACATTATGCATCGATTACAAACAACTACAGATATTTGTTACAATTTAAGCGACCATGATACAGTTAGTAAAAAGGTGAGCACATGAGGATTTATTAAAAGTATTTCCAGAAACAGTGCCTCTGTGAATACCGACAACGTTCATTAGAATTTGAAAGATTGGTTTTCATCCAACAACACAGATTATATTACCAATAAGACTTTCCAAGTTAAACGCATTATATCTCCAAGAAATGTTACGCCATTGATCGAAAGGCCTGTTAGAACTTCGACGAAATTTCAGTTGGAAGACGAATGGGATTCGCCTAAGTAGTCAGGGTGATAAATGGGAAGATTTTCGAAAACGAGATTTCTGAAAATGGACTTTTGGATTTGATGAACAGGTAAGAGAGTCACCGATATTCGGGATCTCATTAGAGCCAGCAGGGAGATTAAGTAGTTGGATAACTCATTGAATTCAATGTATACATACTTGCTGGTACTGTAGCTGCTGGTATCGAATGAAAATTTAAGGTAGAAATCACAGAAATTTCCATCTGTGAAACCCGACCTCGAAGAAAATTCCGGTAATTATTTAAGAAACACTGAAATAAAGGAATTCCGTGAAAAACGATAATGCCGAGAAATAATCCCATTGAAAATCAATTGAGATAAATCAAATTAAAAAAGGAATGCGTGTATTCATCACGGGATCCGCACCGATCTTGTCCTCTACTCGGAAAGGAACGCGGAGAAATGAGTGAACATTCCACGTTGCACACACTCGTTGGACCTTTGAATTTTTTAAGCCGAGGCGGGGAAGTCAACGAGAAAGGGTGATGGTGCGGGCGGCTGTGTCACACTGTATTAGGGGGAATCAGGATGAGTTCAGGGATTCTTTTGGTCATCGGGCGGAGAGAAAGGAAGAACAGGTCGAGTGTGGGATGGCAAGTCGTGGATGGGGGGGGGGGGTGACAAGAGTGTCAAGGGGATGAGGCAGAGGGAAGGGTGAAGAGATGGATTTAGGGCGGCCGGGAGGCAGAAAACCAGGGAAGAAAAAAAATGGACTGGTGAGGAGTGTGGGCGTAGGGGGGAAGTGGACGAGAACCCAGGTGTTCGATGAGAGTGCTTCCCCCATCCTCAACCACACCCCGAGACACCAAATCCGCCCCTCTCACCTCCATCACTCCCTCATGTTTTGGTTTTTATACACGCTATCGAGAAATGTGGAAGGTCAATGCAAAGGAGGGACACTAAGGTTAGGAGGTGGGACAAGAGGAAACAGAAGCTTTTACGAATTCAGCTCTCGCCATGGAAATCTTTAAATCAAATCTGAGAAGCATAATAATGAGTTTTCATCGCAGAATGTCATAATATGTAATTTTTATGGTATCTAAGGACCATGATAATTTAATATCGGCCAACAGGCGCTATATTTTCCCTCAGAAAATTTCCACAGCAACGTCACATTTTTTTAAACAATTACGAGGCATGTTCTTAAAGTAAGTACCGTTTGCTTATATTTAAATTTTGGCGCTTCAGAACACAGATTTACTCCTGCAGCGCCATCTAATGATTCATTGAGAAGCTATAGCAGCATTTGTTTTGTTTCAGAAGTCGTTTGCTTGCATGCAAACAACAATGTCTGCGACAATCGTTGATCCCATCAGCTGTGAAGTGCGTTCTGTCATACGATTCTTGTATGCAAGAGGTTGTGGGTTGCTGAAATTCATCGGTGGATATGCCTAGTTTATGGACCTTCGAACCTACTACGAAGTGGCAGGCCCAGTATTCTGACCTATGAAATTGTTTCGAAAGTGGAACGAAAACTACGATGTGATCGCCGATTGACAATTAATGGCCTGACTGAACAATTTCCTCAACTTGGACGCACTACTGTCTACAATATTGTCACCGAAAATCTCGGATACCAAAAATTGTGTGCAAGGTGGGTGCCGAAAATGCTCACCGACCGCCACAAGGAGCAAAGAATGTCCAGTGGACGGGAGTTTTTGGGTCGTTGGGAACTCTTTGACCACCCACCGTACAGTCCTGACCTTGCACGTAGCGACTACTTCCTCATTTTTCACTTGAAACAGTTGCTCCGTGAGCAACATTTCGAAACCGAAGAGGAACTCAAGAACGGCATTGTCGATTGGTTCAACTCTCAGGCGGCGAGTTTCTATGCAGAGGGGTTAAAGAAGTTGGTGCAGCGGTATGAAAAATGCTTAGAAGTGAACGACGATTATGTAGAGATGTGAAGTAGGTTTGTAGCTAACTAAAAGTCCCAATAAAATGTGTTTCAGATGAGTATATTTTTTCTTGTGACCACACGGCTCTTACTTTATGATCATGCCACAATGTCTGATGGTAGGAGTGTAATGCTTTAGAAATATTTATCTCCTTCATGGGAAGATCATTTCAGGACCTCGGATATAGATACTTGGTGGACTTCCCTAGACATGGGGAAGGAAGGATGTATGACGAGGCAAAAGAAGAAACAACAATTTCCATTGAAATAACATTTGGATTTCATTAATGCTTAGGTCCTTATAGTATATTTGGTAAATTTCCACATGATGATAACTATGTATGTAATATAGTGGGCAATATACCAACTAGCCAATTTACTTACTAGGAACAGGAATGTAAACGCAGGATATTTAAGCTTATTATTATTAGGTAATCTACCGGTTAAGCTAGGTTTTTGGATGGACACAACTATGAAATAAATATTTTGTAACTCCAAACAAAACCCAATCCAGCAACCTAAACTACATCAGGTCCCTCTTCATCTCTGTGTACTTCTTTCCTCCCTTCATCCCATCCAACATCCCTATCCTGTTCCTACCCCTTCCTCGCTTGCCCAACATTCTCCCCTCTATTACCTTCTTCAACATTCCACTACCGCTCAATACGCCTTTCATCCATTTTTCCTGCCTCCATAGGATTTCTCTCAACAAACCCCTCTCCTCACCCACCATCTCCAGTACTTCCTCATTTGTTTTCTTTTCGGTCCATTTCACCTTCTCCATCCTTCTCCACACCCACATTTCAAAAGCCTCCTATCTACGTCTATCCTCCTGCTTCAGTGACCACGTTTCCGCACCATACATAGCTACGCTCCATATCAGAGTTTTTACGAGTCTTGTCTTAACATCTCTACTCAACGTCCCCGTCATCAACTCCCTCCTCCTTGAGAAAGCCTCCTTGCCTAGCGCAATTCTTCTCCTTACGTCCCTACCACTTTGACCGTATTGGTCCATAACACTTCCGGGATATATAAACTGTTCTACCTGCTCTACTTTTTCCCCGCCTATTTTAATATTTAGCTTAGCCTTTTTCTTTCTGGAAAATTGCATAACCTTTGTTTTATTAATATTGATTCTCATCCCATATTTATCGCACTGAACCTCCAATTCACTCAACAATGCTTGCAACCCTTTGGCTGACTGAGCAACTAATGCTTGGTCATCAGCAAACCTAACCGATTTTACGAATTCCCCTCCGACTTTCATTCCTACCTCCAGTTCTTCCCATGCCTCTTTAATCATTTCCTCTACATATACGTTGAACAGTACCGGTGACAATGGGCAACCCTGCCTTACACCTCTTCCTAGCACTGCCCATCCGGACTCTCCGTTCCCCACTCGCACCTGAGCAGTCTGAGACATGTACAGGTTGCGGATCAGTCTCCTGTCCCTCCAATCCATTCCTATTTTCTGCAATACACGCATTAATTTTTCCCAATTCACTCTATCAAACGCTTTTTCGAAATCTACAAAACAGGCAAAAACGTCCTGATTGTATTCTATATTCCTCTCGATTAGTGATCTCATTACTGCAATGGCATCACGCGTACCTCTTCCTTTCCTAAACCCAAACTGATCATCCCCTAAGTAATCATTTGCCTTACCCTCTATCCTTTTGTTGATGATCCTGAGAATAACTTTAGCTGCGTGGGATATCAAACTCATTGTTCTGTAATCCTCACATGACGTAGCCTTTGCCTTTTTTGGAATAGGAACTAACACTGATCTCACAAAATCTTCCGGCCAGATTCCTTCCTCATAGATACTACGAATCAGTCCATATATGGCCTTTTTCCCACCTTTTCCTAACCATTTCAGCATTTCTACAAGAATGTTGTCCACCCCCACGGCCTTATTTGTTTTCATCTCCTTTAATGCCCTTTCTATTTCATCGTCGAGTATGCCTGGACCTAAGCGATCTTCTTCTACGTCATGTTCCTTTTCTATGTCTAACCTTGTCAGCCTAAGTTCTTTACCATACAGTGTTTCTATATATTCCTTCCATCTCTCTTGGATTTTTCCTGGTTCAACTATTATCTTACCCCACTTATCTTTCACTGTTAGCACACATCTTGCCTTCTTACTTCCCGATAATAACTTAACCTTGCAGTATAGAGCACCAATTTCACCCTTCTTCTGTAAATTTTCCATATCCTCGCATTGTATTTTCCACCATTCTTCTTTGGCTTTATTTGTGGCCCTTCTCAATGTATTGTTTAACTCTTTGTACTTCATTTTGCCTAACTCTGTGTTTACATTTTTCCATCTTCTCCTCTCATTCATCTTTGCAATCATTTCATCCGTTACCCATGGTTTCCTTATCCTTTTCCCGTTAACGGTTCCTATAGTGTCTTTAGCGGCTTCCAATATCCCTTTCTTGATACATTCCCATTTTTCTTCGATAGTACTCAGTTGTTTAACGTCATCCATTATTTTCTCTACAGCCTGCTGATACTCCTTCCTCGTTAATCCATTTAATGCTTCTAAATTCCATTTCCTAACCCGCCGCCCTTGCCTTATCTTCTTGAAACGAACGTTACATTTCATAACAACTAAATTGTGGTCAGAGTCCGCATCCGCTCCTGGGAAACTGTGCGAATTCATCACACTGTTCCTAAACCGGTGCCTAACCATAATATAATCTAACTGATACCTTTCTGAGTCACCTGGCATTTTCCATGTATACCTACGTCTTTTGTGGTGTCTAAACCATGTGTTAGTGATGACTAACCCCTGTCTCCTGCAGAATTCAATTGCTTTCTCCCCGCGTTCATTCCTCGTGCCTAACCCATAGTCCCCCACCTCACCCCCATCTCTTCCTTCGCCTACCGTCGCATTCCAATCCCCCATCACTATCATATGTTTCCCTGCAGGAACACTCGCGATGATATCCTCTAACACATCGTACATCCTATCGACTTCTTCCTCCTTGTGGTTGCTCGGTGGCATGTATACCTGAACAATGACCAAGTTCGTCGGCTCTGCTTTAATCTCTACGATTAAAATTCTATCAGTCGCTTGCTCTATGTTGACTACGCTTCTTCCTACCACTTTATTTAAAATTACGGCAACCCCTCGTTGGCTCTCGTCCCCGCCGCTGTATATCACTCTATAATTGTCACTCCAGTAATCCCCGCTATCCTTCCATCTCACCTCGCATATACCTAAAACATCTATATTACCTCTTTCCATCTCTCGCTTAATATTTTCTAATTTGCCTCTCCTCAACATTGTCCTGACGTTCCAGGTTCCTATTCTAACTACTTTCGTCTTCTTCTGCATCTTCTGTCCTGCTGCTGTTATTTCTCCCCAAGCTTGTGATTCTTATATTAACCAGAATTGCATTTACGAATTTTGCATAAAAATCAATTATGTTTCTTAATGTATGTTTACTGTTAATTAGTAAACCAACTACATGAAGTCTGTAAACAGTATGGACGCGATCAACATGAACGGGAGGACATATTAAAATTATAAGAGGAAATGAAAATATGGGCACTGGTATTGTAATATTTCCACTTATTTATCAATATAGCTTATGAAAATCTCGAGCTACTGACGTAGTAAGTTTATTAAATATTTCTACTTATTTTCACACTAAAAACTAATATGGCACAAAATTAATATTTGGAATAAATAAAAATCCAGCCATGAATTTTGCTTTCCATATACCACACATTATGGACAACAAATACTGACATGCATTCAATATTTTCGAATTTGCACAATAATTATGAGCTAAACAGGAATTAAAACTAGGTGAAAAGCATTTATCTGGTCATATGAATTGTCAGACTTTGCAATTGAATCCATGAAGTTCAATTTGATTGGATCGTTATCTAAACTTTGTAAATTCTTTGCTGAAAAGTTTTTTGGTCGTGATTTATTTTCACTATATCCTTCAGGCTAAATAGGTCTTCAGAATACGACTTTCTTATCAGATTTTGAAATCTTATATTCTTCCTATTCAGTAGCTCATATTTATTACGCATACTACGGAACTGTTTACTCGAGCAAATTCCTTTTTTTATTTGCGCATAGTTTTGTGTATATTAACCAAATCTTCATAATGAAGGCCATTTTCCCTTGAGGTATTCTGTGCCTCATTTACCTATGTTTAAATATGTTCATCCTCTTTTTTTATGGTCCTTCTATTGTTTCAGTTTCTCTCCTCGCTCAAAAACTTCTCCCTTTCACTTCTCTCTTACGTAGACTATGATACTTGGTTCCATCGAGTCGATGGTCGGGTTATATCGTCGGAGATGATGATTAATCGCATTCAACCGTCCCTTAAGATCTCCCCCGGACTATTTTGTATATAATGTTCATCTGTGAATGCAGTGTGTTAATTTCTTCCATTAGATTTTAATTTCACTTACTTGCAGTTTTTTTTCTTTCCCACTTTCAAGTGAATGTCGATGAATCTTGGCGAGCGGTTCGTCCTTGAAGCCCTTCTCTGCTTCTTTTAAGTTATATTTTTTTTGTCATACTCACTATGTGGCAACTTACTTATTGTAAATGTTTAACCAACTAATCAATTATCTGTTATCATTGATTTCGCATTTATTTTAGTATATCATGCTCCGGACTCCTGGTTTTTTCTCACGTATATTCTACTCTGCCAAATTCACTTCCAACTGGACCCTTTTAGTTCCTTTGATCTTCCCCGCGTCATTAACCACGGTCGCCTGATACCAGGACACTTTTATCATAATTAATATTATCTTATCTGTTTTACGTGTTAATCTCTCTTTATTCATCGAGTTAAACCGCGGTGGATTTCTTTCTCTAGTATATATATATATATATATTATTAGGTGATCTACCGGTTAAGGTAGGTTTTTGGATGGGCACAACTATCAAATAAACATTTTGTAACTCCAAACAAAACCCAACCCAGCAACCTACTCCACATCAGGTCCCTCTTCATCTCGGTGTACTTCTTTCCTCCCTTCATCCCGTCCAACATCCCCATCCTGTTCCTGCCCTTTCCTCGCTTGCCCAACATTCTCCCCTCTATTACCTTCTTCAACATTCCACTACCGCTCAATACGCCTTTCATCCATTTTTCCTGTCTCCATAGGATTTCTCTCAACAAACCCAATATGTATTTCCTAAAAGCTTTTTAAATGTTTTTCCAATTCATGCTTTACTCCCTTCATGGTTCTCTATCTCAGAGGGCTCTCCATAATTCCAGGGTTAAATTCACTATTTTTATTTGACTGAATTGGCTCGGTCATTGTTTCACGCCCTTCTAGCAGGACGAAAATTTATCCAGTTTGATCTGGCACTTCATTTTTTTCATCCTCCAAGTGTTTCTTCTGCGACGATTTTGTCTGAATATTGCGATAGCCGTTACCATTTTATTTTATCTGCGGAATTTTACATTTATTTCTCAATCGGTGTTTCTTCTCCACGGCTCAAACTTCCCACGGCTGCTCTTTCATTCTTTGCCGCCTCCGACTACTACCTTTCAGTCGTAAAACATGCTCAGTTTCTCTTATCCTAGTGGAAGAACTCTTCCATTCGACGCATAATTCTTCTATTTCGTACTCTACTTGTGGATCATAACATTGCCCGTGAGGCTTCCACAAGGTAGAACATAATCCTCTCGTTACACTTTCATTACGAATTCAATTGTCTTCCGCATTCTTTCTTATGTATGAGTTGTTGCTTAATTCCTCTCACTCCTAGGATAACAGTATAAAACCCAAAACGAGTTCACATTTCTCGCTCTAAAAAACAATACTTATTTCACACCGAAAAATATATCCCCGGGTAAAAACAAGAGTAAAATGTCCGTTTCCTGACTAAAGGAGAAGTGAGCGGATTTCAAGTACCTGTTCAGAAACGAAGACAAAATCCGCGTATACTTACTTCTTTCTGTTTCGTTAAGTTTTGCTGTACTGGAGAATTGATTGAATGTTTCCGCAGGCAGCAATGGACATAATACATCAATAAACTCCTTATACGATGGAGGCAACTTTTGCATTCATCGATGGTAAGGTTAAAAATATTCGCAAACATGTGCCTCCGCCACTGTTAGGTACGTCTGTCCCTATTTAACAGGGACAACAAGTAAATTGAACTAGTTCTAAAGCGAATAGATAAAACAACAATGAAATAGCCAATATGTATCAATATCGAATGAATAAATACAATTATGTAGTAGCAATATCCATAAAAAGCCAAGGTTATTTTTGTGTCAAAAACAAGTTTTTCCGTATGCATTCGAAAAAGTCACCATAAGGAGATGATGAAAATCAAGAATATAACTTTTTGTTTTTGATGGTGATATAATTTATCTAATTGCCAGAAACATGCAATATCATTCAAAGATAATGCACACAGTAATGGAATAATAAGGAAATAATTCGTCAAAAACCAAACACTCTGCTATATAAAGTAGAATAACACCTTGCTTTCTGTCACGTACGTACGAGCCAGAATTAATCTTTAAATATAACGCAAATTTATCCATGCAACGTATCTCGGTATATTTGATTGAAATTCATATAAAAGCGTAATTTTACCATACTATAATGAAATAAGACAACTGGCATGAGTCGTTAATGAAATTATATCGGTGCAATTCGCGATAATATTGGAGCCCCGTAAGACTTTAATGGGTTGATGTAATTAAATTATTAAAAAGGTTACCATACATGAATTTGATTATTCGCAACGCAGAATCGAAGTAGAAAATCGCATTCCAACGCAGCAGACATCGGATACGATTTATATAGATAATTCAATATGCAAATCCATCGATCGCTTTCAACCAAACTAATGAAATGGATTCGAGGAGTCAATGCTTCGCTTTTTTGCATCGTTATGGAAAAAAATTCAACAAAGTAGTCGAGCTCATGGTAGATTTCCGCATACCAAGTTTTATGTTTTCCCAACAAACAAGTCCCGAGGCAGCATGAACTCTGCGGCCAGAAATACAGCCGGGATTGGGAATATGATGGAGGGAAGGATAAAACATAGGGAGGAGAAGATTTGAAGAGAAAAAATACCTAAAATATCATCGAAATCATTTCGCTCGAAAGCCATATCACTTTCTTTTGTTTTTTCCAGGAAGAGAAGTTGATGAGAAAGTGAGGAGGAACGTGGAGTGACATAGGGAAGGATTGACGAGAGGAGAGAAAGAGAAAAAGATCGAGAGAAAGAGAGAGAGAGGTCGACGGAGGATTGGATGGTTGCCCATGGAGAAGGTCGTTTGAGATTTTAATGGACAGCAAAGACGATGTCAACAGCAACTGTAAAAATATGAGAAGCTTTAAAAAGAGAGGAAATCATTGAGGAAGAGATCGAGTGAGAGGATACAGGGTGGGAAAAGAGTCAAATCCTTACATGGTTCTTACCGAAATTGAAGTTTGGACCAAATTTTCATGTGTTATTTTATATTTGGAGGTATACATGCAGAAATATACGTAGGCATCGGAATTACAGATATTCCCTCTATACAGTTACATGAATAAATGCAAAACAAACAAATTCCACAGAAAAAATAAGAACTCTCTCCTTTTAACATGAAATGAATAATAACTTAGCAGTCGTCAGAAAACTGGATCAAAAGATTTTTGGCAAAGAAAGGTCACCAGAAATATTAAAATCATGAGGTGTGTGAAATTATAAAATATAATGTAGAGGTTCTTGAGTAAATAATTTAGATGTTTGGTCGACATGTCTGGTTAAAACAACGCAAAAAAACAATCAAGGGTCCTTTTCACAAAACTACTCGTGTTTATTTCTATTAAAAAATTGGACTCAAAACTTACGACGTTCACTTTCCATAATACATGTGACCACTAAGGATAGAATAATATTAAACATAGAATACGCTTTCAGTGAAGGTAATTTCAGGAAAACAGAGAATTAGTGAAGAAATGGAGAAGGACCACGGAAAATAGAGAGAGTAAGGAAAGATGCAAAGGAAATAATAAACACGCAGAGGCTGAAAACACATGCGCTCACATTTACTCAAACTACGAAATCGTGTCTACCACCTCACGTGATTAACAAAGGTGTGGCATGATTTTTCGGGTTTATGATTTCGGGCAAACGACAACACCACCGGCTGGATCACTAAATATTCATTGCCACAACAACTGGAAAGTTATATCGCAGCTGAAAAAATTTGTGGTCTCCCCTTAAAGAAAGTGAAAATGTATTTTCTTAAAATAAGTCATAAGAATATCGTAGGCTCAAAGTATATAATTATAACAGATAAAGGTCACCATAGATATTTGGAGAATTAAACTATATATAACGCACATTAACTGAACATTTTTTCAGTAACCCATTTGATTGCTTATTTTAATATACATGACATGTATATAGTATATGATGTTTAATAGATGACATATTTTAGTATACATGACACAACGAAGAGACCTATCAAAAGCTAAATTCAATCGACAGTGACTGATGATACATTTGGAGGAGATAAAACGGAAAAGAAAGAATGACCGAGAAATATTTTGTATATCATTGCTAACTAACTTATAATTGCCATACATTGATGCATGGAGATCGAGAAATGGATGCGGTTACTACAGGTTATTTTAATGCCGCGAATATTATACTGAACCAGGACAATTTTAATAAAACAAAACGACAACTCCTGGCGTAATGGAACTGATTCAATGGCATTTGAAGAAGTCTCATTTTACATTAAAATTATCAAACAGTTTTATAAATTAACAAGGAAACCAGATTCAGCCATTGAGGAATTGTTACACTATAAGCGGTGGTTATTTTGAAATTATGCACGTTAATAATCTGACAGGTTTTATGTGCTATGCAAAAGAATGCATGCAACTTTCGTACTTGCAAAAAAAAACATTCAGTGTGCACTCAATTTTTCTGCTTTTGCCACGAAAAGGTTATGGGCCCCAAAGGCCTCCAGTATTGTCCCGAAGACTCTTTCGAGAGGAAAGGGCTGGAGATGAGAGGGAAGAGGAAGAGAGGGACGGGACTGCGACAGTAAGGGTGCCAGAGAGGGAAGAAAAGGAGGAAGGCAGGACGAAACACGAATAGTAGGCCGAGGAGGGATTTGGGGGCGGCAAAGGTGGTGTTCATGGGCGAGAGGGCCCATCAACCAATGGCAGCGAGGATAATGGGCATTGAAATGATCACCACGGGAAAATTGCAGGCGTGAGCCGAGCGACACATTTCATTGGAAAGATGGAAAACTTGATGGATAAGCGATGAAAATGCTTGAAGGAGGAAAGACGACCCATTTCTCACTCCCTTCCATTCCCTCTCTCTCTCGCCCTGCTTTTGTCTCCTTCTTCCTCCACACCTTTCGCTCTGATTTATTTCTTTCACTCTGCGAAATGAAGAGGTTCGACGGGGAGGGAGAATGGGGTGTGAGTATCGAGAGAAGGTAGTGAGACAGATGAAAATGTTAAAGGAATGCGTGGGGAGGAAAAGAGGGGTTGGTGAGGCCCTGTAGGCGTTGGCGGCACTGACTCGGGGAGAGATTCATCAGGTTGGAAGACACGGCCACCGCAGCCGCCAGCGGAAATGAGATTATTTTCGAATATTGGGGACGTCGGCGAGGGGTCTAACCGCCAAGCATTTGTCTCTCTTCCGATAATGACCCCGTGGCAATCCCAAAATGGGTACTCTTCTTCGGCTGCTGCGTGGGCGGAGGGAGGGAAAAAGGTACGAACCAATGTGTTTCTTCGGTGAGTTAAACTTATATGAGATGTATCCTCCGATTAGATTTCAGTTGAGTAAGATTCATGCGATTTGACGACGAAATAGAGCGTCCTTTTGGCATGGAAAAAATGAAGAGCGATGAACATCGTTTTGCGTAGGAGGAGAAAGTCTCACAACTCTTAAATTTTAAGTATCTATTTCGGGGATTAATGGAACTTGGAGAGAAATTTCATAACTCCTAATAGTTTTTGCTGGAGTATTTCCAAGTATAAAATTACCGCGTTGCGAGGCTTGTTGTTTTCATTGAGGAAATTTAAGCCATATGAGATCAACGTTAAAAAAAACGAGATAATAGAACTTATTATGAATATTCTTTTTCTTTTTTTTTGCTCTTTTAAATGTAGATTTAAAACGCTCTAAAATTCATGAAAATCATTTAAAAGCCCTTAAGGCGAAGGGGTGCTATGTTGACATTTCCACTTGAAACATTTGTTTGTAGGCATAAAAGCAAAATAAGAATAGTTCGTACCCCGAGAAAAATTGGCGTAGTTTTTTAAGCAAAAATATTAATTTACATTTAACAGTCATCAGTTTTCTATAAATGCGAAAAAAAAACAAATAAATTTCGATAATCTGAAGTAAAAGTAACAAATATCTTTCCACTAATTTTTATTCGGTTCAACTAGTTTCGACGCATCGGCGTCATCCTCAAGGACTGAGGTATTGAAGTACCTAAGGATGACGCCAATACGTCGAAACTAGTTGCACCGAATAAAATTAAGTGGGAATATACAATGTTATTTTAACTTCATTGATACTGGATTTCCTAAAAGATACGCCTGAAAGCATCAAATACATTTTGACAAATTAATTTTTAGCACCACAAATTTTACGCAGTCTCTTGTAGACTTCTTCCAGCATAATACCCTCCATTCGGCCTTGGTCACGCACTTTGATCCCGTGGGAACATTAGGGGGCCCTATCTTCATGACCTCGCCAAGACGTGTGCCTGAGATGGGTGGGCGTAACAAGTAGTAATAAGTTCATACGGAGTTTCGAGCGTTAGACATGATCTGGGAAGGGTGGAAGGGAGATGAGATAAAGCAGGAAAGGAAGCAAAGGCGATGGAGGCAGCGAATCGGTCGGGGGGATTGTGATGACTTCACGCAAGGAGAGGGCGGGAGGAAGAGGGTCGCCGCGGAAGACAAATGACGACAGGTGAGCGGTATAGGGTGCTAAGAGTCTCGGCGTGGGCATTAAGAGGCTTCGAAACCTCGAAGGGTTCCCCCTCGTCCCCAGATGACGATGGCACAGAGTGACAAGGAATGGAGGGGCCGAGAAATACATGGAAGGAGATGGAAAATATTTAATTCGGTGGAGAAAGGATAGCGTCGACACTGGAAGGAGTAATCGAAGAAAAAGGGAATGCCTTGGGTCAGATGTGAAAGAAAGGGTCGATTCGCGAAGGAAGGTTGACCTAAAAGAAACTCCAATGCGGAAAGATGGATCCTGAATGCATAGGTGCACGAGACCTTTGACCAAGATAAAGAGATGGCTAAACTCAGAAAAAAATGCCGATGCTCCATCACGACTTGAGTATATACATGTTACGCATATATGTACCTGTTGAGTATACACATTCAAGTACCTGTTATGATTGCGTGCAGAATGGTGAGTTATGATTCTATCTTTGTAATTAAAACTTATTAGGACTATTCGTGAAAAGAAAAAGCATAAGACAGCATAATAAAAGTTTTGGTGTGCTTAGCCTTGGTATTAATACTATTGCGATATGTGGTGGTTTGAGAGCATGAATTTCTAATTAAGTAATTCTCGCAGAAATTATCTTCCCCGTGAATACACATATCAGGAATTGGCACAATTACGGCTTATCGCATGAAGATAATAGGGCCAAGAAAACATAGTGGAAGGAGCAATGAGAGGACATGGTTTAAGTTCACATGGATTAAGAGCACATTGACATTTGGGGTATTATACATATAAGTTTTCTGCTAATACGCTATAAGCAGTACAAGGTTTTTCAAGCACCAATTAGCATACATTACCTTTAACTAACATTGTATAATAATTGAAATTGTAGAGCGTTAAAAAAGGATCGACAAATTTTAAGGAGAACTACAAATTACTAATTATGACCAAATTGTCCATTCGGAATTAGAAAAGATACTATAGGTCAACGTGCCAGTTGCTTGGTTTACAGACTGAAGCAGACTACTCTCTGATCACAGTATGCATCATATTTGGCAGAAGTGATCTTCAATATTATTAAATTATAAAGCAATGAGATGCTGAAGAGGGTGTATTTAATTCATATAGAGAGTACGCCATTTATTAAAATAATACATTATTTCACGAGTACATTGGGAAAAGAATTTACTGGCATTTTAGCATGAAAAAGACCCATGCCACACTTTATCTCCGAGTAAAAGTGTATTTTAATTTAATTGGCTCCCTTTTACAATATTAATGCTCACAAAATAAAATTCTACTTATTTATTAGATTAATAGCTTTAATTGGGGAAAATACTCGGGAACTCTTAATAAGCTACGGCAAGCAATTCGAAAATGCGAAATTGAAACTTGAGGTGGGAGAAAATTATTTTGAAGCACATGGGTACTGTTTGAAGGAGCCATCAAAGTCATGCAGCATTCATGTATAAATGAGTATCCATGATTATGAGCCTTCTATTCGCGTATTTTTCGCTCCATTTACACATAATATCAAGGCTAGGTTTTTGTATGAAGAGGTTCGATGATGCCAAAGGTATAATTATGGACCTTTTATATGGGACCAAAATATAATTCGGTGACTGTCGTGTTCCCGAAATCTACACTACTATCCGTACCCCTAAGTTATCCGATGCGTTTTATCTCATTTTGAAACTGACCGTAAATATTATTATAACTGAATAAGATAAATAATTTGTCATGGATTTTAATCGCTAAACACTTTCCCTATCGAAACTAAACTATTCTGAATAAAAAAATAGGCCAACAGTTTCAGGCTTAACTTTGTGGAATTCCTTCATGGTGAGGGTGAAAGAAAGAGAAAAGAAAACTTTGCACTTCCACACACTTTTAATATAACTCGACTATTGTTTCGATGCGGCGCATCACCTGATGATGATGATGCGCCGCATCGAAACCATGGTCGCGTTATATTAAAAGTGTGTGGAAGTGCAAAGTTTTCTTTTTCTCTTTCTTTCAACCACACCAAAAAAATAGGCGTTTGCATATTTACTGTGATCTCACAAAAAATATTCTAAATTTCTTAACAATCGAAAAAAATTAGGCAACAATTGAATCTTGAAGTATTTCGCCATCCTAGTCCAACTTTTCCATAATTAGTAAATCATTAGCGACGCGTAACACGGCGTGACCAGGACAAATCTTAACAAGCAATAGTTTCAAGAAGTAGTTCTCCATGCAATAGGTAATATCATTCTGAAATTTAAGCCAATATACCCATCAGATGAAATGTAAAAGACTGCACACATTTTGAGCTGCATGCATAAGGGGATGAATAAGTGCAACATCAGAATGAAACTTGATCAATGCCAGCAGGCCACGTAATTAAGGAGACATTCCAATAATTATAAAGAACAAGTGAAAGACTTTTCCTATGTAGGCCGTTATATCACCAGCGTTTGAAGGAACCATAATAAGATAATAAGCAACAGAGGCAATAAAAACGGCGCTCTAAGAGGACAAACAACTACCAATGCTATTACAACTATGTTGAATATATGGAACGGATTATTAAATTTACGTGGAGTTTACTTTCCTAAGGCTAAGAGACATGCAATAGAAGCAGCGATGGTAGAGAGAAGATAGATAGAGAGAAGTGATGGGATAATACAATATTTCCTTTTTTCACGGTCCGTACTTTTGTATTATTCATTTGGATAAATAAGTATAATAAATGGGCTGACGACAGGTATCCTCAATTGTCGCACACGAATAAATACAAACAGAAATGAGAAATACTTATCATTGTATAAAGAAGGGAGGTCATATCGGAAAAGAAAAACGTCTTTATTACACACATATACGAGTATATGAGTATACACGAGTATACATAAACCATTAACACATTATTCAATCCGAAGGTCGGTTTGGTAGGTGATGGTAGAGCTCACCCAGTATTAAGCCCGACGGCGTGTGATGTTCACACATCAGGGTAGGGGGGGGGGTTCCTTTCCCTGAGCCGGTTATGGTTTCCCAGGAAGTCCTGGTACCCGAAAAATCACATAGCTGAAGACAGCAACACACAACATGAGAACACATAACACTCACACGTAAAATCTTGATAATTTCGACGGACTCGAACTCCGTCTTCTTCGGAAGATTAGTTTAACTGTGTGTGTTCCTTTTATGTGTTCTCATGTTGTGTGTTGCTGTCTTAAGTTTTTTATTCAACACTTCCGTGTTAGTTC
This sequence comes from Hetaerina titia, assembly GCA_037158775.1. Classification (NCBI taxonomy): domain Eukaryota; kingdom Metazoa; phylum Arthropoda; class Insecta; order Odonata; family Calopterygidae; genus Hetaerina; species Hetaerina titia. The sequence continues at coordinate 84,593,271 of CM073769.1, read as the reverse complement.
GAAGAAATCATCTGTATATGCATATATATACATATATATATGTGGAATAACTAAGTATTTATTTCCTGATATGAATCGCTTCCACAAAGTGACGCCTGAAACCATTCTATTTAAGGGAGATCATGTTAAGCGAATTTGTGTTTTGGTATATTTCTTAGTATATATACGAAAGACGTATATTTCCATAGAAATTATATGAAAGTATTGAATGAAGTGATTAATATTTGACTCAGATTAGTAGATTATAGTTCTTTACCTGGAACATGTACACAATCATTTATGAGTGTGTCCGCAGAGAAAACTTATTGATTAAGGCAGTTCTCAGGGACACATGGGCAAACAGGGTTCGCCTACGCAAATGCCGCGCACATGCACGACACGCCTCGTGTCCTAGGCTCTCCGCGACGAGTTAATGAAAGGGCAAAGTATTATGAGTTTCACGATTCGGTCGAAGAGCACTTCCTCGGAAATCTACTCCGTACGAGATCTAAAGCATTCCCATCCACTTGCCGAATGTACAGATTTCCGGATGTTATAACATGCATGGGAAGTCACCGGCCGATCAGATTGACACATTGATGGTATGCTGAGAAATGAAGTCTATTGTGACGTAGACTGAGTGAGTAATTTTTAAGGTTCTCCGTAAATAATCGACGGTCGCCATTAAAGGATCTCAGCTTCTGTCTTCGCCTTGAGAGAGAGGAAGTCTTTAATGCAAAGCAAATACAGTGGGATATCCTACCTCCTCCCTCGAATTCAATTGACTTCCTTCTCGGCCTACAGTTGGGCGGGTAGGGGTGAATGAGGGGCGTGTTGAGCTTTCGCCCTTGTCGAGGAATGGCTTTTCTTCGCCCTCGTACTCAGTTATTAATCCACCTCACCGTCGCCTTACCCAGTCACCGCAAGGGATGCTTGGACGGTTGTGAATGAGAGCACGAAGGACAGAAGGAAATAAATTAATTGAAATACATAAGAATAGAATGTAATTTTACGATAATTAACGGAATTACAAATTAACGGAACCCTTTATATAGACATTTGCTCAACAGATGGACTTCAAAAACTTCCTTTTCCTACAGCAGAACACTTTGTCATTTCCTCTTCCACTCATGTAAAATATATACCATTGCATGCCTTTTCCTCAGGTATAATTTTAATAACTGATCTATATTTTGACTAAAATTTGAAATTATATGTGTTTGATTAAGAAATGGAGATTAGTACATTGAAGAAACCCTTGTTTATTTACTTTCCCTTTCAGTTCATCGATCCTGCGAGTTCACTCACCATTTGTGCACTTTGGAAATGCTGAAACGCAGAAAAATGAAGGGAATCGCATAGAAAATAAATGCAGATAAAATGAGTGATGGGCGACAGAAACAGGAACTGCAAATTTTGAAATTACTTTCGTAATTTACGCGCTATGTGCTAAATCATCGTTTGTGTTCACACTGGTCACGCGTCGCCTCGTTGCTGGACTTAAAACCTTAACCAAATGTCTTGTAGCCTTTAATGAATTATCCATCACATTGAGTAGTCTAAAGCTAAGAGTGGATTCTGGATTCCAAGAAAACAGTAATTATTAAGGCTAAGAACCGAAACAACTCGGCCACAAATTAATTTCTCTTAGCGTTTGCTGGAATGGTTTTTGTTTCTGAAATGAAATCTCAAATTTATTTCAGTGTAGATTCAAAAGCATTCTAGGAACACTTTCAGTGTTTAAACTTTTACAAGCATCGTATTGATCCCAATATAATCTCCAAAATATTTGTCAGTTCTCTTCTTACATAACATGACACATTTGAAGTAGTTTGCGAAAGTCATAAATAAAGAATTATACTCTGTTAAACTCTGTGAAAAGTAGAACTATAATTGTTTTTTTTTTCAAAACACTAATTCAGCACATTAAATTCACTGCAATTTCATAAATATTTAACACTCTCACAGAATCAAACGTTAATAGCTACCAAGTTCCTATCAAGAACGACACGTCACACCCAAGATTCTGAAGTGTGGAAAAATAAGTGTAGCAACGGTAAATGGAACCCTTATAAAGCTGATTATCATTACGTAATCTACCGGTTAAGGTAGCTTTTTGGGTGGACACAACTATCAAATAAACATTTCGTAACTCCAAACAAAACCCAATCCAGTAACCTACTCTACATCAGGTCCCTCTTCATCTCTGTGTACTTCTTTCCTCCCTTCATCCCGTCCAACATCCTTATCCTGTTCCTGCCCTTTCCTCGCTTGCCTAACATTCTCCCCTCTATTACCTTCTTCAACGTTCCACTACCGCTCTATACGCCTTTCATCCATTTTTCCTGCCTCCATGGTACAAAGCTGGTAGGCCAAATCAAAATGTACGAGTTTTTTTATGAATTTTGTGCGATGCTCTAAATTTTTTAACCCTTCCGAATAGTAGTTTACGTCTTTCTCCGAAAAAAAGGCGTTTACGTATGCGATGAATTCCTCGTCCGATGAAAGTCTCTATCCTCTAAGGAAACTTTTTAAGGTTAGGAAACAGGAAAAAGTCGCTGGGGGTGATCTAATCAATAAGGTGAGTGGTCAGGCAATTCGAAGTGCAAATCATGAATTTTAGCCGAGCCGACAGCCGAAGTATGAGTAGGTTCGTTGTCCTGAAGGGAAAACATTTTCACCTTTTTCAAATACGGTGGCTTATTCGAAAATTCTACCTTCTGTTCGTAAAGTAATTATGCCTCATACTCTCCCTTAATTGTTTAACCTTTTCGAATAAAATCGATGAACACAATTCCGTGGCTATCCAAAGGAACAGCCGCCAATCACAAGGCAAGGCCGAGGGAACCGTCTTCGCCTCTCACTGTTTTGAATGTTATTTCGTCTCAGAAGTGTAGAGGTGAATTCAAGTTCCATCTACAGTTATTAAACGACGCAAACAATCTGACTCGCTTCCTTTAAACCGCTTTAACAGGGCCTTGAGAATGTTCATTGAAATGCTTTTTTAGCCCAAAGTGAACAAACGTGGCACCCGACGCGCGGGATACTTATGCATGTCCAATACTTCAGTCAATATAGTATGAATGACGCGTTCTTTCGATATGACCATAACCTTAGCTATCTATCTAATCTCAATTCGAAGGTCGTCCATTACCATTTAGTGAACTTTGTCTATATTATCGGTGGTTGTCGGCGGTCGGCCGTCCCGAACGCTCATCACCAGGCATGCTAGTACGGCTGCATTTAGATTTAGCTGCCCAAAACTTAACTGCCGTTATATGATCCCGCTGAGTCCCTGTCCCGTCCAACTCGTCTTTGATTTGCGTAGGCGTAATTGTCTTTCAAATATAAAATATTTGATGATACCTTGCTACTTAATTTTTTCCATTTTCATAAAAATCCCCACAACGACTCAATCAAACGATCATCAAACAACAACTGATTGTTCAAAAATGGCTAAAATTTTGGTGAATACCTTCCAACGCATGCGCAAAAATATTCCTTAACTTTTGTTGATGAATGCTGCCATCTTCACGTTTAAGTCGGAAAGTTTTCAGATCACCAACGTAAGTATTGTAGTGCCAAGCTTCTATAAATGTAAGAGAAATACTGCTGGCGAGACATCTAATTAGGAATGCCTCTCTTTTGAAATCCCTCCCTTCATGTGACTAAAATTAAAAGTAATATTTTTTTATTGATAGGTTTTGTTGTGAAAACTTTATAAAACTCAAGAAAACGATTTCCCTAGTTCTTGAACTCTTCTAGACAAGTGGAACTTATCCGCACAGCGACGCCAAGCGAAGATGAAAACTGAAAAAATATCCTTTGGGAATTAAGTATACAAATGAGGAAGAGTACCTCAAGTTTTCCAGAGCAGCATTCCAAATGAAATTGACACGAGTTGTTATGACAAAATCTCCGAGAAGAATCTTGCAAATATGAAGACAATCTAATCAAAATTCAAGAGAAAAAGAAATTTATCCCCACTCACACGTGTTTATGCTAACTTCCGAATAGAATTTATGCCTCACGATTTATTGCTTTAACATCTCCGGCGTTAAAAACACTGCTTTCGGGCGACGGTGAGTTAAGTTGAAAAAGCAAAGAGCTCGAAAAGGCAGAAATAATTCGGAGCATTTGAAAAATATAATCTTGATTCCAATAATCTAAGCACGTGCTCTGAAAAATCTTCGTGAAGAATACACGTTGTCATAGAAATGTCCTCCCTCCCTCCTCCAGGTGGCGCTTTCACTGACAGGCACCGACAATTAAATTTTATGGCCCGTCCTCTTGCCTCTGCTTTAACCGCCCTTTTTTATTCCTTCCTTCTCTCACTCCAATTGATTAGATCTGCTTCAGCTAGTTCATCTGTTCCTTACACATTTATAGCAACTTGTTAGATTTTGGTTGTCCTGATATCTGTTTCACTAAATTAGTATGTCTTTGTAGCATTGAATAGTATTCAACATGAATGTTACCTCATTATCCTCAACAGAGTATCTTTATATCTTTATTTTTCATCCTATCTGTATTATTATTAGGTAATCTACCGGTTAAGGTAGGTTTTCGGATGGACATAACTATGAAATAAATATTTTGTGGCTCCTAAGAAAACCTCTCTACATCAGGTCCCTCTTCATCTCTGTGTACTTCCCTCCTCCCTTCATCCCGTCCAACATCCCTATCCTGTTCCTGCCCTTTCCTCGTTTGCCCAACATCCTCCCCTCTATTACCTTCTTCAACATTCCACTACCGCTCAATACGCCTTTCATCCATTTTTCTTGCCTCCATAGGATTTCTTTCAGCAAACCCCTCTCCTCACCCACCATCTCCAGTACTTCCTCATTTGTTTTCCTTTCGGTCCATTTCACCTTCCTATCTGTATATCCTTCGTTTTTTATTACAGTACAATTTGAAACCCACCGCGTGTAGCAACAACCACATTTTTAAACCTCGTATTGCATATAACATAACTGAGTTTACTTGATAACAGACCGGTGAATGTGATTTTTTTATTCTACATCCCAAGTCAGTATATTTATTTTCGCAGTGAAGAATCATAAAAGTATAATAAGAACAAGATTCATGGATTCCACGAAAATAAACGCAAATCAAATTTATAAAGTAATCTGAAAATGAAAAAAAGTTAATATCATCAAATCAACTATGAGCTTAAAAAAGAAAAAAACGAAAGGATTTTTCAGGGTAATTTCTTAGCTTTAGTGGCCTTACGATCACGTGCGACCATTTTTTGGTATGATGTTCGAATTCCTTGAGGCATATTTTGGTGTCTGATTGAGGTATGAATTAAAGGACAGTTTTGGGTGGTCCCCGAAACATAAAATATCGTCAGTAACTTAAAAAGAACATCTGTATATTCTTAAAGAGGACCTATTGCCCTGAAATATCCCCTTATTTAGTTTCCCATGGTAAAATAAATAACCAACTTCATACCATTAATGCCCTCATCTTCGAATTTCTAGCATTCTCTTCTATCCCTACTCTCAGTTTTCCAATACCTTCTGTGTCCTCTTTTCCTGCCTTTTAGGAATTTCTCCCAACTTTCTCTTGTTCCATACAGTATCTTAAAGAACTAAGTTTGCCTTCCATCTCTATCCAGATTATTTATCTTAACTTTTGCCTTGCCATACTTCTTCGTACGAACATCTATAGTCTCTCTGCCCGTATATGTCTTCTTTCCCTGAACCATTCAACGTTGCGCTTCATATTTCTCGTTTCATGAAAACTTTCTTCAAATTCTTCATTTACTAAGATCCGATCATTTTCTTTAACAAATTAATATTTAAACAAATTTAAATATTTAAAATCATTTTGAGTTGTGAGCACAGTGATTTGTATGACTTTTGTGAAAAAAGCACCTACGTTTTTAATAATTCGATGAATGTTGATGATGATCTTCTGACGGTAACTGACCTTCCGTCAGCTACATCCGAGGGCAGTTATGTTCTGACGAGATAGGATTCACATCTAGTGTTTACAGCCCACGTGCCGTTGTCCGTTTCATTGAGTAAAAGCAGTGGGGCAGTTTTAATACAGGTATGTACGCACCTGTGTGTACGCTGTTGCACTCTTTTGCGAGTAAATATAGCTGTCGGTCGTTTCGAACGACAAAGAGAGGTGTGCTGTTTGGGAAAAATTCTGGGATTACCACGATCGTGACTTTGCATTTCCATCACTGAAAAAGAGCTGCCATTTGAATATTTTAAGCTGCAAGGACACATTTCGCCGAGTGGCGAAACATTTTCCGCAACAAAAGCCCTCAAACGACCACTTTTCATGATGCCCCCACTTTAAAATAAAAAATATACAGAAGTACAATAGTTAACATCTTTCCACGTAAACATTGCTAAAAAAAGTTGTCAATCGAACATGAATCGCCCTTCCAATTGAGCACGATTTAATTGCGCCTGACATAAAATCGTCCGTGACTCTTGTGGTGTCCTAGGTGAGAAGGAGAGCTAATAACAGCTATGGCATGTTGATGCGCGTCTTTCGCCGTTAACTGGCGTTTAAGAAATGGTCAAAACGCTGTAAAATTGTATTTTTTATCATAATAAATTTAATTTACATAGAGTACTCAAGCATTTAATCAATTGAAGGCTTTGGGATGTTTGAATTTTGCCAAGGATTCAGTATGATCCCTAAAATTTAGATTAAAAAATATAAAAATGTTTTTTACATCCATTTCTGGGGTTTGTAAAAATATGCAGGAGAATTGTTCAAAAAGAGAAAGTACGTAGATTGAAATCCACCTAAGATATTCTGCAGCCAAACAAATTTTTAAAGCGAACATGTATGCAGCCCAAATCTACTATTTTACACAGTATGGCCTACAATTTTACACAGCACAAAAGGTAAGACATGAAGAAAAATTCAATAAAATTATTGCTGTCTTGAAATCTCTGTTTAGTTATGAAAGTACCTTTTAAGAATGACCACAAATAATCTCATTCAGTTGGGAAGTTTCGTAACATATATAGTTGGGAAGTTTCGTAATATATAGTATATACATATATTATATATGAATAGAGCAGGTAGAACATTTTACATATCTCGGAAGTGTTTTGGACCAATACGGTCAAAGTGGTAGGGACGTAAGGAGAAGAATTGCGCTAGGCAAGGAGGCTTTCTCAAGGAGGAGGGAGTTGATGACGGGGACGTTGAGTAGGGATGTTAAGACAAGACTCGTAAAAACTCTGATATGGAGCGTAGCTATGTACGGCACGGAAACGTGGTCGCTGAAGCAGGAGGATAGACGTAGATTGGAGGCTTTTGAAATGTGGGTGTGGAGAAGAATGGAGAAGGTGAAATGGACCGAAAGGAAAACAAATGAGGAATTACTAGAAATGATGGGGGAGGAGAGGGGTTTGTTGAGAGAAATCCTATGGAGGCAGGAAAAATGGATAAAAGGCGTATTAAGCGGGAGTGGAATGTTGAAGAAGGTAATAGAGGGGAGAATGTTGGGCAAGCGAGGAAAGGGCAGGAACAGGATAGGGATGTTGGAGGGGATGAAGGGAGGAAAGAAGTACACAGAGATGAAGAGGGACCTGATATAGATTTGGTTGCTAGGTGGGGAGTTACAAAATGTTTATTTGACAGTGGTGTCCATCCAAAAACCTACCTTAACCGGTAGATAACCTAATAATAATAATAATAATTTATATATATATATATGTATCCTAAGTCCTTTGCTCCACATTGTCTAAGGAGTTTCTGGAATGCCAAGCATCAAGGATTCAGGCGTGGTGTTGTGGAAGGAGGACACGATAGATTCGTAGCAAATACTAACACACTATTCCACTGATTAGATAATATTTTCGACCCAAGTTTCGACGTCACCTAGCTACCTTCGCTCTTCCGGTCGAACCATATTTTATTAACAGTAGAAAAGTGCATTATTACGAGAGTTTAACGCAAATCGTTCCAAGCATCAAACCTAGCAAGAAGCTTTGGAAATCTAGTGAGGAGTTTTTATTTTTTCTTATACTTTATCAGAGACTTTTGCGCATTCTGGAATTTTCAATCTCCCGGCTCTTTTGTCAGTAGGTTAGTTTATGTGCCATTCAGTCGGTCAGTGGGGCACCTATCGTGTAGTTGTCACGGATTAGGTTGTCTGACTAAATTTTCATGAAAAAGTGAGGTGCTCTTATGCAATTAGAGCTCCTTTTTTTCATGTTTTATCTCTCATGCTGTTACAGTGAGGGGGCTATTGAAGTTAACGTGCCATTTATCAAATCAGCAACAAATGATCTTGAGATATCATCTAATCCCCATTTTTTTCCTCTAACCGTGCAAATAGTTCGCCGATCAAGCAATCATGACGCTGTTCGTAAATGCTGCATTGAAAGAAGAATTATGATTCAAGTCCACATCGAATCTTACGCGACACATCAATTGATGATCATTAAATCAGTACCCGATTCAGCTGGTGTTCACTCATGAAGATTGGTTCGAAAGCGATTAATTCTTGTCTCATGATCATCAGGAGGAATCATTCCATGTGATACTAATGCACCACTGCGCTTGACTGCATGGAGCAATTGTTCCGCGAAACGTTGACCATGTGTGAATCGAGAATGAATTTTTTCTACGAATTCAGTGTGCCTTTGTGTTTTTATTTATTTCCTCTTATTTCTGTTGGTGGTTAACATTAATTTCTTCAAAAATAAATAGAAATCACGGGAAACACTCAACACAGCTTTAAATTCATTCCATACCATTCATTTCCTTCCTCAGGTTCCAAATATTTGTCGACACGACGACAATGCTATTAATTTTTTTACGATAACCGTAATAAATTATGAGATAGCAGGGTGGATTCTCACTGGTTAGCAGGTATTTGGTGCCATTTATTATCCCAGTTTGATAAAAACGGTGGCCACTCTTCTTAATATTCAGCCGTTGGCTCACGCGTCTTACTGACAGAAGTCATAAATTACTCGTACTTACGTAGGAATAAATGAAGTAAACTACATATTTTACTGCGTTTGTTTAGCCTATAAGTATCCTATGAGCTACGGTGAGTATTCCAGGTGATATAGTGAGGCAATATTTTATAGGATAATATGTAAAACAAACTCTTCCGTGCACTTCATCTGACGTTGACTTTGTAGGTCGATAACCATATCAAGCTTGAATTTCAAGCAATCTATCAATAAATGTGCGGAAAGATTTGAGAAAAATTATCACGTTCAATCTGGTTTATATAGCTTTGGAAAAGAAGTGTTGTATTTGGTGGACTCATACACTACCGGATTCGTAGGTAATAGATATAACGTGCCACTGTGTCATTTCTAATGAAAATCTTAAGATATTAATAAATACATGCAACACCAATATCTTTCAAAATTGACTTTCAGCGATACAAATACTACAATATCAATTTCTATAATACAATACCACGAGAACAGGAGAAGCAGAGGTCATAAGAGAGTCTTTTTCGAAAAAAAGAGCCCACCCGGGTATGAGAAATTTACATGCAGTGCTGAATTTCTTAACTGCTGATGATAAAATGTCGTAGGTAAAAATGGGATGCGCATATTATCACGGACAAAATTTAATAGTGGAAACTGCTGTAATACCAGCGAACACAAGAAGTAACCACTGCTTCAGGCAGCCATATTCCAAGTCAAAGTAATTCTCAGATGTCCCATATCCTGTCTCAGGTGTCCCTGTACCAGGAGGATCGTAAATATTTTTTCAAATGCATTAACACATACTAAGGTGACAAAATACATCAAAAACAGGTTGTGACCACATCGAATGAATAAGATGTTTTCATTTCAATGATTTTATAAACCATAATCGTTCTTGAAAAACGCAAACTCGGAAAATGATTAAAGGGAATATTAAAAAGGCGTACGTAATTATTGCCAAATACTAGAACTTTTCCACTGGTAACCAATTAATTAATTGCCCACTTCCTTTCCTCCCTAAAAAAATTGAGACATGGGACGGAAATTGAATTATTTCGGCAACTGAAGATGATATAGCATCTACAACTAAACACGGTCGGCAATACATTTTAACTAGTGGAAAATATCAATGCTTTGATATTAATATATTCCAATTTCACAACATTATACCCGAAACTACGAAATTTGAAATACCTAATAATGGGTAATGTTTCGTTGCAACTATATCACATATTATTAAATAGCGGTATAGTAGCTTTGACGACTAACCGGAGGTGCCAGGTTCAATTCCTCGCCATGCGTCTGGACATGCCCAGTTGAACTACCAATATAATTATTGAAAATAACTTTCTCGAAAGTCACAGGTGGAATGGAGGAAGGAAACGCACCCAAGCCTGATTGCTGAATTTCACACGCTGAATGTTCAAATATCTTGTACTAAGTGGGTTCCAAACTTACTGTCAAGAAGACCCTTAGATCCAGCGATTTATGCAGTTTAAATAGTTTCCTAGAAAACTTGGTAGAGAGTACTATATCATTATTTTTGTGTTATATATCATATTATATTATCAAGGAACCAATATGTGTACATTATACATATATATGTATAATATACATATATTATATGCATATTTATAAAAAAATATAATAATATAAACACATTGAATAAACATATTTATCAACCCAGGCCAAGTGAAGAGATATCCTATTTCCCTTAAATCCGTTGTCTCACAAAAGTATAAATTAATCTGTGTCTCTTAATCTCTTTGTGCCTCTTAGTCTCTTAATTAATCTTTGCTCATAAAAACCTTAAAAGACAGATACATTTGTACCAATTATTATTCGTGTTTTTCACGGCATATGGTATTTGAACTGTTCAATGACACATTAACAATTTATTAGAGGGATTTTAATAGAAAAAATAGCTTTATGAAACTGTTTTTTAATAACTTGAAAGTGAAACTACCATTTATTATACTTTTCCTAAGGAAATTGTACGCGGAAATAATCCTTCATGGATATTCTGAGTGGGAATGATTTGTCGGTCTTGTCATTTACTATAAAAAGATCAAATAATTTTATCTAATTAATTTGTATTTCTAATTGTTATTCTAAGCTCTTTCCGCTTGATCATTTAGTTTTCAAAAAGGAACCACATAGTTTCAACAGACTTTCTTTTTCAACTAACATTTGGCGGCCACTCTAAAAACGTCTAACATTTTTTTCCACGAATTAACTGCTGAATTAACCAAATTAGGATTTTCAACTATGACACCATTTTGTTTTCGCGAAAATTAGACTCCCATTATGTCATCGGTTTCCCGAGAAAATACCTGGTTCATAAGAGCACGTTCTAGGAATACCAAATCCCGCCGGAAAAGACGATGAGGAGGGCCTTTAATTTTTTTTAAAGCATTCAATAGGCTAACAATACCTACTCACGCAACCGTGACTCTTCCTCCACCTTGCCATACATTTTTTTTTCGAACCAGCTAATGAACGGAATCCACCCGTTTACCCTTCAAAAATGTCTCCATTCTTGCCTCCGTTACGCATACACCCCCCTCTCTCCCGTCATCTCCTCCCCATGCCCCCTTATCTTCCACCATCTCTCCGACCACCCGGGAAGAGGACACGCGTTCCGTCCGCTTCACGCACGCTAGCACGCCACCGCGCCGAACGCTCTCCATCAAACAACCCGATTGTGTGCAGACGATAGGCCGGAAGGATAGGACGGAGTGGACACTAGGCACAAACACACCACTACCCCACATTTCCCTCCACATCCATATCCTCCAGGGACGTTGTATCCGCGACAATCTTGCAGATACCGGAAAATTTCCCGTCGTCCCACAATGTGGAGCTGATACGACTCTGTCCATCGCGCTAAATGACTCGGCAGGAACAGGAAGCAAAAAGTTGATGTGGGCTTCACAGTTTACCGGAGTGAGGAAGCGATTTTATGTTGACTGGACATGTGAAAAAAATCTATATCAGTGAACTTAAGATGAACATCTACTATTGAAAGAGACAAGGGAAATCACGCAGGCTTGAGAAATATGATGGCAGAGACGGATAAAAAGAGAGAAATATTAGGATCAGAATGGTCTAAGAGGAAGCCTGAGGAAAAGTATGAAGGCGAAATAGGACAAATGAACGTTATAAGGGGTCGGGGAAAGAATCATGAAATGACAGTGAAAGGCAATCTTCTGATGGTAATTTTAAATAAGGAGCGAAATTCACTACTCAAATTAACCCAGTTATTTTTACGACTGATGATAATCGTAACAGGATTACCTTTGAGGAAGTTTATTATATTAAACGAAATTCATTAATTTAGCAAATAAATTACTAAATTCTGAATAACTAATTACGACCTGTCTTGGTATTGACACACTAGAGCGTAAACCGCGAGCTTCCAATTTTATAAAAATTGTATGGAGAAGAACAAAGTTAGTTCCTAAGCTCCAATTACCGATTCTCTTTAAAGCACCAAATAATATAAACATTTCTGTGGTTGGGCGGAGTCTGGTTGGGTGTACCTCAACCTTGGTGCTATATTCCTCTGTTTTCATGCGGCAGGCAGGCAAAACCTGTATTGGCACAGTGAACCTTGACGTGTTACTCCCTGGGGCTCCCGTTCCTTATTCCTCTGCTCACAAAACATAAATCAAGTAGCATTTAATTTCATACCTAAGTGATGCTTTAGCCTTTTATTCTAATATATTTTGTGATAATATACACACATACATCGTACTACGACCTTTAAGGTGAGACAATGAAAGCAACTACGAACAACCTTACCTATGTATAGAGAAGCTGAGTTGGTGGGCAATTATGCATACTCAAGAATCATGACTCCCGAATTGACTCTCTCTCAAAAATTCATTTTAGCTAACATTAAAATACACATGAAGTGAACATTTATAATTTGTAGATATATCGATAACGATCGCCCCCGACAACTGTTGAATATCGTTGTGCCAAGAGTAACAACATAAATAATTTTTATATTGGAATGAATTTTCAAAATATTAGTTCAATAAGTTTACTGTAAACATTATTAATATCATGCAACCATTTCAGAGAGTAAAAATCATTCGCCTTGACCGGGATTCGAACCCGGATCCCTCGATATCCGGCCGAGTGCTTTAACCACTTAAGCTACCGAGGGATCCGGGTTCGAATCCCGGTCAAGGCGAATGATTTTTACTCTCTGAAATGGTTGCATTATAATGCACACATAGCGGGTGACTCCGTTAAAGTTACTGTTACAGTTTCTTGAAATTATTAATATCGTACGTTATACCACTCGATGCAATAAATACAGGATGCGTCCCGAAAGTAATGCAATTGAATTTCCCGCCCGCTCCTATTGGTCGGAATGGGATTGAACCACTTGGAGTAGATGGGAGGACACTAAGCTTTGCTCTTGGTCTCAGTGCTCTCCAAGCTATCATGGTGGCAGGACGTCAGTTATTGTAAACCCCTGCGGAGCCGACTGTGTGACGAAAAACGTGGGATCGACGACGAGCAACGTTACGCGAGTGCTAAGTTTTGTGTCAAACTGAAAAAAAAATCTCCTAAGGAGACTTAAAACATGATTATACATGAAAATGTCCTTCTCACTAGTTTCGAGGTGGTTAAAGAACTTTAAGGAGGGTCGGGAAGAGCGAACAACGCTATGGACAGCCGTCAACCAGCAAAACCGACAACATTGTGGCTCGTGTTCAACAATTGTTGGACTCTGACCGTCGATTGATTATCAAGATGGTTGCCAATGGACTAAACATGTCGTCTACTGATGTGTTTCGCATTGTTACTGAAGGTATAGCAATGAGGAAAGTGTGTACCAAGCTCGTGCCCAAGGTGTTTGCCAAAACGCCCTACAAGTCCGCGAGTTCCTGACCAAACGCCAGGTGCCAACGCTGCCCCTCCTCGCTATAATCCTGACGTAGCCCTAGCAGACTTCTTTTTGTTCCCTCGGATTAAGGCAGCCATGAAAGGGACCCATTTTAGTCCATAGAAGAGATACAATCAATCCTGAGGAAGACCTTGCGAGAGGTCGCCGAAGACGCCTTCCAGGGCGCGTACCGGTCATGGCAGAGTTGCTGAAAAAAATGTGTAGAGACCCAAGGATGGTACTTTAAAGAATTTACATTGTGTGCAGATATGTTAAATAAATTACTTTAAAAAATAATTGTACTACTTTTGGAACGCACCCTGTACATACTCAAGAACGCCTACGAAAGAGTTTAGTATTAAAGTTATGAGATAGGTAGTATGTTTTACGAGCTTTATATCAGCTTTTTAAGATATCCTCTTGATCATTTATAATCGAGGATTGAAGTGATTGCTCTCAAAGAAAGACGTGTGATATTTAAACGTTTCTCTTGAAATCTGGAATGCTATCGGGGGAGGGGCGAAATGAATATATAGGAGGGAGAATGAGGGTTTATGGCTACTTGTATACAACCGTAACAACGTACACATCCATAAACTGGAGAGAAGGAAAAGAGTGTTAAGCTTCATCCTACCCGAAGGCTGGCTGTAACCTTTACTGCAAACATTTTCATCTTATATAAACAATTTAAGTGGCCACATGTTATAAAGTGCCAAAGCTTTGGTGAAAGCAAGAGTCCAACACTGATATAAGTCCTGTGCCACGATCGAGGGGAATTTGACTCAAGGAAATTATAGTCGGGCAATCATTTTATTATATTACCACAATTTCCCTGCTCAGAGTTTTATTGTCAGCTTTTACGGTTTACGTGCATAAATCTAATGTAGAGGCAGTTCGTATGATGATATTATTTTTTAAACTCTAAGTTTAAAAAGTACATTAACTTCAATTTACAATATGAGAAACATGAAAGAATAACATATTAATTCAATGCGTTTTCATTGGTCAAAATTCGTTCGAAATTAACCCTAAACTGCATGCTAATTTATAGTCATACATATATAAAGATAATTTTTTTAGTCGCACTATGCAGTCTCCAAAAGAGTTGTAGTGGTCATTTAATATTTAAGACTTAGATATTGAGTCAACGTTTAGGTTTGTTTGCGTTGAAAGTTCATAGCTCATATATCGATTTCGGCAGTCTTGTTTCATAGGCGAGACGAAAACTTTCAGCTTAATGAGGATTTTAACTAATTGACATGGAGCTAGATGAATTCACAAGGGCTGTACTGTTTTGAGCTTTTTAAATTTAACATTGGTGTCACAAGGACTTAGCCATTTATATTTTGAACAAGAAAAGTTTTAAGTTTATCCTTTTCTCCAAGAAGGGTTGCAAAAATCTTATTGCAGCTCTCTCTGTTTACCCAATTCTTCAAAGCCCTCCTTTGGTAGAGAGCAAATGTTAGTATTATATCCCGTGAAAGTTATCTCTAATATTCTGGCGGTAAATTATTTTCAAAGCTATTTGATAACAAGGATAAATTAATTTTTCTTTGGCAAGCGAGCTGAAAATAGGCTACAACGAGGAAATATATTTGTCCATCTTATGGCAGTCATTGTTCTAATTGACTCCATCTTTGACCTTGGGTACGCAAGAATATCTTACCAACCAATCCAAAACCTTCCTTACGTCTATTCACAACAGTGAACTAGGTAATATTGCACCATTTTTTAAATTTGATTATTCGTCTTGAACTTCTTTTAATACGAACCAACATTGTCCAACTATTACTAAAACACGACATATAACCTTTATAATTTACCAGAAAGTGTAAAAAGTGTACGCTCCAAAAGAGAATATTGTTAATGACCTTTTGCACACCTCCCACTCCCCTCTCCTAAACCTACCACTACTCGATACCTGAGCTAATGAGGGTAAAAAGTCCCTCTATTTCTCCCCCAATACTCTCCCTTAACCTCAAGATATGTATAGGGCTTTACATTTATGTCTATGAACTGTTTTTAAAATCCACCCACTTTTCCCCTGCTATTAGGAGGAGTGCTCCCAATAGGGGATCTACTCCCGCTCTCCAACCTTCCCCCAAACCATCATCGCTCGGTTCCCTCCCCATCTTCCCACCTCCCCGGTCCTACCTGAATGTAATATATATATAGATGGATGTCTGTAGAGTTGTTACCTGAAGATGACGTTTGACGCCGAAACCCGGGTCGTATCGTAATATATTTCTGTGAAATTACAAAGTTATCATCTTTTCATTTCCAATATGAATCGATTTCACAAAGTTACGCCGAATACCATCAATTATAATTTACCAGAACTTATTAAATTGGAAAATATTAACTATGCACAATAAAACAGTAGTCCATACTGGTCACTTAAATAATTCCCGGTTTTACCGACAATGGCTGATCGTTGGTGCAGTAAATATCCGGTTATCCCCTGGGTGAACCTATATGTTCGAGCTGAGTTTCTGAGACAACGGTGGAAAATTCGAGAGTTTCATTCAAACCACCAAACATTTCGGCCAGGCGAGAAACGTTAATCTTGTTTATAACGTAAAGAAACAACATTGGCAAGTGCACTCAGAGGAGTGGCCACACGCATCGTCTTTGAAACATCACAATGCATGTATCAATTCTCAAATCGTTACTTCTAGAATTCTCATATATGAGTAGAAAGTGGCTTTTATGTCCGATCTCTCAGTCGTGAGGCCATGCTTTTTATTTCAGAAAGAATGCGAACAAAACTTTCATGGGATGAAAGGGGTGAGGTAGTCCAGGGGGTAGAGCGCTGAACTAATGAACGGAGGGCCAATTACCACGTGTGTGATGAATTCCACACGCCGTTGCGTTTGGCACTAGGTGATTTCTATCCTCACCAATCGAACAACCACTGGGTTATTACTGTAGTGGTCTACGCCTTGAGGTGCAAGAATGAAGGCAAAGAAGACTGGGCGGGTCTTCTTTATACCCGGACACTAACTGAGCGAAATTAAACGTAAGTGTGCCCGTCCTAAAGCTCGTTCTTGGAAAACGGCCTGGGAAATCGCTCTATCTTCGGCATTCGTACTTTTTACTCGGCCGACCGTTTGACGTCCGTCTTATGTTTCAAACAGTGTTTAATTTCGGTGTTCACGGAAACCTCTATTCCAGATGCGAATATTAGAGTGGCCTATGTTATACTCTCCTATATCCAGACCTCTTCTTAAATAACAAGTTATACGGTGCCATAGTATTGGAAAGCCTCTTACAATAGTTAATACTCCCATCCATGGCACAGACTGTAATAATTGGTTTTATACGAATTCAACTATCAAAGATGTTTGGATTTCTACGGGACCTAGGGGATTTGCTGACTGGAATTAAAAAGTACAATAAACATATTTTATTTTTTCGAGCAATATTTTTCATGAAGGTTACGTTTAAATACACGTATTATTGTTTGATTTCCTCTATCATCGAGAAATAGTGCAATTCTGGGCACATGCTACAAAATATCACATGCATTACTAGGACCATCGAACTACAATAGGAGAGATCGTGAAAATAAGATTGATAAAATTAACTGTAGAACCGACAGATATTAGTTTTCATTTCTACGACAGAAAATAAGGGATGAGAATAACTACAAACAATTAAATGGCGATAGGAAGAATTCATCTGAGAAACCTTGTACTTTTGTTGTAATTGTATCTGACATATTTCATTGTTAACTGACCGTCCGTGGGGAAATGTTTTATACTTATAAACCGCAGTGCATGAAACTGTTTTAAAAATTATTTCCATTACTTAAATCGCTGAATATATTTGTTGTTAGCTAATATTTAAACGACACTTTATTTCACATTTTGATATTGTATACCTGTTTTGGAATAACCTCATGCCGCACACCCCAGCGGTGGCTTGCAGGGTAACATGTAGATGAAATTATTATTTTATATTGTGAAAAAAAATAGGTATTTAGAAAATGAGAGCGGATGATCATTATAATTTGAAATTAACGATATTTATTCTCACCTTCTTATTTCTAAAATTATGAGGATAGAACAACAACTTTAATGATCAAATTTAGAGTCATAAAGGCATGAATATCATGAATAAAACAGAAAGAATGTCTACCTTGCTTCTAGCTTAAATGCAAATTGAGTAGCTTCAGGCATGATGTGGTGGAAGCCGAACATAATGAATAATTGATTGTAGCACTTTTCCACTTGATAGAATTTATTTTATGACCAGATTTCGATGTATTATATCATCATCGATGTAATACATCGAAACCCGGTTGTAAAAAAAATTCTATCAAGTGGAAAAATGCTACGATCAATTATTCATTAGCTTAAATGATTTTGGGAAAGAAAAAAATAAATGAACATATAGATATAATTGGAATAAATTTGAGTTTGATATATCTAAGCTAAAGGAAGTCTAATTTAATGTTGCCAATCCGGTAGATTATGCTTTTTTACTGACATTTTACTCGAAGCGAAATAATGCTACAACCAGAATCATTGTCAGCGGAAAGAATCCTCACGATGAATATCAATATCTGTTTTCCCCGAATGGTTGGATTTTACTATTCTAATTGCTGAGCCATTGGTTTTCAGTGAACGGCAATACTAACTGCAAAATTCCACACATCCGATTGGCATTGTAATTGCTCCCTTTAATTCATCTCTTGGGACTGTCTGATGGCGAATTGGATCATGCAGTCGATTGGTTTGTGAATAAAAATCATCCGCTTTTCTATTTGTCGCATTCAATAAATATAGGAATGAATGTCAATATTGTTAGACCTAAATCCCTACCTATCTTAATTACTTCCATAAAGATTAGTGGGCACATGCTTCTCACAAGTGCTGGTTACGCAACGGAAAATACAGAAATTTCATCCTCAACATTTTTCACTATCGACTCCGGCCGATATCCTAAATCCACCTCACCAGGCCTCAGCCGACAGACATTCGTATCTCTCCGAGAATATCCCAACCCCTCAGCACCCCAACTGCTAATTTTCCCAACCCCCACCCCTATCATCACTCCGGCGCCGTACTCCCTTCACCCCCTCGCCCATCCCACTCACCCCCTCCCCTTCCTCACACTCGCGCACTCTCCCCCAGCAACCCCTCCCCTCCCTATCCTCCCGCACCACCACTCCTCTCCCCATTCCGACCTGCATCCGATCCCTCCAAACCCTCCGCATAACACGCCGCGCTCCCACCTTATAAAGGAGAGCACGGGGCCGCGGCCAGTCCAGAAGACACTGCGCAGACCACACGACGGAAATTCCGGCCATCCAACCCCCCCCACCGAAACTAAAAGGGAGATTGAGAGAGGACGGGGAGGCAGGGGGAGAAGGAGAGAGAGTGATCGAGGGGGTGTCTCTCTTCATTCCAAACTCCTTCGGCAACCCGGGCGGGAAGTCAACTGGAGCGACTTTGAATTGCGACGAGGGGAGATTCGCGAACTCGGTCCATTTCCGGAACGGTGAGGGAAGTTCGCGAAAAGTTGACTTCGCTTGGATTCGGAAGGGGGAAAAGGTGAGCGCGCGCGCCGGCAACAAGAGAGGGAGAGAGGAGGCCTTTCGCACGCCGTCCTCCGCCGCCGCCGCGTGAGACTGCCGGGAGAAGATCCAAAGGCGAGAGAGAGAGAGAAAGAAGTGGAGAGAGATTCGGCCGGCGGGAGTGGACACCGCCGGGATTGTCATCGCCTCGATTAGGGGTCCGCGTGCAGTACTTTTGCAGCTAAGAATGAGGCCAAGAGCAGGCAGCAGCGCGCCGGTGGTCTTGACCATCGCCGTCTTGACGGTGTTCATCTGCGGGACGAATCAACTGGCGGAGGCTAAGAGTGAGTTGTCAGAAGTTATTGTCATCGGTTCCGTCGAAAACGAAACCCTCGAGTGATTTCACGGTACTTTCCGTGGCTGGTAGTTCCATCTGTGTTGGAGAAGGCGATTCGCAGTTAACGAGGGAAAGAGGGTTTGGGATCATTTGGGGACTCTGTGGGTGTCAAGGAAAATGGTAAATAGTTTGCGGCTTTCGTAAATCTTTCGGTCGAGAAAAAATTTGATTTCTAATTCGATGGAGTTATAAGGCGTCGTCGCAATGAGCTATCATTAGTAGGATATTTACAGCATCCCTTTAGTTTATCGCCCGTCATTCCAAGGTTTTTCTTTATATTTTCTGGCGTCGACCTCTCCCGTTATATCATGCAATACCGTGGACTTTGTCGGTTCTATTCCCTTCCCTAGTCAATTCTTGCGTCGTTCACATTAATTTATTTTGATACTTTTTATGTCAGTCTCCATAAAGGAGACTGGCATATTCATTCATGGAAACTGATGAAAGCGTCGAGTGTACTTCTTGACTTACGAACTTACAACCTTTCATAACTGTGATATTCACATGCATAAACTTAAACCAATAAAAATAATTGAGTCGCGTTTTTTGTTGAGCAATTGAGAAAATGTTTCAATTTACATATAATGCTTGTAAACAGTTTATAATTGATTTTATTATAACTGTTTAGAAGATATCTTAAAAGGAAATACCAACGGATATTGCTTTTCAACACTCTCTCTTATCCCAAACCTTTTGAAAGGAAATAACTTTTAAATGTGTGCCCTGTAGTGATGTCATTCAAGCAAGATGACTCTTTGTACGTCGCCGGAACAATCGTTTATTTTTTCATAAAAAAAAATCATGGACCTCCCACCGGTTACTCTCTTTACGATCAATTCGAATCGCCTCGCGCGAGGACATGAAACTCGATTCGGGGGCTAAGCCATGACTGACGCGACGAGCTGATTTAGAAATCATTTCCTTTGGGTGCGAGCACTCAAGGTAAAAAATACCGGCGTGAGGAAATGCTTTTACGTTTTTCGCCCTTCATGTCAAATTTATGACTCACCTCACGCCATGGGCCAAGGTGAAAAATAGCGAAAGATGGACGGCGGCAATTACCGTTTCTGAACTCCCCGCCAAAACCCATAATACTGTACAACGCTTTTGCCTTATTTCTATGTGGTAAGATGATGTTTGACATTGCAGGACTCTATGCATGGATGCTACGATGAGAGATTTTCAAAAACCTATTTTACCCGAGTGGTTATTCTCATTTTTACTGAATATTCAGTATTTTTTCAAGGAATTTTACATGAATCGAGTCGTCGAGTGCTTTCTCCAAAAATTTACCAATATTCATAAAATATTAAGCATAATCTTTTAATAGTAGATAACCGTTCATAATTGTCCCCCCTTCATTATTTTGTCCGTGAAAACCGGATGAATTAATCAAACTTATGAAGATAATATTACATCGATGTTGACATTTTTAACAATGTTGTGGAAAATATCTTATGCTTTGCAACGGAAATTGGATTCTAATTACACATTTACCTTCACATAGTTACACGATTTCCGATTTGAGCACTTAATTCAGTACAAAACGGATTGAAAAATAAATATTTAACTTGCTGACCATCAATTCTGAATTTCACATACTTCTTTCTAAGTCTATCCATCATGCTTTTATGACTAAACATCTTTCTAAGACCATAAACACAGTAATCAACCCGAAGGACGGTTTTTAGTAGGTGATGGTAGAGCTCACCCATATACCAAGCCCGACTGCGTGTGAATAGTATTCACACATCAGGGTAGGGGGGCCAGTTCCTTTCCTTGTGCCGGTTATGGTTTCCCATGAAGATCTGGTACCCGAAAAATCAACTAGCTTGGGTACAGAGATGAAGAGGGACCCGATGTAGATTAGATTGCTGGATTGGGTTTTGTTTGGAGTTACAAAATGTTTATTTGATAGTTGTGTCCATCCAAAAACCTACCTTAACCGGTAGATTACCTAATATATATCTTTCTAAGTCTATCCAGCATCAACTAACCCCTAAGTTATGAAAAATACGGTGTTAACCAAATCCTGAAAATAACATCTCGGAACCTAAAAGAGCTATCAATTGACGAAAGTCCTTTCAGAAAAACAAATTATGAATAGAGAAATTGTAAAAAGTAATTGATTAAGAGTAGATTTTTCACGTGTTCTAAAAGCTTTATGAGCCGAGGGATTACGAACTGAGGAAAAGGATGCTTGGGTTAGGCTGCATGCCGAATAATTTTAAGCTGATAGCATTAGTTATAGCATTTTTGGTCATTTTTTTCCCAATTAAGTGTAAAAATTAGGAGATGATTACCAGAGGTGTGTAACTCAATGACGTAAACGAAGAAAACTACGAAGGAAGATCCTGTAACACGTCTTGATATTTCAAATAACTTAGAGCATTTTTCAAATGGAGCAAATTAAAAGGTTAACATGCTACCAGAACATAAATACATATCAACTCGGATGAAGTAAAACATCAGTATGCCAAGAAAAGATATCGTTATTAGGGCTCCATAAGTGCTTTTCTACTTTACCAGTTTAGTAGTTGCGCACAAACATTAAATTCGTGACTTGTTCCTATATGCACATTTCAGAATTAAATAATTCTTGGAAGAAAAGATAGGCTTCATGGATTAAACATAATTTAGCAATCAAAAAGTCCGATAAAACTTAGTTCTTTTAATTTGGATGAAAATTTATTCCCTACAAAAGTACTGTACCTTGAAACTTAGCCTTTCAATGTTAAACGTTAAGAATCCTCTATGTGATTTTGTGCATTTTCAATCCCTTAGAGAAAGAAAAAGATACAGTTTCGAATATAATAACACAATAATATTCACGGATATGAGTCGAAATCGTGCATAATATAGTAAAAAAAACGTATTATATATTCTTTTACAAGAAAAATAGATATTTGAAATGTTGGTACAAAATAATTGATTGATATTGTTTTACGATAAGGCACAATATTTACACGGAGCAATAACATTGACCTAATGTAATAAATAAACTAAAAAATGAAGGGCACACCACTACCAATAGCGTTAGAACTTTCGAGAGAGAACTGAAATTTGAATATGCAGGTAAATAATACAATCTTATACGTCATTTATGGATATAGAACCATAAATATACACATGTATTGTTTGTATTCTCACGTAGGGAGTAACCAGATGTAAATTTCATCCTCGAAAAAAATGTTTCCATCTCAAGTCCAAATGCGAGTTCGATTGAAAAAGAATTGTTTCCAGTTAAATTATTAAAAAATGGCATTTTCTTCCATCCATTAAAAATAAGTCAGAATTTTATTTGTATTTCCTATTATGTGACTAGAAATAAGTTGGAAAAATTATGTTCACCGTAGCGAAACGTGCAAAAATATGATGAGACCAAGTTTGGAAATGTTCAAGTTCTATATTTTCAGAAAACGCTTAATCAAAAATATTTGGATTTTATTTTAGATTTGAATTTTTTGCTAATATTTTTGGCCAAATTTATTAATTTTTGCTTTTTTGCAAAAAATAAAGCATCATGAATGATCGGTGTACTCGTTGAAAGATGTTTAAAATAGTGCACCAATCACACTGGTATTAATATTTAAGCTGCATCGTAAAAATAGGAATATGTAACGGATAACCAAATTATGATTAAAAGAACTTTAGCGCTATTTTGGTAACCATTACTAAACAGTGTTCCGAATCTAATGAAAATACCGACAAAATGGTATTTTACTGTCATAGACCAATCACAAGGCTCTACAATGAATCGTTAATGGCACAATCAATACATGCTGTTTTGATAATGTTATTATAATCGGCATTTAAAACCCCCTTAATCAACGTGAGTCAATGAGGAGCAGTCTCCATCAACCTGCAAAGTCCAAACCCATGTATATCGCCCAGAACTATTGTTTTTGAACATTAATTCGGAAGGAAAGGGCGTGATGTATTGCTGTAGCCAGGGTGACAAGGATGACTTCAATTACTTCAACTGTTCTGCCTTATGCAGATGCCCAAGACAGAAATGAAAGTATGGTTTTGTCCTATAAATTGAAAATTTAACACGCACTGACCCTCACCTCTGACTCCTGACCTAGCTTCAGAGTTTGGCGTGCACCTCACACATCGACTAGAAGTAATACTGTCCAATTCATTTCGTATTAAAAAATAATAAAAAGTTTACAAGTGAAGAATGAGTTTGCAGAAAATAGGATTAATAGTCCTTTTCCTCGGAGATGAGCTTGCACGAGCAGGATTACACTGCAGTTCGATAAACGAGCCGATTGCAAATTTTATGTTGGTAGAACTTTTGCAAATTTTGTGTTTTTTTCAGCCTTAAAGAGTAAGTATACTCGATAAGCAGGGAAGCAGAAGTAATTGGAAATTAAAGTGTAATCAATGAAAAAGTATCTTAAAATTTTTTTTATGTGCAA
The DNA here is from genome assembly GCA_037158775.1 of Hetaerina titia. NCBI lineage: Eukaryota > Metazoa > Arthropoda > Insecta > Odonata > Calopterygidae > Hetaerina > Hetaerina titia. The sequence goes on along the minus strand of CM073769.1, from coordinate 84,569,111 downwards.
TACATTCAAAATATTTTCTCCAATGCACACAGGAAAAACTGTGAAAGAATATGTTCTTAATCGAGAAGATGAAAACATGGTTAATGTTGTCAATTTCATTGATTTCTACCTGCGATTGATTACAGATAATATTTCATTCTGCAAAGCATAACGACAATATAATTTTTAAAGAATAACGATACCCAGTTAAAAGTTACCATCATTCAACTTTTGGAATTCTATACAATCACTAATGGAAAAGTTTATTCAATAAATAAATAAAATTAATATGTGAGGAAGGACTTCTTACAGGTTATAATATCAGCATACTGTTAGTGACGTCCCAGCAACGTCCCAGCGTCCTTAAATGAAAATCACGGTTTTAGGTCGGGCCATCGAACATGTACATGTTACGTCACTGTCGTGAAGAGTAGATAATGTAAATAGATAATAAAAATCGTCATGCACGTCGTCATCCCAGTAGACTTTTATAAGCAAAAACCATGTTTCTTGCTGTCAACTCAGTTTTCCAAACAGTTGTTTGAAATCCAATTCGAAACTGCTTTCGAATTCAGGTACGTGCAAACACTTTTAAATTCTAAAAAAAATTAAACCAATAATCCTGACGCTATACGTGAAATTTAGATTTCCTTTCCGACCTATACCGCGCCACGACGGTATCTTAAAGACTGAATACTCTATAAAATAAAACATTTTATCCAAAATATTGCACGGATAATCCTTCAGGGTCTTTATTTGATCTTAACTCTTCTTGCATTTCAATCAATATGCCAACTTGATAGTTTCTATTTCGTGATTTTTTTAGATTGATACCTCCTAGCTTGGCCTATTGACAAATTGTGCAATAATATTTTCAAATATTCCACGATAAAATTTTAAGCAAACAATTACTTCTAATACTTTGGGTTGATTTTTTCCGGATGCTTGCTAAGAATTTTTTTTATTATTTTAGTAAATAGTTTTATGTTTTTATATATTGCTTTGTTTTATTACGAACTTGAGGTTTTCCAGATAGATTTAAAGAGAAAATAAATAAATTTCCTATAAAACAGTATTAACAGATTTTCGATTACCGCAGAAGTTCATACAATGTCCTTTAAAGAAAGACATTACTCAAATTTAAATTTAAAAATATGCGTATTACACATTTCATTGAAATAGTTCAGCTTATTATAATTTTCTTCAAAAATGACGTCAAATCACATTGCACCTTCTACATTAGTGCCGGTTGGCGTCCACCCCTGGAATCAGCCAGATTTCATCTGATTTCCACCCATTTCTGGAAGATGCTCGAATGATACATTTGCCTTCAATAATTAAACTCAACACTAAGAATTCAGAAAGAAAGAAGTTCGTAATCCATGAAAGGACACTACAAAAGATGTCGGATGAATGTAATGGTAAATACTTGCCATTAAATCTCGTCACATCATTTATTATTTGTATAACTATGTATTCCAGTACTAATGAGAATGAAATTAAAACATTTAATGGACAGTGTGAAAAAATGAAGATATTATTCATATGGTAGGGAGAAATGAAAAAGTCGTTGGGATAAATTTAAAGAATCCAATAAAAATTAATACCGGGTGTACTGCGTCGCAATGGAATGAGGAAGACAGTGATAGTGGAAAGAATTTTCAATAAAAGTGGCAGGGACGGGAATTATGTGGAATTGAGGAATGTTATATCGTAATGTCGAATATCTTCCTTTGTAGTGTTCTTTATACAGAAGCGCTGGAGTATTAATTATACAATTTAAGGTGAGGGCGCAGACCAATTGTAGCATTGGCTACGTGTCCATCAAAAACCTACCTCGACCGATCGATTACCCTTAGCAATAGCAATGGACAATTTGTACTTGCAAGCAAAATAAAACAACTTTGACAGAATCTTGTTGTGAAAAAAATTAAGTACGACTCATATGCACAATCCTTGAAGAAACAGTGACCATCTTATTCCATATTAAACAGCTGTCGACGTCAAGGATTGGTGGGGTGAATTTAAAAAATAATTTACCGGTTATAACACAAAAATAAAAGGTTTAAATTTTGACACTCAAAGAAATGAGCCCTATTAAGCCGCATTCATAAGGTGAATCTTTAATTTTTTGGTTGCATCAAATAAGGGTGTCCGCAAAATTTGCTCCAAACATAGAGAGAAGACCTGAACCTAGAAACCTCGTCACCTCGGTGCAAGAAAATTTGAGCTCTGTTATATGCTCCCTTATAACGGCACCGGTCATATGAGTGTATGAATAGCGAACGTTAGCAGAGTGATAATCTGTTGAATGGCGGAAGATATTATCAAGTTCACAAGAACCACCGATATATTGTCTATTATAATGAGTCCTCCGTGGATCCAATCCAAACAGAAAATGGCTTCATATCTGGCTGTTGATGTTATTACAGCACTGCGTCTGATTGCCGATTGGTTGGAGATCACCAGTGTCTGGGTATAGAATAACCATTAATTTACCACCGGGATCAATATAACCGAGCTGCCTGTGAAGGTCTCAGCTACCCACGAACAGAATGATAATTTAATAATTTATACAATGAATCCTAAGAATATACGAGAATCCTCGTATATCAATATAAAATTAATGTGAGAGTTTTTTTAAATTTACTAATTAATTTTTAAATAAATAAATTTAACTTAAATTAACTTAAATTAAATTAATAAAACTTAAATTAAATAAATAAATACTAAATAAATTTTAATTTTTTAATTAACACCCACCGCATTCAAAATTAAGAAGAGATCATTAAAACATCATTAAAACATCTGAATCTCGAAATAGTTCACAATTAAGTCATTGCTAACTATTATTTCTCTATATTAAAACCTTATCCCATTAAAAGCACCATTGCTATAAACTATTCCAAGGATAAATATTGTAAAGGAGCATATCTGAAACGAAAAACCTTAGTATTTTAAAAAAAGAAAGATCATTTCACTCTTCTCATAATATGCCGTATATACGATTAGGTACAGTAGGTCTTGTTTGATCGGGGAAAAAAAAGGTAAAAAGTATTCATAGGATCTCCACATGTGTATGATTTTCAATGTGTTATCCTGGAGATAGTGTCTAAACATGACAAAGGCGTTAAACATTCCATCTTGAACCAACATTTTTAATTTTATGAAATTGTTCAATCGCCGTTTTCCGTTATTTGTAATTTGAAAATAATATTTAAAAAAATGATTAGATTATTGACCAATATCTAATCACCTTAGCAAGTAACTCTTTAACTAGCGCTTATTTTTCAATCGATTTTTTCGGACACATTGTTAAAATTTTTACAGGTATTAATTTTAAAACTAATGAAATAAGTCCATCTACATTGGTAAACATTCATCACTAAAAATATCTGTCCAGGAAATATTCAAATGGTTATAACTATCTTTTATCTGAATTTAATCAATAATTTGTGAATACGAATCTTGTATAAATAATTTCATCTAATTTTTTTTCAAAACATATTCTCTACTATTTCCAATGGCTATTTTCATGAAAAATATAAAATATGCTGTTTTAACTTCGAAAGAAAACGGTTTTTGTATTCAGCAAGCAGAGAGTTTTTTGAGTCAAAGGAAACCATTTTTACATAATTTTACGAGGCATGTAATCAGGGATGTTTTATTACTATCTTGCGCATCACTCTAAAAAGAGAATGGCAGTGTAACTTAAGTAATTAGCAAATTTAGCAAAAATATTAATGACTTTTCGGTCATTCATAAATACCTGATAACTGCGGTTAATAGATTGCTTGATTCATTACTCTTGCAACAATTAGGTTGATTGGATTAATTTGATTTAGTCTGGGTACACATGCACATACTGATTGGTTTAATTGATTTTGATTCTGAAGTGGAATACGAATAATTGATAACCTTTATTCTTCTAGAAGTTCCCGTAGATATGCTTTAAAATTACTCCAGGTTCAATATAATTGAACGCTGATTCTTTCCTTCTTCTGACTCTGACCTTTTTCAAGACATAGAATTGTGAGTTTTAGAAGCCTTACACAAGAGAAGTGATTGATACCAAATAGTGTTATGCCAAGAGACAAGGATATGATAGGTATCGTTAAATGGGATTTTTTTTAAATTCAATTAGAAAATACAGATAATTACACCAGTATATTATCCGTTAGACATATTTTGTCGCTTGTCACAGCATAAAGATAACCTTCCGTTGTTCATTCAGAATTCATTAGATCTGACTTAACTCACACCCTTTCAGAACTTATTCAAGATCTTATACTTAAAGATTTAAGATCTCATCCCTCATAGAACATGAAAAAAAACAAAGAATACACTAGCACCCATTTCTTTTTCCTATTTATGTTTCGGTAACATGTAAAACGAACGAACATCATAGAGCGGGAGAGCTTTTGAAGTTTACCATAATGTTATTCAAGGAAGCTAGTGATAAACAATGGATTCAATTAATGAAATGTATCAATTTACAATTTATTATTCAGAACTGTTTTGTGCAAGTCCAGCACAAACGATTTTTCTAAAACCAATGAGAACAATTTCAGGTATGCTCAGCCTGCATATCCACATCCATTGGAACCTAACTCGATTAGATTTGAGATTTCCATCATCAAAGTGACCCGTTCAACTACAAATGCCACTATAAATCTCTTTCAACTCCGAAAACGATAAATAAACATATAAAACTGCATCCGCAAATTTTCCACCGTTCTAGCGCTTAGCTCGTGCACGATCATATCCGTGTCCCCCGTCCCTCCTCCCCGCGCCCGACTTGCATGGCCCCTTCTCCCACCCTAACTCCACTCGAACGACACGTGGGCTACGACCTCTTTTGACGGCGTGAACCCCACCCGCGTTAAATCTGTCCGGCCACCGCCGCGGTGGACCACCGCCGACTCATCCTATGCGCCGCTCCATTCGCTCTCTGCATTTGTCTGAACCCTCTCCCTCGCAAACCTCTCGCCCTCCTTTCTGACGCCCTACTTGTGATTGCCTCCGATTCGAAATCTGTGTCCGATGAGGAAGGATGATTTGTCGGTCGGACGATAAGAGTATTGAATGTCCATTGCGGCTCTCACTGACCAAAGAATGATCGGAGATTTTTATTCTTGATCTCCACTCGTGAGAGTTGAAAGGGTTTTTATTACGAGGCTGGGACATGAATGCTTTCCAGATGCTCACCCCTTAGGGTTATCATAGCCTCCATCCACCTTTTCAAAGTTCGGAAAAATAATTAGTTTGCTGCGAGCGGGAAAATTCAGTTCCAAAGTGTCTCACATCTTCTTTCAAACATTTTGTTCTCTTTTTAAATTTTTCCTCAGTATCTGAAGTGATTGGCAAATTACGGAAAACGGTCGCGAGGTGGTCAATATTCTGATTTCCGAAGTTGATGGACGTTTTGTACAAATTGTTGCATATGATATTTATCGTGTCGTGTATATCATGGTGCCCGATTTATTTGCATTTAGAAATTTCCCGTGTTTTATAGGTACTCCAAGGAATATTTTCAGTTTTTCATGGTGTACCTCCCAAAAGAAGCTTACTTTGAGCAAATATTAATAGTATGTTAATAATGAGAATAGTCCCTGGCAAAAAATAATTCTTGCCTGTTTTAAGATACTAAAAGGTGTTGCATGATAATCTTTCAAGCAAAAATATATAGCTGTCTTTTGAAAACGCACGAAGAAAATGTGTAAGATAATATTATTGGCTGACTAACATGGCATTTAATGGATTATATAACTTATTTCACCGAAATACCTACAACTGTTTGATTAAATAATCTGGAAGAGGACAGTAATTGCGTAAGTACCTTATAACAGGAATGCGGTGGACCGCCACAATATTTGAAAGCGATAATATTTGGTTTTAAAGTTTCAGTGGGTAGTTAATTTAAATTTTTACTAGTATGCTCATTATAAAACCATCGCCACAACGCCGTAATTCCTTCTGCCTTTATCTGAGCTTGGGAAAAGGTTCATCACTTAAAAATACTAGCCTTTTAATTATTCCGTGAGACTTCGAGACAATAGCTCTCACGAAATAGTTCGCGACATTGACCGTTCGGAGAGAAAACCGAGATGGGCCCCTCTGTGAAAGTACCCGCAGCATGGGAGACAAAGATCGCCAGCGACCGTCCAACGAGAGACCAGAGTCGCACGGACGTCCAGACTCCAGCTGATGACTATTTTCCTGCAAACCCTCACTTATTTGCTCTGTATTTTATTACCTCACGGTCGCGTGGGCCTAAAAAGGTCAACCGCCTATGCCCGGTGTGTTTATTTTCCCAGATTCTCCCGTCGACCGCAGCCGCCATTCTCCGCCTCCTCACTCCTATCTTGAAAGGGAATCCTGCCGCTTCTCCGTGGCCTCTTTCACCCACTCCCATGCCTCCTCCTCTCTAGTCGAGGATTCCTCTAAGCGACTTCCACTACTCTCCATATCCATACCCCTCCTCCGAACCCTCTCCTATTCCCCTAAATCCCGGAGTAATACGACGTCCGACGCGTCTACCCTCATCCCAGTTCTTCCCTTCTACTCTCGACCGTTCTGTCTCCTTCTACACCCCTTCCTTTCCAATCGCCTATCGCGAATCTCGGCGATAACCAACCATCCGAGCCATTCATTCCATTCCGGCGTTAGTTTGAATAATCGAAGCAGATGCGGGGGCTATCTCCTTCACGCTTGTATCTTATATCAGCGGGACAGGGGGTGTGACACCCACCACTCTTCGAGTAGGACGACCGAAATTCGGAGAGGCATAGGGACGGATGGAATGACTGGGGATAGGCGGAAGGAGTTGGACGTAAACTGGGAAAGAGAGTGATATGGGGGGGGGGTAGGCCGTTTTGGGAGAGCGTTATTTGGTGAGGGAGAGGAGAGAGAGAGAGGATTGATATGGAGGAGGATGAATTCCCCTAATGGAGCCCCACACGTATCCATAGCTTCAGGGGAGATTTCAAAGGGCATTGTACACTAGGAACTTTCAGCTTTGAGACGCGGGTCTTGGTGGCTCTGTAGGCGACTCCTCGAGCTATTCCTGAGCCATATATTATGTATGATAATTATGAAATGAATTACATTCGTCCTGTGGTTCGAGTGATTACACCGTCTTGGTGGAATGAGTACCTGAGAACAGTGTTTTAAACCAATCACATTAGCTTAATTTTTACTTGATGCGATATATTTGTTGCCTATGTATTCTCTCCTGTTCACCAAACAATCAATTAAACCTTCGAATCAAATTTTATTCAATCTATTTGGAGCGTACTTAAATTATCAAATTGGTAGAATTACAGCGCTCGTGTTACTCTACATTATAACGAGTTAAGTATAAATAAAATATTTGCTGTAATATCATAGCATACTTTTTCCATGTGTTGATTGCAAGAAATATGATCGCTATAAAAGAAAAAAAAAACCCTCTCTGCGTAGGCTACAAGCCATATTTGGCAATGAGAAATTAACTTTTAAATTGCATCACCATTATCCACGTCAATTCAAATATCTTCCCACAACTTTGCTAAAACATGCAATCTTGAAAAAATTATAACAGAATACAAAATGTTAGTTTGTGAAACTCTCAGGCCGCCATGCCTAATTTCTGTGTTGGAATGAATGTCCAGGTTTTATTCAGATCTTATGTGTCGTGTAGTAATCCCAATTTCCTCTACGTTTTGCAGACAGCCTCACAAGAAAATGTTTTCTAATCCCCTAAAAATATCCTCAGGATATTATTCGTGAAAAATAATGCAGTTATATACAATTTGGTCTAGTTATGTATGTGTAAATATGTACACACATATGTATATGCACATATCGGAAATGAAAGGAGAGTTTATATCTTTCTTTCTAGTAAAAGCATGAGACAACTTTTCTTAATTTAGTGTTGGAGTAATCGGGTTAATCATCTAAATTTCATATCTAGATTGGATAAATATACGTACTAGTAGGGTAGTAGTACAGTACACGTAGACCAACGCTACGGCGCTATGAACTAAAACCAAAAAACAGGGGTAAACAGTCCGTCCGCACATGACAGGAATTCACAAACTCTCACCATTCAAAATTGAGTTCCCACTTTAGGTTCTTTAAATGTTGTCTTTATATTTTTACTACAACTATCCGAAGTTTTTGCAAGAAATGCCCACTAATATGTAAATGTCCACCCATTTGCATTTGCTATAAAGACGAAGTGTTGCACGCTAATTGGCCAAATAGATTATTCTTCATTTCGCCAGAACTATATCAATATTTTAGATTGAAAAACTGACTTGAAACAATTGATTACTTTTAGGCACTCAGTGCTTAAAGTGCATCCGATGGCACTCGATAATTTCTTGGGTGTCCCACATTTAATGGTTGGAGGGAAGCACTTCCTCTGATTTTCAACTATAGCCACGCAGTTATGTTGTGCTCTTCTACTCGAATGGATTACGCAGAATCCCCGCGGAATACACAGATAGAATGATATTCAAGTATCTTAGGAACGATAGATGCTATCGTAGTTGAGCAGTTGTAATGTTTTTCACATCCGTGATCCAAGTACGGAGGAACTCACGGAATTTTTTTAACAAACTAATGACTATTTTTATTTGACTAACGTATGGAATATTTTTAGGTGGTAAATTTTTAAATCAATGGCTCGTTTGTAGTAATGACAATTACAAAAGTATCGCATTACTGACATAGAAACTTTTCATTCCTAAGTTTTATCTGTATTTTTAAACAATTAATTTTAATACATTTTATCGCAAATGTCTTACGGCGTAATAGCTAGTAATAGAATAAAAGAGTCTCGAACTCAAAAAGAAATCACTAATGAACTAATAAAATTTAGAATTTTTCAGGCAATCCTGTAGCTGAGATATTCATATGTAAATTGAAAGGTGCATTAGGAAAGTATTAAAAATTAAAAATAGCCATAATTTTATAACATTGTACTACACGCATATTGATTTACACAAAATTGAGAATTTTTGCGACCCACTGGAATTTCTCGGAAGAAAATGTCCTTCAAATGTACCTTTAAAATAACAGCGATGAAGAAGGAAGAGGACACGAATGGACATGCATACTTATACGAGCATCCAATTAATCTTTTACGACACTCTTTAATGAGTAGGGTTCACTAATATAAGGATACAGTAATTAAAAATACTGTTGAGTACGGTTAAAAAAGAACTACCATTTTTTATGTTTAATTTTTTTCTGTAAGCATGGACGAACAATGCGTAAACATTATTCATTTCTCCCGATAGTGATTTATATTGATATACCTCATCCCAATTATTTAATGACACAATATTCAGTCATTTAAGGGATTTTTAGTTAAGTAATTCAAGGATTATTACTAAATAAGAATACATTTAAAACCGAGCGGAAATTAACGATTGAATCCAAGCGATCACATAATTAATACCAAAAGTGAACAATATCAAGAGATTGAATGTCGATTCGTGTTTCATTAATTTATTATTGACTTAATTCGAAAAATATAAGTGACGACATGATGCATGATACACAGATAAATCCTAAAATCACATCTAAGACCATAGAGAATGCTTGTCGAAAAAATATGAAAACATAACGGGCGATTTTAAGTAACACGCAATTGGCGCGGTTAAAGTGGTCATTATAAAATTGCAAATTATTTTTTTTCTCTAAATAAAACAATGGAGAGAGGCCCATCATTAAAACGGTCTTCAAAATGATCGTGGGTAATAAACAAGGAATAACAAAACCTATATGATTATCTGAATGTTTTATTGATTAAGTCTTGTTGTGAATGCGTTGTTAATTGGCACACCCGCAACAAAAAATAACAAGAGCGATGATTCAATGATGTACGGGAAACTGTTTCATGACACGGAATCGAGATGGAGGCGAACTTTATATTTCGCCGTGGAAAGGCATAAGACATCACGAGATCGGGGAGAGGAGAGAAGCGAAACGAGCAAGAAAAGGGGCTTAAATCGGAGGGAACAGAGGGGAGAGAAAGGGATGACGATGTGTTAGGGAGAAAGAGATCGGGCGAGTTATGCCCCGAGTCGGCCGCTATTCAGGCGCGAGGGGGAACGAGAATTACTCTGGTGTTTCGCCTGAGAAGTGGAGACGGCTCGACGGACGCGCAGTTTGGAGGGGCGAGTGCTGAGTGAAGCATGCCTCCGATCCGGGGGCGTGCTTCTGGGGAGCAGGGGGGGGCGCGGTCCGGTGAGCTCCGGAGCGGGGTATGGTGAGGGGGTGTAGCGGGTGAGGATGGGTCGCAGAGGGTTGCGGGGGGGGGGACACGGCGAAGATTAAAATAAAAAAAGGAGAAGACTAAAGGAGAGAAGAGGCACGGGTGTTTTCGGGAGAAATGGAAATCAGGGACAGTCCAGAGCACAAAAAAAATCGTCAGCGGGCTCGGGATTGGAATCGGGTGGCGTTCCAACTGGAGTCGGGGGCGGGTTGAGGAGGACAGTGGGGGTGGGAGTGGGAGGAGGAGACGAGGATGGGCTCGGGGAGGTGTACGGGAAATGGCGGAATTCGGTCGCAACATTTTTTATTTCGCCTGGTGAAACAAAAATGAGGAAGCGGTTTCCTCCGAGAGGAGGGAACGAAACAGGACGACTGTCCCCGACTTTCTGAACGGATAACGCGCTCGTACACGGAATTCTGCACACCCGCACGGGGAGATACATATTAGGCATATTGCCCGAGTTTTTTTTTGTCGCTGCAACGAGGGAGTGTTCATGTAAAGAGACAAAATGCTTCTCCAATCCAAGTTAGTGCTGAATTACCACTAAAATGCATAAAAGCCGCCAAAACAGTCGGAATAATAATTTTTTATAAGGAGATATCAATTGCATCTAGCATGCATGATAATTCGGCAAGATAGAATGGCATATAAGGCAAAAAAATTGAAATAGAAAAATTTTCTGCCTTAACAAATTGAACGAAGTCTATCTCTAAAGCGATATTACACGTGTAAATACATTATGGCATTTTGGAAGTAGAATGGATTGCCATTGGAAAGAAATCGGTTAAAGTTAGCATGAAAAACTTGCCCGAAGTCTTTACTTTGGTTTTCTTGAAAATATGTAGAAGAACAAGGGCACCCAGTGTTTCTCCCCGAATGTAAAACAAACGCCTGTAGAAGTCTAGATCAATTTGCGCAAAGATAATCCCACAAATGAGGGGATATTGGAATTCGTCCAGAGAGTTTTTTCGAGCGTCAGGGTATAATAACTACATAATGAAGGAAGATAATTTTGGTTTTATTTCATTAGTTGTCATTACTAATAACGATGATTTGCAAAATTCAGTGGAGAGGCATTAAGGTTTTGAAATTGTACTGACAGCCGACGACGCATCAAGCTAATGAATAGCGGAAAGGAAAATCTAATAGATGCCAGTATCAATAATCGAGAAGGGCTTCAGAACACCGTCACCGGGTAATCAGTTGTCAAATCAAATGTAATTTGGAGTAATATAGCGTATACGTTCACATAGGATATTTTAAGACAGGTTTTGAAATTATAAAGTTTGAAATTAAAAATTGTTCAAAGTTTATAAAATTTGAAAATTTTATGAAATATTTTAGATTTGGTGTGATAGCTCATCCTGCTGAATGCTGTTATATGAAAAGCGGCTTGTTTACAATTGGCCGAAGTCTCATGCGAGATTTGTTGGAGTTAGAGCACAATAATGACCAAATAATAGCGCATTTTCACTTATTAACAAACTAATGACGTATGTTATATATATTTATTACTAATTAAAAAATTATAAATAAATAATTCCATCAAAAAGTCCCACAGGCACACATATTTAATATAACTTAAGTTGCAAGCTAAAATTCAACGAGGTGGAATTGACTTGGTGGAATTCCACTCAAAAAGTTCCAAGTACTCCTTTTCAAAGGAACATTTTTTCAGTAAAATTTCTTCATAGAACTCGATCGGCTCGTACAAATATCGTCACTATTTTGCGAATTGAAATGGAAAACAATTTTAGGAGAATTTCTCACGAAACTGGTCGTTTTAGTGCAAACATTTTACTACTGACAATACGGTCACTTTCCGGAAAAAATGTAATAAATTCTGGAGGAAACAGGGTGTGGCATAAAAATCCTCCTTGAATACGGGGAGTTGTGAAAGTTACTTCAACTACGAGTCTCGTATTTCAACAGTAGTGTGAGGACATTTTTCTGCGATGGGAAGACAATACCATCATTGTTCCACTGGAAAGCCTTAGGTATCTCACTAACCGCTATTTCTTTTGTTACTTTATCTCGGCGATTCTAATTGAATCTTTTCAATTAATTTCCCACAGGGTAGGTAAACTGTTGTCCACTGGATCGTATTTTGCAATTAAAAGACTAAATCAAGTATGAGAAGCAATTTAAGATGTTACCCGGGATCGCACTTAGGGACTGCGGCTGTGCGAGGAAATCCGAAAAATGTACCTTGATATTAAATAGGGAAAATAGGAATGGAGTAAAAATGAAATTAATGAATTTTTGAACGGAATACCGAAGACTAAATATGTAATACTGAAGGATGAGAAACACTGTGAATAACTAGATTAGGTTTGGACGCCAGCGATGGGTTAAGCAAGGATACAGTCAGTAGGAAAGAAGAAGCAAACAAATCTTTCAACAAGTAGTATCTCCTACCAGCAAAAATTAATTACACACATAAATACATTAAGATATATACAGATATTACTGGTTATTACTGGTATATACCTGTACTGGTATATACCTGTATTATTAGACAAGTTCATCTTAATGCTAATTTATTATTATTATTAACAACCAACATTACAAGTAGGCGATAGCCTGGTGGTAATATTCTTGATTACGAGTCATAAACCACTTAAACCATTCATAACACAAGTACATACGGCTTTATCACTTACATTTCTCACTCACACGTTGCAGATAATTATTTTAAGGAGAGCATACACCTCGTTTTAAATTTATTTAATGAATAAGGTAAGGACTTAAAGATATCCTCAGATAACTCATTCCATTCTTTTATTACACGATTGAGGAAGGAGTTTTTTTTTTGGGCTAGACCTTTTTGATGGACGAGAGAAATGAACAGTAACAATATCAGAGTGAGAAAATTGTGAAAAATGGGAGATACGACACTCTAGAAGAATGAAGAAGTGCGGAGTGAGTGACAAACTATTACTACTTACGCTTGTTGATTACTTGTTAAGCTACCTACGACTACTACGAATAGCTACGAAAAAACCTCTGAGTGGGAAAGGAAGAAAAATAGTACTTACTATAAGCATGATCCAGGACGAAGTAGCAGAAAAAAATGCTAGCAATCAATAAGTAAGTACAAGATACTGATGAAATGTATAACAGGTAGATGGAATATGTGGGCAAGATAGTAAAACAATAGTAACTATTAGAAGAGCATTGGGGAAATGTTACGAGAAGGTTACAGATTAAATCCCTTGCGTAAACCTTAAGAATGTCATTTGAGCGCTGATGTTGAAAATGTATTATTAACCCCATCGTACTACGGTAGGAGAGATCATGTCAGTGAAATTAGGTTGGATGTGAAGATGAAGAAAGACACAAGTACAGGTTACTGGCAAGAGGGAGGTCGGAAAGAAATAATTAACCTATACTACGTACAAGTATAATGGCGATTTTCCCACCCTGAGGTCTAACCATTTTAAGTTGACAGATGGTTGATCATATATTCCATTACATTTTCTTGAAAGGCATTTCCATGCGTTTAATTTAGGACGAGGCTCATACTACTTGAGCGAGGTTGAACCATAATTTCATAACTGATGGCACACGTGTGACTTTAAAAGATAATTAAATGGCACCACTACTCATGCAACCCGAATAGAATTGAAATGAGAGATCGCGATAAATGAAATATAACATGGAAGTACTTTATTGTCGTTTTGCTTAATAAAGTCTTCTCGGAATGAGAAATAAACCCAATTTAACTATACACAGTCTCTCCTTGAATTTGAGCCAAATGCAAGAGATGAAAATTCACTGAAAGAGTACGAAGAGGAGATTTAAGGAAAACTGAATATATTCAATATATTTTGAAGCTTGAAAAAAGTTGGGAAAATAAAATGTTATAAATTTTCTCGAAGGAAAGACCGAATTTCATGAGACGAGAAATTTAATTTAAAAAAATGGAAATCAGATTAATTATTAAGAAAATATACCCTACATTTTAGAAAATATCAGCAAATGTTAATTTGACGTCATTCCATTGAGGGAGCCATGATTTTATTAAAGGAAATGATAACTATCATTGCATAAGTAACACATTTGTTTAAATTTATTTGAGAGAATAAAGTTGTGAAAAAATAAATTAATCAACATGCGTTGCTGGATTATTTAAAAAGTCTGGTCTTGACGCTCTTAATTTTAATCAAACGACGAATGCTATTAACAATTTTTCCCACACCTTGGAAGGCCTATTTATGCAATGATAGGAGGATCATTAGCATAACAGTTGAAATGATTTTTGAAACAAATTATAAAATATATTCATGAGCAGTGGACAATGTTCAATTTATTCAAGCTTCATCAAAAATGGAAAAGTGGAATAATGGAATCGATTTATATATCTGCCCGCATTGCGAGCATCCGGCAGCTATTTTATTTCATTGCTATAAAAAATCCAGTTCTCAACCCGAAGGTCGTTTCGATAGGCGTCGGCGGAGCTCACCTAACCCAAGGGCGTATGGTATTCACACATCAGGATAGGGCGACCAGTTCCGAAATCTATGCTGCCTGTGTTTTCACAGGTAGAATGTGGAAGCTGAGGGTACCCAGAGGCGTCCTCGGGAATCGAACCCTGGTCCTCTGGTCAGAAGTCCAACGCTCTACGCATTAGACTACCACGTCTCAAATTTGCTTTATTATTCTATTTTTATATCATTACCTACATTCGAATTTTGTGGGTCGTAAAAGAGTTAATGCAAAAGAGCATTTGCATTAAAAATACCTACCTCGAGTTTCGATATCAATATCGAGAGTATATTTTCAATTGAACAAAATGAAATCCATTTCAGTGTGGTTCTAAATTCAGTTTCGCCTCTTTCGTCCCTCGAAATTTCATCACATATCACACCACACTGAATCTAGAACGACCCACCCACTTGTAACGCTGGATCATCCCTTGGGATGGACACCATTTCTGAGGAACGCGGGGGAACCGAATGGTGTATCGGGGACCGCGGTGGCGTCGGACGATGTGGACGAGAGGAGAAAAGATATTTGGGGGTTAGGGAAGGTCTTAACTCGATTTGTAAGAAAGCGGGAACGGGGTCGCTCGCCGCCGGGGATCGTTAGGAGAGGGGGTGAGAGAGGGGGCGGGATTTCTCTAGGGACGATGAGGCAGTGCTATTGAGACTGTGACTGTTGATTTCTTTCCTCCAACCCTGTTCCTCCTTGAGGAAGACAGTGAAGGGGGAAAGGTTTGAGGAAGGGTGCGGATGGTAAGTGCCTTTCGAGGGCGAGGGAAAGGGAGGAGATGTCGAACCTCCGGAAACATCCCGCGGAGAAAAATGAACTTTCATTCCGCTCGCCTTACCCGTCCCTTCCTTCCCTCACCCATGGGAACTCACTAGCCTCAACTTTGATATCCTGCCCGCTCTTTATTGTACGAGTCGACTTAAAAAGGAGGAAACCACAATGTAAACTTCGCACCATTCTCGGGCTTTTTCTTCCTTGTCCCCCTTCTCAACCCGCTTTGATTAACGCTCCTTGGGTACCATGGGGGGAGGTTTGCGAAATAGGGGAAAGTGTCTCTCTCTCTCTTCCTTGTCTTTAAAGGGGGATGTTTTGTTCCCACCCTCCGACGGATGTACTACTTCGTAGAGAGAGAGAGGGGTTCAGGAGGGAGGTGGAGGCAATCCGGAAAGGGAGAGGCAAACGAGGGAAGGAGGGAAATAAACAGTATTTTTTGTAATTTTGTTCCGCGAGAAAAGATTAGCGAGGAAGCGAGGGAGGGACCCCGTAGAATATAATCCAATCAAATCCTTCCCTCGACGCGTCTTCAAGACCCCCGTCGGGGATTTTGACTGCTCACGCACCAATCTTTCACTTAGGGAGGTTAAAAGGTCACCAAGGGACAACTGAATGAAAAAAATGAACCTCTTTGTACAAAAGCATAACCTTATGAGTGATATTTGGAAACGGTTTAAATATGAAACTTTGCAGAACTTTGGCTACTGAAAAATCTACTATCACTACCCCGAATTCGTTCTTTTTTACACTGGGTAATTTTTGTAGGTTCTATGAAAAGGCTCAGCTATCCTTGGTGTCGTAATAAAAATTACTAGCTAAATACTAACATAACTACGTAATTGACTGGGGTACATACTGCCATCCTATTGAATAGTTCTGACTTTGAAGATGTTACTTTGTAGCTGGCATAGTCATCGGTTCGATTTTCCATGCATAAAATATATTTTTCAAATTTTTTATCTGCTTGGCCAATAATTATGTTTAAATGCATATATTTTTCGGGTCATTTTTGACAAACAGGGTACGGACGCATATGACGCTCTCAAATCCAAATTATCAAAAGGGTTTAAGTCGAGGGGTTTATGGACAGCTCAATGTTATAGTAGAGGCCTGCTTCAGCGTAAGGTGGATTTACACTGGCATCATTAAGTATTTTGTAACCGAGTTCCGCGAAATATAGGGTTAAATATCGTCATAGCGCTGCTAACGTGTATTATAAAAAGACGAAAAATTTAATAAAGTTATAAGTATAAAATATTAACCATAATATTGAAAACATTAAATTTTTAATTAATTAATAAAAATTATAAATACTATACACCCACATAAAACATCTTATGACTGCTAAAAAAAATCACCTGAAGAAATAGGGGAGCTACTAGAAAAAAATAAGTTCAAGTTGGAGGTGCCATTGTTACAAAAGTTTGAAAAAACACTAGCGTAAGGGTATATACAGATGGAAATGGATCTATAAATGGAAAAATTACCCCGTGATCAGCTCTTGTGACATATTACTTGAAACGTAACGATAAGGTAATATCATGTGAGATATCAAATAAACGAACAAAAACGTGAGGCAATAATTCTGCGAAGAAATTAAAAGTGACTTGGTGAGAAGAAGACCAAGATTGGCAAGGACTCGAAGGAGATACAGCATTACTTGTTTAAATTTAAACAATATGTGATTTGTCAGTTAATGAATCAGTATTAAAATACACCACAGCCGAAATGTAAGTATATTCGATAGATCCACATTTCGTCTATGGCCATGAATAAGAATTAAATAACATGAATGTCGAGTTTCTATGTTTCACACTTGAGAATTTCACGTAGCTATTCATTGGAATAATACGTATGGATGACTTTTCGAATATAACGAGGAGGGGGCAGATTATTTATCTCAGTCAACTGATAAACAAAATATCACATGGTTCTGGTGACATTCGAGGATGTACTCGGTGTTTCAACTCAAGGAAATTTGAGACTTAGGTGAAGCACAGAGGAGCCATTAAATTATGTTAATCAATAAAAACATCAACCGTAAGAGAAAAGACACTCGAACGGAGAATTTTCGGTCACACATTTTCAACAATTAATTCTAATCAATTCAAATTCGAGGGAGAGATTCCTCTAAAGTGAAAGAGAGACAAGATGCGGTGCAAGAGGCATTTGAACCAACCATAGAGAAAGTGTGTACACTATTTCGTTTAAGATATCAGCGCTCGTTCCGATCTGCTTCTCGGCCGTTTTCCCGCAGTCCCGCATAACCCATACCCTGACAATTCCCTCCTCTTCACCCATTCTTCCCCGGCCGCCGCCCAACCCGTCACTCTCGACCTTCTTACGGCATCCACTCCCAAATCCCATAGTCCCTCATAACCCCAGCCATTCCTCGCCTCCATTTCCTTCCTTTCAGGCCCTCGGCTTCCTTAAAACCGAATTACCATACATTATTCGCATCACTCCATTTCTTCGGGGTTTATACATGTACCCGTATCCCGGGATTATGAATTTTAATATCATTGTGAAACTTTTAATAAAGCGTGTCAAATAGCATTATTAGCCCTAATCTAAGCGAGGAATCACCCGAGAACACGGACAGCTCAATCTTTTGTGAGGCGAGTGTGAAAGTAAACCCCTGCAATACATTTAAAAAATGAAAAGAGAAGGAAATTTTGAGTGTATTTCAGCAGCATTATCGTGAAAATATCTCTTGTGATCATTTTCATTTCACTTTTTTGGAGTTGTCTACAGATCTTGTTTTGTTCCCGCCTGCTCATAACGTTACAAAATAGATTTAAATTCGCTTATGCTTGCATACAAAAATGAGTCAGTTAAAAAAAACCAAGGTTTAAAAATTATGAGTTCGTATTTCCAAGACATTTCACCTGAAGTTCATATGGGGCGAGTAAAAAACACAAACTAAAAAAAATTCATACCCCATTAAAAATATCTATGAAAAAATTACGAGTAATGAAAAAAATTGAATAAATACGCACACTTGTAATGGCTTTCTTCATTTTTGCATGAAAATATTACTCATTATATTTCCTCCTGTTTTGCACTAAGTAATGTAACCCAAAAACTTAATGGCATTTTTTGGAGAGTGAACAGTGTTAGTTCTTTCATATTAATTCAACTGTATATTGTAACAAATTAATTCTAAAGTTATCATCTCATCTTTTACTGTTTCGGATGTTGAGAACGCACCTTTTCATCATTGATAACAAACTTGAACCCTTCAATTTGAAAACCAGTAAGTGAGGAATTAAAGCAAGCGGAAACTTTTTTGTAACATGATACACAGTTATTGTTCCTTTGATATTTGCTTACCTCAAAATAGAAAATTAGCCTTTGACGAAACTTCCTCCTACAAAACACTAAGGATATCAGCTAATGACAGTCTTTTGCAGGATTATTACACACTCATTGATATCAATACAGTCTGATGGTCTCTGTTTTCCCAAATTTTAGATTCAGAATTGACCAATCAACCAAACTGATGAAGTAATAATTAATAACTGCCCTCATTTTCGTAATACCCTCGTACTCGCTATAACTTCTCCTCATCTTGCACTAAGTAATCTTAACGTAAACTTTAAGGTCCCTAGAGTGCTTACGGAAATACTATCACATTACAAACTCGATTTACTTCTATTCACATGATATTTTGAGGACAATGGTAACAGAAAATTTTAAGATTGGAGAAAGAGAATTTAAATAACGATAAAAATAATGGCCATGTGAAACCATTAATTACCCATATGACAATTAAAAATAACGCAGGTAAAAATTATAGGCAAAATTTAGGCGGAATAAAGCATAAAAACTCATGAGATAGAAATAAGGTATAAAAATAGTTCGATGGGAGAGTGTCACATCCGTAACACAATTAAATGAGGAAACGTTGATGCTTGACGTGCCGAAGTTTCCAAAAAAAAATTCTTTTCGGAAGAAACTGTATATTTACCGTTGCGTCATAAAGAAAACACTCTGCTTTTCCACACAAATTAAATTTACTGCAACCGGTTTTGATACAGCGTATCATCATTTGGCATACAGACATCAACATGATACACTGTATCTAAACCGGTCGCAGGGAATTTATTATTGTGTAGATTCCTTTCCTACGCATAATGAAGGAGTTCCATAAAGTTACGCCATCCAACATTACATACGTTAGTCAATGTTAATACACATAAAGGCATCGATGACATTCATTGTTTTTAGCAATGACTGTTGTATTGATATAAGTGATGTTAAGAAAAATCAATTGGCATAGACGGGCCAGATTTGTAAAAAGGTTGTTACTATAAACTGAGTGACGTGAGGAACTAGGTTAGGAATCCCTCATGGAGCGAAGGTTAAATTAGAGATTAAATCTCTTGAATTCTATGGTTTCAGGCTCAACTTTGTGGAGGTTCATTTTCGTTTTAAACCGGTAGTACGAATAAAAATTGTGTGGAAGTTACAAAGTGTATTCATTTAAAACGATTAAATCTCTTGCATACACTGGAGAATGTCTGAACTGAAAAATGTATTACTACTCCCATCGTACTACGGTAGGCGAGATCATGTTAATAAAATTAGAGAGATTAAGTGTAGAAACGTACATTAAGTTTAGATTTAAAATGTCATTTTTTCCACGGACGATAAGGTATCAGAATAACGTTCTCCGACCGCAGTAGGGGTAGAAATATTCGGGTCAAAATTATTAGTCTGGAGTGTATTCCTCCCCTGTCACCCACTCTGGTAGTGGCTTGCAGGGTACTATAAAATACTAATAAAGCTTCTATTAATGCTTCTCAATACCATTACTGAAAAGAGAATATCATATTAAACTATTAATTCTCAACTCATGTAGGCAATGACGTGAATAGGAAAAAGATAAAGAGAAGATCGATTGTTCTTTTACTAAGGTCGTCTAAGAGTGTGATAAAGGCTGCTAAATTTTTATCAACTTGCAAAATTTATTTTAGGGTGGATGTAATTTGGATAAAATATCCTATGATAACGCGAAGAAGTTTGAACGCGCTTTTTCGCTTCTAAAGAGGAATCCGATTCGATACACAAAACAACAGGACTTTATCTCAGCATACAGAGGACACAATTACCAAATTTCTAGTATGCTTAAAAATAGACAAGTTCATTCGAGATGCTGTAGATGGGCGCTTAAAATAATTTAAATTAAGTGCATTTTTCTCTTAAATTTCTATCGCTTTACATCTAGCAATCCAAGTCAACTGAAGAACATTTAAGTTTAATCCAACCATTATTAAACGATCACGTCTTACCGAAACGAACTCAAACACTACCGGGCATTGTATTTAATTCATCGTGGGCAATACTTCAGCATTTTACCTTCTGGATAACAAGTTAAATTGGGCAATAAGCCAAACCGACTTAGCGAATATATTTTGAGTGTGCTTGGGCATCAAACATATTCATTCCAAACGGCTCCCTTCCAGGAAAACGGCTTGTCTAGAACGTTACATTACCTCTTGCAACGGCCCTGGATGTGAGTGTTAGCGCAAGCGGATTATTATCGTTATAACACTTAAGCCACCGCACAGTAAGCCAGTAAAATTTTACTCATTTCCTGGCTCTCAAACGTCACTTTCATCCAGACATCTCCGTTGAGGTGAAATGACTAATAAAAGACAAGAATATCTAGATGTTACATTGCGAGCAAAAGACAGATTAAATTCCTTTTACGAGTCACTCTCATTTGTTCAATTTTAAGAAGAAGGTACATAAAACGGCCGTTTACAAATTCACCGCTCTTGAGGAAAAACGTAGGAGTCAAGTAGATGATCGAAACTCAAAGTTTAACTTTGATCTAACATAGGCATGCATTCCAAGTTTAACCTTGATATAATATTGGCATGTAGTTGTTTCAACAGTAGCTTAACATGCCACTGAAATCAATGCCAAAACCGCAATGCTCTGCCAATGTGAGTAGGGATGCCTTTCCTTAAATTATTCAAGTCTCATCCAATCATAAATAAAATTCAAGATAAATAAAATATATTTTCCTTTATCTACGTTAACCACTTGTTCTACTTTGGTAAATGCATTCACAGTGTAATTTCTTATATATTATTTATGGTTGGATTTCAATGACCAATGATAAGGCGGAAGGGTCCATGAAAATCTTTCTAAAAATAATATTCCCATTTGTCGAAAATCAGAGGTCCTTGAAGTTAAACTGTCTTCCCAATTGCCCTCGCCACGTTCACTGTGAACGCTCTTGTCTGCCAATCCGGTCAAAATATTCTAGTCTCAAAGCTGTGACCTTATTTGAAAGGGAACAAAATGGATAACTGGTCTCTTGAATAGAAGAAAATCATATATTAAATGCAATGAAGATAGCCACTGCTTTAATTTATTTTTCTCAGTTACACTGTTTTATTTCAGTATTTTTTTCCAGGGGAAATAGGAAAACACCACGGATCTTTTTGTGTGAACAGTATTTAAAATATGAATAGAATACAATAACCATATGTATATTTTCCGTACAGATACCATAAAATATTCATATTGTTCAAATATAATATAAGATTGTAGGTTGGTTTGATGAGCAGATTTCACTGTGGATCGAAGCTAACGACACATTAAATTCACCTATTCAGCCTATAAAGGAATTTCTATTAGATTTGGTGATTGAAACAAATATGCTGAATAGACACGAGGGAGTCTACCTAATTTTAATTCGGGCCCTACGTTCAGAAGCCAAACACTCTGCCCGTTGTGTTACCATACTCATTTTTTTAAAAATAGTGACAGTCCAAAAGTACACGATAGTTCTTGAAAAAAATTTCCGATAAAATTGTCAAAATTATTTTACTAATCATTAATTTGAATAACTTTTAAACATATTTTGACGTGAAACCCCACTTTATGCATATTTCCGTCTTTTGCTAAAATTAATTAATTCTTGGAAGCACATCAGCAAATATCAATGTACTTGGCTCAACTGGAATTTGGAGTGTCTATTTGGTTTCCTTAACATACGTAGTGGTACGAAACGGAATTAGTTAGCAGAGTACAGTTACAGAATTACAGTACAGATTTAGCAATGTACGCCAGAAACAACGTTTAATCCATGTGTCATACATGGTAATTAACACCAATTGAAAGCGAAAGATGAAATATATTTCATTAATCACCATTTTATATGAAATATTAGCTGACATCCATTTCAGCATGACTTGGATAATATTCTTGAAGTGAGACCACTCCATCAAAATTAAAGAAGTACTCACTTTGCATTTTGTATCCCCATTTTGTTTGTTTCTTTCAACAAGGTAATTTCATATTCGTAGATGTGAATTTTGTAATCATCCACTCATTCAACTTGACTAGCGATTAATATGGAATTAACCCTTACATTCAGAGACGATCCACAGTACAGTGACCAAGACATGCATCGAATGGACATTTAATTTCACTTTAATTGAATAAGAACACGGTTGAACACACTTTAAATTGCCCGACCTTCTTACGTGGATGATACCCGGACGCATACGAAAAGGGCAGATACATTCGTCTAAGAGGACGCACTTTTATTAATATTTATTGCACACCAAACTGGAACAACTGGTTGATTTCGAAGACGCTGAGGTACCAAGGTGCAATGTAACACGCAGAAAAAAATTAGGTCTTTAACTTAACGATAAATGCACAAACAAATTTCAAAATGAAGAATGCTACGTGCATATGTGAAATTTCCCAATAGGAAGTTGGAAGTTTTCAGCACTTCAATCCAAATTGTTTGAGAATGCGAATGAGATCTATGAACCCAAGCCTATGAGAATTAATAATCTTCCTCGGTGTTGGGGAAGTGTCCAAGAATACGTGAAGAGTGCGTGCGCGTGTGTGAACTCAAGATGGAACGGAGATGTTGATGAAACTGAACAGCTTTTTTTTAAATTATAAGGCATGGAACCCATTATAATGCAGACTTTAAAGGACCTCCCTTTGCCTGTTATGCGACAGCCGTTTTAAGTGGAAGAGCAATTGGTTTAGTTTATTTTACAAAATGCAGAAAGGCATATGGAGTATATAGTTCAGCACTCGGGTACATTAATAAATCGAGAGTAACCGTACAATAAACGATGGAATATTTGCTACCTTTTATCGAAGGTGAAGTTTTTATTCCCTCGAGTGTTCTGGAGATGTCCACAAGAGGTGGAAGAATTGAAAGAGATTAAAGGAGAAATTATAAAGTCTTTAAATTTTGATTTTACAATTCTAGGCGTTACCCTCAATCACGATCTCTCCTGGGTAAAACACATACGGGGAATATGTGGAAAAGCTAAAAAAAAATAGGATTTATTATAAGATTACAAGGTAAATGTGATGAAAAGGTCAAAGAGAAATGTTATCTGTCTTTGCTTAGTCCTCATTTAGAATACGAGTATGCTGCAAGTATATGGGATCCTTACGATGCTGAATTAATTGCTAAATTGGATCGCGGGCATCATAGAGGAGCTAGATTTGTAAAACGTTCTTATGATCAACTTAGAGCGTATTAAAAATATTAGAGCAGCTAGGCTGGGGATCATCCAAGAAGTGAAATAACAGATTGAAACCCTTACATATAGTGGGAGTCTCTTTAGCAGTGATGTTGAAAATGCATTATTGCCCCTAACGCACTATGGTAGGAGAGGTTTTGCTAATAAAATTAGAGAGATTAATATGCAGAACAGATACACTTAAGATTTCATTTTTTCCACGAACGATAGGGGATGATAATAACATTGTTCAACCGCCGCCGCGGTAATGGCCTTCCGGCGCGCCGTAAGGCCATGTTCGGGTGAAATTATTCTGGTGTGTGTTCACCCCCTACCACAAACCCTGGTGGTGGTTTTCAGGGTATATATATATATAAATATATAAATGACGGTCGAGTAATGTAGAACAAAATTTGCACTATTGCATCAGTTTAATTTGCGGGATTTTTTGAACATTAAGTTTATAAACACCTTTTGCTGGAGTTTACGTAATAAATTCTTCAACTAAACCCTTTGATAAAGAATTTAATTAAGACGAATATTATCAATCATATGCTTAACGTACGACATTCTTGAAACTAGCGACGAAGTCAGCGTGCTAATGAACGATTCATCGTGAAAAATAATTCAGGCTCAACACGCGTTAATGAACAGCTCCTAATGGTAAGGTGAATTTCCTCACTCTTTCGAAATATTAAGTTTTAATTTCAATCAAAAGAAGAAAACGGTAATTAGCTTTCATAAAGGTGCAAAAATTTAAAAATATTATCTTTTCCAAAACTTTTGCATCGAAAGCAGCAATCTAAAGAAAAGCAAATATGAGTACACTAGACGAATTAAGGTTTTAGAAGTCATGATCAAATGATTTCATTACTTGCCGTAAACATGAATTCAAGATCCGTGTACTTGATATACAATTATTTTACGTCAATATTAAATTAAACGTACTCTGAGTATGTGTAAATTTTGCAACATCTGCAAGGGATCATTTCAGTGATACCACTGAAAAACTAAATATTTTCCGAAATTTACCACTTAAGTATATCCGAATAATGCTACATTTTATCAGCAATAAACATGCAGAATTTATACTCAATTAAAAATAATAAAAAAAGAAGAATTAACTTATTGCGTGATTTTTATATTTTATCCGTCAACAAGTTTGAAATAGGCTCAATCAAAGGGTCAGCTGATATTACACATTGAATATTTTAATCAGCCCTTTTAATTCTTATCGTAAAAGGTAATAATTAAAAGGGCTTATATGAATGAATAAAAGGTAAAAGATAACAATTAATAAAATAATTTTTCATAAACCTAAAAAAACTCACATGCCCTGTTTATAGGATGTCGATGAAATTTTATTAAAGTAAAAAAAAAACAATGAAATTTTTTGACTGGTGGAAGAATAACATTTTATTAATTACTTATAACTGTAACTTGTGATTATTTACTTTAAACACAATTTCACTTTAAGCACAACTTTAAACCCTTATTTTTTGTGCTTTCCAACAGAAGTGTGTCCATGAAGCAATCAAAAACAAATTCAACCCAAATTTTTAATCTACCAGACTAAATTGTAGTTGATGAATTTCTCGAGTAGAGAAGGATTGAAAAGAACTTTATTAGTAAAAGGATTAGTCTAAAACTAGACAAGGGTAAATGATTTCCAGCGATTACGAAGATCATGGTTTCAATCCCGGCAAATAAATGGTTGCTACGTTGCAGTGCATTGAAATTTTCCTAATGGAGTCGATTATTGAGATTTGGAACCTAAACGTAGGGACTTTTCGACTCCTAAATGGGTAGTAATCTCATTCAGTAGATCATGGATTGTAGCAGGGTTTCCGAGTGTACTGAAGCAAATGGCGGAAACATTATTTAATAAAGAACGGAATTTATTATACCAACTTGTAACTCATGCCTCGTGCAGACAGGATCCATCATTAACCCAAATTTCTCTGAATAGTAACCGAAATAGGCCTTCCTTTCATAAACGACCCGTTTGACAACAATTATTTTGCTAATTCACGAAATGATAATACTATCCCGTGAAGAGTACGCTACAATAGATCTCTTAGCCCAATTCTAAAACCAATCGCCGTTCACATTACTCCATCTGCTAATGATCAGGGTTCATTCATGATCGTTGGCCTTTTACTGCGGGTAATTAGCCGGCATGACGAAAATCGAGTCAAAAATGGCTAGAGTGCCTCCCGCAATGATCGTAGCAAGCGAAGGGCGGAGAGATTTTTTGGGGTGGGAGGGGGCAGCTACCAGGTGATTCAGACACGCTCAGAACCAGTTCCCTGCCCAATTATCCCAATCCACAAAGTATCAATTTCTGTTAAACTTTCACGCGCCGCAAGCAATCTTTTAACTCTTCCCTTCACTCCCATCCCAACCACCTGCGACCAGCGCTAATTCCAGAAGGATAAAATGTTGGTAGACGGAAGGGGTAAAAGAGAGTGAGTGTAGAAGGTCAGGCCAGAAGGGAGGGACGATTCCAGTGAGCGGATAAGGCACACCTTTCGAATAACGAGACATCGAGACTCCTCCCACCCTCAAATTCCCTCACTCTCCCTCTTTCTCCCAACCCCTCCGTTTCGCGTTCCTCCCTTTTCAACCCCCCCCCCTCCTGGTTCATCGGTGAGGATCTGCTCCCGTGCGATATTTTCCCATGCCGAAGACGCAAGGTCGTGATCGGAAGAAGCCGATAGGAATGGGTCTATAGGGAGAAAGGGAAACAGATGCGGGTCGGGAGCGGAGATGAAGGGGTAAAATTGTGTTTGCGTGTGTGAGAGGGGGGAGGGGAGTCCACGTTGAGTGGCGGACGGTTGGAATTAATGGGTGAGGATGAGAGAGGACGAGCGAATGCGGGCGACCTCGGAAAGAAGGGTTTTTCACAACGTAAAGTGTGCGGGTCAGGATACAGCGGAGAGGAAAGATGTGAACTCGGCCACTTCTCCGAGACGAAAGGGAGAAGTGTGAATGTGACGAACAAGAGGGGAGGAGATTCTGTGCTTGAAGGGGGAATCTACGTGGGGATAAGACGAATTGGATGCCGCATAGGGACCTCGAACTCGACCCATCTTTATTTCACGGCGAGTCTACGCTGAGGATGAAATTCTTAATTGAGACAGCCTTCGTTATCTCCATTCCCACGGTCACCTCTGCGCGCTTGAGGAAATTGAGAGAAGAGAATCTTTCAAATCGTGGATAACTCCAATGATTAGTTTTTTAAATAACCTTCTCAAAACTAGATTATTATTTAGGTAATCTACCGGTTAAGGTAGGTTTTTGGATGGACACAACTATCAAATAAACATTTTTTGACTCCCCACCTAGTAAACTAATCTATATCAGGTCCCTCTTCATCTCGGTGTACTTCTTTCCTCCCTTCATCCCGTCCAACATCCCTATCCTGCTCCTACCCTTACCTCGCTTGCCCAACATTCTCCCCTCTATTACCCTCTTCAACATTCCACTACCGCTCAAAACGCCTTTCATCCATTTTTCCTGCCTCCATAGGATTTCTCTCAAAAAACCCCTCTCCTCCCCCACCATTTCTAGTACTTCCTCATTTGTTTTCCTTTCGGTCCATTTCACCTTCTCCATTCTTCTCCACACCCACATTTCAAAAGCCTCCAATCTACGTCTATCCTCCTGCTTCAGCGACCACGTTTCCGCGCCGTACATAGCTACGCTCCATATCAGAGTTTTCACGAGTCTTGTCTTAACATCTCTACTCAACGTCCCCGTCATCAACTCCCTCCTCCTTGAGAAAGCCTCCTTGCCTAGCGCAATTCTTCTCCTTACGTCCCTACCACTTTGACCGTATTGGTCCAAAACACTTCCGAGATATATAAACTGCTCTACCTGCTCTATTCTTTCCCCGCCTATTTTAATATTTAGCTTAGCCTTTTTCTTTCTGGAAAATCGCATAACCTTTGTTTTATTAATATTGATTCTCATCCCATATTTATCGCACTGAACCTCCAATTCACTCAACAATGCTTGCAACCCCTTGGCTGACTGAGCAACTAATGCTTGGTCATCAGCAAACCTAACCAATTTTACGAATTCCCCTCCGACTTTCATTCCTACCTCCAGTTCTTCCCATGCCTCTTTAATCATTTCCTCTACATATACGTTGAACAGTAAAATTAGATAAGAGAGTAATAATAATTGACGGCAGATTTGTCGGAGAAAAATGTTTCAATTGAAATATACAGTTTTAGTGAAGATTTTTAACTATTCCATGTCCATTTTTAGGTATATTCTTCATTCATCTATCTGTATTTTCTTGGAAAAACACACAAGATAAATATGAATAGTATGTATTAAAACTAAAATGTAAGACCTTTAATCGCTAAAATATTTTGTTGTACCAGGAATATAGGTTAGAGATTATGCAAAAATTAATAAATCTGAGTGTTTAAAATGGTAGCCATTCCCTATTTTCAAATTTTACAGTCAAAATCGATACAGGGAGTTACTATGAGCGATTTGCAAACAGTACGGCCCTGATAGTAGAGCCCGGGTTCGATTCCATGTGACGCCTTTGGGCATTTTTCTGGTAGATTATCCAATTATTATCCAATGTTTTCTTATGGATATCGATAATTTTATTTTCCAGTGACATTGGAAACTTTTAAGTGCCGCTGTGACCACTCTTGTCTGTAAATTTAGGCAAGGGTTTATTTATTTATTTGTTTTGCATAAGTCCGATGACAGCACTTTGGCCTTTACATCGGACCTTTAACATTGATATAACAATATTACAATTACATACACCAAAGCCCTAGGTGGAGGAAAAACCACCTAGGCGGGAATCGAAACCGCGACCTCTGGGTAAAGTTTGGTAAGTAAACTCTCTTTGGAAGACCATCAATGAGCAGAGAAATGTTTTAATTGCCACTGTTTTAATAATATTATAGTGTTACTCATTGTTGAAAATCGAAATTAAGTTTTGAAATATAAAATTTATACAAAGAAGCTCATTCAAAAGTAAGATGGTCCCTCAATTACGGCGAAGTTGAGTTATTTGAGTGGACAATAATAATTGTAGACATATTGACTTTCACTTCCGGCAAAATTATTTTGGAAGATCAATAAATATGTTTAGAAATACAATGAGTAGATCTGTAAAAAAAAATAATAACCATGCGTGCCATAATGTGATTACAGTGGTACGATAGCCGGAAACAAAATAGGAAGAATGATCCTTTTGCCTTGGGACACGTCAATCACTCAAGAGAAGAGTATCACGTCCCATTGGAGGTTAAGGTACCAAGAGGAGAAATAAAAATTTATCAATGTTGATAGGTTGAAAGAGCGTGCAAAAGCTATCGTGAGAAATAAAAGGAGGCGAAAGAAGGAAGGAAATCGGCTAGAGAGAAGATACTTGGAGTGCTCACGTAGTTGGAGCACGCTGCCTTAAGTGTTGTTTTCACGGGAGAGGAAAAAATAATAAGGATGGAAGCGAGAGATAATCCTCTTGTGAAATGAAACATGTCTTGTTTAGAATGGCGGGGAGGGAATAGTAATCTCTCTTTCCGCCCCACGAAACGAATGTCGAGATACATGGAAAAACTGGGAAAGAAGGGAAATGGAGCGGGATAATTGGAAAGAGAAATGTGATTTCGAAGAGTGAAACCGAAGTAAGAAGGAGTTAGGGTTAAGAACGGGAGAATTCAGCGGCAAGGGAGAGGAGGAGTCAGGGAACGAAAGAGCAGCGGCTTTATCCGGTCAAAGAAACACCATCAGGTCACCTTTTAGGGTAAGGTGAAGGTTTCATGAAATATTTCATCAAATTTTCATGAATCTACAGAGAATAGTGCCCGCATGATTTTGGAAAACTTCTGCTGTATTTTCTCACTCGAGAAGAGAGCATCAATTCTTCATGATTCTTTCGATCCTATAAGAAACTTGGGCAAATGAGAAATTCTACGAAAAGCTTCCCTTTAAGACTTTATATACAAGCAAATTACGTATTTGGAAGTTGCGGGAAAATGGGAAAATACCGTGCTCACACACCCATTTCTTAACGTTAAGATTATATGACCCCATGAAAAACGAACGCTAGAAAAGAACATGTCATTACTGAACAGAAGACTGGATGAAGTAGGAGAAGAAATGACATCAAACATTATGTATTGGCAAGTTTTTAAAACAACATCGACACCTATCTTATACTAGTTTTGAATGTTGGAATACAGAGGTGGAAAAATACTGAATAGTAGGATTACGCGATCATAATATGCTAGTGGTGGTTGGAAAACATCAACAATTGGACCCGGTAACTTCTGAGTAAAATAACACGTGGATATTGCCTCACAATATTTGATTATTGATCGCCTCATACATATTGTTTAAAGACTAGAACATTTTCTAATAGAGTAGAGGTGTATAACAAAAGGATTGGACGTTGGCGTTAGCAAGGGTACGTAGAAAAATTGAAGGGGCGAGCATAAAAAGAGAAATGCTGAAAGAGCATGGGATAAGGTTAGCAAACTGCTGAGAGCTGCTTATGTAAGATGATGACAAGAAGGAACGCTATTCATTCACTACCTTAAAGGTTTATTTCGATCGGTGCTATAATCCGACAGCTTTGATAGAAAAGCCCTTAATGGATTGAATATTTATCATCTTCGGAATAAAATATGCTACGACTTAATGATAATGGAAATGAGAAAATTAGTTCGGCTAAGACATAAGGAAAAATTGTAATTTTATGGTAACGGCTAAATAAAAGGGTGGTGTGAAAAGTTTCCGACCTAACAAAGATACAAGACATTTTTATGAAATTTTCTGAGGTCGGAAACTATTCAGATCACCCACGTACGCGACCATCCTCATGAGGCTATGAAAAATTCAACAGACCTGCAGACAAGCGTTATAGAAAACTGACAAAAAGTAGTTGGACGCCTTTTAAAAGTATTCGTCAGTAAGGGGGAGTTGGAAAGTTAATCCGGCACTGTGATTACAGAAATAGGATAAATACTCGAGACTCTAATTTCAAGAAAATGGTACCAAATAAAACTAAAAATGCTTATCCTTTCGCGTGTTTTTCGCCTCATCCACTGTTATGTCTACTTTGTGAGGACACAGACGAAAATTTACCCGTAGAAAATGTTTCCTAGAGAAAGTTTAAACATATTTGTAGAAAAAAGTCAACAAATTATTTATATTTACGATCATATGCGTAAAAAACTATGAATACCCACAAATATACGTTATCTACAATATATAGTACTTACAAATAATCTTCGATATTTGAATGTAAACACTCTAGCGTGACCAAATACTGTTAACAATTTTGGAAAAAGGAAATAATAAAGCGATGAGAGTATGCGATCAAAAAAGAGCAAAAAATGGGATTTTAATGTACTGATTGTACTTGGATCTATGATATATAATAAGATGTTTTCTTTTTAATTGGCAAAGAAGTTTAATCTTAAGCATTCACCTAGACGCCCTATGTTCAGTACGATTCTCAACATCAGAGTACATCATACGAAATAGCTAAAAGTTTAATTTATCATTGTAACATGAAAAATGAATACTGCATAATTGTACTCCATTGAATATGAAGATTAAATAGTGATATCTATCATACATCAATTTATAACTTGCTTTTAGTTACATTACAAAAACAAAGCAAATTCTACATTAATGACTCCATTAGAAATCCTCACAAGAGCTACATCGTGAAATTATTAAGGCTACGTTGCATATGCACAACGTATAATTTCCTTTAAAAGCGTACTGTGTGTACTAAATTGTCAAGCATAAATATAAAAATTTTTGCTTCAATCAGTTTATTAGTTTTATTAAGGGTTAAACTTTGCATGTCCTTTTGATGCAGTCGATCTTTCCTATTTCAAGCGAAAGAAACTGGGGGGAGGTTGTTTTCGTTAATTACTAATTTAACTAGCTAAGGACCTCCAGCGGCATGCCCTTGTCACCTGCGCAGCCACCGACGGAGGTGGGGGAGTGTAACCTGGATAAATGGGACTAATGAATTCATATTCGTGGGAGGGCGGAGATGAAAGCTGGGCGGGCACGCGAGCAAAGATTCCTGCATTATGCAGGATGCCTGCAAATTAAAATCCATTCCATTAAAGAAGATATTATGTTCGTTTGGATTGAGGATACGGAGGGAAACAAAATACACGTTTTTCCCTGAAATACACCCTATGATGCACTGAATGCATATGAATGGAGGATAAATAACAAATGGAAAGGAAATGTGGATTCATAAGCGCTGAAATTGTAATTTACCATTCTGCTTTACCTTTTTTCTAATAGTTGATATCCGTCGAGTGATACTAATCCAAAATGTAAATAAATGTGACACATCTCGTGTGTATGTCGAGCATTAACTACAGAACGTCCACCTTAAGAAAATGATTCGATCCCGCGGAGGCTAAAAGGCAATTTACTCATAAGCTACCCACTAGTTGGCACAGGTAGCTGGAATATAGGATTAGTATTTCAGGTTAGGTAAGAACTAAAATATGAAGAGCATATAGGATAAATAATTTGCTGGTGAAACCTAGAGTCTATGTTACTATAAACATTAAACCCTTATTTTATTGATGACTCCATAGCCCAATAAATATTCAGGTTCCATCCCAAAGTGTTCGTCTAAAGAAAACGCCACTCACGGTAAAAAATGAAGAATTACGAAAGTGTAAATGAATAAAATGTGAAGCTACTTGGAAGTAGCTGGGAATGCACAATGACAGGTGGAAATTTCCATATATTAGGACAGGAGTTTTTAGGAAAAGGGCGGAGTAGAGGGGACTTTAGGAATTAAATTGTGTTATCCGAAGAGGCATTAGCAAGAAGTGAATTTATGAAGGGCACATTGAGTAAAGATGTGAAGATAAGATTAGAAGTAAAAACCTCAATATGGAGTCTAGTGCTTTACAAATGTGAATTCTGAGTTTTGACGCAAGAAGACAGTCGCAGATTGGCTTTTGTCTTTTGGATGTGGCTAAAAATAGTTGAAATTGGTTGGAAAGGGAGGAAGATAAACGCTGAAGTTTTAAACAGCGTAGGTGAAGAGAGAGGAAGTTGCGGGAGTGAATCCT
Organism: Hetaerina titia; assembly: GCA_037158775.1. Lineage (NCBI taxonomy): Eukaryota > Metazoa > Arthropoda > Insecta > Odonata > Calopterygidae > Hetaerina > Hetaerina titia. The sequence continues at coordinate 84,535,980 of CM073769.1, read as the reverse complement.
AAATTGACAAAGAAAGTGGATGGAGGAATTAGTGAACGGTATAGGGACGTTGAAGGACGTGATAGAATGAAGAATGTTGGGTGAGCAGAGACTAAGTTTTACAGACAGCTTGAAGGCAGGGAGAAGTTACGAAGTAAGGAGCTAATACAAAATAACGTAGAACAAAGAGAGAGGAAGTTATTGGGATAATAGACGAAAGAGATCGCTAGGGACCGTCCAAAAAATACTTTTACATGCGTAAAATACCTTGAATAAAGAAATGTAATATGAATATACCCTAGCAAGATAAATCTAGTAGATAAAAAAAATGAAGACTAAAGTCACAAGAATTAAATTTAGTGGTTTAAAGATTTGTTGGAGCAGCCTTTCACCATCAATAGATTCCCTAAAAAGGAGATTATACAAATGTATAAATATATATATATATATATATATATATATATTATTATTAGGTAATCTACCGGTTAAGGTAGGTTTTCGGATGGACACAACTATCAAATAAACATTTTGTAACTCCAAACAAAACCCAATCCAGAAACCTAATCTACATCAGGTCCCTCTTCATCTCTGTGTACTTCCTTCTTCCCTTCATCCCGTTCAACATCCTTATCCTGTTCCTGCCCTTTCCTCGCTTGCCCAACATTCTCCCCTCTTTTACCCTCTTCAACATTCCACTACCGCTCAATACGCCTTTCATCCATTTTTCCTGCCTCCGTAAGATTTCTTCCAACAAACCCCTTTCCTCATCCACCATATTTAGTACTTCCTCATTTGTTTTTATTTCAGTCCATTTCACCTTCTCCATACCCACATTTCAAAAGCCTCCAATCTACGTATATCCTCCTGCTTCAGTAACCACGTCTCCGCGCCATACAATAGCTACGCTCCATATCAGAGTTTTTACGAGTCTTTGTTAACCTCCCTACTCAACGTCCCCGTCATCAACTCCCTCCTCCTTGAGAAAGCCTCCTTGCCTAGCGCAATTCTTTTCCTTACGTCCCTACCACTTTGACCGTATTGGTCCAAAACACTTCCGAGATATGTAAACTGTTCTACCTGCTCTATTTTTTCCCCGCCTATTTTAATATTTAGCTTAGCCTTTTTCTTTCTGGAAAATCGCATAACCTTTGTTTTATTAATATTGATTCTCATCCCATATTTATCGCACTGAACCTCCAATTCACTCAGCAATGCTTGCAACCGCTTGGCTGACTGAGCAACTAATGCCTGGTCATCAGCAAACCTAACCGATTTTACGAATTCCCCTCCGACTTTCATTCCTACCTCCAGTTCTTCCCATGCCTCTTTCATCATTTCCTCCACATATACGTTGAACAGCACCGGTGACAATGGGCAACCCTGCCTTACACCTCTTCCTAACACTGCCCATCCGGACTCTCCGTTCCCCACTCGCACCTGAGCAGTCTGAGACATGTACAGGTTGCGGATCAGTCTCCTGTCCCTCCAATCCATTCCTATTTTCTGCAATACACGCATTAATTTTTCACTGTCTATTTATTTACAAGAAAATGCAGAAAAAAATCGTGGATATGAAATATGTATCTTTTATTTGAATACACGTGAAAGTGTTTATTTATTTATTTATGAGTTGATTTGGAATACATTCGCATTGCTAACAAGTGTCGCCAATTGTTATACCCTTGACATACCGGGCGTGTTCCAAAATTAATGTACATCTAATATCACATTGGCTATCATGCCAATAGAGTGGTAGATACTAACTTTAATTCTCATACAAATTTTGATCAGGTGTTTTTTGTGATTTAATTTTAAAAAATAATTTGGGGAAAAGCAAGTGCTAAAGTGGCTCTACTATGACCGGTACGCGCCCTGGAAGGTGTCTTCGGGGACCTCTCGCAAGGTCTTCGTCACGGATGATTGGATCTCCGCTATGGATGAAAATCGGGTTCTTTTCAGGGCTGCCTTAATGCGAGGGAACAAAAAGAAGTCTGCTGGGGCTACGTCAGGACTATAGGGGGGGGTCAGTCAGTGTTGGCACCTGGTGTTTGGCCAGGAACTGGCGGACTTGTAGCGCGTTGTGGCCAACACCTTGGGCACGAGCTTGGCGCACACTTTCCTCATCGCTAAACCTTCAGTAACAATGCGAAACACAACAGTAGATTACAAGTTCAGTCCATTGGCAATTGGCAATCATTTAGAAACTCAATCGTTGGTCAGAGTCCAACAATTGTCGAACATGAGTCACATTGTTGTCAATCTTGCTGCTTGTCAAGAGCGTTGTTCGCCGTGAACCTCTTCCCGGCCATCCTTAAAGACCTTTAGCCACCTTGAAACTTGTAGGTAGGACAGAGCTGAGTCCCCGTAAGCCTCACAAACCATTTTATTAAGTGTCACCAAGAGATTTTTTTCAGTTTAGCACAAAACTTAGTGATCGCGTAACGTTGCTCGATCGTTGATTCCATATTTTTCGTGACACGGGCACGCAGAGGTTTACAATAACTGGCGGTAAAATCCTACCACTTCCACAGCATGGAAAGTATTGAGACCAATATCGCGGCAAAGCTTAGCATCCTATAGACCTAGTCAAGGTGGTTCAATCCTACTCTGGCCAATAGGAGCGACGGGGGAAATTTAATTGCATTATTTTTGGCGCCCTGTATTACGTATCTTCAAGAACGGCACTCGCGCGAACGACTGTTGAGAAAATTGAGGTGTTTCCCGTTTTCCCACCAAATTGGGGAGGAGAGATGGGAGACGAAAAAGTGGTATACATACATCAGTCAACTCAGTGAGGGGCACGAGTCTGTAAGAGGAGACCGCTGACGCATGTGCTATGTGTCTTCCACTCTTCTCTCTCCTTGAGTAGAAAGTCTGCCCCATTCAATGTTTTCAGTGTTCTTTGTAAACTGGAGTGGTTAATGTGCTGAAGCAGGCACGTAGGAAATATCAATTTGAAAGATCTAAAGGATAATTTATTGGCAAAGAAAGCATTGATCGCCTCATGCTAACAAAGCCTACTCTTGATTCTATCTCAATTAACTAACTTCGGCCAGAAGACGTTATTTCGAACGGCTCTTTCTCGAAATCGTGCGTGACTACAGGTACGGGATATACTAAAACAACATTCTGTTATAAAATAACTAAAAAGCCTATTGCTTCGTTACCTCTAATATTTGACGCAAACTCTATCGGAAAAATATTTCATTCACATTAATGTTTATTTAAACTAAGCATTTACACAAAGAGATAGAATTAAAACACGGAAAAATACGAATGCATCTTTGAACATACCATATGTGAAACAACAGATGTATACAAAAAATACCTTTTAATGAGTATTCAAAAAAGAAAATTTTACCACTTTTCCATAAAGTGAAAATAATAATGATAATTTCTCCTTTTTTTAAAGTTTTCATTTTGTGGAAATATGCGAAAAACATCACTTTTTTTTTTTAATTTCTTCCCACACATCAAGCCGGAAATTGTGAATATGACCTTAAATGAGAAATAAATATTGGTTCGTTGCCTCAAAAAGAACACCCCCTGAGATAAATGAGAAAGGGCGAGCACGAATAATGGTAAATAATTAAAACAGAACATCAAAAAAAAGGAAGTGAAAGTAATTGTCTGACAGCAGATGGATTCCGCTTTTGGTTTAAGGAGCAATTAAGCAAAATCTTCATAAATCGAAAGTGTGCGTAAAGTATTTTCATGGAATGATGGAAAAGGCACAGAGAAGAGATGAGTTTATTGAGGGGGGTACGTAAAATATTTCAGGATGAATCTCCACGACTAAATTATTTATAGAGGGACCAAAAATAACGAAAATAAACCCCACTATCCTCCATAGCATAAAATAACGCACAAACAAGATTAGACGCAAAATTAAAGGTCAATAAACTAAATGTAATAATGTATGAATGTTAGCATCCTCAAAAATACGAATGACGGAAAACGAGAACGACCGAAACGAAACGTTAAGGGGACAAGAGAGATAGGGGCGCGAGCAGGGGTCCGTCCTCTCTGTCTTTCGGTCTGGAGGAGCGGAGGAAAGATGGGAGGGCGACCTGGTGAGAGAGGGAGAGAGAGAGAGAAACAAAGACATTGCGAGATAAGGCAAGAGGATAAGTGATTTCATGAGAGAAGGGAGGAGTCGGAGGAAGGATGGAAGTCCATCATCTCCCGCGGACGACATCCTTTTTCGGGAATCCTTTCCTTTTTGATGCACGAGGGGATTGAGTGGAGAGGGTATCTGAGCCTGGCCGTCTCCATGAAGTCCACCAAGAGTGCAGGCAGGGCGGAGGATAGAGGAGAGTAAGTGGAGGTCAGATGTGAAAGGCAGCGAGGGAGAGGATGGGACCTGGAGGGAGAGGCGTGAGGTTGGCGGGAGGGAGGCTGGAAAGGTTGCGGTGGAGAGCGACGGGACCCAGGGGATATGGAACCGCGAAGACCGTGAGGAAGAAAAGAGGCTGGAGAGGATGCGTATGGAAGCAAGAGGAGCAGTGGCAAGAGGAGCAAAGGGAAAGGAGGGAAAGAGAAAGAGAGGAACACGGGAGGGAACACGTACTAAGGGACGCGGGAGTGCCCGACACTTTTCCCTCCACGGTGGGACGGAGAGTGTCGTCCGGTTGTGTGAGGAGACCCACAAAAGTGGCGAGAAGAGGGAAGGATATGCCAAGATTTTGTCACCATTCATTAGCTTTTTAAGGCTGCGGTACAATTATGAAAACCTGGAGGAAGAGAGGTTTGCCACGCCACCGGCAATTTTGGCAATTCTGTCGGCAGGGAAATAAAGTCGATTAAAGCTGATGTTTCGTAAGCTTAAACTGCTGCGGTTAGGTACACATGACCCTAAATTGTTAGATGCAATTATTTTGATCCAATAAGTATTTATCGCTGAACTATATAAATGTGTTTACAGAAAATCTTGTAGGGAAACTACTTAGCCGAGAAGTGGGCGAGTTAATTCCATGCGTGAATGAAATTTAGTTTTTTCGGGAATTATATTTATTTTCAATTTAAGCTGTTTTAACACCATAGCAAATCTAAATTGATGAAGATCACCAGAGCAATTGGTTAAAGTTTTTTACAATTGATTCCAATATACAGTAATTATTCCCTATAAAAAAATTACCGGACAACTCACGAAGAAGCCATAGATTGAGGAATTTAGCCGGAGGAATATAGCCTTTGGTTTCCTTCAATGATTTACAAATTGAGAAAATTTTACTATTTGAGTTGAATTCTAATTAGATACTAATAAGAATTTTATAGAAGGAAGTACATGTATAACTCAATTAAAATATACTTAAGTACAGGGAAATTTCTGAGTGCAACACAGTAAACTTATTTGCAGTATCAATGTTGTTAGCAGCCCTTGAAACTTTGACAAAAGAATGTTTTATTTGCCGCTTTATGTAGTCATGACAAAATCATTTGAACCCTGGAATTATTTTTTTTATTCCCATCGCTTATAAGATAAAGGGGACTTTTTGTGCCTCGCTGAAATATGTAGAATTTAAAAAAAATAAACATGCGTTGCAGGAACTTGCAACAAGTGGCAACATTTTCGAAAAGTAAACGGTATTCACGATCCACCATGTTCCTTGGAAAAGAACACGAAAGTAACAACACACAACGGAACACAGGTGAAGTGGATCGAGCTTTGGGCTAAAATAAATATTTGCTTTGTAAGTTAAATTCCATCCATCTCGAAAGAAAGAATAAGCAAAGAAAATTCATTTCAACTTTGGAAATAAGAAAAACCATACGAACCGCACTAATTATTTTAAATTTAATGTGTCCTACTAATAAAAGGTCAACCTGGAAACGATACAAATACTATTTGATCCTTCTTTATTCCTTCAATATTCGTGTCGGGTCTGTGGTACGTGAAAAATTAAAACTTATCTTCAATCAGAGAAATTATCTATAAACATTTCGTTAATCAGATAACTACAATTAAATTGAACTTAAGATGCAAAAAGTATCTTCTTCTTCATAACCTTAACTTAGTTAAAACAAACTACATTAAAAGTATAGTAAAACGAAATTTCTGTCAGCTTCCTGCATATCTCACGAACACGGCGACTTTCTCTGCCACAAAATAACGACCAAAAATAGTCACACTTTGAGACACAAAGGATATGTCTTTGTTCATAACTAAAATACGTTTATCTTGGGATAGTAGGTAGGAACTTGTTGTATTTTTTTCCTGTAACTCTATGAAAAGAGGAAGGAAAATACTACGATAAACATAAATATCGATTTTTGATGGGCAATTGCTACGAACCGTATAGCTTCAGCCTTAACTTTATGGAAAATATTCATATTGAAGAGAATTGATAATTAAGGATTGTGATTTCCACTACACTAAATTTTATAATAAAAGCTGCGCCAGCGGTTACCTGGTCTTGTGGCTCCATGGGCTGGGGTGGGAGGTGGGTACGGAAAAAGGGGGTAGGGGTGCTTTGAAAATTCAGCTATCTAAAAAGGAATGGGAAGGTGGAAAGTCGGAGTGATATCCTTGTTAATTTATTATGGTTGCGTTTTTGCTGTAAAAAGCACTATTTCTTGAGCTTCAAGAGTGTCCAGTCGCCTTGTAGTGGTATAGTATAGGATTAGTAATATGGTATAGTATAATATATAATATTGTATCGTATAGTATAATACAGTACATTAATATAGTAGAGCGGAAATCAAAATTGTTTATTATTATATCGAGGCATAATTACATTTATAGTGTGGAACCTGATTACATATATTTTGCTAAGATCAAAGTTTAAATATTTTTCACTTTTGCTTTCATATAATTTTCTCTGATATGATGAGGTTCAGAACTATACAGAGAAGTAATTTTAAGAGCCATGTCATGATTCGTTATTTAGTAAACTTACTTGCGTAACTTTAACTTAAGTAAAAATAATCAATTCAGCTTTATTAAAGTACAATCCCAGCAATCAACTGCAACCTAAAACTCCTCATCATGCTTGAAAATTTTGGTAAATTAAAGCTGATTAATATTCGAAAGATAAAGATCTATGTCATGAGACACATGGTTTTTTAAAGGTTAGCACCCATGGCTTTAGACTAGTGTAAACTGAAAAATTATTTAGGGCATCGACATCCTTCATTGTGCTTTATGGAATGGGCTAAGAAAACAAGTTTTTCTGAAAAATCGATTGGCCCTAACTGTAAAAGGTGGTCATACTAAAGTCTGATACAATACACTGCAGGATTATTTCAGTTTAAAATTAAAAATGTCATGTCCTCTTACACAACACTGAAGTGATCAAATGGGAAATACCACCATGGAAACGAGGAAATAAACGAATGTCGTGTACTTGTGGAAAACCGGAAAACTTACGGGAAGTTGCATGAAGTTTAGATTATAAAAACCAAAATTATTGTAACTGTTGATAATGCTTCCCAGAAGAGACATAACGGTAACACCTGAGGTTAATATTCACGTTCTCACCACGCTGGTTGAATGATTACTTGATAGCAAATGAGAATAGAAAGCCATGTAGAATTTTGGAATTAGAGCTATTGTTCGAAAGTATGACCTTTAATTTGACTAGAGTCAGCGACCAGATCGCCGGTGCGTACGACAGATTGAATATTTCATTTGATTGGAGATTTCTGAGGACTCTTAATACGCTTCAAATTACTTTAATTAGTGGCTCAGCTGTGTGTATTTGCATTTCATTTGGATGCGTGCTAAAAAGAACGGTATTGTGACAATGACCTGACTTTATCGTGGGAAATCTACCGAATAACTTAGAACTTAATGAATCAATAATATTTTAAGGTGATGATTCAAATGATGTTAATTAAGGAAATGTTACAGTTAAGGAATGTTGAGTAATCGAAGTATCTTTGGAAAGATCAAACGAAAATTGACGCAGTCTTTAGCTTATTCCGTCACATTGGGGATGAAGTTGACGCTCTCCGGCGACGCACAAACACACGGATACAAAATATTCAACGCACAGAAAAATAAATGAAGGACACTCGACACTCACAGTATGTATGGACGTTTCGACGGCCTTACATTTAAGATAAAGCAAGTCATAACCATATTTTATCCATAATTTACATTATATAGAGTAGAGTGCAAATGACAGAAAATAAACGAAACATTGAATACTAAGTGGTTGACTGCAGCAGGCTCGAGGACAAATGAGCGGAATCGGTCTCTCACATTCCAAGGAAACCTACGCTGGTCGCAAGAGCATACCTTTGTCGTCAATTTAATACTCCACCTGAAGAAAAAGGAATATTTTTGCTCCATAGTCTTAAAAGGGCGAAGTTATAACCCCGGCAAAGTTGGGTAAATATGATGGGCGAGCAAAGAGTGACAACGTGTACCGTGAGCGAACGAGGCGTCATTAATTCATTTCCTTATACATAGGTTTTCGCCCACAAATCCTCGCACCTTCTTCCCTTCCACAAGCTTCGCGAGCGATCTCTTACCACCGTCACCCTAAACCCTTTCATTTCATTCTAAAACTTTTGAGGTATTTGTCTGGAATCACCTTCCTGCGCTCATCCTCCTCCCCCGTATCCCTCGCGGTCCCATTCTTCGTGATTTCCCCACATTTCCATGCTCCTTTTTTACTAATATGTTGAATACAGCACTCCCTCTTCATAATTCAGTCAGTCTAGAATTGAGAAGACCAAATGGCAACGAAGAGCAGACTCAATGGATCCATTGCCAGTCCGACATGACCCGACAATCGAAAAAAGAAAACTAATTCCTTGAATGCTGAAAGAAGAAGCTGATTGCACACATTTGAATTATGAGAAAAAATAGGCAACGGCTTTTAGAATGTTTCGAAAAGTTTAATTTTCTGTTATACTCGTTTTTAGCAAAAGTGTAGAGTAGCATGAGAGATGTTTGAAGGACCTTAAACGTAAAATAGATCAAGACAAGAAGTTAATCATGAAGAGGTGACCGTTAACCCCAATGAAAGTACTGTTATAGACAGAAAAGAAGTGCGGAAACAATCGTGAAGTGGGGCATACGTTGACATCAGATGTTTATTTAAAGTAGTAGTCATTAGATACATTAATGGGGAAGAAAATAAGCCAAATTAAGTTTTTCACAAAAGCTAAAAATGAATTCGCACCCACAAACGTGCCTCAGAGTTGAATTAAATTAAATTAATGTAAAGGTACGGTTATTCTATCTTGTTATATTCATAATTAGTTACGACTTCAAAATATTGCTAGTTTCTTGCGTTATTATTATTATTAGGTAATCTACCGGTTAAGGTAGGTTTTTGGATGGACACAACTATCAAATAAACATTTTGTGACTCCCCACCTAGCAAACTAATCTATATCTTCTTGCGTTATATAAAATTGATTATCACTAATTCATTATGTCTCTTGGAAAATCAGCAAATGGATGTACAATTTTCATCCAATTTAAGAATGGCATAGCTTTCATTCAAAGGTAATTTACTATGCCTGCTGAGATTTTTAGTTTTTTGATATATTTACTAATTCCAATCCAATATGCCTGCTGAGATTTTTAGTTTTTTGATATATTTACCAATTCCAATCCAATTCTATTCCAATGTAATCTGATTCCAAAAACTCAAAATGAAACCCTTTTTATGAGAAATACCAGGCGTTCAAGGAAGCATCTGCGCATAGATTTTCACCATATCATGACGAAGAGCAAACTTAAAAGCAGGCATAACGTCTCCATTCAACCCGAATCAAGATCTTGGCTGTCTCTCCACTGTTTCCCTATTGCTCCCGACCCTTCCTGCTCCATCATGTCAGCTGCATCACCATTCCCCATCAACATATCTCCCCCGAAGACTTCACGAACCTCCATCTTCTTCCGCCGTAGAAATCACCTTCCCCGGCGTCCTCTCTGCTACCCCTCCTCCCAAAACCATGATCCTTGACACAGACTTCCTATTCCTTATTCCCCCTTCTCCGCCCCCTCTCCTAAATATCATCGGTCACCGACCCGGTCGCGGCGAACACCCTTCCGTCCTCTTTCAGCCCCCCCCCCCTCGAGACGAATCTCAATCTCTCCTCCAACAACACTCGCCGGACTCCCGAAATCTCACCTCCCGCTCACATCCTTTCGCACCCATCCCCCAAGATATTCACCCTCCACCCCTCTCCGACTCCTTTGTACTTTCCCTTCGTGCTCCCCCCCCCCCAACTGCATGACCCGGGCTCTCTCATGGGATTCCCACCCGAAAACGCCAATTTCCCCGAGATAAAATTATGGGCAGCTGTGTTGGGAGCAATGCCATTCAAGTTAGCTGCTGAGGGAGAATTCAAATGGAGGCTCTGCGGAAAATATCTGCAGGCCACCATGAACATTTCCGGAAAATATCTAATAATATTGCGTGCTTTTGCAAAACACACGGAAATTATCAAAAACGTAAAACTCTGGTTTTACGTTTAAGGTAATGCACACACTGCTAGGCAAAGGAACGGACTGAATTGGCTGAGTATGCGTATCTTTCAATGGCCAACTTTAAAATATACCGTTTTACTTCACAAGGTTGAAAACTCAACATTTCACTGGTCAAATGGTTTGCAAGGATTTCGAGTGCCACCGAGCACACGGAGACATACATTGCCTCAAATGAAAGAGGTAATGGTGGGTGAATTTATATAATATCACCAGTTTTGTTGAATACTGCGAGGTGATAAAAATAATTTTTCATTAGTAATCATCAAAAAACCAGCCACAACTTGTAGAAACTAAATGGGTTCTCATCCTGACTACTTATGGAGAAAAGCCAGAAATCTAAAAAATATCGAATGAGTATTGAACTCAAATTAGTAAGGCTAAAAAGAAAATATATTCGTGCAAAGCAACACAAATTTCTTCACACTTTCTCCAGAGTGTACAAAATAGTCACGGAATTCGAGAGATCCTCAGGAAGATTCCCTTCAAAAGGCAACCACTCTGAAAGGGGTTCTTACATAAAAGAGATAACCATACCAAAATTTTGCACAGGTGGGAACAAGTCGTCGACAGGAGGTGAAAATAAAATGTGGTGATGAAGAAAAAAGAACGTGAAATGAGGAAGGTGTGTTGGATTAAATAAAAAGAAGACATAAAGAGAACTAAGTGGTCGGAGTCGAGTGACCACGGGATGAGCAAGGGGAGAAAGACGGCCTGGAGAGGGATCGTCTGAGGAGGAGTGAATGGACTGGATGGGACCGGACATCATCTCAATTTTTTTTCCGAGCGAATAAAATTCTGGCCTCCAAGTGGGAGGACAAATCCACAGACGCATATCCTGCCCATGAAGAACGGAAATAAACTCACTTGGCACTGGAGGATGGCACTTTCTGCTCTTCTCTCTGTGGCAATTTTGGGAACACGAAATTTTTTTGGACTCACGAATCTTCAAATTCGACGGATCGATCTGAACAACGTCATTATGCGCCCGAGTTTGCGAAATTGTTTCTTGAAAGTTGCATGTTTTTTCCACGGGTCTCGGAGGGTATTAAAATCTGTTCAACCCTCAGTTAAGTGAAAAATCTACCTCGTAAAGGGAATTTAGTTACAGAACATAACGTAATTCTTTAACCTCGGATAAACAATTCCAGACCATTGCAAAAAAACTTTCATTTTTACACATTAGGTGGAACATCTTTCTAGCAAGAAAAAGTCGGTATCCTCAAAACGAGCACATGAAAAACTTAAGTTAAAACAAAAGTAAATTATAGAAAATACGAAATTTTCAAATATTTTTGGCGAAAGAATTTTTATTGTATACATATTACATTTGAAATTCGGTCAAAATCACACATTCAAGTAAATTTGACAAGGCTAACTCTACCCGGTAACAATTTGTGCAATTGTCTCATAACTAAATTTAAAGCTTGATTAAGTATTTCCACACAGCATTTAATTTTCAAAACCGAGGTTTTTCTGAAGATATCATCCGAATGATACCAGTATTATTTCAACGAGACTTAGGTCTAGGTTCTAGGAAACCAAGGTAAAAAATAAAAGTTATGTGAAAAATAAATCACGCTATTCAATTAATCATTTAACGGTTTTCATAAATCCTGGCACAATCCTAATATCTACGCATTACATTTTAATTAGGGTAAGAAATAATTAAAATATTTATCATGCATTAGCAATAGAAATATCAGTAGCAGTGATCTACGAAAACCACAGCTTTACTCCATTATTTTCTTAATTAAATTTTATCATTATAATAAAAAAAGATTCATTTTTCATCCTCAATTGCCCCTAGAACATTAAAAATTAACCATAAACACGCAGACTGAAATAGTACTGATGCGAAAATTGAGGATACGACGAAACGGTTTACAATGGCAGGGGAGGGGTTAAATGTTTCCATGGAGTACGTACGCATTGTTTCGACACCGCAGGCCGTGTCTCTCTGACGGCTCACGACTCCAATTTCAAACGCTTCAACAAAGGTTCTTATCCTCCAGGTTCAGTTCTCACAAGGGAATAGGATTCCCTCAGGAGTCGAAACCATAATCATAATTCCACCGCGTAATTCATCCACTCCTCAGGCGAACGAGAGCCAGTGGGACGACCGACGCCGTTTACCCCTGCGGCGCTACACTGTTCGAGAAACTCCTCTGGCGATGCACAGACAACAACACCCCTCGAAACGATTTGAATATCCTCTCTGAACGAGCAGGGATGCTCGAGGCGGCGAACATGAGTTATGATGCTCAAAATGAAAGAACTGACAACGAAAGAGAGGAAAAAGATCAACCACAACGCTATCGCGGAGTTGCCTCGAATGTGATAACAGAACACGCACAAGGAAGAGGTGGTGACGAGGAACTGGAGAGGAGGATTTACATGACTAGATTAAATGAGATTTACACTACGAGGATTCACGCCAACGAGAATGATTAAATGGTCGTTACGGGAAATTTAGTGGAGGGAATGGGAAAGAAAAGTGAAATGGCAAGGGAGATAAGAAGACTGAATCGTTATCAGGGGTCCCAAAGAGATTAATATTTGAAGAGAACGGCTAAAGAAAGAGAAGACATATGAAAATTCTTGAAATTAATCGAAGGAGTTTTTCCTAAGGCACAACTTCGTTAAAAATATAAATATTGTGGCAAAACTCGACGACGTGTAAGAAGATGGAAAAATGTGAGCAGAAGCATGGCTATTGGAGGGTTGGAGAGTGATCGAGAGATGAACGAAGCTTTTCGCATTAATAATTAATTACTTTCCCTATCCACTTCTTCACCTTTTCCAGGGATGTAAATTTTTCCAGCATATATAATTCGTAGATTTTTATTGGCTGGATCAGCAGATAAATTAAAGTATAGCTGACATTTATAAGACCACGGAAAATTTAGGCGAACACTGAAATTTTAGCATCTGATGTTCACTTCTTATGGATCAATACAACAAAAAACTAGAGTTAATTTTAAGTAAGGATTGTGTCTAGTAAAATATTCGTCCATGTGGTTTAGATACTGTAGAAGTGGGTTTGCAACCGAGAACTGATCTTGAAGATCACCCCATTTGTATTTCTTTTAAACCCACTTTATTTTTCTTTCCTTTGGGCAATATCGAACAAACTTGCTATAAAATAGGAAAATAAACGCGATCTAGAAACAAGCTTAGCGTTCAAAGATTGTGTTTACACAAGTGTCTGTATATAGTTTCAAAAATATATGAATTGAAGAGGTACATTCATGCTTAAACTATCTCTCACATGTCTCACATAAGCTGTGGCAACTCATCCTCTACCCACCCAGGATTCAGCTTCACCTGTGTCAACTTTGACTTTAAGCCATACCATTAAAATGAATTTTTATTGCCATATATTAATTTATTGCAGAAGTAAACCGAAAAATGTTCTATATCTACTTAATAAATTAAAATTTGTATAAGAAGTAAACTGAGTTTTTTTATGAGATGACCGTAAAAGGACACGCGATAGTAACTTGCGAAAACAAGATTTTCCCGTAAAAATATTTAGAAGTTCAACCTTCGTGGTTTATTGATTCGAAGCTTCAAAGTAAACAGGATAGCAGGAAACTTTTGAGTTCGAAAGTTTTCATTTTACATGGATCATAAAAAGGGTGCCATTAATAGTGCCATAAGTATCATAAATGAACTCGAGTGCTTGGTTATATCGTTAGCCTAGTTTGTTCTCTTCATGAGTGCATTCTGTTATCTAGAGAACAAGAATATAATCAGGTATTTGATGTTGTAATATGCATAAAAAAGGTAAAAGAGATTTGAAAGGAAAGAAATGATGCTTTTGGGCGCAAAATAGTGATGTATTTGCTAATGGATGGAGGTGAAATGAAATTAAGACGAAACTCTCGAAGATCAAGTTTTTTTTCGTATGGTGGAAGCTGTATAGCTAAATGAAGGCAGGTCGATTATGGGTTGAGTGGGCCGCAGAGGCATCGAGGAAGAGGTAAAGGAATGTGCGTGTGTTCCGTTTTGATTAAGAAGTCTGCATGACGAGTGGTTACATTCCGGTGGGATAACGACCTGAAAGGGTTTTCGGACGAAGGCGATCCCGGGCGAGTGGGATCGCCAAGTTAGTTGCTGAGAGGAGATGAGTAAGGGGACCTGGGAAAGAGCTTGAGACTGAGACCAGAGCAGTGTACCTTAAGAGAGCACCTTAAAAGGTTTCCTGATTAAATTTGTGCCATAAACCATCACTTTTATGGAATATAAAACTGGTTTTAATGATAAAAGCATTTGTTCTAAACTGCGAATAGTCCGAGTGTTAAATAGTTTTTTTTTAAAGATCCTAAAACGAATTCAGAACTTTCTTTACTGGTGGGAGTAAAGGGTAGTGGACGGCCCGAGTCCCAATTTTGCACATGTAATTTCTGGTAAGCAGAAATATATAGTAGGTTTCTAAGCAATTGAATAACTATTGGTGTTCCTCAGGAAAATTTAGGACGATGACGCATTCAATTATTCAACGTATTCATATGAGCGTAGCCGACTATGCCAAACAATTGTTTGTCATCGCCTCTATGGACCTGAAGCAGGAGAGCACATCCTTATTAATTACCGCGCCGATTTGAAAAAGCATTAGCAAAATTAGAAACTGCACATAGATGAGTAAAGCGAAGGAAGCATGGTATTTCTCGTTAGGCACGCCCACATGTCGAACATGTGGCGAGGACTAAAGTCTTATTCCAGGAAACTAAGATATGAGAATTTAACTAAATATAACGTAAAATTTTTCATGAAATGGCACAGAACGTCGCAAAAATACGATCTATCCTGAAAGCGGAACCCTTGAGCATCGGTAGCCTGGAGTAACACCACCACACACGCATCGATCGTGTGCTTTTTACTTGAGACATAGGTAAGATCAGATACCAAGTCCACTTCGCAGCCAGACATGACAAACTAGAGTGACAACCTGCCGAGCAGTTAAATTCAAGGATTTGTTTTTCCCTCCTGCAAAATATAGTATACGACCAATATTCAAAGGTAATGATAGAGTAATAAATGGTTATAAAATGTTTGATTCGCAAACTTCCCATTATTTTATACCTGGTGGCCTATGCCATGTGCCATTAGTTCTAGCGATGGCATCATATACACAATGAGAAACAATGAGCCCGCAAGTACGAATTTGAGAGTAGGCATAGGCAAGATAAATTCTTTACATTATGTCAATTTGTTACTTTTATCCGCTGAAGTGCAACTCTGCCTTAAAACATTCTCTTTGATTATTCTATGATGCGTAAGCCACCACCTGGGACTATGGCTACCACTCTGACTGGCTGAATCATATCTGATAAATAGCTGTTTGGATTTTCCTAAAAAAAAATGTAAAAGTCAGTCTTTTGGAGGCAAGGTTAAGAATTCTCTAGAAGATTTTCTAGAAGAAGAAAGATTTATAGAAGAAGACATATTTATGTCAACTTCCTTTTCTAGGCCTGAACATAGACACTGAAAGCTTTAATATAAACTTCTTCCACGCATTTTCTCCTCTTCTTTGAATCACCAAACGGTTTTATTTATAGTTCCTCCTTCATCTTCCATAGTTATTGAGAGTTTTCCTCTCTGTTATTATGGAGCAGTTCCACCACATAAAACCTGAATCTGTAATTTATTTAAATTTTTCTATTTTACCTCCCGGAAATTTTTTCATCCTCTTGTACAGAGCCCGAATTTCTCTCCTTCTTTCTTATCTACCCATATAATCACAGTCCTCTTACTAATGTATTTCCTTCGCTTAAGCATTTTCCTTTAATCTTTTACTACGTAGCAGAGCACGTATAAGAGAATGAAAAAAGATATGGAATTAGGCACATCCCAAACTTGTTCTAGACATCGTCTAACACGCATGGTATCAACGTATTTCAACCAAAGACTTTCGCTCTCGTAATGTAATTTTTCAATCAGCTTAATTATTCTTTTATAGTAAAAGCAGATGTGTTCCTGCTTATAAATATGGATCTACTCTACGTAATAGCCTAAAAAAGAAGAACTGGTGAAGTGTAAGTCTTTCAAGGGTAGGACATAAAGAGGGATGGGTGCTCCGTCCCAGCAATTCAAGTGCGAAATAACGAAGACATGTTCTAAATGGATATTTATGCAATTTTATTCAAAATGGTAATGGAAAGAAAGCGAATCTCAATCATCGGTACGTTTTCGATTTGAACACCAAGGCTTCTGCAATTTCTAAGATGATTGTGTTCTAAGCTCGGCCACCTTGAAAGAACGTCTTCGAGGGCAAAGCGTCGACATTGAAACAAAATACGCACCACGACACAGAGAGCGCTTTCAAAAAATTAACATTTGTCACTTATTAACGATTTATTTCTTCCGAGTACTAAGTAAGTCAGCTGATAAACGAGATAAGACGCTTATAATTCGAGTTCTTCGGTCAACCATAGTGAAAATCGCTGCAACAATTACCAAGTTAAGAATTTGTTAATAGCCGGTACACTTAACTAAAACTTTGTATACGCTCACTCGTGAACATGGCGAAGGATACTTAGCAATTTAATAATCTATGGATTCTAAAGACGCAAGTCTTAAATTTCATTTTTTAATTGAAAGAACCCCGGAGTGAAAATGAGATGAAAATTAAAAAGATGCACTTGCCTTTCGGAGAAAAAACAGGCCGTTTCCAAATATTTGTAGAGGTTTATACTCCAATTAGGACAGAATATGAGTTCATTAGAACTTTTTCTCGTTAAAATGATCAACTTACAATTTCCTCATTCTCGAAATATGGAGCGATTAATTAGTGAGAAGTGGTGGAAGGAAAACATTAATTAAAATGTAGAATGACTATTTCATCATCCTTTAATTAATCCATAATCCTGCTTCCTTGTTCTTGCAGTCAATTAGAGTTAACAATATCCATGTATGTCGCAATAATATATATTGTCGCGAAAATAATGAATATTGTCGATTTAGAATTCTAGTCCCTGCAATGATCATGATGAACCCATAAAATTAGTCGACCATCCTGTGCCATTACTACGGCATTTGGTGGGTATTAGCACAGGTTTCACATGAATTCGGCGTAATATGCCATTATTATTAGCTGGAATACCGGCTAAGATAGGTGTGAGATTCACTAACGATCTAAACACCATTACACTTCTAGACCACCCCTAACATGACACAGCGTTACATCCCACACTAGAATTAACGATCAATTTGCTTTAAAGTCATCCGATAAACGTTTTACTTTAAAAATAATGTAGAATGCTATTGCATTTTCACTTATATTTTGCAATGCTAGAATTATTTTTGTATTTTCATAAAAATGTTCTTCCTTTCATCAATGATAATATGCAAGGTGAAAATAAATTTATATTATTCATGCACACTATTTGTACCTAGTTCAACTAATTTTGTCGAAAACCGGCCGGACCTGTTAAGTTTTTGATGACGAAAGGAAAAAACCAGTTTAAGTTGAATATGAAAGGTGCGGCAGTGATTAAAAAAAATAATTACAATGCTGATCAGAGGTTAAGTGGCTCATGGTCTCTGAAAAATATTCAATGTCGCCGTGAACAGAACAAACTGATAGCCTTACAGTACTTCTCTTCACTAGTCTCCACGCTATTCACACGTTCCAAAACTCTCATTACTTTTTCACACTACCTGCTTACGCAACATTCTTCTCGTCTATAACAGTCAAAAACATCCCACTATAGGAATACTAATCAACATTTCCTCCGTCCATTGTTTTCATTTTTCATTGAATTACACGCCACGACTGTATCTCTCTACCCACTACTCTTACGTTGACGAGGACTAAAGACCATAGCAGCATTCTTACACCGCCATAAAAATATGTATATTCCTCGAAATGTTCTCAACATACATGTATACTTCCTCGAAAACTCTGTGCGCTAATTCATTTTGTAATATTATGTATTTATCTGAATCGTAATTTCGGAATTATTCTTTGTCTACGGCGCAAGATTGGATTTTTCTTGAATTGACATTTATGAAGAATTGAAAAAAATCACCAAAGGTGAGGTGCACGATATTGATTCCGGGCAAGAACATATTATTCGGGTGTAGTAACCAGTTTATGGGTTATTCCTCTGATTCATTTCGGAACGACTCAGCGTGCTGACTTTGATCAAATCAAAATAATATCACTGGTTGGACAAGCACCAGCTCATGTTTTATAAAGAAGAACCTACTCTTCTTCACGGTATCTACATCATGAACGACCGTTGACATTAATCACAATATATGATGGTTGAAAGGTTAATTAATACATCTTTTGAAGAATTGCGGCAGAAATTTCTTATCGATATAGCTGGAAGTAAAAATTAGTCCCTTTGCATGCAATAAAAAAATCATTGTCTACTTAACCTTGCAGGGGGATGCTCGGCGTTCGGACATTCTTGTTTCGGCGGTCACGGAAAGAGGGCGGACCTGCCTAGCGATGTTGGTAGCAGCGATTTCCCGTCCATTCAGCAGCCTTCTCCAGAGGTTTTCGTATCCAGCGTTGACGATGCTAGCCCTCCATTCGAAGATCCAGCTGGGCGAACCTTAGAGTTATCTCCGCAGCGCTACCTCACATGGACGAAAATGCAACCTTTCCTGAGGCAATGGGTAAGACTGTAAATGGATACATGGACCATCCTGTAAATGGATACATGAACATTTTTAAAGTTGTCCTGCGGTTATTTTGGCCAAAATTGCTAATTTTCCTGTGAAGAACAAATTACTCTTCTTCGGCATGTTTACATTGGGCTAAATACTAATTTCTTTTAAATAAATCACCCAATAGGTGTACTACCAAGTGTTATGATTGTGACAAAGTCAGAGTTGAACTAACACTAGACTCTGACCAAACTTCGTGTACAGCACGAAGCATACCTTCGTCAACTACTCCGTCTTCTAGGCTCAATCAAAAACAATTTAAAAACATGGGACTACGGGTAATCAATTGTAAGTCATCGGGAGATCAATACGTCTTAATTATTTACAGCGGAAGGACACTACTAGGAATATGGTTACCAATATTTTAAAGCAGATTATTAATTTAGACAAAACTTAATGATCACAAATTCAATAAAAGCAGACCAAAGAAACTGTGACTCAACAAAATTCTTCACGTACCTCATCCAAGTCGTGTGGGAACTGCTGTAACATTGAATCCATCCAGTTTTGATTGTAAGAATGAGATATGATCACCGAGTTGTCTTCATCACTGGTATAAATAATTAATAGAAATTAAAGTATGATATCCTTCACTACCATCCGTTCCGAACGGTATTCGATATTGCGAAGAATGAACTTGTGTAGATGACAGAAACACAGCAATTCCATAATAAATATTTATTGAAGACCATCGTCTCACTACTGCGCGGCATCATCCACTCATGGAGAAACTATAGTAGTTAATAAAAATTAATTTTGGAATTACTGTGTCTCTGTTAGCCTTATAATGGAGAATTTCCGCCGAGTAACGACTAAAACGGTGCCAAGAATGAACTTCATACAAAATTTCCGCCATTAGCCATAGCTCGCCAAAGTTAAGTTCGACTCATTTCGATTAATGCTAGTAAGAGCGATAGTCATAGGAACAATTGCGTACGCAAACTTAGTTAACAAATATTTAAGTACTTTTTCGCCCTCAATTAATTTTTAATTAGGATATTTTCGTTTTAATTTTGTATCAAATTCCATTGATCTGATAATTCTTCACTTTATACACGACCATCGATACTAATTTATAAGTGCGCGCCACAAATCGTTTCTGCAAAAATATCCTAGGGTTAGCGGAAAACGTGAATGTCGTTAAGTTTGATGTCTTTCTTTGTGTATCGTCGTAAGTTATTCGGGATTAAGTGCTACTAAACTTGAAAAAACCACATGGGCCTTTCTTGAGTTAAACCGTTTTCAATGCATTTCAAGGGAATCGTCCCCCGTGTAACAACATTGCTCATTTTTTTCAGGTACGTTAACTTTTTATGAAATAATTGATATTATATTATTGAATTATGGTAATGGAGATGCCTCATTGTCTCTGAGTTGTTTACATTTTGAATGTCATTGCCAATATATATGCCAATAAAAGGGCATGCCTGTAATATAATGTATAGTTATAACTTTAAATTATCCTATCAGCTTCTATTGATTGTTACTTGACATGGATGTGTCTTAGTTGTTACCCTAGTCAAATTCTGACACCATTCATATAGCAATTGAAATTATATGAGTTATAATTTACCTCTAGCAAGAATTAAAACAAAATCGTAACTTAAATATGCTCTCCCATACTGTTTTTTACAAATGATTTTCTAAATGTTGAGTTTTTGCTATTATATTCAATGACTATGAAGTTAATGAACTGTGGTAACGGACATTATAAAAACCTTATGCCCTTTATCAAGATTTTTCACTAAGTCTCTCATCAACTTAAGTACCTATCTAATATTTGGAATTTCGAGGCAGACACTAATGTGGTTTAATGAGCGGACTGCATTGACCTACTTTTATTCACATCCTTCTGTTTGCACCCATATGTATCTGCCATAATGTACTTTAGTACACTGTATGATAGCACTACTGGAAGTCCACTGAAATCTACTTAGAATGGATTTCGGGATGTGCTATCATTCCAATTAATTGCTAAACATTTGTTTTATTAATTTTTGCATTTCTTTTTATTTTCAGCTTCAATCGTACAGAAGATCAACAGAAGGAATGGAAACGAATTAATGGATCAAAGGTTTTCTTGCTCATGTACGTTTCATCTCTATACAATTTAGTCAAAAGACCTAACATTCGCGTTTGAGTATCTGTAGATAGGATCTTGGAGTTTTGCTGGAAGATCTCATTGGAAACTAACTCTTTTAATTTCAGTAAAATATTTTTATAATTTAATGTAATGTATTGAACACTATTTCACCAGAAAAATATTTATTGGTAAAAATAAACTGTATGTTATTTAATATTTAATTAAATTCTCTACTGAATGCATGTTTGCAAGTTATTAGTTCTGGGGCAGCATTTAATGTTTATGTTTTAGAAATGCACTGGTACCACACAATGCATAAAGGTCATACATATCGAAAACCTATAACCTAAATATGAACTTATTTTGCTTTGAAAACACTTAATTTGCTTCATGAGTTTGAGACCATGCATTCTCCTATCATCAATCGGTTATTTTGTAAGGTAACAGTAATGTAATATTTAAATTGAACAGCTGAATCAATTACAATCCAGTAATGTTCTTGGCATATCAGACAATTTTTTAATGACTTTACTTTTGCT
Source organism: Hetaerina titia (assembly GCA_037158775.1). Lineage (NCBI taxonomy): Eukaryota > Metazoa > Arthropoda > Insecta > Odonata > Calopterygidae > Hetaerina > Hetaerina titia. The sequence continues at coordinate 84,514,244 of CM073769.1, read as the reverse complement.
CACGAAACATATGATTTGTTTGTTTACTTCATAATGTATGACATCCAGTGGCTCTGAGCAGATCTCATGATGTTAAGGCTGTAGCATTTCTCTTGCAGCATATAATTTCCACCCGAGTATAATTTGCTCTGGTCAGAAGTAGTCCTTTTGAAAAAATACCTACATACCTAATTATTTTTATTTAATGTCTCATAGGAATAGAAGATAATATGAATAAATATTGAACTCTTGAATGAAACTGATGGTGATGTGTTTTTATTTGAAATGGTTGATTATGTTGCATTGGCAAATAATGGCCATTATAATTTGTATTTATTTTTAACATAATAAAGCTTTTGGTCTGCATTTGCAACCTTGAGATATTTACCTGCCTTAAAAACAGAGTAATATTTGAAGTTCTTATAGGTGGTGTGATTCTGAAATCTTCAATACTTCAGAGATGGTTAAATGTAATTGTTGCTTTGTCAATAGGTGTTACAATTTTTTATGTGGTCTTTGCTGTTTGGTGGATTATAAAGTTATTTCGCACACATTGTTTTTTAAATGCCTTTCATTAAAGTGAAGTCTTTAATGCAACTACCCAATACAATATCTATGTTCAGCCCTTTTTAAATCCTAATTCTAACCATATACTTTGATAAGTTGGTTACTGTGCTTTTTATCTCATAGTCAGTCATTCTGCTTGGTTGACAAATAGGGTAGTCCTGTTTTTGCTTCAACTTCTGATTCAGCGACAACTAACTGCTGTTGTTATGTTGGTTGCTCCTTAATTGTTACCTGAATGAAAATAGTTGGGCTCTTCTACTTTTTCAATGATTCTAACTCCATCTAAAATATTCTCAGTGTACTATTAAAACAACCTACATAATTAGTGAAGATGGACTAAGAGTTTTCAGCTATCAATTTAATTTCTGCATGTGTACAACTTGTGTGTATTTTTTCAAATATTTTGTTGGGTGAATCATAAGCAGTCTTTAAAAAGAGGTCTGCAGTGTGGTTCAGTTATTTATTAGCGATTCCACAGCATTAAGAGTTATTCCAAGTCCTGTCAATAGGTTACGTACCATCAGTGAAGCTTCAGAAATAAGACCAATAGCAGGGTTACTTTTTATGTTAACACATTTACATTACAAAGTATTTTTCATATTTGGGTGGAACTAATGTGTTAGGCTAATTGTGTATGGCCAATGATGCCATAGAAAATAATCATAAAAGGGGAAACTTACTGGTTTCCACAAGTAGTGTGATGCCTAGCTCTTTTATTCTTTACACATTATTATTTCGTTGTGAAAAATCAAATTCTCAATGCTTGGCTCCACCATCTTCATTTGTCGGCATTTGATTAATTTTGCTATTCAATTCTCTCTGACTTCTCTGTTTCGACATAAAATTCAGGTCAGGGAAATTCTTTTTTACAAGGTAAAAGCTAAATACTTGAGTATCCAAAAATGAAAGTAAAACTACTGAGTGATGAACCTCTGTAGTTTAAGAGTTTAAGCTGTAAAGTGTTTACACATGAAAACACTTATTTCATGAAAAATATATCACCCTCAAAAATACGTTGTGAAGTGTAATGGACGTGGGCTTCAGAAACCATCTCTCCTATTATGTTAAAATAATAGTGCTCTTGGCAATTTAATGGTAAATGAAAAATAAATAAATAAATGTTGCTATTATGACAAAGTTGACATTTATAAAGTTTTTGTAACCATGTTCCGTAATAACTTTTGGCCTGAAATAAAGAACTGGGTACTGAATTTGCATTTCTGCTTAGGGATTGTCCATACATGTAACCTGTTTTATTATATCTGAAGGAATTAAAATTATGGTGCAGTATGATGCTGGTGGTGGGAAGAGTAAGAGGAATTGTGGTGACTTGCCAAGAAATCCTAATATATCAGTGCCTAACATGCTAAGAAATTAAGCTGCTTTATGCATGCATAAGACAACAAAATAAGCCAGATTCAACTTTGGTGTGACAGCTGAACTAGTTTGAAATATAAAGGACCAAAATAATGCCAATATTATCACCATTAATAATTTTATGTGATATGGTGATAATATTGGCATGATTGTTGTGAGTTTGTGATATTGATACAAGAAAGATAGAAAGAGCATCAAAAATATTTGTGATAATGAAAATAATTATTATTTATTTTTATTATATCATTAGTAATATATAAGACAGTTCTTCATAAATGGGATTGGTGATAGAACATCTGATAAAGATGACACAATATTCAATTTTCTTTCTTTCATCTTGTACCATTGTGTTAAATCATTGCAGTTCAACAGTTGAAGTTGGTGATGAAAAATGGTTTGTTTTTAGGTTCGATGCTTTATCGACTAAATTTTCAAAATTATTTAAATGAGATTTTGTAATGAGTCACCTTATAGGGATGTAGGTAATAGGGGTTCTATAGTATGACATTCCAAATTGAATGTTTAAACTGTAGTACAATGTTAATTCTTAGTCCTACAGTTAAGTCTAACTTTTAACCACAGTTTAAACACTTTTTTTTGGGATACCTAGCATATAGACCCTGATTATGCATTTTTTACTGGTTGAAATTGCATTGGTTAACTTTAGCATTCCATTTTTATGTGCACTTACTTGATGTACGCTTGTGTGCAAATGGTTTTTATAATATATAAATGTCAATTTTTAGTTATTTTATTAGTTACTACAGCTTATCTAAAGCCTTATTTATGAATTTCCTCATGATGGAAATTGGAGGAACGTGGAGGATTGGGAACTTTAGGATAATTAGCATAAAAATGGAAAGTTACAGTTAGATAATTAATATCAGGAAGTAAGATAAGCTTTGAACTAAAAATAGAACTACTTAAGAGGTTAAAAAATTAGCATTTAATTCTTAAGGTACATTTGGTGCATAATTAATTTTGCGGTGTAAAAATTATATGTAATCATAGGGCCGGCCAAAAATGAGAGATTTCAATGTTTTCTTCTAATTCCCCATAAAGTTAATGCATTAAATATCCAATCATCAAGTTTAGGGTTTCTATATGTACACCATGGGCCATAAGCTTACTACTGATTGAGCTATAAATGCCTTGATGTGATATACTTCAGAAAAGTTGAGTGGGAAATTGAAATGGTAAATTGTAGAAAAAAGGAAATGTGTTCATTATGTCACCATTTAATTTATTTGCACTTTACTCTTCATTGAAGGAATACTGCTGTGGATTGAAACAAAATGAGAAACCATTGGTCGTCTTTTAATTGAGCCAATAGTGAGTGCATAGTAAACAGAGATCAGGAGAAACACTTTTGGTAGGTACATGATATTAAAAGGAAGTTATGCGACAAAGGAGGGATGTAGCAGTGGATAGGTTGTTGGGCTACTGACTGGAGGGCCTGGGTTTTATTCCTGGGGATATCTTAGGGCTTCACCTAAGTTGTGTGATTTTTTGGGTACCAGATCTGGATTGTTACATGACCTGCATGAAGTATTTCATTTCCTCTGAGGTGATAGCATTATGTTATCATCACCTCATAAGTCTTGCTCTTTCATCACTATTACTGGGACTAACTGGTAAATTTTTCTCAAACTCCATCTGTTTTCTGTAAATATGAGGCAGTATTTGGAAAATACCCAGAATTTAACATTTTAATTAGGGAGATGGTACTAACATTTTTTCGTGGTATTTGTTACCTTTAGTCAACTGTACATGTAATTCTAGGTCAGAGTTTCAGAAAATAATTATGTGTGTTGAAAGTGCCATCACCATCCTAATTCCAGACCATGAAACCTTGTAATAGTGGGCACTCTTAGGGGGGCTAAAAACCATCCCCTATTGGCAGGTAGGCTTATGTACATGATCCAAAATGTTTCCAGGAGTGAAAATAGAAAGATTTTTTCTTTACTATTTTATTGTACAATGCTGTCTTGGTTATTCAAATGGTCATAAATTTGAATAATGTCACAAGTCTCTCAATAAATGGATAACTATGTGAGCTAAAGGTCCTGTAGAAGGGGTGTCATGTGTTCAGAAAGTTCATTAAGTCCATAGCCAAATAATTTTTTAATGCATTCTCATATTTAAATGAAATAGACTGATTGATAAAATTAATTCAATCATACTGGTAACATAATTACAATTGACCAGTATGAATTTTGGGAGAGCACTTCAAGTGGGGTATACTATATGTTGAGTGGGACCTGTAAGTGTGGATGCCTTGGCACCCTTTATTAAGATGAGGTTATTGGCAATGCCAGGTTTTTATCCACAATTTCCCTTTTCTGTGGACATCCTCCCTGTATCCACCTTTCCCTGTAGGTGCCAATGATTTATCTTTCAGTCACCCACTCCAATAATTGTTGATGCTCTATTGCTTATTCTTTTATATTTAATATTAAGACATGATCAGTATGAGTATTAGGTTACTTTTGTTCAGTAGACTAATTATATTATTTATTTGTTTAATTGTCTGGCCTATAATTACGTGTGCTAACATTTTTAAAACAATGTGGATTTATTGTGTTCCCAATTATGAAGAACAGTTCAAATTTACTCAGAATACTAATAGTAGTGAGACTTTTATGGAAAATTTTCTTCAGGGAATATATATTGTTTTGAGATCACATTGCCCTTTCTGGCAAGGCTGTATGTAAGAATGGTTTAATGTCATTACAATTTGAAAATTTTCCGTACACTTTCCTATTACTCAAAATTAAATATCTTTCTTATTTTTTTACTCCTGTTAGACAATTTCATGGCTGACCAAAGCTCCACAAACACTTAAGCAAGAATTATTATGCATACCTTATTCTAAACTTTTCAGACCACTTATTTCAAGCTTTTGTATCATCAGATCACAGTACATCAGTGATTTTGAGAACTTCTTGATTTAAAGACCCAGATATTTAAATAGTGGTCGAACAAAACAAGCATATAATTGTTATTCTAGATTTTAAAATAGGTGTTGAATGGACTCTACAATTGACTATACAATAATGAAATGATATATTTACTTACTTCTCCTAACAAAAAAAACAACCTGGCATTACAATAAGTACTCTTTTTATCATGTCCAACCTAGTTAATCATATTTAAACCTCTTCTTTGCCTAATGTCTTCCCCTATATCATAGTATTCAACTATCTATTGCCTATCAAAATGCCTGCATCCATCTTTCTTGTTTCCTTTGTATTTCTCCTAACAAACCCATCATCCCCATCCTAGTACTTGATTGTTTTCCTTTCTGTCTATCCATTTCACCTTTCCCTTATTCTTCTCACCCATATTTAAGAAACCTCCATGCATCTATCATCTTACTTGATTGACCATGTTTCCACAACATGCAAAACCAACCCCATGACAAAGTTTTAGCAAATTTTTTCTTAACGTCTTTAATCAATGCCCCTGTTTTCAATGGTCTTCTCCTTCTGAAAACTTCTTAACCTAATGAAATTCTTTGTCTTAAGACCCAACTACTTTGACTACTTTATTGCAAAAACATTTCCAAGACAGGTAAACTTCTCTTTGGTTTAGTTTGTAAGCACTTTTTGGAATATGAACTTAGCTTTTCTCTTTCTCAAAAACTGAATAACATTTGTTTTGTTTACATTGATTTCTCATTTCATGCCTATTGTGCATACTTCCCAATGGACTGAGTAATGATTGTAACTCCTTGGCTGACTGGCAAACTAATGCTTGATCTTATGCAAATCTTACTGCTTTTATGAATCTGCCATTGACTTTCATTTCCAAACTTTAATTCTTATCATCAGTTCTTCCCATGCCTCTTTAACTATTTCCTCCATATATACTTTGTAAGTACAGATGGTAATGGATGTGTCCCTGTCCCACCCCTCTTCTTAACACTGCCAATTCCTGCTGTCCATCACCCCTTATTCAGCCCTGAACAGTTTGAAATGTGTACAGGTTGCAGATAAGTCATATATCTAATAAAAAGAGACGTTTCAGGCGTGAATATCCTTCCAGTGCACTCCTATTTTCTGCAACGCATTGATTAATTCTTCCCACTTTGCTCAATTGAATTCCTTCTTGAAATCCTTGAAACAAACAAATACATCCTGTTTATATTCAATGCTCTTCTCTATTAGTGACCTCATTACTACAGTGGTATCGTGTGTGCCTCTCCCCTTCCTGAATGCGAACTAAGTAACATCCCCTAAGTAATGATTTGCCCAGCTCTCCATTCTCATGTTGATGTCATAAGTGCCACTTTTGTTGCATGCAGAATAAAACTTATTACTCCATATTCCTCGCATATGGCTGTATTTCCCTGTTTTAAGGAAATGTTGCCATGTGCTAGTTTTGTTAAGCAACTAAGACTGATCTAATGAAATCTTCCCCCAAATTTTCCATCATATATGATTTAGGCCATAAAAGCTCTTTCTCCCACATTTTTCTAAACCAATAAGTAGTTTGGTGGGAATATTTTACACCATACTGTGTAATTTGATTTGAGTTCCCATTATGTCCTTTCTATCTCATCACTATGAATTCTGGGCTCCAAGCTATCCTTATCTACATCATATTCTCGTTCTGTCTAATCTTGCTGACCTAATACCTTTACCATTTAGCTACTCTACATATTCTTTTCATCTCTCTTGAATTTTCCCTGGTTCAATTTATAATTTTTCTGATTTATCCTTGAATGCTTGCATGGATTTCCTTTCTACTTCTTAACAGTGCTTCTACCTTTCTGCACAGTTCACAAATTTCACCCTTCTTACGTTAAGCTTCCCACAATTATTTCTTCTAATTGATCATATATCCTGTAACCTTCTACCTCCCTATGATTTATTGGTATGTAGACCTGAACAATGATCAAGTACATTGGTTCAGTTCTACTAATAAAATTCTGTTTCTCATGTGCTCAATGTTTACTACAATTCATCCTACCTTCTTGTTCAATCAATCAATATTATCGCCTCCCCTCACTGGCTTTCTTCTCCTCCATTATTTATTACTTTATAACTATCACTCCAGTAATTCCTGCTTTCTTCCATCTCACCTCACACAGCTCTAAATTACCTATATTTCCTCTCTCCATCTCCCACGTTATTGCTATTTTCCCTGTTTTCAACATCGTCCAAGCATTCCAAGTTCCTATTCCAACTGAGTCAGTCCTCTTCAGTGTTGGTACTGTTGATTACATTTTGAAAGGATTTTGTGAGACAACCGCAGAAGCCTTATCTTTCCTTCTGCTGGACAAAACACATGGCCAAGTCCCATAGTTGTCAGGAGTCATACTCGGATCCATGTTCATAATTGTTGTGTGAGATAATTAAATGTGGTGGTTTCCCATTTCCTGTCTCAATAGTATATTTAACATGACACCATCACACAAATGGCTCCCCTCCTGGAGTCGGACACCTTTGCAACAGATGCTGCGTGGACCATCTTTTGTCTGCCTCAAACACTTTGACCTACTTGGCATAGTGACTCTACCAAGAGCAATTCTCATATGCTCCAGCCTGTACAGCTCTATAGGTTATCTGATCACATGAGCCCTACTTATGGAGCATATATCTTTAAACTCTGCCACACTCATTCTTTTTTATATATGCTCTTCTGTTCCTGAAACATCTAATAATTTTTGTCTTGAGAGTCCAATTCATTAACTCATCAATAGTCTGCCCTACCTGTAAAAACATTTCCTCTTCTCTTGTATATCTCTTTGGCATTTATACCCTCTTGTCCCCTCACTTATTGTCTCAACATGACCAAGCCAATGCAGCACTCTTCTCTGACATTTATCGATTGCATCTATTCTTTCATGACCCCTTCAATCCTCATCCAATCTATCGTAATTTTTTCAATCATCCTCAAAGGCACCACACCATATTCAGTTATTTGTTATTAATACTTAACCTTGGATACCTAAGTTTCAGTGACTAGTGATAATGTAGGAGGAGTGCCTACAATGTCATGCTTGGTAACTGAAAGACTTTAATTTTTTTATAACCTAAGCACCACATGTTAGGATGTTAAGGTAAGATCCATTATAATTTTAATATGGAAAGTGGTTTGAATGGCAGGGAAACTATTATATGCAATGTGATAAATGTAGACTGCAGGTTTTTGAAATGTGGCAATGGAGAAGGATGGAAAGGAAAACAAACGAAGTACTAGGCATTACAAGGAAGGTGAGAGGATTATTGATTAAAATCCAAAGGCGGTAGGCAACGTGGATGCTTAACATTTGATTTGGGGATGGAATTTTGATAACTGTGATAGAGGGGAGAACATTTGGCAGGTGGAACAGGGAATGGCAAATTTTTGATGTTGAAAAAGATGGAAGGGCATAGAAAGTACAATGAATTGAAGAACAGTTTTATGTCGCTTGAGGTGTCGGGGCATACCTATGTCATCCTTGCATCTATCTCTCTCACATTTACCCAGATATACATGTATCAATCAGGGTGAGATTTTTTACTCTTGTTTCATGCCATACTTCATTTTTCATCAGCCACTCAAGCCCACACTCACCTTGTTAATTTTGTAAACTATAATTTTACTTAAAAACTAGATAAATCAAAATGAATTAAATGATATAATTTGATTTAGGAGCAGATAATTTATAAATCAGTGTTATTTCTTATCTTTTGATGATTTAGATATAAAAAACTGCAGTCTTGAAACCAAAAATTGGTTTGATAGGTTAGGGTAGAGCATATATATTACTAAACCTGACAGTGCGAAATCCACACATCAGCTTATGGAGACCAGTTCCATTCCCTGTGCCACCTATGGTGTCCCAGGAAGCTCTGATACCCAAAAAAATCACACAGCTTGGGTGAAGCTGGTAAACTACCTGATATTGTTGTGTATGTTATAAAGGCACTAGTTTTAATGTGTACTTGGTTATAGCAAGGAGATCCAAAGATTCAGCTTATTCTGTGGATTGGTATCCTATAGTTGTGACCTTAATAGAATTTGTATGTGAGCAATGGCTGTTTTCTACATATTGCATGCTCACAAAAATAATTCTTTTAAAAACAGGAAAACATTTCATGTTTTATTATATGGTCGTAAAATATAATACCTTCTCCACTTGACTGGGTAGCGTGACTTTTGGTGTACCATATCTTATAAATATTTTCTATAAGATCATTTATTTTTATTGATTATAAATTTTTAATCAAGTTCTGAAAAATTACTTGTGTAATTAAATTAATAAATTAAATTAAATAATATGGTATTTTTTAATGGTATGCACTCACAATTGGTTTTCTCTGAGAGAGTAAACATTTATTTTTAGTTGTTCGCTTCTTTTACCAAAACGTTTGTTTGTGGATTGAAAGAGACAGCAAAATATTAGAAATATGCCAATGGTGAGGAGCAAAACCAACTACGAGGGTCATCCGGAAAGTAGTACCCGTTCGTGCCGCATGAAGTGCTGACGACGCGAGTAGCCGCTGGACGAGGTCAGATAGCTTCAGTGGCTTGTCTGCCTTCTCTGAGCCAAGTTGCGTGACGCTAGCATTGCCTGTGTTGTTTCTGTGATTGTTTACAATGTTTAAAAAAATTGAGAACGCCGCCAGTTGTGAAGTGAGGGCAGTGGTTAAATTCCTCAATGCAAGAAACGTTCGCCCATGTGATATTCATCGCCAATTAAAGGAGGTGTATGGAGACAATGTAATGGACGAGTCGTCTGTTCGGCGGTGGTGTCGCAACTTCAACATGGGGAGGGGGAACACACACGACGATGAGCGTTCGGGGAGACCGTCTGTCATTACAGACCAACTGGTGAGCTCAGTTGACGAATTCGTGAGGAACGATCGGCGCGTCACAATTGATGACATCTGTGAGCATTTTCCCAATGTTTCTCGAACAATTGTTCATGAAATTGTTAAACACCATCTGCATTATGCAAAAATTTGTGCAAGATGGGTCCCTCGCATGCTTACAGATGAGCACAAAACCAAGCGTTAACTTTTTTAAGCGTTAAAACTTTTGCAGCAATTCAAATGGGAAACTTTCGACCATCCACCGTATAGCCCGGACTTGGCCCCTTCAGATTTTCATCTCTTTACAAAGCTTAAAGACTTTTTGGCAGGAAAAAGATTTGACAGCGATGAAGAACTTAAAGAAGGAGTGACCCTGTATCTCAATGAGCTGGCGGCGAAGGACTATGCAGCAGGAATACAGAAACTTGTCACACGTTATGACAAATGCCTTAATTTGCTTGGAGATTATGTTGAGAAGTAGTTTAAAGTATCCTCTTTCAAATAAAATTTTTTATGTTTGTTAATATTTACTTTTGTGTCTTTATTTCACGAACGGGTACTACTTTCCGGATGACCCTCGTATTATTGCCTAAAATCTCAGGTTTTTCACCAGAAAATATTAGCCATACCTTTCCGTGTCCCCCTTTTCACAGCAACTTTAATTTCTATTTGGCAACATTTGTGCACCATAATTCAAATTATTTTTAGGAAAACCCTGTTTTTGAGGAATCTCTAAATATTAAAAAAGGGCTACTTTATTCATGCTTGGGACTCATGTTCATTTTGCCATTTCCCATTGTCACCAAACCTTAACCTGTTATGTTCTGGTTTTTCTAATTCTTACAGACAATAAACCCAAAATAAATATTGTGAATTCATTCTTGTTTATCCTAAAGTGATATGTTATGTTTGAACTGAAATCTGTAGATTATGGACCTTAATTTGGCACTATAATCAAACATGCTTTATAAGAATCTTCACACATTGTAACAATTTCTTATGAATAAGCAGCCAATATTTGCAGAAAATAGGAATGGATTGGAGGGACAGGAGACTCATCCGCAACCTGTACATGTCTCAGACTGCTCAGGTGCAAGTGGGGAACTGAGAGTCTGGATGGGCAGTGTTAGGAAGAGGTGTAAAGCAGGGTTGCCCATTTTCACCAGTGCTGTTCAACGTATGTGTGGAGGAAATGATTAAAGAGGCATGGAAAGAACTGGAGGTAAGAATGAAAGTCGGAGGGGAATTCGGAAAATCAGTTAGGTTTACTGATGACATTATCAGATATCAGGCATCAGATATTTAGTTGCTCAGTCAGCCAAGGGGTGGCAAGCATTGCTGAGTGAATTGGAGGTTTACATATCTCGGAAGTGTTTCGGACCAATACGGTCAAAGTAGTAGGGACGTAAGGTGAAGAAATGTGCTAGGCAAGGAGGCTTTCTCAAGGAGGAGGGAGTTGATGACGGGGACGTTGAGTAGGGAGGTTAAGACAAGACTCGTAAAAACTCTGATATGGAGTGTAGCTATGTATGGCGCGGCAATGTGGTCGCTGAAGCAGGAGGATAGATGTAGATTGGAGGCTTTTGAAATGTGGGTGTGGAGAAGAATGGAGAAGGTGAAATGGACCGAAAGGAAAACAAATGAGGAAGTGCTGGAGATGGTGGGTGAGAAAGAGGGGTTTGTTGAGAAAAATCCTATGGAGGCAGGAAAGATGGATGAAAGGTGTATTGAGTGGTAGTGGAATGTTGAAGACATTAATAGAGGGGAGAATGTTTGTCAAACGAGGAAAGGGTAGGAACAGGATGGGGATATTGGACAGGATGAAGGGAAGAAGTACATACCTGTAGAGATGAAGAGGGACCTGATGTGGAGTAGGTTGCTGGATTGTGTTTTGTTTGTAGTCAGAAGATATTTATTTGATAGTTGTGTCCATCCAAAAACCCACTTTAACCGGTTGATTACCTCATAATAATGTGCATTACAAGACAACACTTTGGAATTGCTGCATTTTATTGCATCTTAGTGGATGACTATCAAACTCACTGTATGGGCAACTTCTGCAGCTTCTTTGAATGGGGTAATATGTGGCTGTTTTTTTGTTGGAAGAATCTTCTCTTAATAGATTCTTTTGAGGTATTTTAATTATACTTCATTACTGCATTTTATATTGTCTCATTTCTTATTTTGCATTTGTTAATGAAATATTTGAACTAATCTTATCATAAATTGGATATGGATGCTGAGCGAGGATGATTTGTTAATTTTGGTGATTACCAAAGTCATTCAAAATTATTACAATTTTTTCAATTTGAAATAAGTGTAATTTTCAAATCAGTCACACTCATTTCAATTCAGTTTTCAGTCATATCTCCAGTCTTTATATATCAATAATGAAAATAATTGGTAAATGTATTTTTACTAATCTTTGGTGGAAAGGCACCTAGGTAAAGGTTTTTGAAGACACTCAGGAATACATTAATGCTTTTCAAAATTTCTAAATGAGACTAGTGTTCGAAAGTTTTGCTGATAAAGATTGGATTTCTTAGTGACTGCCTAAATATATTATGAATCCATTGTAACAGATGCCGAAGAATTTTATGCTAGTTAATGAGTCAAAATTTCCATTTATGGAGGAGAAGGTAAGTGGCTAAAGCCAATTGTCATGGCTGGTCATGCAATACTGAAATTATTATCCATCTTCCAGTTTGCAACTTTTCTCCATCAGGACAGTGACATTAGACATACCAATATCAAGTCATGCTGTTTGATCTTTTTCTATAAAGTGATTGATTAATTAGAGAATACATTATATTAAACTGATTCGTGCTGAAAACTACTGTGTTAATCATGGTCCCAAAGCTTGACTTTACACTTGATCAGATCTTGTTTGATGAAATTCTCTCACTATGTAATTTTGAAGTGGAATCTTCATTTTCAACATGAATTGTAATGGAGTGAAATGGCTATTGTCTTTTTTGAAATTATGCCAAATTTGGAAAATGTACTTAAACCTTCCAATGAGAGCAGTGGTGACAAAAAGTATAAAATATAAGTAGACAGTTGTACAAAATATGAAAGAAATCAATGCAGGTGAATTGCTGATACAATAATATTTGCACCTAAAATATTTTACTTGTTGAACAATTTTAAAACAGTTATTGCTGATACCATCACTGAATTCATGGGAATTTTCAGTGACAGCATAGTTGAACAAATAGTAAAACTTGCATATTTAAATAATAAAAAATAATTGAAATATTGTGCGTGCCACTTAAGTGGTTTCTGGATATGTATTGAGTCTTCAACCATTCAGCTGGGTCTTTAATCATTTTTTAATGGCTAACAGTATTTTTAGTCATTATCCTCTGGTAGAATGTTACTTGACTCTTTTGGATACTTATCCTATATTTTAGAGAGTCTATTTTTTGCTTCATCTATCAAAAACCGTATTTTATCAGTGTTCAATAGTTCAGCCTGCTACGTTGCTTTCCTATCCTCAAAACCCTAATGTGAATTCATGGTTGGTATTCATGGATGAGTGCTGTATTCTATCAGATTTTTCTGTCACCCTTAATGGCAGGTATTAAGAAATTGACATCATTGTTTTCACACAGTACATATGCCTTTTTTTTTGGTACCAATAAGAATTAAATTAAAAAAGAAATTAAAGAAACCATTGGATCAAGTTTCATAGTTGCAGTGAATGCCAAAGCCTTTTGGGTGGTTGTGTCTTCTTTCGTTATTTATGGAGTATTTATATTTCAATCTTGGCTAAAACTGCCATTCAAATGAGATCATTCTGGATAAGTAAGTGACATCATAATATGGAATCCGATTACTATTACAGAAAATGAAAATAGGACATCTATTGTCAATATGTTTTCTTGATGAATTTAATTGCACAAAATCTTAAATAAGAAGCATTTGCTCAGTTTTATTTCTTTGGATTTTTTTCTGGCATTCAGCTGTGTATTTTCAGATGACTATCATGAGCATCATATGTAAAATGAAATGTCAGTGGAATTACTGTTTCATCATATAAACAATTCCCCCATGAGCACATATTTGCATATGCTTGGTTGAGTGTAACATGTGCACATCATGTGGACCCTCTGAACTAATAGGAAAGCAGCAATTTTACATTTCAATCTTCTTCTCAGGAGTATGCCATTAGTTTTTCAGCCTATCTAAGGGTATTAATGATTTTTTAATGATTTAAGTCAATGATAACCTCACAATTTATGCTCCTTTACAAAAATAGCAATGCACAGTAGGCATATGTAAAACACATTTATTCACTTAACAGTCAGTGATTTAAGAATCTAGTGTACATGATGGATTTGGAATACATTAGTGCTATTGCTAGTAAGAAATAATACATTTAACAAATTTCAGCAAAATCAAGAAAATATATTTTGCTGAAATAATATGTTACCTGTTTCAGCACTGTGTTCCATTGAAATCGTTATGTGTGAAGGAGATATGACTAGATATTCTTTATACTGATTTTCAATAGAGCTTTAAATTGGGATATCATTGGCAAGGAGATTTTTGCATTGGTTATTACAAATTTGAGATTGGAACATTCAAAAGGTCAACAAGAGGAAAATCTCCAAATTTTAATCAGAATCTTTTTTAATGCTTCTCAAATAGTTTTAAAGATTTAATGTAAGTTGACACTTCCATTATAACCATTACTTAGAAATTCATAACCAGCATTTACTTTGAACTATCCATGATAGATTTAAGTTTAACAAATAGGCTTTTAAAATATCATAGCATCTCTTGAGTATCCAGGAAATTTACCATGTCCGAGAGTTATTAGTTACTCTTCTTGTCCATGTTGTCCTGTAATAAATGAAGTTTCAATTAGAGATACAGAACCCATTTCAGTTATAATACATTTGAAATATATATGGAGCAAATACAATACCCTGGCTTAGTGGTTCCCTGGGCTGTAAGATTTAAGCGCAGGTATATTTGTAATATTTAGTCCCAATGCAACATGCTTTCCCAGTACCCTTATTTTAGTACCCCAAGACCCATAAGACTGATCACTTGTCCAGGGTGATCTACCTTTTCAGAAATCCAGTGTAAAAAGTAATTAGCAATATTATTTAGATACAATAGTACTAAATAAGGAAATCTGGATGTTTGCTCAATTTTAAAAATATTCCCTTGACATATCCTATATTTTCTACACATTTAATCAATAAGTGAATGCTTGTCTATCTGTAAATTAATTCAGGTGAATGCATTAATTTACAGATTCACAATTCAGGTTCACTCTAATTACATATTATATTCTCATGACCTTGAAATTAGGATCTGAACCATGCACTAATATGGATGAAGTGCATGTAGTGTATCTTTAACGTAAAAGTAAAAGAGTAATTACTAAACAGGGAAGTTATACTACAAGCAGTATATAGATGAATGAAGCACATACATATGTTTTAAATGTACTGCATTTGCTTATGCAGTGCGTTAAATATTCACAAGTGATTTTTTCTGTGAATTTGTAAACAGTTGCAAAGTAAACTTTGCACTAATTTATAATTGTGATTTTGGATGGTATGAGTGTCTCCCCAACTTAAATATTTAGTTGCGTGTCTAATATAATAAATATAGAATTTAGCAAAATCTACCATCGTTAAATATATTTGAATTATTTTTTTGGTTGTTAATCATTTATGGATGATTTTGGATGGACACAGACAACACACCTACACTTCTTATTCTTGTCTAACAAGACACAACCTGACACTCCGCTCTACAATAATTCTATTGTAGGTATTATACTGATTAAGGTAGGTTTTGGATAAAGACTGCTTAAACAGTCGTACAACAATACCTTTCTTACCTCTCCTAACCAAAAACAGAACCTTAAATCAGGCACTACAGCAAGTCTCTCTGCAGTTACAAATACCTATTTCCTCTCTTCCTTTATGATGGACAGTACATTAAACTGCTCTTCAATTTCACAATAATTCCATCCCCCTCATTCCATCTAAATTTTGATTTCTTTATCTGTTTCCTACCTCTACCTTGCTTGTCTAACATCCTCACCCAATCACATTCTTCAACATTCCGTTGCTAATCAAAATATTTTGCGTCCATATTTCCAACTTCTTTGGATCCAGTGGTCATTGTTCCTTTCTCACTATACCTAATACTTCATAATTTATTTTAATTTCCATCCATATCCATTGCAAAAAATCATTATTATAACAAATTGTAGAATTTAAGAAAATTAATATTATCTTTTCTTTCTACAGAAAATATATCAATTGAAAATTGATATTATCTTTGCTTTCTGTAGAAAGAAACGATAATATTAATTTTCTTAAGTTAAACATGGATTTCTACAAAGTTAAGGCCTCAACCATTCAGTGCATCAAACTGTAGAATGCCAATAAAAACAACATTAAAATGCCAAGATATATTTTCAAAACAGATTTCTGTGAACTATTTATTTGTTGAGTCTACTTCACAGACTTGATAGAAATTTAGCTGATTTTATAGCAAAAAGCAGGAGAGTACTAGAATATATCTAGAATGGGTGTATCTGAGTATCCTTCTAGTACAATCTGTACGTAGAGAACCTGTCCATCCCGGCATGTTCTTGGACAATAGTTGCAAATGTGCAAGGCAGTTAACCTGGTTGGTATATTTTCATGCCCCAACTTCAGGGTTAATTGGTAACTGTCATCATGGTAACCATGAACACAGTAATCAACCAAAATTTCAGTTGGATAGGTGATGGTGAAGTTCACCCAGTATTAAGCCTGACGGTTTGTGAAATTCACACATCAGGGTAGGGGGACAAGTTCCTTTCCCTGTGCCGGTTATGGTTTCCCAAGAAGATGTGGTACCAAAAAGTCACACAGCTCGGATGGAGCTGAGGGAGTCCAGATAGGTGTATCTGCTAATCAAACCCGGGCCCTCTGGTCACTAGTCCAATGCTCTACCCCTGGACTACCACAATAATAACAGTGGATAATTTCAGTTTGCCATAATGAGAGAAGTGAAAAAACACAATTAGTCACCAGACCCAGGTATCCCCTGGCAAAATGATTTTCATTGGTGTCAGTTTCATAGTAATCAGAGGATATTTATAAACCTTGTGAATGTCTTACAAAGCATTTAGTATGTTTTGGTAACCATTTTATTTTGGAATACCAGTTATTTTCATTTTTCAATATTGTTTTACCCAGTTTATTTATTGTAAAATAATAAAAAATTGTACAATTATGATTTTCTGCATATGCAGCCACTCAAATGAAGCACTTGGCTAGTTACTGAAAAGGTACCTTATGCAATCAACTCGATTGTAATTCATCAATTATTGCTAATACTTCTGGAATTATATTAAAACTATGGAATAATTTTTGACAGAGGACAAAATTATAATTATTTAGGTAATGCTCATGGTAGGTGGGTACCTGTTATAGTGTTTCTATTTCTGTTTAAATGGAACATTGTGCAATGTAATTTTCCACATTTTTATGACTGGCAGCTTCAGTTGTACACTAAGTACATAGTTTTATTTAATCCAAAAGAGTACTTTTGTCCTGAGCACTTGAAATCAAGGTGATGTATTTGCTTGCTCAGCCTTTTACTTCCTTTCGGTGTATTTTTCTTTATATATTCTAATGCTTTTACACCTCTACCTTCAACAGGTTTTCAGGGGTACTTTATCATAATTTATATATAAGCCCAGGGATATTATTCTGTGTCAAATAATTAAAACTATTCCTTTTGAGTTTACACTTGATTTAAAAAATAATTGTGATGTAAGTTGGCAAGCGAGACAAATTATTTTTCTATATTTTATCACACTACTTTTCATCAGAATGAGATGAACTTATTAAATGATTGAAAATGAAAACTGTGGCACCAACAAAATTTTATATTTTTAAAATAGCTATGATTTCTCAAGAATTATATAATTAGCATTATTCATATTCAGCATTAGTTGTACTTAGGATTAATTATTGAGCTTAGTTGTCCATAATTAGTTATCCATAACTTTTTGGAAATTAGAAAACATGCAGGAAATGTTTTTGTGCATAAATACAGACAATTAATAAACTTTACCATTATTATATTTTATTTCATTTCTTATTCGATGTTTTCCCAGGAGTAGATAAATTCATGAGACAATACTAAATATCATCCCTGTAGCTGATAATTATTCACTATGAAAGAACATTATTTTTCCTAATATTTTAAATATTATTAATATTTTATTCATAACAATTTTAAATATATGTTTAAAAGTTGAAAGTTCACCGAACTATCTCTTATAAAATTCTTGAGTAAATTAAGTTAAATAAACTTACATTGAAAAAAATCATGATTAAATCAGCAAACACTCTATAGTAAAAAATTAGATGCATATGTTGCAAAAAAATGTATGTGTCAGCATTTTCTATATTAAAAACAAACGTAAGGATACATATAAAACTGTTTTACATGTTTAATTTTCAAGACTTGCATTTACTTATTAATTCATATGCCTAATAGGAGTTAAGGTGTTAATCAATGGAAATATATCTTGCTTCCATGAATGCCATTCAGTTGAATGGGTGCTGAATTCCTATGCAAAAGATCGAATTCATGGTAGAATGAGCACTTGCTTAAAAAACCTTGAAAAAAGGCCTTAATGCTTTTTTAAAATGTCAATGGCTTTAGGGTTTTAATGGTTGTATGCCTTTGATATCACATATTTATTTACTCCTTCAATGTCCTAAACATTTAGTTGCCAAACTCCATCTTCTTTATTTTTACAGATGCTTCGTACATGACCTGGTATCTTGAAATCACAGATGTTCATGTCACTAGGAAAATAGAGGCTGTGACAATAATCCATAAGATCTGCCATGATTCAAAGAGATTTTTTCTTCTCTATATCAGATGTAAGTAGGATGAACTATTTTTTACTACATTTTTACATAAATTGTCTCATGGATCCCCCTCATCATATGATGAAGATAGGGAAGAGTAACAACTGGTAGCATAGATATTAATTGAATATAATGACACTGGAAAATGGCTTTGAGTAGCATTTGATCAATTTATTTACTGTCAAGAATGTTTATCATATATTCAGGCCCATAAGCCTGATTCTAGCAGGGTTGGAAAGTTTCTATAGCATATTGTTTTCTTTCCCATATTTTATATGTATAATGTTATGAACTTGTAATGTATCCACAAGTGTGGTTGTGTATGTATGTACCTCATTTCTGATTATTGATAATGTGAGCATATAATCCATGCATGTTGTGTATTCAGGCTTATGCACTCAAGTAGGTAGTTTATATAGGATCCACTGTATTTATGGGGTTGTTGATGTTATGAAAGTTCTTCTGAAAAACCTTCCTAAGCTTGCTGCTTAAGACATGCAGATCATATTTTCAATCAATGAGCTATATTCCCCATTTCAATGATGATCATGATCTTAATTAACTTAGGAAAAATGTAATTAAGTTACTGGAAAGCAGTAATTTTACTAACCAAGTGGCGTAATAGATATATTTAGTGAGTACAATTTATTAAAATATACTAAGTCTCAAAATGTGCTCTTTGGTCTTTTTTACACACCCATAAATTCAATATTCGGAGTCGTCTCAATGCCTTTCTGCTCATTCTCCTCCCTTCACCTTGAGCTTCCATTACATCTTCAGTCAAGGCATCTCTGCCCTTTGATTCGTTAGCCTGGTCTTCTCCTTCATCCTCCTGATCCTCTTCTGGGTCAGCTATTACCATCAGTCCCCTGCTCAGTTCGCCATCAGGTGCAGGGGCAAAACCAAAAATGCCCACACCGCCACCAAATTCATTTCCTGATGTTACTGGTATGCTGTCCATTCGAAGTTTGCTGCTTCTTAAGACTTTTGTGGCCCTGTTGACATAGATTGGAAAGGATTAGCTTTAATATTTTATTTGCTTAGCAGTTAATAGAAAGTCAGTTATTTTTATTATTCAGACTGTACATAGTTTGTATAAAAAGCATCGGGAAAAGTTTCGGACAAATAGATTTATTTCAGATATTGCTACAATGCCTCAAAATTCTTCAAAGTACCTCCCTTACTTCCCCGTACTCCCCCTTAGTATCAATACACTCTTGAGGGCGGCGCGAACGGTTCCTGGTAGGCGGATTCCGCAAGTTTCTAAGGGGTACGCGTGAAAGCATCTTTGACGTCACTTTAGGTCCCATGGTGGTGTCCTTTGAGGGAGGATTTCACTTTTGGGAATATGAAATAGTCTGCCGGTGCCAAGTCGGGAATTTAAGGGGGTTGGGGAATCGTCCCGATACCGTTACAGATGGTCTTCGCTAGCGAACACTCGACTGTGCTCTTGATCGTCCGTCAAGACCTTCGGGACGAGTTAAGCGCAGATATGACGTATCGCCAAATTTTCAGTGATAATGAAACTGTCAGATTACACAGGCCTACAAAAAAAATTTTTTTTTGGTGCCGGGAATCTTTGTGATGATTTTAACTATATTTGTAGAGTTGAATCCAAATATGAAATCCGTTTTTATTTAACAGCTCTACTTTTTTAGATATGGCACATCTTACGATTAGTTGTTTTAATATTTGATATATTCCGGAAAATAATTTTCAAAGTTAAATAAATCTATAAGTATACTAATTTATGACCACTCTGCGGTGTTCCTTTTATTTTCAATAAAATGTCAATAAGTTTTGTGTATATTTCTATATTGTAGGCCAATGAGATAATTATTAATATAATATTCCCATATCATCATGTAGAAGATTTTTTTACGTAAGTAACAACATATCTATATCTTGAAAACTATAGCTGATAGGAAAAAACTAGTGTCATAATTGGATTCAGCACCCCAATTGTTCTTTAAATCAACATTAAAAGCTCCGGCACCAAAAACACTGTTGGCCTGTGTTATCAATGGCAGTACGATCTGTAAATATGCGCGCACTTAACCGACCATCTGAATCCAGCACTTTACGCCCACGTCAGGAAAAAATCGTTACCGATACTTTTTATATAAACCTTGTATATAAAAAAAAATAAAATGTCAATGCTGCTATTTATTATCATAAATTGAGGATATGTTATTGAATAACAATTTATGCGGGTGCACTTTATATTTCTAAGTACTTTTTCTCAAAAAATTTAGCTGACCCATGTTCCAAAATGTTGTTGATTGGAGCTACCGTCCTTCGAATCCCGTATATTCTGTTAATTGTTTCTTCTAAAATAATGACTTTCTAACTCTCACAAACTTGTAACGGTCACAGAAATTTTGAAAATTAAATAATCCTTAAATGATACCAAATCATAGAATGAAATATTGGCGGACCCATATGAAAAAGACAGGCTAAGATAATTATTAAATACGAGCGACGTAAACTAGAATAGATGCAAAGGATTTCCTATTTACAAAGTGTATTGGAGGAGGTGGGTGGGGTAGTAAGGATATTAAAAGTAGAATTTAATTAGGCATCGTTCACCAAGAGGCGGGAGTTGATGACGGGAATCTTAAATAAAGATTTACAGAAAAGACTGGAGGCAATTTGTGAAAATGCTAGAGGATAAGTGCTGATTGGAGGCTTTTGTGATGGGGTAGGTAAGACTGGAGAAAATAAAATAGATGACAAGGAAAAAAACAAATGAAATTCTAGGCATTGATGAAAAGAGACTGTTGTTGAGAGAAATTCGTAGTAGGCAGGACAAGTGTGCGCTGGGGATACTGAAAGGCAATAGGATGTTGAATATGGCGATAGAGGGGTAGAGAGAGGGAAAGTGAGGCAGAGGGAGGGAAATAACAGGCATTTTGGATAGAGTTAAGGCAGGTGTCAAGTACGCAGAGCTAAAGGACGGGCTAGTATATTAGTATGAAATGTTGGATTTGAAGTTATTTTGGACCATGTAAGAGAGGAAATATAACGTCCTTTTCGTCCTGTTAGTTATAATTAATAAAATATGTAGTTTTTATTAACACAATAAGTCTCGCAAATAGTTTTAAAGGTGGAAATGGGGCTTTATTTCTTTCGTGTTTTCAAGGAATGCGAGTTAAGTTCTGGAGATTACGTCACGTCTCAATCTACCGCTTCAAAAACATTTCACTTCTTTAACAGAGGTGGTTATCCTTTCGATTCACTCCTCGGAAGGTCTCAATATGTCTCAAAATCATTTTATCACTTCAGGATGGAGCATTGACATGGTGGTTGTGGACTTTCGGTGTAAGATAATTTGACATCATGATTCTCATGTCAAAATAAGTAGCAGTATTCTTACCGATGGCTTGGTGCTCCTTGGTTCACGTCTAGAAGCCTGCGCCATATTTTGGCGCCCGCCGTCGAGTCCTCCTCGGATGAGGCCTCGTCGTCTCTTCCTTCGCCCTCGGGCTCCAACCGATTGGCCGCCATCAGCTTGGAGATGAACCAGAGCGTGTCCTGGGGGTCAGAGCTCGAAGGGGGCGAGGTTGACTCTTGAGAGAGCGTTCCTCTGGAAATCCTACCCGATTCACCCAAGAGATCTTCGTTCACATAACCTCTCGCGCCTGCTCCACCGCTCCTCTTGCCATGAGCTGAAAGGTCAAATTAAAAATGATATTTCTCATTAAGCAAGTTGATTGCAAAGCAATCAAGTTGGTGAAAGTTATTCGAAACGCTTTCAATTTGATTCTAGAGCTACTAGAGAAGGAATCTCATGAGGAGATGGATAGTTTGAGGTGCGACTTATATGGTCTCGTAATTCAGTACCATTGTTTTTAAATAGATTTTTGATGGGTGGTGGAACGTATCCTCGCGGCATCGTACGCTCTGTCGTCAAATTTAACAGCTTTAAACGTAGATACATACATACATATTAAGGATTAAGTAGGGTACTCATTTGATTATTGGCTCACAAATATTCTGTGGATGTAAACACGTATTTTATCACTGCTTAAAATTACATGCGACATAAAGAGTGTACACTGAGAGTTTGGAATGCCCTTTAAGACCGAAGTAAATGCTGAAAGTTTGAACTGTCTTTGAAGTTGTTATTTTTAACCTAGGATTATGAAATTTCTTCATCCTTTTAAAACGTCTTATCTGACAGATTAAAAAAAAATAATTTATTAATATCTATACTTTTTCGAGAGGACCAAAAACTTTCGAGGGACCAAAAATGAGGCCAGGTATTGAATGCGAATTTGTAAAATCTCGAGAGAGTCTTGGGTTTCGTTCTCGACTTCGAAGAGATGTTGCTGGAAGAGCTGTGTATCCCTCCTCGGCCCGGGATTTTAATACTTTTTATGGGTTTTATTTTCTCTTTTGCGGGATTCAGAGAAAATTTTACTCAAACAGCTAGATACTTTGGTACAGTAAGCCAATATGCTTTGTTAATTCTGGGAGGATTAACGTAGGTGATACCTAAGATACTGATTTGGGATTTATTTATGTTACATAAAGTATTTACTCATTTTTTGGAACGTGACGGACGTCGACCAACCTTAAGCCACATTTTTGCACCCTATTGTGAGATCTGATGACCTTTCCGTGGTTTAGTGTGTACATGAACCTTGCGGTCTAGACAGCCGCGAGGTTTGTTTGTTTGCTTTAGGAAGGCCGGATGAGAATAACTCACAATTTCCCTCTTGAATTTCTTTTTCGTAATAATAGTCTATTATCAGTAGTAGGAGACGATTCCCTTAATTATCTCGATACTTGTGGGCGGGATGCACTAATCTTGCAAATGTTTGCAAACACTTTTTCCATCCTTTTCTTGATAGCCATTTTGAACGACCTTTGCGCCTTAGATGCCTTCTGAACCTCATGAAAATCATATTTGAGGAAATTGTTTCGGTTACCTGTCTTATTTCAGCTAAGAAAACAGATAGGAATGAGAATGGAAGTGAGTTTCTTGCTAAGACGTGCGACTCTTGATTTAAAAAATAACACATTTAACTGTGTGTACGAGAATAAACAAGAGGCGATATTCGAAATTATTCAAATTCTAATAAGACCCAAGACCACGTGATAGTACTTAACGTTCTTTCAAAAGACATACTTTACATTAATCTCCTTTGATGTTAAAAAATATCGAAACACAATGAATGTTTTTTTATTCAATTCATAACTTAAAAAGGATGATTTATATATGATAGTGAATTAACCGGTTCGGCACCGTAGTGGTTGGATAAGAGGGAAATTGACTGTACGTAAATTTGAGCCTTTAATTAAGTATCTTCATCGGAGTAAATTGCTTACCTAGCGGTTGTTTTCATAACATGTCGGTTTATCATCCTCGTAGAAGGAATTTACATTAATTTCCTTTGACGTTAAAAAATATCGAAACACAATGAATGTTTTTTTATTCAATTCATAACTTAAAAAGGATGATTAATATATGATCGTGAATTAACCGGTTCGGCACCGTAGTGGTTGGATAAGAGGGAAATTGACTGCACGTAAATTTGAGCCTTTAATTAAGTATCTTCATCGGAGTAAATTACTTACCTAGCGGTTGTTTTCATAAAATGTCGGTTTATCATCCTCGTAGAAGGAAATTATAATTTCGACTGGAGATAAAATTCCAAGGACCTAAAACTTCAATTTTTAGCCCGAACAACCGAAATTAATCGTGGATTTACATTAACTAATCAATTGGACAGCTTTATCAAAAATTATAACATAAGGTGAAGGTTTCGTCCCAGATAATCCCGCTTACTTATTTTCTGAATAATTATTTGACGTTTGTTGCCCCAGTTCATTGATGAAGTAGGTCTTAGTGGAGATTGAACACTAAGCAGTCTTTGGTGAGGTGTTAGATTGCTGGTCAGGCGTATTACTACGAGTAGTTCTTTTAATACATAAAACCTTTTGTCCTCATTACTCCATGTAATTTTGAATATAAATTCACTGAGGGATAGGAAAATTTAGATCATTATTTTAAATTGTCGTGGGGCAAAATCGAGAAAAAATACGCCAAAGAAAGACAATATATGAAACTCGCAGACATAAAATGTTTTTGGGTAAATACGCTATGTTTAATAGGATTCTGCTTGAATTCAGATGGTATCCCCTCGGATATTATAGCAAAGCGAAATCTTACATGCCAACCTATTGAATTTTGATATAGTTAGTTGTGTTGCCATAATTGTGAAAGAGTTTATAGTTGAATATTTCCAAATGTTTTACGTTAGGTGATAACGTTTGATGCAAACTCTGAGGGTTTTGAAGTGCGCAACTGGATCATCGCGTGCGTGTTTGATACAATACCAAAAGTCTGAAGTTACCTTGAATCTTGCGTCTACGTTGCTAAGCTGTGGAAATGTAATATGTAGCTCGGTAACTGCATGCAGAGTTGTGGGCTGGGCTAGCATAGTTGGTTGAATGATGTGGTCTGCGTGGTGCTTAAATAAATTGTTCAATGCAATTACTGATAAATTCCCCACCAACAGGAGTCATGTTTCAAGTAAAAACTCCGATGTCATAATTCCGTCTTTCCAAAATATACAGAACCTGACTTTGATGGATGATCATCACTTGGGTTATTTATTTACAATACTAAAAAATAAAAAAGGCCCCATAATAGGTTAACTTCGTTAGTAAGATTCTATATGGTTGAAATTCATGTGACGCCGGATAAAGGCAATTACAGAACAGTTTTATGATTTTCAATTGCATCAAATGACATTCAAACTTTTTTACCTCCATATATTTGATTTAAATCGTGAAAATAGAGATAATTTTTATTATTTTATTAGTTATTTCTAAGAATAGTTTAATCATCAAGTTTGGCTTTTGGTAGATACCTAAGCGATGCTACATTTCTAAGCTCCACCTAGTATAGCACTGACTAAATACTGTAGAACTTGGATTGGAATCTTATTTCACTCCACGTACTCTCTGCTCCCTTCATTCCTTCCATCGTGAATCTTCCCTTCCATTCTCTGCCACGTCCACCAAACTACCCTCTTTCTGTCTTTCAATTTCCATTGCTACCCATTATTCTCGTCATCCACTTGTCCTACCTTCTTTGAATTTCTTCAATAACCATCTGTTCTCTCCAATCATGCCTAGAACTTCATTTGTTTCCATTTCCATCCGTTTCACTTTTTCCTTCCTCTTCCTCGCCCACATTTTAAAATGATTTAACCTATACATATCATCGTGCCTCAGCAAACAGATTTTCGAGACATACGATTCTACACTCCGGTCCTGCGCTCCAGTGCTACGCTTCATATTAAGGTTTTCAATATTCTATTCTTCACATCTTTTTTCTTGGTTACCTTCATCAAATCACTTCGTAACGCCGTTCACCTTATCCATTTTCTAAAAAAACTCTAAAAAGGTGAACTAATTGACTTGTTTGCTCCTGTTTATACCACCGAAATTCAATGCTTTTCTTAACCTTCCTATTTCTGGATAACCTTATTATCTTTGTATTCTTTTCATGTATCATCATATAATATTTATCAAATCGCTTCGGTAATAATCTCAGGTATTATTTCAATTATTTATTATATAAATTTTGTATCATCTTCTAAATATATCGTAATGATAATGGTTTAAATGGTTGCTCACCGTTGAACTTAGAGAAAATCTCCGATTAATTTGAGGAGGATAGTTTAGGAAGTTTTCCATAACATTAATTTTGTGGGCATTGCTTTCAATCTTCGCATATTCAATTAACGACTTATTAATTGCAACGGATCAATGCATGGTATTTTTGGACTGAAGCTGCATTTATTGACACGTGTAGTGCATATATTTTTTTTAGTTTAAATTGTTTCCCCCCCGCCCTCTCTCCGTGTCGTCACCTCATCTCGTCGCTCTCGCTACTCGCGACGGAACAGAGCTCGTCGGGGGATCGACGCAAAAGGGGCCGGGGGCTTTAAGTGTTCCTCGATCGATGGCGCAGAGACCAGTTTGGGCTAAGTGTTTCCGAACACGGGAGAAGAGTGAGATGTTCGCTGCAGGCAGCGGAGCGATTCGCCGGAAAGCACCCTTCTTTAGCTTTTTACCGGGAGGAGTTGAGCGGCCGAGATACAAGGAAGATATTTTGGGGGATCACACGGGGTGGTGAGGCGTTGGGGTGGGACGGAGTGGTTTGGGGGAGCGTCAAGGGAAGGGTACGGGAAGGGGAAAGTTGGATGGGACGGGGGACGGTTGGAGGCGAAGGGAGAGGTGGTGGATGGGGGGTAAGATTATTGCACGAGAGATGGAGCGGGACGGATAGGTCAGTGGGTGGGAGGAGGGAGAGAGGGAAAGGATGTGGGGAGGGGCGTGGGAAGGAAAGCGGGCGGGGGTGGGTGTCGGAACGGGAGGAGGGAGAAAGCACCGCGCTACGTCGCGCAGTGTATGATCATGTTAAATTGTCGTTTTTATCCGACGGAATTCGATTACTCGAGTCCTCACTGACGCACGTGCTGCCGGCAGATGCACCCTGTCGGCACTTCTCCGCCACTTTCGAGATGAATGAGAGATAAAGAGACTAGCTCCGTCTGTGGCTTCTCGTGTAAGTTGGAGGAAATGAAGATCGTTTACGAGCCCCTCAGAAAGAAAATATTTTGACCACCTCCGTAATAAATCCTTTAATGCCCCAATGAAATTTTGCAAAGCGTTAACGGGTTTCCTGAGATACCTTTCATGGCGAACAGGAGTGCAGCTACATATAATTGCTGAGCGGTAAATGGTTTTTTGAGGGCACGGCTTTATTTTCAGATACGCTTTTATCTTCGGTTTCTCATAATTTCTCTCGCCCTTCATTACTCTGTCGTTTGATTTTAAAATTAGGGGAATCCCCGAAATGGTTTAGCAAATATTAAAGCGAATTGGTTCTGTTTTAAAAATCTCCTGTGGATTTACATCGAAATTGAGGGTTGCGGAACCAGAGAAAGGAAGTGTCTCATAGAGGATAATATTTTCATCTCATTCTGTGGATGATTCTCCTTAAAATGATTTCATAGCTAAAAATGTTTTGTGATTGTAGCTTTGTGTCTAATAATTAATATTATTCTCTTTTTTCTACGTATTGTTTGTAAAATACCAGTTGATTTCGAACAATAAGTGGTTGTGATAATTGTATTTTAATTTTTCAATGGTGATTTAGTTTCACAATGAATGGAATTTGAATTTCATTGAGTCATTTGACGCATTCTAGTTGCTGAATTATATGGAAAAGAAGTGAATCTCATTTTATAAATTTGTAACTTGATTGATAATTATTCCTAATTTAATTTTCATTGCTACAAGAATAGTTTTATTTCTTTAATATTCTACTTGTATCTCAAGTGATAATTCGGATTCCTCAGGGTGCTACGTGAACGTTTTGTATTTTAATCGTATCAGCGATTAATAGTGAAAGCCTTTCTCTCTCTTAATTTTTTATTAACTTTCCTACCTAATTATACTGAAGCATTCACAGAAGGTATTTTGGAAATTCCTTGAAAAAAGTGTAAACGCCAATTCGAGAGTGAAAAAAGACGAAAATGAATAATTGCAATTAACGTCTCTTTAATTTCAGTTCGAAAAGGTCATAGTATCAGGTTGCGTTCCGATAGAGTTTACAACCGAAGGAAAAATGAGTAATCTAAATGACGTTGTAAAAACAGTACTCATTCGACATTCGTTACCCATTGCGTTGTAACGTAATGCGTAAGTATGGCTCCTTTTTTCATAAGATTTAATATGGAATATTGGTAATTTTCTTCGGGAACCAATGTCTACTTCGATCCTTTACTTTAATGTTTCAAACAGGAGAGATAATGTTCTTCGCGAAAGCAGCAATTCAATTACAAGCGTTAAAAGCGCGAAAAAATCACCTCGGCACATTTTCTTCGGACTTTTGCGATCGATTCAAATTTACAAACTGAGGTGGAACAGCTCTTTTTCCATGAAGAGATGTGCAAATATCGCAATCGCGTCTTCTTTTTTTCCTTCGTTATTTGTGCGATTTCGTAGTGTAAAACGCCATCGAAAACGACGAGATAAAATAATCACGGGGACAAGTGAATGCGAAACACCAATGGCAGGGACGGCTTAAAGGGAGAAGGGTGTGCGAAGCTGTGGCGCTTTTCTGCTTTCACCCAAGATTTTTGTGAACTGGTGAAGAGACGCGAAGGGAGGGGGCGGGAAGAAGAAGAAGAAGAAAAAAGACCGAAAGAGTGAGTCGATTCAAATCGCGAGACTGAGGAAAGACACCACCATCCAAGCACTCATCCGACGGGATGGCACATCTCATCGGGATTTTTTTTCAGTTCGACTAATTTTCAGCGCCTCGCGGAGTTCCCTCCGGTAGATTGAATGGAGCATCGTTCACCGGAGAAAAAAGGTGGACTAGGGAAGAGGTAACATCCGCAGGCTTAGGACATCGGCGGTGGGGAAACGAAACCAAATTCGAGTGGGCGGAATGCGGTGTAGGGAAATTTATAAGAGTACCGAGACGGTAAGGACTGGTGGTGCTTGATTGGGCAAGAAGAGAACGGGGCACTGTGGTCTTGCATATTTTTGAGGGCTCAGCTCGGCGAGGGAGGAGGGGTGTGGAGGCGGGAAGGTGCGAAAGACTAGAGGGTAAGATACTAGGCCGAAAGAGGGTGCGGGAAGAGGGAGTCAAGAGGGGGTGGGTCTCCAAAAAGGTGTTGGAAAAAATGGGTTTTGGGATGGCCGGAATGGAGGAGAAGACGTGGACGATCCGGGGAGTTTTGAGGAGTGGGGGAGTGAGGGGGGTTGTATAATTTGTTAGAATGGAAATGAATCGAGCAGATTTCAGCGAGGTGTGAGATTGAAAGGGTGGATTTTGACGAAGGGAGACGTAGGGAGGTGAAAGTGGATAACTCCTCCTGCTGCGAGGAGGCAAGGTTTCGGGGGGGTGAGTGGGTGGGCGAGGGGAAGGAGGGAGGGAGATAAAAGGAGGAGGAGGGGAGGAGGGAGGCAGCGTGCCGGAGGTACCTACTTGCTTGGAATTGGCGTCGACAGCCATCTCTGGAGTTACCTCGTTAATCCGGGCTGAAGGAGCTGTGTTTTCTAATCGCGTAGGCGAGAACCATGGGATGGGACCTGTCATTGTTCCCATGCATGTTACTGGGAACCGACGAGCCATGAATAAGATCTGATGGTCTCTTTTCGCAAAACTAGTGATAAAGGTTTCCTTATTCTCAGCTGTATTTTCTTGTTTTCACATCCAGAGACCTGCGCATAGGAGCTACGAAAAAAAAACATTCTGAATCAGGAAAGCTTTTTACCCGGTGCCATTAGGCAACATTTGGAGCAATCCTTGTCATTAAGGAAAAAAATACACAACCTTAGCGTATGTACTTAATGCAGTGCTCATTATCTCAAAGGGGTTACCAAAAATGCCGTTGCTGGTTTATGCGAAAATTGCAGGGCAAGGTCGATATTTTGAAAACCTCTCCGAATCTCTTTAAAACCCTGTCTCCGGTAAAATAACATAGGTAAACGCATGATTGTTTTTGTCTTTGGATTAATATCGCACGCCTTAATTTGATATTTCATTCAATTTTGCTCATTTCCTTCACATAAGGGGGTACAAATCTAAAATGGCAGTTTCTTGTAGACACGTGCCGTAAAGAGTTTAAAAAAAAAACCTTTCAACTTTCCGTCGATAAATTTGCTTCATTAACTGTTGCGCCGAATGAAAAAATGCGTACGTTATAATAAACATTAAACCTAGGTTACGTTCTAAAACATTTGGGAGGAGAAGATTATATGTATGTATGGGTAAAAAAGTGGGTTTAATTTATTTTCAATTAATTTTATGTCGCGTCTGAAGAACAAGTGGAAAACTTTAATGTGTAAAGTGATATATATCCTAACCAATATTTGAAAATTTCAAAACTCCCGTTTTGGTCTTCCGTAAAACTTCATGGGCTAATGTGGATGTTTCGGTAAGAATTGAAAAGCTTAACTCTTTACGTTTCCAAAACAAAATTCTTTAACTTATTTTTTGTTTGGAGCTTACTCGACTGAAAAGTCAACAGAATCGGCCGAAACTTTATAAAAATGAAATTTTGCACTATTTATTACCACTCAGCCTACTGAAAACGGGTAGTTCAAAGTTACTTCGTGGAAATAGGTTATGGCAGGTCCAATTAACTTTGTATGATTCCTTTCCAAAAATATTACAACGGAATGAGTTGAAATGAATAGTGTAAAGTTTGTCAATTCCTCTCGGGTTTTCCATCCGGGGAATGGAGACACGTCTACACCCAATACGCTGGGAAAACATCAAGTTTATTTTACCTAGTGTCGTTTACTCGCTTGAACTTAATTGAACCAAAACTTGACAAATGTTTTTGATGTTCTGCATATTTTCCAACATAATTCCAAAGTGAATATTATATTCTATTTTAATTAAGTAAATTAAATGACCAAAATTTTGTGTTAAGGGCTTAAAGAGTCTAGTTTTGAGGCAAGAGAATGAATTTAAAGTGGAGGCTTTATAGATGTGGGCGTGACGGAGAATGGAGGAAAGTAAGTTGGGCAGAGGTGATGACAAACGCTGAAGTTGTCGCATTTAAATATGATGGACGAAGAGATGAAGTTACTCGAGGAAATCCGAAAAAGGCAGTAAAAGCGGATGGAGGATGTTGAAGGGCGTGGTAAAAAGGAGAATGTTTGTTGAGTGGTTGGAGGAAGGAAGAGAATAGGGTTTTTGAAAGCATGAAGGTCAGCATAAGTTACGAAGAAATGTAGAAGATATTAATATAGCGCTAGTTAAGTGAAGGTATCGTGATGGATTTACAACTTTTCTTTAGGGACCGTCCAAAACATACCTTTAATAGTCAGAATGCCCAAAATAAATTTTCCCACTTTCACAAAGTTAATCGCCAATTTTTTGTAACTTCGTTGTAATGGCATAAAATATTTGAGGGTTTTATCAAAATCTATAAGATATTCTGATCACGGTAAAAATTTATTTTACTTAAGTACCGATTTGACAAACTATGTATGGTTACACATTCCAATGTGCGAGTTATCGTACATGAATGGAAATTCAAACACTACTTCTGCGATTAATCATCTCGATTTCGTATTTGTCACCTCCACTCGCCATTAGAACCAATTTTAATTTTTTGCTTCCTTTACGTAAAAGTTCATTTTCCAAAATGGAAATATTATTTTTAAATCATTTATAAGCACTGGTGGAACGAATCGGAATATGTTGGTGCTTTTCTAAAAATTATTCTGAAAGAGAGAACCATTTAATGACAATTCAACTTTTTACGTGATTTTTACTGCATAATTTCCCATCGCCGTTTGGTTATAACTTAAATATTTTGACTTTTTGAGTTTGAGGTATTGGTTTTTAGTGTTTACTTTTGCATTAAAATAATAACATTAAACATGTACACTTGGCTGTTAGAATCAGCTCTGTCGAATACATAACGGCGATCGCCATTGCTTGCCGGGAGTTTCTATTGTGCGATAGTTAAAAATAACATTGAATATGGGCAATTATCTTTTTTATTCGTATCTGGCTGCCCATTGATCTGTATTTTCGTAGTTTCCCTACCGTGTTTTCTCTTACTCTATCGTTAAAACAGGACCGCTTACAAGATTAACTGCTTCTTGAAGGTTTTGTCGTACGAGGTTGATCTAACGCCCCACTCTATCATTCCTTGGAGCCGTCTTTGCTCGGCGTCATTGGCATCGCGAGGATGTCGCAGTGCAAACACATTGATGGACCTCTGCCTCTTTGCCGTGCTTTTGTTTGGAAAGCTTTATATTCGACTAGGGTAGCCCCTACCATGATCCGGAAATCTAAGATTTCCAGACGCCGTCATAGACCCTCGCCTTGTACTGCAACCGCAAAAATATAAATTCACCTCCGTCTCATTGGGTTTGGTTTATGACAAGCGTACTTTTGCAGCAAAATCAGATATTTGATCTGGTGTGCTCAAAGTTGTATCCTGTGGAGGCAAATCACCCAGACTACGTACTTCGTACTGTGAGAATACGTACTGTGAGAATAGACCTGCACTCCACCGATTAGAGGGAGGTATTAGGCATTGAAAAGTCTTAACGCTCCAAAAAAATTGACAACTTTAAAAAGTCTCACTGTCTCATTATTGTTGTTGCCCTCAAACTGTAATTTTCAAGATTCATTGAAAATATACCTATGATTCTACGACTTCCAAAAACTGAGAAGGGGATCAACACACCCTTTGAAAGACATAGACTTTATCTATGATTCTTTAAGGTCATGGAATGACTGTTACCTTCATGCTTGTGCAGTAATTTGTACAAATACGGCCGTGCGGGAGATATGGTCTATTCTTAAATATTTTATGTGTTTTGCTAATCAGCGCTCGCCACTCGATTTCATCAAATGCAGTAAGCTAATCAGCTGGCGAATATAATTTGGGGGATACTTTTTTCCCAGGGCTAAAATTGTTGAAAATAATTTGTTGTGTAGGACGAATGTGACTTCTAGTACCCCAGCATAGAGAAGCTTTATCTATGAACACTTAACCTATAAAATCCGGTTAAAACAAATGGTAGGAGTTAGTTTGGATCAAGCCCTTTGTATTGTTTGCTGAATCCGTCATCTGTAAATGAGGCAATCATTAATTGATGGGCGTCTAAATGTGTCGATGTCGAACTAAACGTTTAATCAGTTCGAAGAGCAGTAAACCGTTAATTGCGCATATAATATTTTCCAATCTTTGGTTTAATAGACCGACTGAATTTTTGCGTGAGTAAAATTAATTGGTATCGGGAAAGAAATGCAATAAATGTTCATATAGCTAAATCAAGCCTTCTTCTTTTGAGGGTGAGAATGGACTATGGTGGTCAAATTTTCCCGAAAACCGGTAATTTAAACACGATTTTTGATTTTTAGGAACCGATAACTTTGAACTTTTCTCAAATTACATTATACCTGATTAAGTTAGGATTCAGATAAATTGTGATCCATTGCATTGTTTTGAAATTCCGACGAAACATTATGCTGACCACTTAGGACAGACCCCCGCCCAATGCGATTAAATCGGCGATTTAGCACAGTTACCTACTTTTTATAATGCCTCATGTTTATACTACAAACTCCCATAGTATGATTCTAAATGATGCTTTCATTTGAATGCCCAACCATCTACTGGTCTCGTGTGTGCTCGCTCATTGCCACTCGTGAATCTTTGTCGATATGATGGCAGAGTCTCCGCGCAGTGTAGACGAATCCACGATTTGAATTCCAGATTTCGTCTTAATTTATGGAGTGACTGATCGTGTTCTTATATTAGCGTCGATTGGAAGGGCAAGGGAGCTAATTACTCCCAAATGAATCGCTAAACTTGTTTGTAATTCTTTTTTGCACGAAACGTAATGTCATGGCTAGGAATTTAACAATGAAAATCAAGGTTAATTTTTATAGAGATATCCTGAAGATGACGCGGATGCTCTGAAACTAGTCTTACCTTATAAAAAAATTGGCGGAAAGATACATCGTTTTGTTTTTTTTTACTTCAGGGACTCTTTAAGTTGTTGTCTAATTCCTAACGCTTCAGCAATCGAACATTGAAGAGTGGATAAAAGGCTCACTAAAGTACACACCGTGACTGCGGGCACCGCTTGAGCATGTTTCTGA
The DNA here is from genome assembly GCA_037158775.1 of Hetaerina titia. Classification (NCBI taxonomy): domain Eukaryota; kingdom Metazoa; phylum Arthropoda; class Insecta; order Odonata; family Calopterygidae; genus Hetaerina; species Hetaerina titia. The sequence continues at coordinate 84,479,931 of CM073769.1, read as the reverse complement.
AATTCGCCGAGCAAGGAAAGCGTTTTGCCTTGGCGCCCTATTTGACTTCGGTCTGGGTTTAATTTGTTGAAACCGCTCGGAGGGGACAGAGGATACAAGCGGGCTTAATGTCTTTGGAGCACAGACTCTGAGGCTTTCACGCAATAAGTTTGAAATTTCGGAACACGGTGTCACGATAAGGCCAATATTCATTATCAGCGGGTTAAATTCACTACATCTCTCTTGTAAGCATTGATATCCCGCCGAGTGTTGAACCCAGTGTCTCCCAGATTATTTAATTGAAAATTGTTTAACGTATTTGGGTTCTTAGCTCGAGAAACTTGTAGAGGAGGACAGATGCCGCTCGAGTTAGAGAGATACATTTAGATGCAAATGGGAAGCAGTAGCCATTTCAGCTAATTTGGAATTGATCCATCTAGATATATATATTATTCAATTAATTTTTGACTCAATCAAAAGTAGTAAACAATGAAACTTGTCTTGACCGGTCAAGGCGAATGAATTTAACAGCACAACATCCTTGCATTTTAATATACCTTGGCGTTTGACTCGTTAAGTTACTATCGGGGCATCCCCCGCAGTTTCTTCGATTTTGGGAAACATTGATTGAAACAAAAACATCTGAGCGTATAAAAAAAACTTGAATTTTGATTATGGAATAAATGGGTAGCAGATAAAAGTTTGCGCCCAACGTGAACTGTTTACATGTACCTGTGTGATCTATGATAGTCGGTAATTGCAATTGCAGAAGTAAATTTCAAAACTAAGTGGCTTTTACGTTGATTTAAAGGTCGCATTAGTGTAATATTTGGGCGTGCATTACTTAGTATGTGAGTTTTATTTAATCTTTAGGGCTAGAAATTGTGTTTTACTACAATGCAGCATTATTTATTATTAAGTATCACATAAAAATGAAGATCGTTTGGTTTTTTACATACAGTATATATTTATTAAAACACGGGATTCGACTTAGTGTAAATCTCATCATGTAAGCACCACAGAAAATACTAATATGTTATGTACTAATGGGGTGAAAAGTCATTGGCCTTCTCCCAATGCCAATAACTTTGTCACCTCATTGGTGCATTAACATAGTGTCCTCTACAGTGTACAAATAAGGATGACGTTAAAAATCTAAAATCGGGTCGTTTACGTATATAAAACCATATGAGGAAGAAAAATGTTTTTTCTCCATAATTATGTTATAAGTTCCCACCCAGAAACCCCTAATTTATGAGAACCTTTAAATAATTTGTTGGGCATCCATTTTTTTCACAGATCTCTACCATTTGTCAAGTAACATGAATAGAGTTGAATTTAGGGGTCTGAGACCCCATAGAACATTATAAATGGCATATTCGATGTAAATTCATTATGAAAATACATCAAATAATGTTTCTAACGCTGATAGTATGAATTTATTTAGCGAGACTGAAATTAATCTTCGAACTTGACCAGTCAAAGCAAAAGAATATTTTTAACCCGGAAGTAGTATGTGTTTTGAGGAGGATGGTATCTGAATCCAGGGTAAAGGTCATCTCTCATTTCCTTGCCGTGTGGGAAGCGTTCGGGGCAGTGAGGTCATAATCGATGATATTGAGAAAAAGCATATCATTTGATTTTCACGAGTATGAGAAGATAAAGTTGCGAGAATGCGTATATTAATGTAAGAATATATTAAGGATATTAAGTCGTAAAAAGTCTTAAAAAATTATAGGATTTTAAAACAGTGAGCAGGTGGTAAAAATAGTGGCAGGACTTAAATATGACCACTGTTCAAGGTTTAGTAAAAAGTACTTCATCTGAACTTTTTTGAACGCTTCCATTTTCCTTAGAATCACTCTTTGAATTTTACGTCACCGTTAAAAGATATTAGAAGTAGGTAACTAAATTATGTGAAATAGAAGTATTAATTAGCACCGAAGCTACTTACCTCCCCAGCACGAATGACCGTAGCTAAGACAGGAGCCTGTAAAAAATAAAGGATGGATTATTTTAAGTTATGAAGTTCAGAATAGAAAGAATACATTGCTATTTTTTATGTAGGACACCTTTAAATGACTATATTTTACGATAGGGAAGAAACCCTTTATAAAAAATGCATTCCCCAGAAAACACACGCACATATATATCTTCGAAACAGGTAGAACGATGATCGGCGACGCACAAATATGTAAAACCACTGATATAGATAGGCAATATGTAAAAACACTGATATAGGATAAGCCGTTATTGAAAAACGCTGATAGATAGGCTCGGCAAGTCGAAAGATCCGAGGTTTAAATCCCGGTTAAGGAAATATATATTTTTTATTATTAGGTAATCTACCGGTTAAGGTAGGTTTTTGGATGGACACAACTATCAAATAAACATTTTATAAGTCCAAACAAAACCCAATCCAGAAACCTAATCTACATCAGGTCCCTCTTCATCTCTGTGTACTTCTTTCCTCCCTTCATCCCGTCCAACATCCCTATCCTGTTCCTGCCCTTTCCTCGCTTGCCCAACATTCTCCCCTCTATTACCTTCTTCAACATTCCACTACCGCTCAATACGCCTTTCATCCATTTTTCCTGCCTCCATAGGATTTCTCTCAACAAACCCCTCTCCTCACCCACCATTTCTAGTACTTCCTCATTTGTTTTCCTTTCGGTCCATTTCACCTTCTCCATTCTTCTCCACACCCACATTTCAAAAGCCTCCAATCAACGTCTATCCTCCTGCTTCAATGACCACGTTTCTACACCGTACATAGATATCTGGGCTCCATATCAGAGTTTTTACGAGTCTTATATATATATATATATATATATATATATATATATATATATATATATATATATATATATATATATATATATATATATATATATATATATATATATATATATATAACTTTTGGACGGCACAAAGAACACAGAATAAAACAGATAACACGTAAGAGGACACTCACACTGTAGATGATTTAAGCTTTCGGCCTACTCCGAGGCCTTCTTCAGGTCAGACTCGGAGAAGGCCTTTGAGTAGGCCGAAAGCTTAAATCATCTACAGTGTGAGTGTCCTTTTACGTGTTATCTGTTTTATTCTGTGTTCTATTGTGCCGTCCAAAAGTTATATATGTATATATATATATATATATATATATAATTATAAATAAATATTAAAGTTTGCTGAAGATTCCGATTTTGATTCCTTATCTGTGCTGTCTGTGAAGAACGTGGATTGAATTGATCATTATGCGATCATTGAAATCTTTACCAACGTATTTGGTGAAGATCGTGCCCTCCTCCATCGTCCCTTTCGTGTTAAGGACTTTCACCAACGTAATATTTGAATGGTTCAACAAACCTGCACGTTTAATTTTATATGGTTGTAACTTCTTTGGATTTTGAGAAAATTGACCAATACATTAATATCAATAACTAAAGAAAGTGGAAACCAAAGTACTGAAAATTTTCAATCGATTACTTATGATATCCTAAGATCATCTGAAACAGTTTTAAGGCAGTTGGATATTTTTTCAGAATTTATTGCATCGAATAAGACGTGAAATTGTCCTTTTTAAGTGATTTGTTGTCCATTTGGCGAAATTTAGATTTTGTACTACCGGATTTGTTTTTGGTTTTAAACCTAATGTTAAAATTGGGACAATTGAGTTACTTCGTTAACATGTGTCTCCCTTTAATTCCAACGTTTCCGTCTCGTGTAGTGGCGGACAATGTCATTGGTGAAGAACAGTGTGATGAATCGAGGCATGACAAGTGAGTACCAACGCCGTCTCCACCTCTTCTTATCTGCTTCCTTCCTATGAATACTCTGTTAGTTAATCTTGGAAATATTCTCGGAGAAACTTATCTCACCAGTCCCGTGCCTCGCAAGATAAATGTTTCCGTTATTTAAACGCCAAATTGCTATTGTCATCATAGGATTTGGTTGATTGGAGGTTAATCTTTGTTCGAAATACTTTGCCGAAGTAGGGATTGCAGAAAAAACGTGCAAGAATATCTAGTGATCGTTCTCCATCTACCCAGTACTCTTGGGTGTATTAAAGAAGGCGATTCAACTCCAGACTTGTAGTGTTAAAAAGTTCAATTTATCTTACTTTTTAATTCAATAATTGTGTAAAACAATTAAATGATGAAGGTAACGATAACTGCAGGCATATTAAACTAAAGTAGCTACAAGTGATATATATGTACTTGTACTTTAAAGATATAAACATCTTGCACTTCTCGGTAGATGTTAGACAAATAGCTAGTAAGAAGAAGAACAATAGACAAGGGCTAGATGAAATAATGACAACATATTACGATACTTAGAATGAAAAAGGAAAATACCTTGTTTACCCTAACTCGGTCCGTTACAGTAATTATGATCCCTTTCCGTTCTTGGAAAAAGTAGTATTTTATTAATTCACTTACTTTTAATTAAAATTCCGGTCCAAAATGGAAAATGGGTAAGAGAGTTGGATGGATTATCCCCAAGCACCTACAGAGAGGAATATAATAATAGCGTTGGAGGAGTAAAGGATATGTGTGTGTGTGAGAGAGAGATGCTTATGGGGCAAAAACACAAGCATGTCACCTACGGGGGTATATGTCGCCGTGGGCGTAGTTCCATATGCACTCCGTCCCGCTATGGGCAAGGACGCGGGGTGGATGAACTTCACCTGTCCTGTGGCCGGCGGATAACGGCCAGGGAAAAGAATAAGAGGGGGCACAAAGGGCAGCGGGGGAAGGAAAACTTTGGGAAGGGGGGGGGCGTGGTCCGGAGAAGGGGTGTGGGCAGCGCTTGGGGGTGACGGGGCTGGAAACAGCCGGGTCGTGGGGGAGAGGGAGGGAATGGAAAAAGGACCCTTGTTTGCCATTTTAGGAGGATCACAGAAGATGCGTGGGGGAGGGTGTGGAGTGGTCGGGGGAGGGAGCGTGGCGGTGAGTGAGAGTGGCGCGGACGGAGGAGTGCGGGGAATGAGGGGACGGGTTTAGGGACGGGGTGGGGGGAGGGTGGCGGAGGGAAAGGCCGACCGGGTGGGGAGTTGGCAGATACCGTCCTTCCGACTGTCCACAGCTCGTTTCGGTGGCCACCCTCCCATTCTTCAAACCAACCTCGCCACCACCAATGCCAGTCGATTGTGTAAACAAAAGGAAGGAACTCGTCCTCTTTCCCTTCTCTTTGTCCCTATCTCCCTTTCTCTCTCCCTTTCTCTATCCCTCTCTCCTTTATTTCCACTCCACCTACGTTCCTCGCATAACCCCTTCTGCCTCCGCTCTTTTTTAAAACCGATCCGCCCCTTCCATTGATTGATTCCTTCAATCCCCCTCACCGCCAACCCTTCCTAACCACTTCCCTCCCCCGCGGGCCCACTTCTCTTCCTTCCCATCCCCCACCCACCTGCTGGAGTCGGGTGGGATGTGTTATGCTGCAGGATTAAAATTGGGTTGGAGGGGGGATGTGGAAGTTTTTTTTCCTCCATTTTTCTCTATATGCTTGTTTTTTCTTCTGAGGATAGTGGCGGATGCCGGAAAATGGAGAGAATTTGATCTGATATAACGTTGGAGCGCAGGAAGTGTTGCATCATGCATATATTTGTATTTGGATTGTGCTTTTTTTCCCCATACCCAGCGAGTTATATGTTCGTTCAGCTACCTGCCCAATGTTTCTCTTCTCGATATTCGAAGTTTGCCTCTGATGATTGCTGCGATTGTTTTCTTCCCCATCTGCCGTCACTTGCCCAAACAATTACTGCGTTTTCGTTTTAGAACGCCGTTGCCCCAACTCCATGTCCAATTTTTGCTGGGCGTTTCATCGCGATAAGGTTTTGTAGGTGTTTCCTCTTTCCCTGGCCTACTCCTCGGATTTGTCGCATTATTTGATTCGATTCCTTTGTTTCAAAATTTTTCTGTATCAAATCCTTCATATTTATCTCGCAGTCTTTTCTAGCTATGATAATCGTGTTTTTTGGAATTTTGAATAATCTCAGATTATTGCATAGCATAACTGCATAGTACGGGAAAACTTTTTGTGATCAGCTGTTTTTGCTGAGCGTACGAGTGGTGTTACTTGAAAATCCAGATTTTTCATTTTTGCTCTCCATCTCCCTCGGGGAGAACGTCTCCCTGAGGGAGGGAATTCTTTCCCAGGTATTCTCAGAGAAAATGAGTCACATTGGTGAATTATCAAAAACAAGATATATTTTTCCTTAATAAAAGAAATAATCATTTGCGTATTTTTAATTACTTAGAATCTTTGTAATCATCTAATCCGTGATCCATGTTTTCCTTGTTCTTTTCCTATTTACTGATCCATTAGTTTCTTTCGATATCCCTTCTTGATACACTCCCATTTTTTCTGAAATAGTACTCAGCTCTTTAGCGTCATCCATGATTTTCTCTACAACCTACTGATACTCCTTTCTTGTCAACCCAGTTAATGCTTCTACATACCATTTCCTAAACGTCCACCCTTGCATTATCTTTTCGAAACCGTCGTTACACTTCTTAACAACTAAGTTGTGGTCAGAGTCCTCATCCGCTCCCGGGAAGCTGTGCGAATTGATCACGCTGTCCCTGAATCTGTGCCCAACCAGAATTTAATCTAATTGATACCTTTCTGGGCCACCTAGAATTTTCCATATACACCTACGCCTTTTGTGGTGTCTAAATCAAGTGTTGGCGATGGCTAACCCCGATCTTACGCAGAATTAAATTGCTTTATCCCCGCGGTCATTCCTCTTACCTAAACCGTAGTCCCCCACCTCATCACCATCTCCTCTCAAAAATCCATATGAAAATAGTATCCTCTAAAAAATGACAATCTTTGTTTGCATGAATATATTTAAATGACGTTGAAGCAATTTATATAGCCTTTGCTGCACATTTTTCTGTACGAAGTATTTGGTATTCTTTGATTCCACATTGGTGTCCTCATGGAATTGCAAAAGGAGGAGAAATGGGCCTGAGTAGATCCTATAGTAATTATATTGCTGGGTAAGGCTTGTTTTCAGTGACGTGGAATCAAATGACGATTTAAGAGTTCTTTGATTTTAAATTAAGTATGAGATTAATTCTTGATTGCCCTAGCTGCTTTGATGTAAATTTTTCGTCGCTATTAATGTTGATGAACAGGCTATTTACATATTAGAGCATACCTAACGGGTCATTTTTAATATTTAGTTTAACCTCTCAATTATTGGTTAAATATTCTACACGTTTAGCGTCATATCCAGTTTATTACCGATTCCAATCATTCTTTAGACTCTTCCGCTCTATTAGGCTTAAAAACAATATCTGTCAATTAGGGAACGGTAGAAATTACCTCAATCTGGCTCATTGTTCTGTTAGCTAACAACATCCCATCAGTCCTCTTTACTTATTCGTTCATTAAGGAAACATCTTTTAAGTCAAAATGTCCCATGGAGAAATCAATATCATGATATAAAATCGGCTCCCGGATTAAGGAAAGTGGGTCAGAAACCATTATTTCCGTGTGCCATCCACGTTTCTTGCCACTTTAGTCGCTCTAGCTGATTGACGTTTTCAATAAAATGTTGCCTATTGTTTTAGAGTCGGCATGAAAAGTTGTTTATTAGATGTAGTTTCAGTGATGTATGTGATACTGAAGCTCAATATGTGGCTAAAGACAATCATCGTACTAATCCCACAAATATTTTCTTTTTTAAGGTGGCTATTTGGTGCAAGTAATATTAAAAAAAACTGATATTTTTTTATCTTTCATTTCCGAATCAAATTGATCCTATTTTAGTGAAAATAAAGCGATAGCAACAAATGGGAAACCTCGAAAGTGATTGTTTTAATCGCAACGTTCACTCCATTGTGATGTCCATTTTTTAATGGTTTTCTAGACATTTTTATGTGGTGTCCTTGGTGATGGTGAATACGTAATGCTGTTTTGCGTCACAACCAGAAGGACGCTTCCTTTAACCTCCTCCCTCCAGCACAACATACCCACCTATTTCCTCACCCAGCGTCTTTTCATCGTTGTTTACTCGTCACCCAGTCCTCATTTCTTCTCCCTCTGTTTCTCTCTCTCTCTCTCTCTTTCTCCATTCTCTCTTCCATTAGATCGTCTGTCTACATCTTTCACCGTCGCTCTATTTCCTCTCATTCCATTTTTATCCTTTCCCTTTGCCATCCATGTAATCGTGTGTCCCAGACATCGTCAACCCGTTTAATTCGATTCCCTTAGGGGTTCTTTAACCACTTTGAGAATCCTCGTCTTTGTCGGGTCACAGTTGTGGGGATGTTTTGCGAGAGCCGCTGAGGAGCGGTCCCAAGCGATTAGGGGATTCAGAAGAGAAACGTTAAGGTGCGATCGGGAGGTGTTCCCGGGCACTCTAGATCGACTGTCCAAATTCGAATGAGAAACTTAAGTCCGTTGTTTTCCAGGTAATTTTGTCAGTATCTCTTTTGTTTTGCTTTGCAAAAGGTGGTTCATCCTCGCAAGAACGTGGTTTCTAGAACTTTTCCGGTACATACAGCGGCAAAAATATCATATACTTCGCAATTCAAATTGCGGAGTATGAAAAGGAACTACTAACGACTCAACTTTGAGAAGAACGATGACCAAATCATCCACTTTTTCCGCAAAATATTGCTCTTTAATTTATATATTTCGAAGTCAATAAGAAAACATTTCGTGCTTTGAATAATCCTCTTGTTGAGAGACAGCAATGCTGTTTTGTACCAATCTCCGAAACTAGAGTTGGACGTGAAGTGAGGTAAACAATTTTTGTAGTGCGAATTTATTTGGTAGTTCAACCGTTTTTTGCACTTGAAAATATGTAATGGAATATTTTATTTAGAACCGATGATTATTTATTTAAATGAGCCAGAGTAATCAATGCAGTGGGTAGTTTAGCAGGAAAGGTAGGAGCATACGAGCATGCTTATATTTTCATTTCTACGTCGTGTGAAATCCATGCATTAGTGAAGTGGGGGAATTTACTTTCCCTGTGTCACCTACGTTTTTCCAGGAGGAACTTATAATTGAAGATAATATCACATAACTTAGGTAAAGCTGGGACAGTCAAGTCGTGTCACCCGTAGTTGAACCCGCACGCTTTAGTTCTCAGTCAAACCCTCTTTATCCATTGAGCTACTGTGGTAGTATGAAATAGACTGGACTATTTCAACTAGCGACTCGGAAGAAAAACCTTCTCATAGTTTTCTTTTAAAGGAAAGGAATGTACGAATGAAAAATATCAAGTTTGATGAATAAGTAGGTGCGATTGTTATCCTTGTAATTTTTATGTAGTATTTCATTAGCTCTCATAATACTTCGGACACTGTGGCACAAGTGGATCAAGAGGATGTATTTATTACTCTGTGGCTTCGTGCTCTCGAATATTGAAATCATATCTAACATTTATTTTTAGCCGCTGAAATCCATCATCTTCCATCCATTTCAGATTTTTCGTGGGAGATATTGTTTATTGCGGCTGCGTGCTAGTTTTAGCCGAAAGAATGAATGACATGTACATGGCGCGCTGTGGGAGGCTCCACGGCATGGGACGATGCACGTTTCAGAAGGGGAAGTGTCAGAGTGAAAATTCCAAGAAATCGGAGGAAAACAGAGAGATTGAATGCAGAATAAACCATTGCGATATGTGGCAGTTTTCCCTCAATACAAGAAGGACGAAGGATGAAACACTGCCTTTGTTACAACATTCAAATAGCTCAGCATTTTGCTTCTGTGATGGCCTCCAGGAACCGGATTTCGGTGGATCTCTAGATGCAGAGGTAAGCTACGAAATAATTAATACTTAAAAATAAGAAATAAAAAGCTTAATATTACACTCATCGGCCATCTTGCGTACACCATAATCGAGTTTTAGGCTCCGATTTATACGAACACGGATGCGAAGGAGATTGAAGGACGGACGAAATATCAAGATCTACAGTACGCATTGAGACAGTACACCTGGGCTACACTGTGAAGTTAGTTGTTTTTTCACAGTCGTGCTCTAGGAGTGAAAGGTGCACTGATAGACGACATCAAGTGCACCCCAGCCTGCAGGGCGAATGCGGCAGCAGTAGACCGTTCTCCTAGGGTGCCTTCCGTTCGCATGGCCCGACGGCGTCGTAGGCGTAACGCCGTGACGAGTGTGCTCGTTCCTGTCGCGAAATTCCGCTCTGTTCAACGCTAACAAAACCTTATGTTAGCTAGAGACTCAGAGGTGAATTTTCACCAGTGTAAATATTACAATTATAATGATAAAAATATAACTAAGACTAATCAAAGAAAGTAAATGGAACCATTACTCGAGAACAGTACGGAAAGAGTGGCATGAAAGCGTAATAAATGTGAATTGGTGGAAGGTAAAAGAAACACATTAGTACGGATAAAGAATTTGCTCAATTACTTGAAAAATCTCGTACATGAGAAGCAGCCTTTAGGTTCAATAAAAAAGGTGAAATTTACGATAAATTATAATCATATTCGGGACCAGATTGGTGAAAATCGTATCTGAGGTTGAAAGTAAAGTAGGCAGGTCGAAGGATCTCTAGATTTAGACGGAAGAAGAGGATAAAGCAGAAAAATAGCTGAATACTGCACAAAAATAGCTGATCCTAGGGGATGATGGTGACCAGTAGGATGAAAATACGGAAATCACAATTTTATGCTGTAGTTCAAGACCAACGCGTAATAAGGTCTTTAGGGATCGATTCTGTCACGCTACAGAGTTTTAAATATGGAATATGAAATAAAAGGAAGCTTGAAAAATTATCTGAGACATATTACAACAGGAAAAATGCTGATTTACTTCAAGAATAAGGAAATAGCGCTTAATATAAGATATAAGCGACAAATGTGAACAATTTGGAACTATAAGTCTGACGTCACGTGCATCCGTGGATCTAGCTTTGAATAATTTACCGAGAAATGAAACTTAGAGAAAGGAAAATGCAATAATTTCAAAGTGTAAAAATTATTCGTCATGACCGAAACGTTTCTGAGCGGGATCCCGGTCAAGATGAATGATGTTTACACTTTGAAATTGTTTCCTTTTATACATATTAGTGGGTGACTCCGTTTAAGTTTATGTTGCTTCATTCCCCGTAGTTCTTTGAACAGAGAAAGGAGTTCCCAGACACTGTAGGTGTGTGTGTGTGAATCCCTTAAGAAAAATCAACTAATTGCGTTTTGCCAAAGCTGTAACTGTTGTGACGGAGAAAGTTCAGAAAAGCGGAACAGGAAACTGGTTTACTTGAAGAATGATGCTTGGATTGGTAGGAGAAATTAAATTAAATTAAAACCGTGTATTAACATGCGAAATAAGGACAGAAATCGTCATAATTGCTGTGCTTAATTGTGCTGAATTGTGAGCTGTGCCTTTGTTAGGCAGAATAATTCTTGTTTCTTGTGGGGAAGGATCGCCAATGCTTCAGAAGGGCAAAGGGTACAGAATACCTTAAGCCAAGCAGGTTTTCTTTGGGAAGAAATTTCTACTCACGCATATGTATGGGTCTAAAACTTGAAATTCATTTCATCAAGACATGCATCTGGAGTCCAGAGAACGGCAGCGGTGGCAGAAAAAAAGAAGCTGATTGCTTTATTTGAAATGCTGTCCATAGATATTGGTGCTGAAATATATCTAAAATCAATTGGGCTGAAAAACTAACGAAGAGTTATTTCCATGACAGCCAGAGTAAAAAAAACTCGGAAAACTTAATGAGAAATAACTCGACTGGACACCTTTTGCAATGTTCTGGCTTGCTGAAGACAGTTGTTGAAAGAAAACTGAAGGGAATTCCTTCAGAGGAACTATCCGAACGATATACTTCCGACAAGTTATGGCAGATGTGAAAACAGAACAATACGAATGCATGGAATGATTAGCTAAAAGGTGAATTGCATGGAATGATTCAACATTTGACGTATGCTAGAATTGATGACATAGACGATGAGTAGTAAATTTCCTTGACTTCCCTTCACTAACCTTTCTGATAACCTTTAACTCACCGCAAACTCTCAAGGTTCAAATATTTTTACTCAATCACATAGCGAGTTGGACGATAGATAATAATGATCTTTAAGGTTCTGTGCCATATTTGGTAGTGTATTAGTTTACTTGTTCGTAATGTTATCATTTCAAACAAAATCTACCAAATGATTTCCTCCAATATGATTATGTGATCTAAGAGTATTAGAATTTTTACCGGATTCTGTTTGAACATTATAATAAAAAATGAAAGCTCTCTCTCAGATATGTTCAAGAAAATAAATCAGTATTTGCTCCATACGTATTAAGTATATAGGAAATATTCTCATAAGTATTAAAGAAATATTCTCATAATATTTGTGATTATGAAATGATCGGACATTATTCATAAGAGGGCTTAGTCGTACTAAGGTATTCCTGTACCAGATATTATACATACTGTAGAATATCTCGCCCAGTTAGGTATTACGTACCCACATAGCTCGGAAACAGGCTAAGTACTTATTGTTCCAAATAAGAGTTCCACTCTTACATGAAAGGGTAGACAGGAATTTTTTGATTAAAAATAAATGAGATATATCATGTCTGTTGTTATAAACAGTTGTGTTGCGTGTAATTTTGTCTTGTATTTCAATTAGATACTCTCACATTAAATTGTAAATGTTTTTGAGTCCTAGAAGAACTTTTATTGTTTTTGTTCATCTGCGTAAAAAAATACTCACAAACGAAAACTAGTGACTCCGATTATTATAACCATTTTCGGATCATGAGTGCATAATTATTGCACTTAACATAATAGTTGTGTAAGAATATTATTAGTTACTCCAAAAATAGAACGTTTGCTGATAAACCGTATGTTTTTCTGGATAAAAATGTACCAAAACTCACCTCATCTTAGGATATAAAGGACCAAATTTGAATGTTGTACAGCCTCCTGTAGCCTGTTAATAATCTCAGTTCACGATATTCAGGTTTACATCATAATTCATCAGTGTTACAGAATAATTATTCGGGTAAATATTTAGTGGCAATAACGCTGAAATGTGTAAACATCGATAATTAATAACGATAGAAAATTATGTCAAGTGTATGCCAATTTTTGTGGAACGGGTTGATGTATAATGAAGTAATATACGACCTAAGGGCGTAAATTTGGTGTACACAGGGCAGATTATTCCAATGTGGTAAGGTGACAGCAGAAAAGTGATCACAAGATTAGCTAGGCCTTAAAAACCTCGAATGGAAGTAAAAGGAGCCATATCAAGGTGAAGATAACGTGGCCTGCTATTAAATGGTTTCCTGAGGAATACCCTAATGGACATTCAAGGTTATCTTTACGCACCGAAATGGTTGGAAGAAACTTCGCGGCACGACACTTAATGGCATCCTATCCCAGTAATATGAGATCGTTGTCTGTTCTCCGTCGTTGACTTGCTTATCCATGCGGATGAAAATCTATTCCTACGAAAATTGTTTGAAGATTGGGACGAGTGTTCGTGATCCATTCCAATTCCAAACCAGAAAGAGCTTAGATGCCATTTGACCAATTAAGTCTTTTCTAATTGGGGAAAGAAAAGGCGTGGTTATGAGCGTAGTAGTGGATGAATTTCCCTCCTACCAACAGCAACCGTTCTGCAGGACACACGCATATTTTCATGGTAGTTCTTTTCTTCATGACTCTTACGCAAAACTTTGCGAGCAAATTATTTTATTAGAGTTACAATTCTTGAATAATATGATAGAGAAGTCGGGGGTAGCTTTGTGTTTGCCCGGAATTATTATTAACATATCACGGGTTGAATTCTAAAATTCTTCATATCCATGATCCAGTTCAGGCGTTTTAGATATGATATTCAACGGATATTTCTACAGCCATATCATTTATACTCTTTAATATTTAGAAGTAGACAATGTAGTTTAGGTAAATATTTTAACTCGCGTTGATGTACCCACTTTCCTCTCCAAGCGTAAAAAATACATGTTTGGTAGTTTATGGCGCATAATTAGTTGGTAGTTTATGTATTTATATTAAGCGGTGATACGTTAGCAATAAATTTTTACCCGGCTGAGCTCGTATGTTTATTTTTATTGAATATTAAGAAAAAAACCTATTCCATTCGGACAAAATTTGTTTATTTTATGACCTTTTAGTTTTATATTTACTTGAAATGATAATAGTGGGTCTACCATGTTAGTCAAAATTCTAAGAAGTGCGCTTCAGAAATTTGATGGATTTTTATGCCAGGGTATGGAGGAAGGATTGTGAATATATTTAAAATTCAATTAAAGGGCGTATTCTCAGGAAATAATGACAATTGAGCGTGAGCAGTTAAACTATAAAAAAGAGTTGTCACATAGAATGGAATGGTTAAGTAATCATAGAAATATATTCTTCTCTTATCTTGAAGTGAATTATCTGATGGAAAGGAGACAAACTATGCAAATTTCACTTGAATAGAGATTTATTCACGACCCGAGTTTCAAACACTTAATGTCATCTTCAGGTGACTATACAGAGTTACGTATCCTATATATATGACAAGCAATATTATATTATATGCAATATTTGCTATATATTAGTTAGATTAGTGGCCAATTGCAATATATATAGCAATATATATTATTGCTTGTCATATATATAGGATACGTAACTCTGTATAGTCACCTGAAGATGACATTAAGTGTTTGAAACCCGGGTCGTGAATAAATCTCTATTCAAGTGAAATTTGCATAGTTTGTCTCCTTTCCATCATGGATAAATTTCACAAGGTTAACCCTAATACCGTTCGGTTTGATTATCTGAGCTTTGGATTATACGATTATTATTATATCTTAAATATTATATAATAATTTGGCAGAAAAAATACGTCATTTGGGAGAATACTTGGATGAAGAAATTATACAAAACCTTTTTAGAGAAAAAGATTAATTTTTTAAAAATTTTATAAATATAATTGCATCGAAACGATTTGTCCAACAATAGTCTCCACTTTTGGCTATAATAAGGTCGTAATTACTGGCTTTTTTTGGCATTTCCTGGTTTTGGCATTCATGTTACGTACGTTTGTAATAATGATACATTCTCTGTTGATATTTATGCAGTTAAAAGTGTGCAGTTTAACTGTTTCGTTATAGAAAATTTACTTTTTACGAAATTGTCTTTACTCGATCGCAATGAATAATAATAAATTAGAGAATTTCAATGAAGTGATACGGGATTAGCTCAGTGAAAAGTGAATCCGCGTTTTATGATTTTTTTCTGAAAAATTTAATGAAAAATTCACGATAACTTTGGGTGTCTGAACGCCTCTTTGAAGTTTTCGAAGTCATATTTTCTTTGCTCTCATCAACTGTGGACTCAGGTCAATAGTATTTCGGTTGACAAAACTCGGCTGAAACTTTCGCTGCAGTCACTTTTGCTCAAAGGGGGATATGAAGGTTAATTTAATGACCAGTGTGTAGTAACTATCAACCACCTTTAGTAATAATGTGTATCTTTTTTTAAATAATTAAATGCCAGCGTATGTGTAAAACGTTGCAAGAAAATCACTATTATTTCGAGGTCTATTAAAATTATGACAGAGTCATTGTTTTAACATTTTGATTATAAACCATAAACACAGTAATTAACCCGAAGGTCGGTTTGGTAGGTGATGGTAGAGTTCACCCAGTGCTAAGCCCGACGACGTGTGAAATTCAGGCATAAGTATAGGGAGGACAGCTCCTTTCCTTGTGCCGGTTATGGTTTCCCAGGAAGATTTGTTACTCGAAAAATCAAATACGAGGGTCATCCGGAAAGTAGTACCCGTTCGTGAAATAAAGACACAAAAGTAAATATTAACAAACATAAAAAATGTTATTTGAAAGAGGATACTTTAAACTACTTCTCAACATAATCTCCAAGCAAATTAAGGCATTTGTCATAACGTGTGACAAGTTTCTGTATTCCTGCTGCATAGTCCTTCGCCGCCAGCTCATTGAGATACAGGGTCACTCCTTCTTTAAGTTCTTCATCGCTGTCAAATCTTTTTCCTGCCAAAAAGTCTTTAAGCTTTGTAAAGAGATGAAAATCTGAAGGGGCCAAGTCCGGGCTATACGGTGGATGGTCGAAAGTTTCCCATTTGAATTGCTGCAAAAGTTTTTGTGTTATCCCAGCTGCATGAGGCCTGGCATTGTCATGAACGAGAATGACACCAGTAGACAATAGACCTCGCCGCCGATTTTGTATTGCCCGCCGTAATTTCTTTAATGTTTCACAATACGCATTGGCATTAATAGTGTCTCCACGGGCCATAAAATCAATAAGCAATACACCTCGTCGATCCCAGAAAATGGTTGCCATGAGTTTCCTGGTGGACAGAACTGTCTTGAATTTTTTTGGTTTGTTTGGTGAATGAGCATGATGCCACTCCATTGACTGTCGTTTACTCTCAGGTGATGCATAACAAACCCATGTTTCGTCACCAGTAATTATGCGGGTCAAGAAAAAGTCTCCTTCATCAGAATAACGTCCCAAAAACGTCAGTGCTGCAGCCATACGCTTGGTTTTGTGTGCTCATCTGTAAGCATGCGAGGGACCCATCTTGCACAAATTTTTGCATAATGCAGATGGTGTTTAACAATTTCATGAACAATTGTTCGAGAAACATTGGGAAAATGCTCACAGATGTCATCAATTGTGACGCGCCGATCGTTCCTCACGAATTCGTCAACTGAGCTCACCAGTTGGTCTGTAATGACAGACGGTCTCCCCGAACGCTCATCGTCGTGTGTGTTCCCCCTCCCCATGTTGAAGTTGCGACACCACCGCCGAACACACGACTCGTCCATTACATTGTCTCCATACACCTCCTTTAATTGGTGATGAATATCACATGGGCGAACGTTTCTTGCATTGAGGAATTTAATCACTGCCCTCACTTCACAACTGGCGGCGTTCTCAATTTTTTTAAACATTGTAAACAATCACAGAAACAACACAGGCAATGCTAGCGTCACGCAACTTGGCTCAGAGAAGGCAGACAAGCCACTGAAGCTATCTGACCTCGTCCAGCGGCTACTCGCGTCGTCAGCACTTCATGCGGCACGAACGGGTACTACTTTCCGGATGACCCTCGTAGCTTGGGTGGAGCTGCAGGTGTTCAGAGAGGCCCGTGAATCGGGCTCTTCGGTCATTAGTCCAACGCTCTACCCATGTACTACCGCGACCCACATATAAATAAATATTAAAGTGAAAGCCTTTTTAGTCTGTTGATGAGAGTAGCAATGGGGTGCAAATAAAGAGCTTGCATGTTTCGTTCTATCACTGCGAACGGAATGAAATTTACCCCTGGACTATTGCGATCAACATTTTGATAATATGTCCGTAAATATTTAAATAAAATCAAATTGCATCTAGAATTAAAGTTTTAGTCAAACGTTTGATTATTTGAGGATCTCCTAGTTGAAATGGTTTTATGTTCAATGTAATGTATGCGATAATATTTTTCCAGATTTTAAAATGCTCTCTTCAACGGTAAAACTTGCTAATCAAGTGTATGGATCTGGTTATTTTCGTAACCAAATGATACCTCATTCCGCAATATTTCTCGAGTGTTGTAAGCGTTTTTTAAATGAATTCAAACATAATATGAAGTTTTATTTGAATGTTGGATTTTCAAGTGCCAAAAAGGTTTGTTGACGTACCTTAATTGGTTTATGACAAAAAGGCAGATTTGAGTTTCCTCAAGGGTTCAGACACAAAAAAACCTGTTAATAATTTCAGACAGCATATATCTAAAAAAAGGTAAATGAATGAGTTCCACAAGATTTAACCCATGGAAATTCATTCATTAGGACGATCCCCCGATTCCTGTAATCGTTGGGTATAAAGATTGAGGATGATCCCTGGATGGGCTCTCTCATGTTATTATTTAGAGTTCGACGGGCCAACAGGTGGCATTGGCGTGAAGAAGAGAGAGATGGAGCCAACCCATTACCCCACGCGATTATCCACGTTTCTCTCCCACCTCTTAATGATGCACGCTCTCAAGAGCACCGACTCCACCGAAACGGCCCCAATAGGTTGTTGCGAGGGGCAAATTAGGACGTTCCGTGTTTTAGAGATCTTCCCTCGTCGGTTTCCCCTTTTCCCATCTCTCTCTTTCTTTCCAAAACCTCCCATCCCTCGTCCAATTTGCGGACTCTGAAAATGATCCACCCGCGACGCGGCCCTCCCCTTTGCGTCCCCCATCATTCCTCCCCCCTTCTCGCACCGGTGGTGATGAAGGGCGAAGGCTTGAGGGACGACAAATGGCCTACACAGTCGGGGCACGCAATACTCAAGGGAATTATTTGTCAGTCGTCAAATCCTCAGCACACCACATAGGGGATGGGTAGGAAAAGGTGGGGAGAGGAAGGGTTGTGGAAAGAAAAGTGTGGTTGTACGTTTCCTGGCTATGGAGTCCTTGAAATTGATACGACATCCGAGGTTCTGAAATCTTTAAAGGACACCGATGGGTCACGTCGCTGCTAGAGTCACATGTGGGTGTCCGTATGGATTGGTTTTCTCACGTTCTTACCGACGTGAAGCTCATTTAATTTTCTAAATTGATACAGCCGTGCGTAGGATGATGAATCGAGTGAGTAATTGGCTAGGGTTCTCTTTAGATTGTTCATCAGCTTTTCGACGAATTGTGAGGTAAAAGTACTATGTCAATTTGTTTTTTACTGTATTACGGTCACCATGCGTGTGTTATCTATTAATTGCATTTATTGAGTCGTCAAAACTTCAACGAAGGAAAGAAGTTATAATAAAATTTCGGGATTCTTAGCGGTTAATATGTTATATCAACGTTTTATTAATGTTCAAAGGTGGAAGTATAATATATCCTGTAATTCTCTTTTTCTAAATTTGTTCAGGAATTATTTTGATTTAATATCAAATAGTTCTGCTTTTCTTACTAATCTATAGAAAAACTCTCCCGAATAATTAAAATATACTAGTGGCTTTTAAAGATAAATGAAAAGGAGAATTTTTCAATAAAAACCAGTAAAAATGGTCTTTAGTAAAAGTAAAAAAATTGCAAAGGCCGGAAAAATCTTTGAACAGCTTCTAGAGACATTGTGAAACGTTGAAACGTCTGCTTTAACTCACTTCTCCCGTCATGCTAGCAAACAGGGCAAGTGGAGGCGTTTGTTTGGTTTCCACAAAGTAAGACTGCTCCTAAATTTCCACCGAGAAAAATAACCATTTTGTAATGTCATTTTAAAGAAAAATAAGAAGAGGAACTTTAGTGGAGGTAGAATGGCTAAATTTTCAGATTTTTATCATAAATGTGAAGACAAGTCTGTCCATTGTGATGAGACGCATAAATGTCGAGGCAAGGTGGGAGTATGAAATGGTGGGTGTTGGTTCACAAATCATTTACGCAACATCATCAAGAGATATTTATGATTTGATCAAGAATGCGGAAAAAATGTCAAAGTGTGTGTGTGTCAAAATGTAGGATATTGAAGCCTGTTAAGCAGATAAAACCTATTACGAGTTAATTTTAATGATTATGATTTGACAGGAGGTACTGAAGCTAACGCTCTTCAAGACTCTGACGCTAAGCGGTTTTTCTATCCGTTTTATTTCATTAACAATATTCAGGCATAAACGTAAAATCGGCTACTTGATGAGGTTTTATGGAAGCAGTTACAATCACACACACACACAAACATATATATATAATGATGAAAGTAATTATTAAATAGCTTAGGGGACTTATAATAAAGGAATGAAGTTAATTTTTTGAAGAAATAGTCAATAAAAATAAAAGATAAACTGTTTCGGATTCTTATTTTCAAATTGAAATGTGAGCAACCTCTTCCATTTTAAATTCTGAGTTGGCTTTTCGAATTACTATTTACGGCTCAAACCGCGAATGAAATATGACGATGCGCATTTTTTTATGCCATACTTCTATTTTCAATCCAGAGGTTCGTTTATAGGTATACTCGTACTTTTTATGAGTTGCTACATTCGGAAAATTAAATTTTTTATTTTGTGGAAAACATTTTTTCACAATATTTTTGTTTTTGGGGACTTTTATTTATAAACTACTGTGAAGACATATTTTTGTTTTAATTATACGCTCCTTGTTTATGGACTAAAGGTGAAATAACCACGGATAGTTTTGACAGTATCGGTGTCTTTCAATAAAATCACGTCTTTCAAGTATACCAGAATACTACTAGTACATACTCATCATATTCAAGGTAGAGTTGTGAATATGGAATTCTAGAGGTAGACCCCCACTCACTCAGCGCATGAAATTCGTGAATAGATGAACGAAATGTAAGAGGTTTCCGATTTTCACTCGGGATATCATTGCAAAGGGGAGACAGTTTCGTGCGACCTTTTGGGGCGTTAATGGTCTGGTCTCGGTGCTCGACCGGTTATCGCCGCATTACTCGGTTTGTTTGTCAAGGCAAAGAGAGCTATAAGAGCGTGGTGTTGTGAGTGGCGTCGCATAAAACGCGATCTGGATGGCTTAGAAATCGGTGTGAGGGAGAAGAAAGGGTTGATGGACGGACGTTCTGTTGACATCCTCGAGTAATCAAGCAATGAATTTGCGCTCGTGAGAGTTTCGAGGCGAAGTATACTGGCGATAAGTGGAGAGGTCTCTGGAGTTTTATGTGGTTCCTCCTTCCAAAATTATAAGCCCGTGCAAGCCAACTCTTTACCCAATATGCTCATGTGTGCCTTTGCGTCATATTTCCTTCATCTAATTTCTTAACCGTTGGAGTCAAGACCAAAAAAGTAGGTCAGGCCATGCGTAATGCCAGAATGAGATGTTAAAGGAAGATGAACTTGATACAAGTATGGATAGTTACTCACATACGGAGAGCTCAGGGTATTTGCAATTCGATGATACGGTGGTATTTGCATAAAAGTAAACAATTTTGAATCCCAATGCGTAAATGAAAAAAACCTTAGCGTTTAATTTACAATATTCATTTAAATTTCCGTATCTACCGAGCGTTACTAGTTAAATGCTAACTTTTTCTTTCAACGTGTGCGGTGAAGTTTGCATGATTGCGAGAGGGATTCCATCTTTAGAAGTCGATTTCATGTTAGGGTTATTGCTGAGATACATAGACGTCAAAACTGATGGTAGGGGGGCTGATGATTTTTTATTTTTTACTTGGTGTTTATTTATTCAAGCAAGTCAACCAGCAAATTTTTCTCATTTATTATATAAATTTTAAATTTTTCATGCGCGGATCAAATCAGGATATGTTTAGTATTTTACTAATGTATTAAAATAAAAAAATCCTCCTATAATTCTTCGTTTCCTTAACTTGATGTTTAGTGTTCTGCTCAAATTGTATCAGATATAATTTCGCCATACTTGAGTCACAGCCACGATACTTGTAAGAGCAATCCCTTGTTTGTGACAGACCAATGGCTACTCGTGTATTAGTCCATATCCTAGTCTACTTTCCTATAAATAGACCACCTTAATGCATCAAAATTTAACGAGACAACGTTATTGTTTATATGGCCATTATCGGTTATCTGTGGAGTTAAAAAAAAGTCACAATATCGATAAGTTCCAGAGTAGGTTACACTTGGCTCCGAGGCCTCGTCTTTGAATCCTGGCAGGAGCGAAAACGTTTAGAGGGGCTACTTAGTCTTTACAGAGTGGAACTGTAGAGAAAATGGCGCCAGGCGTCGAAGCGCTCACAATCCAATCACTTCTACCACAAATATAGTACATTTTTCCTTCGGTCATTCACCCATCGCTGTACATAAATAGTTCCGAATGAAACGATTCGAGAAGTTCAGTCTGATGAAATTAAAGTTGAATTTTGTACGCAAAAATTCTACTTCATGATTATATTTCACACACACACACACACTCAAAATGAAATAGAAACTGAAAACTTGGTAATACGAAATTATAAATACTCTCAAAAGCTATCTCAGATATTCCATTTGGAATCCATACTAAAAAGAAAGACTTGTACTTTTCCACAGATTGAAAATCTGTGAAAAAGTACAAGTCTTTCTTTTTAGTATAGATATCAAATACCTCCACGAAGTGAAGCCTGAAACAATAGAATATATTCCATTTGGAATTGAATTTCTGAGACAATGATTATGTGCTTGAGGATGTGCTATAATGAGGTCAATATGATATGTAAAACTCAAAGGGCTAGAAGCAACAAGTATTGTTCCCGAAACATGGTTGTCCGATCCAAACTTATCTCATCTAAGTATTTGAAATATTTAGCTATTTTATATGGCTACAGATGAGAAAATATATCGTTAGCATGTGTGTCCATCCAAAAACTACCTTAAAAGATAGAATACCAATGACAATGAAAAATATTTGATCTTAAATTTAAAACAATTGAAACAGTTTCATTTGAGAGAAGCCCGAAGAGTATTGTTTTCAGCACTGTAGGTCACCACATCCCTCTCTTTTGCTCATGCTACCTCTCCGGGTTGAGTCTAAACACAATCAACGTAATGTTAATCCATGGAAAGTACTTAATGAGGCCATTTTATTCTAGAAATATTTCTCTTGGCGTTGATATTAAAATAGGACTAGAAGTGAAGTGAAGTGAATCCCTTCCAAATGTTGATTATCGAATGACAGCCACATTCATAAATGTAGAAGTGAATGAAGGAAAAATAAGTAAAATGCCATATTGGTCGTAACATGAGGAACTAGAGGCTCGCTCGTGGATATAATTCAAGAAGTCCCTGCAGTCGGCAGCTGAGGTTTTCCATTGAAGAGTCGGATAGCGTTTACGGTGGCTTTGAACGACGTTTAATCGCCCTCTCGGCCTTCGTTTATGCTCGGTAACTCGTTTCCCGCTTTCTTTTTACGAGAATACAATGGAGAGAAGAACCAAAGTGTTCCTCTTTGCTAGGAAATATGAATATTAATGTTTCTTGGAGAGGCATACATTTCCTTTCGGGCGAAGTGTTGGATTAAGGTATTTATTTTAGAGGTTTGTGAAGACAAAAGCAAGCGTACTTCTTGTCTGAAATCTGGTTCATCATCACAGTGTATATTTTATAAAGCCTAAACTTTAACGCATAAACTGCTCAGTGAAAGTAGAGGTTAAATGTATGCCTTCTAAATTAAAAGTTATTCTCGCTTAATGATATTAACGCTTGAGAGAACTTCGCAATCGATCCTAAAACGTCGAATTTAGTTGGACAAATCTTTATTTATAAAATATTCCTTATGAGATTATTCATATTATGAAATTTCTAATTTAGTAAGTATTTGCTTTTTCCTAGTGATGTTTCAATCTATTTCACCGTAACAGACGAATAAGGAATTTGAAAATTAATTGCACCGTTTTGAATATTCCTTTCAGTTCAATAGTAGTACTAACCTCAATGTTCACGTTTGGATCCTCTTTAGTCATCCATTTTCCCGCAGTTATGGCCACCGCCTTTCGCTCGCCATACTGGATGATGCAAATTTAGTACCAGATCATTCTTCAAATTTCATCAGTTAAAAATTCTGAACTTTGTCATTTTTTCTGTTATTTTTGGAGTTTTTTTTTCGTTTCCGTCGTATTGGTTCTTGAAGCAATATCAGAATGCCACTTTATTTATAAATAACGTTTATAATAGATTTGATTGGAAAAAATATACTGCATCTTACATCTGAATTTTAAATCTAACGAATTATTTTAAAGACGAATAAATTTAATAATTTATGCTGGTCAGAAAAATATACAAAGACATCTATCTACTATTTGACTGATTAGCTATAACTTTATCCAGCAATTAGCAGAATTTCCAAAGTAAAGAAATTTCTTATTTCAAAAGTAAAGAAATCACTTCTTATATGAAGCAGCCATAAAATGTTAAGGTACCTGTTTCAAATTCATGTTTTTATCGTAAAAAATGGTTTTGAAAGTGTGTTATTTAAGTCACCCATGGAGTAACAGTGGTAATTTCAATCGCTAACGGGAATATCTATTTCACTGGAAGGTATATCTAACGTTCCATTCCACCACAGTGTCATTGGTGAAAATATGCGTACATTTTAGATGGACACCTATCTAAATATAATAATTCAACGATCTCTTTTCATATTGTCATTTTCATTGTAATACAACTTCTAATATGACCATTTAAGATATATTTTTGGATTATATGAAACTTCCATAGCTATTGTTAAGTACCACGTAATGTGTATATTCTATGAAATTTGTCCCAGTCAAACGTGTTTTCTCAGTTTCGATGCGTTAGAATCCTCCGTAATCTCAAATTTTGTGTTAAATCTATTAAAAAGAGTTAATTACCAATTCTAACCATCTTGCATCATTCGCCCCAAGGAGGAATTGTGGTGATATATAATATGGTCCTAGACTTTGATAATAGATTTAACTTAATGACCACTTATTTCGGTCTTTAAGCGCAGTTTTCTTGGTACCTTATATGGTAATATAAATTTACTGGCAACATCTATGATAAAAAAATGCGATATAATGTGGTTCTATCGTACTTTCTGTTTGATGTAAAAGGAAAATAGTACACTTTCGTGGAATATGGTGAAATTAACCTCAAAGTGACCCTAACAGGCTAAAAAAAGATTGAGAACTGTCAAATTAGTGTGGTCTGATTAAGTCGTAACTCACAATGGATATCAAGGATATATTGATCAGCATATCGAATGGACGGTGACATCTTCGGCATGTTTCAAAATCCCATTCCCGCAATTCAGCACGGAAAAAAATGCAGCGAAGAATTATCACTTTGGATATTTGACTCGAGATTAATATTTCATGTGAATAAGTACATGAATTTGAAGACAAATGATTTGCAATAGCTGTTTCAAATAATTATTTTCAAACAAGCAACTTGTGAATTGAACTTTACGTTGCTTACATGTATACATAAGGTTAGATGCAGTCCTTTTGAAAAAGATGGGTATTTCATTATATATGGAACATTTCAGGGTTTAATTGTGAGATGCTCATGTTAATTCTCATAGTTTTCATTTAGCAAGCAACAAAATGACCATTAAATTCAGAAAAACAGCCATTTAGAAAGGTGTAGCTAAATGAATTTGTGTACATTGAAAATCTATGAGAAGACCAGCCAATAAATGTGCATAACTCGCATAGATTAGAAAACCTAAAATGGATAAAACTGATATTACTTTCTGGACTAATATAATATGGCAATTTGTTATTTGATTGATTTTTACTCCTCTGATGTGCTCATATTAAAGAAAACATGCAATTTACGACTGTCAGTCAAAATTGCCAACTGCTCGATCGATGCCGGAATTCAATTGACATTTTCTGCTATCGTGTTAAATATTCCACTTATTTTGCCGGGGGATTCCAGTCTGGGTTTTCAATAGAGAATAGGAGTTTTGAAGTTCTGCGAGAGTCATAGTATCAGGGCTTTTTCAAAATGTGCCCCCTTGAAACCAAAAACTGTCAACAAAATATCCTTACCGCAGATGTGGTTTAAACCCACGGTATTTGGGTTAGTCGGTGAGTGTGTTATCCCTCTGGATAATCCGGTCGGCTGTTTCAGAATCACGTGGTGCTTTATTTTCACCACTTCATTTTTTTATCGTACATTCTTTTCTTTATTTCCTGAGTTTACGGATCAATCATCTCTTCAATAGTCCAAGATTACCGAAGTATAATTACAGTGACGTCTATTCTGTGAAACTATAACCTCTCGTTCTCATTGTTCCCTGCCAATTTAGGCACTGCTTTCTTCATTAATACCAAACATGAATGAATCACCACGGATAACTTTACTCGCCCACAGGTTAATTTTCCAATTGAAAGTGTTACATTGATTCCTATGTGCTAATGTTCGTCCTTAAAACCAATTGGTGAAAGTCAGCTGTGATTGTTTCCTACAAGCATCCTTTCTCAGTTGAGGAATTTTAGTGGTTCACATCTTTTCCTGCATCAAAATCTATCCTCCTAATTATTCAAACCTCTCCAGAGTTGATGACCCTACCCAAACTGTGAAAGTAATGAATGATGAGGGGGCTCAAAATGTTTTACTGTAGCTGCTGAAACAGGAAAGACTGAAAGTATAGGCCGAGGAAGCTGATGTTTAATTGGACTCTGATAAAAACCACGGGGGTTATGAGGTTGAGCCCATTAATAGGGGGGCGAGAAGCTCGGAGACATTCAGTTTCATGCGTGACGGAGGATAAGACATTTCTGGGAAGACATTAATTAGGGCGGAAAATTAATATGTCGCGGAGATGTGGGATTGTGGGGAAAATATATAACAAGGGAGCCACTAACGCTGATGGACACCCGAGATGGATTATAGTCTCTTTTGGGGCGGTCATCGAAAGCATGTTTACGATGACAGGAGAATTTTTTTGGGATCACGTCACTAAATTGATGGCGTCCATGGTGTTTAACTGGGGATGAGGGGGAGGGGCTTTTTATTACTCACCGTATGCGTGACTAGCCAGGCACGCGAGGACGACGACGGCCACGGCAAACGGCGGTTGGATTCTGCATCGTTGCGAAGTACCGACGGCGACTCTTCCCATAATTCCTACACTCCTCCCTCCCGCGTCCCACTCCAACTGTTTCGCCGCCGTCTTCTTCTTCCTTCGCCCAATACCGCTTCCTTCCCCCTCAGTACTCTCTTCCACTCCCACAAATCCCCAAATAGATGCTTCAAAAAAAAACTCTCTCTCTCCTAGAGCTTCTGTTCCCTCCCCTTAATTTCTCCCGAGTCAACGTTTGCCGACACGGTGGAGACTATTTTCCCAACCTTTTCTTCTTTCCCACCTATTTAATTCCCACTCTTTCCCGGTAGGCGATCGCGAATCCTTTTCGTTTTGACGCGGCGTCTCAGGGATTTCTTTTCACGCTTCCGCCAGGGAAGGATGCGAATGGACGGGGCGACGGGAAAAGGAGGTAAAAGGGACTGGGATGAAAATTACCTAGAACAATAGAGCGGAACTTTTTCCTGAAACGTACCCCACGAGGAAGTCGGTGGGATTTGTATGGCAAGATTTTTTTTACCTCTCAAAGAAGGTGTGATCAAATATTTCGTGGAAAGTTTCCTCTGATGGAGGGAATCTTCTCCTAGGGCCCACGTATTCGAAAATGAGAAGCCCGACGGGGTTCGGTCGTAAGAAACCGGAGGAGAAGTATTCGTAGGGTATTGCACCAAGGGTATAAACCGTGAGTTTTCTCGGGTGGGCGGTCTTCTTCGGAACACACGAGGGGATAGGGATGCCGAGCGGTGTCCGCGGGCCGGTGGCAAGGCGTGAGCCTCCTTGGGTGGGAGAGCGCGCGGGTGGGGGAACGGAGTTCGGTCCACAGGTGAGAGAGGGCTTGCGTGTGATGGGATTTAAGTCTCTCTCCTCGATCCCTCAGGAGCTGGCGGGGGTTTGAGAGAGTTGAGACGGAGGTTTCGGGGGCGGCGAAAACGAATCGGAGGATGAGCCAGGCGTGAGCGCGCCCGAGAGCGGAGTAAGGGTTTTCTTTCCGAACGGGAGGTCCGGAGATGAGTGGCGCCTTGCTCCGCTCGGTACCGCGGCTTTATAGGATGTGCCCAGAGGAAGAGCAAGCGCCGTAATAGCGCGGGGAGGACCGTCGCGAAAGGGGGAGGGGAAGGGTACAGGAGGAACGGAAGGGGGCGTGTTGAGGAGTGGGGGTGGGTGTGTGTGTGTGTGTGTATGGGGGAGTGGGGTGGAGGAGTGCGAGAGGTGTGTGGAGGGATTTTGGATGGACGTGGGGGGGGCGGGGTAAATGGAAGAGTGGGAGAGGTGGATGAGTGGAGTGGGCGAATGAGAGGGGTGCAGTGCGTGAGAGGGCCTGCGGGGGCGGGCTGGTGGTGAGGCATGAAGTGGGGGTGTGCGGAATGAATTGTGAGAGAGCACGAAGTTTGTATTGGGAGGATTTGACGGGAGGGTGTGGGAAGAGGAACGGAGAACGGGGGGGGCGGTCGGAGGAGAAGTGGGAAATTACGGTGGGTGAGGTGCGGGGGGAAGCGGGAGTTAACCCACTAAGGATGTTAGAGCGGAGTCGGGGGGGGGATTTCAGGAGAAGTGGAATGGGGGTGGGGGAGTGATTCGCGTGGTTGGCTGAGTGAATGGCAGCCTAGGGGGTGGGGGATGCGTCGCTGGTTTGTGTTGTGGAGTGGGAGTGTGAGGCACGTTGTTGGATGTGCTGGTATTGGTTGGGTGTTATTGTTTGAGCGTGGGAGGAGGAGTTGTGGGATATTTCCCCGAAAAACCGTTAGTTTTGGCGGAAGCGTGCTGCAGTCGTGAAATTTGTCATTGCAGAACCACATCGCATAGTTTAAGGAATAAATCTTAATGCCATTCGGATAGCACAACATCTGAACCTCGCAATCGAGGAAAAAATTCTCTTTATCCTTCTTGGTGCGATAACCCGAAGACAAAGTCTTGAGCAATGAAAAACTCCTCACAACGGAGACAAACATTTTGAAAGCTTAGTGCGGAGTTTGAAAAGTACGTTGTGGGTCGTAAAATTTTGTCGGCTATCGAAAAGAGGTCGCCCGTTAGTTGATTATAAAACTCCTGGTAGGATTAATTTAGGAAGGCGCGCGATCGCTGTGATAATTATGGTCATTAAGAGTGAGTTGATCATTAGTTTATGCCGGAAGTTAGGGTTTGGGCAGCACATTGGCACGTCACAATTAAACCCGTAATTCGACGGACGCTACATTTCTTTCAAGTTTTTTTTCCCGTGCAGCTCTATATGAAATTTGAAGACCACCGGAAAACTTTTCATTAAGGCAAGTCGAAGAAAAGAATGTGAACCGCCAAATTCACACCCTATGGATATCTTACAGCTATTTACATATACTTATGTTGTAAAATATTACGCGGCGTAGTACTTTTACACCGAAAAATTATCATTGGAAATTAAATGCTGACATTTGAAATTGGCCTAGGATCAACTTTGTGATTAACATTGTGTTTCTCTAGATTCATTTTGTTTAACTATTCATAAATTATGAAATTAATTGAGTCAATCGTCTTCATAAATTTCATGCTCTAAAAATTTTTCGTAAAATAAAAAAAATGAGCTGTAACAACAGTTTCTGTCATTAATAAATGAAAACATAAAGCAAGTTTCGACAATGAAGTGAAATGCGTTGTTTTTTGCAGAGAAATAATTATAAATAACAACAGCTTAAAGTAATATTTTACATATACTCGTTCTCAGAAGAATTTTCCAAGTAATTTACCATCTTGACAATGCCTTTCTTAGCAATTTACTTAAGGAAGTTTTAGGTACCCGAATAATATAAAATGCTCGAAAATTTCGATTGAGTAACTTGAAATTCGTAGTGTCAAATTCCAAATATCATTAAATGATATTCATAGAGTAAAATTATCAAAATTAATGCCATTTATATGACGATATCAGCATGTAAGTCATTTCTATCGTTATGTATGAATGAAGCTCTAATCTATCACAATATATTTAGTCAAGTTTTATAGTCTCTGCAACTTGTTCAATAGGTTGATAAACATTTCTCTAATTACAGCATCTTAGTTCCGTCGTTGAAATTTTCTTCTGGAGAATCATGATGTTTTTCCTGGAAAACTACAGGTATTATATAAAATGACGGGAAATCATGAATTCAGGATTCTCATTTATGGTCATCATTGAGTAAAACAATGGCGTTGTAGTTTTCCAAATTATCTCTGATATCGTGTGCTGTAATGCTTCATTATTTGTAACCAAGCAATTAATAATGACTGCTCTTGTGCAAAGATTCCATGACTGAAGCCCAAGTCTCATTTCATGTTTTATAATTTTACACTGTCATGAATTGGCGTCACTTAGAGAATACTTTTCATTATACGTATTCTTGCTTCTCCAGTCGGACATTAATTAATTTCTGATCTGACTTTTATGTGACAGTACCCATTAGATCGAATTCATTACATTTTACTTGATCTGCAGACGCATACCACGTACAAGGCTATCGACAACGATCAACGTTTTAGTATTTAATTTTAAATATTTTGAATAATTTCAATTTAATTTTAAACTTTTGATCTATCATTTGTAATTTATAATTAGTAGTTAGATGCTTGACGTGGGTGTAATCCAATTTGAGATAGGCTTAGTATTTTTTGTGGGCACGCAACGTTTTAATACGTACATGAAATTTAGTTGCATAATGGATCGAATTTAACGTTGAATAAAGGAAGTATTTTGCGTTTAAGTGCCGAGTCTTTTGTATAAGTTACATTTCGTGACAATAGCTGTAAGGTCATCAAAGTCTGTATTCCTTTAACCGTTTATCTTTTGTAATGTCTCATAATTAAAAAAAGAAGAAATTAAATTGTGTCTGGATGACTACTCGTAAAGAATTTACTCTGGCTTTTTTCGCCCAATGGTTATGTGATTAGAATATATTTTATCGAATATATTTTATAGAATATATTTTGATAATACTAAGTATTCTATAAATTGTTTTCCGCCAAATGTCTTTGACAGTGCGTTGTGAAGGCTGAGTGATTGGAATAGGTTTCTTCACACCGTCGAAACTTCCACTTTGCTTATTCCCTCTTTATTTTCTTGCGATCTTGGAAAACGATGAGAAAGGTCCCATCGGAAGTAGAAGTAATGGAACAGTAAAAGGAGAGGGAGATGAGAAATGGACTGGTGATTACTTTTTCTTACTTTGGCATCTCAAGGTCACCGTACGTAGCAAATGCAAAACGAATTGGTTCGATATAAAGTTGGTAGTAACTTTTTTGTGAGTACTATAATATTATATAATTTAGTATATAAATAGTGGTTACTTAACTAATGGGCAAATGTTTTCATAAACTTCTAAGATATCGTAGGGAATGTCACAGAATTTTGAAATGTTTTGTCTTCTTCATGGACATTTTCTTTTTTTCCTGATATCATGAAGTGACTAATTTCGTAATTATTAGACTTTAAAGCCATATTAAATACTTCTTTATTCGTGATGAACTACAGTTATTCCAATATTAATATGTATACAACCATTGTGGACAAATTAATAATATAAGTGTGCTATTTCAGTGGAGTGCATTATATTGGCCAGGGCTGTGTGCAGCAGTTGGCTGTAGTTATTGCTTCATTAATATTGAACTCGTGACGTTTTGAAGGCAATGAGAAAAAAATTCACCCATCTGCAATTTTTTGCCATGCATGAAAAAGAATGGGATCCTCGTTATCTCATCTGTCCCGTAGCAGATACTTTCAAAATGAAAAGAATAACTTTTTTAACCTTCATCTAGTAAGGGAAATAGCGGCGAGTGCATGAGGAGATGGGCAGGTTACTTTCACGAAGGATATTTTTCCGAATGTAACATGTGTGGCTGTTGCTGCGAAAAAAATAGATCCCGCTCGATGCACGGGCATGTGAAAATCATCTTGAATTTTTTGTCGTATACTGAAGCAAAATCTCGTACGGAATGTTTTTTAAGGGAACCATGCAGTCTTGTTACAAGAACACTGACAGTCAACGTAGCGCCTTCATTAGAAGTTTTAGGTCATGGGAAGTCGTTAAGTAATTGCACATGATGGTAAACTTATTTTTTTTTTGGAAAATGAGCATTCGTTTTTTTATGAAAATCTCGTTTTTTGGTGTTTAAGAATCTTTATTTTTAGTGTGTCCGTAAGTCACAAGGAATGAATAATCAATGTTCGTGCGGAATTTAAACTTAACAAAAAGTTTTCTGAAGCTTCTCGATCTGCTCTTTTAATTAGGAGAAAAAACCTTTCTTCCAGTGGTAACATCAAGGTTGTAAACTACTTGGAATTACCTAGAATCGCCTTCTCTGATGATTTAATATCCATTTCAATATCCATTCCGAATTTTAAAATACACCTATTAAATATCTTGGGCATCGCTTCCACCTTTTTAAGTTGATTTTAGAACGCAAATTTTTCCTAATTGACAAGTAATCTCTTTCCTGGGAAGGAGGCTATCAATTTCGTCAGAGATTGTAGGTAGAACCTGGCTTGCTAGTGCTCCCCCGCCTAACATACACTGCATTTAATTTCAAGTGTTAGTCTTCCGGGGTATTTTTACGGTACGATGTAATTAATTCGAACCCCTTTTGTTTACTCTGTTTTGTCAACACTTTACGGGGATAGCGATTGAAGACCTGGTGGTCAGGGCAAGGTATTAGTTTGCTAGGGTTCGTTTCACGGTATAGAGATTGGATGGGATAAAGAAACCTTTGCTTCTCAAAAGACTTCAGCAAATGAATTTCGCTCAGCATACTGGTCTTAATCGCGGATTAAAATGTGATAACAGCTATTGGTGTTAACATAAGACATTGTCTGTATTAGACACGAACCCATACTCGTGTTCATGCATACATTTCAGAGGAAAGAGAAAAATAATTTCGTTAATGAAAAGGTGTTTAGTGGTAAAGAAAAATTACGTTCATTTTTTATATTCCTTCCGGAAATATGACGCGGATTGACCCACATACCCAAGTAGCTCTTCATAGATTAATATGTCTTCTCTATTTATTCGACTAAAGTCAAAATAATTTAAATTATATTAAAATGACATTGTTTCCGGATAAACGAATATAAAAGAAGGCATATTGTAGAATAACGTATCGATTATAATTATATATAGTATTTCTATTGTAATATTTTATAATTTTACCTTGCATACCATTTATATTTTATATTTTTTAAAGTTAAAAGTGTTTATTACAACCAAAGAATCAAAAATATTTGTAAATTATAAGGAATTTTATCCATTGGGAATATGGCGCTGCGTTAAACTACCGTGTACGAGTCAGTAAGAACAAACTCGAAATTAATGTTTTAATAATTAGTTATTAATGTCATTGTTTCCGGCCATGCCTCACCTCTCATTTCTCCCCTATTCGGCAGAGACAAGGCTGACGATGGCTGTCGCCAATCGTGACCAAAACTTAAGATTACGTCTGTTCTTCTGTTTCTCAATTTACTTTGTTGAGTTCCAATTTTGAGAAGTAATATTAACACAAAAAACAAATACAGTGGTTGTCCAAATTAATTACATTTAAATCACATAATTACGTGTGTATCTTATTTTTCGAAAAGGTGTATGATAGAGTGAATTGGGTAAAATCAATGAATATATTGTAGAAAATACGATGGGAACCTGAGACGCAAACTGTACATGTCTCAGACGGCTCAGGTGCAAGTGAGGGATGGGTATTGTTAGGGATGGGCAGTGTTAGCAGGAGGTATAGGTAGGGTTGTCAGTTATCACCTGTGGTTTTCAAAGTATATATGGAGAAAATGATTGAAGAAGCATGGGGAGAACTGGAGATAGGAATGAAAGTCGGCGGAGAATACGTAAAATCAGTTGGATTTGCTGATGTACAAGCTATAGTTTGTCAGTCAGCCAAGGGATTGCAATCATTCCTGAGTGAATTGAAAATTCAGTGAGATAGATATTGGGTTAAAAATCAATCTAAATAAAGCAAACGTTATTAGATTTTCCAGAGAGAAAAAGGCTGTGCTAAACATTTAAATAGGAGGGCAAAAACAAGAGCAGGTAGAATAGTTTACGTATCTCGGAAGTGTTTAGGACCAACGCTGTCAAAGTAGTAGGGACGTAAGGAGAAGAATTGCGCTAGGCAAAGATGCTATCACGAGGAGTAAGGAGTTGATGACAGGGGCATTGAGTATGGATATTAAGAAAAAACTCGTGAAAACTAATGGAGCGTAGCTATGCACGGTGCGGAAACGTGGTCATTGAAGCAGGAGAATAGACGTAGATTGGAGGCTTTTGAAATGTGCTTGTGGAGGTGAAATGGACCGAAAGGAAAACAAATGAGGAAGTACCAGGGATGGTGGGTGAGGAGAGGGGTTTATTGAGAGAAATCCTATGGAGGCAGGAAAATGGACGAAAGGCGTATTGAGCGGTAGTGGAATGTTGAAGAAGGTAATAGAGGGGAGAATTTTGAGCAAGCAAGGAAAGGATAGGAACAGAATAGGGATATTGAACGGGATGAAGGGAGGAAGGATGTACACAGAGATGAAGAAGGACTTGATGTATAGTAGGTTACTGGATTGTGTTTTATTAGGAGTCACAAAATATTTATTTGGTAGTTGTGTCAATCCAAAATACCTACCTTTAATAATAATTTGGTTATTATTAAGGAAAATTCAAATTTGCTAGAATTCATCGTTGATTGATAAATTGAAATATATTTATGAAAAACATCTACCGCTGAGATTTGGCACTCTTAAATATTTCAACTCCCTTTCATTCGGTGTTAATGGATTTTAATAATTGTGCTAATTTCCATTTTTAATTTATATAACTCGGTCTCTAGTAAAATGAATAGATTGTAAACATTTTCTGTGCGTGTGTGTGAGGTTGTATGTACCATATGTTGCTATGAATTGAAATTGGGGATTAAGTTTTTATGTATAGGTAATTAGATAGGCCCGTCTCAAGTAAAAGTTTGGGAAGGATTTAAATTATTTACGTTAATAATCCCCTCCACGGGTGTTATTATTCATGTTATTACTCCAAAATACAACGCGGAGTGGAGCCTCATTTACTTCTTTTTAGCCAAGAGATGTAGTAGGATAAATTATATATGCATGTAAATGTATACACATTTATATATCCATATATATACTTAATTACACAACCACTTCTATTACATAACATATCAATTCTATTACATACAGACATATGTTACTATGACTTCCACTGACTATAGTACTAAATAATTAAGCCACATAATTCAACGTAGTTAGTTTCTTAAATATTGCAAAATTGAATTTTACATATTTTTGTTAAATGATCCCTAATCGAGGGGATAAAAGCCTAGCTATGATGCATGTAGCCAATTTGTTTAAGGCAGCCCAAATCTTTCATTTAATGAGACCGTTGGAGGATTTATGTTTCGCCGGAATTATCACAGTGGACACCCACCATGGCAATCTATTTCCGTTGCTTCATAAGTTTCTTTGAATGACTTATGATGAGGAGAAATATGACGATAAACACTTTGAATGCGTACTACGAAGTTTGAAGCGCTCACAGAAGAATTTAAGGAATAGTTTATGCCTATTAAAAAAAATTAAATCCTTTTACCTCAAAAATTAGAACATTTATTTCTTGGTTCAATATCGCGTTGTTACACAATGCTTATAAATTACTCAACCTAATTGCTACGTAGTTATTGCCTTGAATTTTTAATCTTGGAAGCATTATATGAGCAATGTATAATTTATTTGAATTTCTTAATCGTAATGAGAGAATGCAATTGAACTAATGCCTCTAATCCGTTTCCATACTCTAGTGAATAATTTATATGGTGAAGGGTTGACTTCTTTACAAATGATTATATAATTATTTTCAACTCGTAAATACAAATCTCGGTGCAACAATGTCAGAGTTTCAATATCATTTGCGTTGACCGGAATAGATTTTGGCGATGATTTTTACACTCTGGAATTGTTGCATTGAAATACATATTAGCGGATGATTCTGTTAAACGTTGCTGTTGCGGCATCTTCCGCAGCTTCTTGGAACAAATCTCGGTGTTTACTGCAGTATTTACCCATTTCTCGCCGAGGATTTAATCGTTCATGTGTCCCTCCTAACCCTTTAGCTACTCTCTTGCTATCTCGACAGATTTCCGAGGGCCAAAGTAAAGTATATGCAATATCCACGCCCGAGATGGGAATGAGTGCTCAAATTTTTCAAGAAAAATTGAATTAGCAATGAACATGAAATTGTTTAAATTTTCTTGAAATTTTAAATATTAAAAATTGCAGTCGTTTACGTTTCCATAGACTGGATAAAAAAATGAAAATCGTGATTTTCATCATTTTATAGACACTTTGTTCGTGGTATCATTGACCATAATTTTCTTGTACCGGAAAATTTGTAATTTGTACCCTTAAATGTTAAAAAATTAGATAATTATTGTGTTGAATTACACCTCAGTGTAATTATTTCAAAGCCAAAAGAGTGTCACACGCATGGTACTTAACATTTTAATTAAAAGGTGTGGCTGCCTCAGGCTATTAGTTCTTCTTCCGAGATTCTTACCTTTCATCTCTTAATACAAAACCAAAACGTGAACTGCAAGCTTTCTGTGCGATAGATTCTTATAGATAGGTTTTATTACTATCGTAAGAACCGCCATCTACAGGTCTCCTTTCTGGAGATCAATGGTTGGCACTTTGTTAAACTTTCGAGCATTGAATTCCTTACTAAAACCATTTTTGTATTACCTTTGATTGTGGCACTTGTTCTGAAGCGACTCAGTATGACTCTTGGTCACAGCCTTGGGGAGTTGACCAAGTTCACCATTGATGACATTTGACAATTCACTTAATGAAATGTTTTAGTTCTTTTACCTAGTTTATAAATAAGCATCGTGTGACTCGACATTAATCATTAATCGACTGTCGGACACCTAACCATATTTTTTTGTAATTATAATGATTGCTAATTTTGTTATTAACGACAATCAACTTAATAGTTGACTCGTTTGTAATATAATACATGCAGTATATTATGTTCTTTCTTATTTTATTTAATTAGGCACGTAAAATGTAAGGAATCAATTTCAGCCATCCGAAGACTCTGAAATCTCAACTAGGGTAGATATCACTATTAATATGAATGCTCCTGGTTAGGGAAATAATTAGGATCCGGATTTGTTGGTATACGAATATCAGGTCGTTCTCTTCAGATTATATGATTGGTGAAATTCGGGTGTCATAATCATCCGGATCCAATGTCCAGATCTAAGACCTGATTTTGATTTCAAGTTATTCAGGGGAATCCGGATCCGGGATTCGTTGTTAATGTTGTCGGTCAAATTTGACTGGGAGCGCAGTTATGGCCCACCAAATAATTAATATAGTTCTAACGTGGAGTTAATTAATACTTATGCAACCATTGAATTTTAATATGCGGAAGATCACTGCGGTGCTAAATTTACCTAGTAGAGTGAAGGTCTTGAAAAAATCAATTTCGATATTCAGCGGGAAAATACATTTTTAGGACACCGGGAGATTTTTGATTCTTGTGTCTTTGATATAATTGTTGAAACTTTTCAAAAGTGTCAGAATTCATATTTCCACCAGAAAACATTTTATGATTAATATAATATAAACACAGTATTCAACCCGAAGGTCGGTTTGGTAGTTGATGGTGGAGTTCACCCAGTACTAAGCCCTATACGGCGTATGAATATTCACACATCAGGTATCAGGGTAGGGGGGGGGCAGTTACTTTCCCTGTGCCGGTTATGGTTTCTCAGGAAGATCTGGTATCCGAAAAATTACATAGCCTGGGTGGAGCTGCAGGTGCCCAGAGAGGCTTGCCCGGGAATCTAACCCGGGACCCTCCGGTCAGTAGTCCAACGCTCTACCCACTGGACCACCGCGACCCACTAATATTACATACAAATACATATATTTATATCAGATTTCGAAAAGACGTTTGATGAGTAAATGTCGTGTACTAATGAACGTGTTATAGAAGACATGAGTAGATAGAAGAGGTAGACATCTTATACGCAGCTTGTCAAAAACTGTTCAGGTGTCTGTGGCAGGATAGTCGAGAGGGACAGTTTTAGGAAAAAGGAGGAGTGAGAGAGCCCATTATCGCCCGCTCTTTTCAACGTGCATGAGCGAAATTGTACACGAGCCCTAGGAACTAAATATAAAGAGTCGTTCGGGAATCCATAAAATCATTTAGGCTTGCGGATGATCAAGCTTTAGTTAGCCAGTCAGCCAGTTGACTACAATCGGTGATGAGTGCATCAGAAAATTATTGTGATAGGTATGTATTGAGAACCAATATAAAAAAAAGCAAAGGTTATGAATCTTTCCAGACGGAGGAAGGATAAGTTAAGCGTTAGCATTCGTTGGGAGGTCATCAACTATTGTTTGCCTCTCTTGAGAGTGTTTTGGATCAAAATGGTCCAAATAGTGGAGACATAAAAGTTGAGCAGGCAAGTAAGTTTTCGCAAGCAGAAATAGATTGAGACTTTTGAAATGTGGTTTGGAGAAGGATAGAAAGGTTAACTGGGCAGAATAAAAAATGAAGATGTACTAGGCATGGCGAAGGTGGGGAATGCCGTTGACAAAGATCCAAAGGAAACAAGAAAAGTGGATATGGGGCGTATAAATTAGCAATGAATGCTGAGGACTTATGAAAGAGAGGACGTTAGGCAAGAGAGTTAGGAAAGGAAAAAGATAGGCATTTTGGATGGAATGAAAGAAGGATGGAAGAATGGGTAGTTAAAGAACATTTTAATGTGGTGTAATGTCAGGCTCTATCTTGGAAGACGAAGCGATGATCAGTCTGTGTCCACCTAAAACCTGATTCAAAAGGTGAAATACCATTACTAATCGCATAAAAGTGTTAAACCATTCCGCACCACATTATCAAACGTTCTTCGGCTGTCGCCCATTTCGACCATAATCACACTCCCTACTTCCCTTTGGGAGAGTACAACTTATTCGAAATTGTTTACCAATGCTACCATTGGTCGCAACCGGAAAGGATAGCAGAATCGTGATGAATATACTCTATTTCAGGATATTAACGGCCGAGATATTTCCTCGGGAATTACGACCGATTTTGAAATTTTTCACGACGCACACCTTTAACTATTGCTGCCATGGCCCTTCGATGTGATCGCGTGGATATTTTTCAGGAATTCACGGCATTAAGGTTTTTCCCGACGATTCACGACCATTGCAGATCAAATTTTTATTTCAAGAAAAAGAAATCCCGGTCAAGGCGAATGATTTTTACTCTCTGAAATTGTTGCATTACAAATTTTTATTTGATTCTTTACCAATGAAAAAATCACCAGCAATTCATTTTTCTAATTTTTAGCAGCATTCCATAACGAATATATTGATAAATGGGGGCACGTGATAGTCCAGAGGTAGAGAATTAAAATACTGAACGGAGGACCCGATTTTAACTCCCCGGTACGCCTCTGGGCTCCCGCAGTTTCTTTTTTGGGATTTTACAGGCAACTAGAACTTTCTGGAAAGTCATAGGAGGCACAGGGAATGGAATTCGCCTCATACCCTGACGTGTGAATTTCATACGACTAAACATTTAGAATTACTTAATTTTGATGTCGTATACTTAGTGTGTAAACATCCTTTCCAAACACTATGGCCAAACAGCGGTGGCGGGCAGTTACTTTGTAGATAAATAGAAACTGAGGGTGCCATGCGGTGTCAACCGGAGCCGAACCCAGCCCCTGCAATCAGCAGCACAGAGCGTGGAGCACAGAGTTGGAACGACGGAAGTATGGAATCCGAATTTTAACTTGCAATACAACTTCTGATTATGGCAAATCAATCAATGGTTGCATTGAACAGTTTACCGTAGCACCATGTAGCTCTAATCATGCAACCAACTATGTTTAGCTTGTTGAAGAGTGATGCCATCTTCATGTTGACGTCGGCAACATTTCCGACAACCCTCGTATTCCATTCGCTATCCGTACCTACGTATGTATTCCGAGGCATAGACAGGTTCCGGATAAGTCGTCTAATCTTCCAGTGGACTACATAATGTAAAATTTTCATTAAATGTGCTCAGTTTACTCTATAAAATGCCTTCTCAAAACTCACTTTCATACTTTATGTTCAAAAAACATTCATTGTGATAAATGGTTGAGTTAACTGGATTATTCATTAGTGCTTTTTGCATGACACCATCACTGAAAGTACTAAATAGGCTGTTCCACTTTGGTCAGACGCCTTTTTCAGCCACCTGCCTGAGGAACAGTCGCTGCGTCGACTTTATGTCATTTAGCTCTTACCCTTCAATAAAAATGTCATTGCTCCCGCAGCTTTATGGGTCACAGGAACACGCAAGCTCAACCACCACGTGGTCAGAGTTGTAGTCCATGAGGAGGACCAAGCATATACACTTACTCCATATCACCACTGAACTGAGTGTAACTACTTCTTATGGCCAATTTCACCAATTTGTTTTTATGAATCATCAATCGTCTATCAAATCGAATAGAACGTATTATGAATTAAAGCCCTATTAACCCATCGTCATGTATACAAGTTCAATGTCAGTGCCATATATTAGCTACAAGTGCCTAACGTTTTTTATGGGAGACCCTACGAAGGCCTTTCAAAAAAAACTTCAGACAGAAATTGTTTAAATGTTGTTTGCTTGACTTAATTTGCATTTTTTTTATTTTCACTCTGCGTTATAATATATTGAGTACTGCATAATCGTTTCATTAATATAAATCACCATAGTTCTGATTTTGGTGAAGTGGTTTGGAAAATGTCTTCAGCTAAATTTCGTATATTTTTGTATACATTTCATCGACATGATTATTCCCTTTTCCAGGCTACCACAAAATTTCCTGTCCTCGTCATTGACTCACTTCCTCTCTTCACATCCTAATAAGTGCTCATTATCGTAGCCACTCTCATGGTGACTTTCTGTCTCATCGATTTAAAGGAAAATCACCAATGATATCATTTTATCTTCCGTTTCTTCTATTAGTTTCATTATTCTTTCTTGAATGTGTAACACTATAGTTTCTCTTAGTGAATAGCGCTAGACATACCTGTAATGTGCAATCAGTTCGGGATATCCCGCTGCATATTGAGCATTTTTTGTGAACTACCGTTTCTTTCATACTACTGAGGATGCTGCTATGATTGCAACTTGTGAAATACTCGTATCAATATGGATTTAGAATGTTATGCTTATTCGAGGTCTGTCCAATAAATACGCGAGCTGAGGCCATAAAAACTTTGTTTTGCAAAATTTAGCCTACATTGATTTTGTTCCCTTCAAAGTAATCTCCATTCGTTGCTATGAACTTATTACATCTTCTTTTCCACTGCTTAAAGCACCCTTGGAAATCCACGGCAGTGAGGTTTTTTAGCTTTCAAGTCGTTTCTTGCTTTATTGTCCACATCTTCCCAGTGATGACCCCGCATCACATTTTTGCATTTTAGGAATAGGAAAAAGTCACTGGGGGTGATATCTGGCGAATAAGGAGGATATTCAAGGATGATGATTGAATTTTTTGCCAGAAACTGGCGAACAATCAATGGTGAATGTGCAGGTACATTGTCATGGTGGAGGATCCATCCATCATGTTTGGTTAAAGTATTGTGCACTGTTGATTTTCCGCAATTCAGTTCATCATCATTCGGACAATTTTTCGACGATCGGTAAGGACAAGGGACCACACACGATCAATGTTGTCATCAACACAGGTAGTTGAAGGTGGTCCCGCCTTTGCTTCATCCGTGGTGTCTTGTCGGCCATCTTTAAAATGCTTAATCCACTTGAAAATGGATGTTTTCTTCAGAGCATTATTGCTGTAAACAGCTGTCAATATTTCAGTAATTTCTTGATAACTTTTACCGCACTTCACCAAAAAACTTGATGTTGATTCGTTGCTCCGTGATTTCGTCAATTTCCACCTCCGTCCAACAGTAAAAACAGGGGCAATATAAACTAACATAACTGGCACCATACGCACAGCTCGACGATCCGCCAAGTACATACGGCTCATTGGGTCTCAGGAAACTAGCGCCGCTATTTGGCGGGCTATAGTCCGCGTCGTAGTCTCTAGATTGCACCAGTTCGCGCATTTATTGCACGGACCACACTTTTAAATGAAAAACCTACTAGCTTAATGGCTATTAAAAGACTTACATATATTAGCCTTGAGTGCTTGTGTCTTTAATGAAGTCCGGTCACAACCGGAAGTTATATTCAAGTTTTAAACGTTAATGCTGCTCAAAAGTAACAGGCAAGAATGGAATTAACTTGAAGATTTTCAGAAAAAAGCTTGGATTTTTTCAAAATGAAGAAAAATGGGAATGGTAGGAATGGAAAGCATACATTAAGCTTATCACATTAAAGGTGTGTAGTATTGTTTGAAGCTCAACTATCTGCGAAATATCTTCCCTTTATAGGAATTATATGAGCATTGATGTTGGGAAAAAAACAAGTGCATGTTTGATGATGGAAAAGTAGACGACACCAACAGGGAATTATTTTCCCTCGTTTTCTGTCCTGTTGCTTGTTTATAAAATCATGACCATTTGATGTTTGTCTAAGAATACGGCTTGTGCAGGAGGAACTTTGGTGACATGACAACGGTCAAAGATTTTCTTGCAAAAAGAGACAAGAATTGTATAGTTTCTAAAAACAAAAAAAAATAATAAAATTCTAACAGAGTTCCTTTCAAAACACTCTAAAACCAAAAATACTACCACCACTTGAGTAGAAAAAGTTTTCATTTGGAAAAAGTTATGCATTTTATAAACAATTGACGTTCTCCATTCAGGGTTAAGATGTTAGAAGTCAAATTTCTTTTATTTTATTTCATAAAAAACTAAGTCAATTGTATCTTTGATAATATGTGATGGAATATTTTTCAGTTTCAACATTGATTTCAAATATGTGGCGAATTTATTTGGCGCCCAGCCGGTATTAATCTAATACTAGGTGCATTTTCATGCGTAATGTTCGTCTAGAATAACTAAGAAGGATAACCATTTAGCTTTCCTGTACGCATATATAGTATTGCTTGTTCTTAGTTCTGAAATAATGCACATTTAGAGAGCTTAGGGTTCACAGTTTTACCAATAATTGATTTCACTATCCAAAAACCTCTTTCTTGTGTACCAAAGCTGATTTCACCAACACACAGAGAAGATCAAGGAGTAGCTCGTACTAGTTTTTTTTTTAATGAATTAATACATAACACATTCATCATTTTTCCTGTAAAAATTACCACTGGTTCATTTTTTTAATAACGGCTTTCTGGCTTTTGTCTCTAAGAACGTTTGATTGGATTAGAAATTTAGAGTAGCATCGAATTGTTAGTCAAGAGTTTAAATCCCATATGGCCAGTTTCTACAGCCATTATTTTTTTTTCTTTTTTAGCAAACAATATAAAAAATATACTGGCTTAGTTTAACAAATTAACAAGGGTGGTCTGAAAAGTTTCCGACATAACAGAGACCCCAGACATTTTTCTGAGTCGGAAACTTTTCAGACCACCCTTGTTAATTTGTTAAACTAAGCCAGTATATTTTTTATATTGTTTGCTAAAAAAGAAAAAAAATTAATGGCTGTTTTCCCCTCTAGTCCACAATTATAAACTTCGTGTGGTAATTTAAGAATTATGACTATAGTTCCGCATCATTTTTCATAGATTTTTTTACGTATTTAAGTTTCATTGTGGCTTAAAGTCAGTAAAATATTTCAAGAGGCTCCTATGTTAAATTTTCTTCGTTACACTTGGCTGTTGTAGAATCCCATTGGATTAAACTTATGAAATTTTGGCGATGAAATAGGTATATTTCGTTTCACACCATTGATTATTTTAAGTTATTTTAGGGATATTTTAACAAAGTATTTCGATACTAGGTTTGGGAGATTCAATGAAATGTGTCATAAGTGAACTGACTAAAAAACGGTAAATGTTGAAGAACTACCTCACCTACCTCACGTTTTCTTATGCTTCATCCAACATCATCCTCCATCCAATCCAATTTTATTACACTCATAGTAATTGTTTCTGCTACAGCGTTGGTTTTTGTACTACATTAAAATACTATTTGCGAATTATTCGTAAATAATCGCTAAAGTCAGAATTGATTGATGAGAATAATATTTCTAAATGTATTATATATATATATATGTATGTATATATATATATATATATATATATATATATATATATATATATGTTGTCTTAGTGTTTGTGTGTTTGTGCGTCGCCGGAGAGCGTCATTTCCAAGAATATACATATATATATATATATATATATATATATATATATATATATATATATATATATATATATATATATATATATATACTCTTGAAAATGACGCACTCCGGCGACGCACAAACACACAAACACTAGGTTAATAAATATTAAACATGCAGAAACATAAAAGAAGGACGACGGCCGTGCCGTCGAAACGTAAATATCTACCGTAAGTGTCCTTCTTTTATGTTTCTGTATGTTTAATATTTATTAACCTAGTGTTTATATATATATATAATATAGTATATACATTGTTTTTATTTTACATATGACTCTCAACGAGTCCTTCTGTAGCTTCATTTCGAAGAGTTTATCAGAGATCGGGAGTTGGGTGTAATTTTGAGAAATCCAATGAACTTCGAATCTATGGTTATTTTTAGTGTGTAAGAGTAAGGACAGCGATATCTTGATCCATATGCGTTAGCAATTGACTTTGGCGGAATTTTTTATCCCTTCGTTGACCCTGAACTATTAAATATCATTAGCAAAATATAAGTTGGTTTTCTAACGGTTTAATTCCAACAAAATTGATATTTTATTCGATGGAATCGGGACAAGTGTTTCTTACTTTTTGTTAATTAGATAGCAACTATCATTGATATGGTTGGCATAATTCGAGTTTTTTTTGTACCTGCTATTCTCTGCAAACATGTCTCAGAGTGGCAGCCATTAAAATTTGTGTGTATATTCATACGCTTACACGAACGCATATAGAGCGATGAACTTTG
Source organism: Hetaerina titia (assembly GCA_037158775.1). NCBI lineage: Eukaryota > Metazoa > Arthropoda > Insecta > Odonata > Calopterygidae > Hetaerina > Hetaerina titia. Next base: position 84,435,415 of record CM073769.1, on the reverse strand, counting down.
ATTGAACTTATGGAAAGTTAAATACTTGGTGTAGAGGTGAAGATGATAAGGAGAGCAGACTGGATATTGAAGTTATTAAGAAAAAACGACGATATCTGATGAAATGGTCATGAAAAAAATCAATGGCGCACTGAGTCATGGGCGAGCTCTCCAAATTATGGGGTATGTTTGAAGGATGAGCGAGGAAATATGGCCAAGAGCTCTGTTTGAATGGTCGCCAATAGGATGATGATGTGGTGGATGGTCTAGGAGAACATGGCAAGGAGAAATAGCCTGAATAATGAGGAATCAAGGCTTGGAAGAGGAACTTTGTAATGGCCCAGATGGCTGAAGTCCGAGACTACTGTGTAATCGCTAAAAAGGAGAAAGACCCTTAAATGTGTGTAATATATACATTACTCCAGAAATTGCAAATTTCAAATGAAAGTACTACCACTCCTTAAATGAAACCTAATATTTTATCAGAAGTTTCTTGCCACATATATTAATAAATAAACCTTCATTTAAGTTTACAGACATTCTAAATGAATATTTTTTCAATTTTTATAAGATCACTAATTTTGTACAAACATATTTGGTGTAGAAATTTCTTAATGTTATGTTTATCATTAAAACCTAAATTGCAATATATTTCATTTAACACAATGCGCTTTGGGGATTAGAGCCACGGGAATTGTAGGCCTGACCTCCTGGACACCTGGATGAGATGCATGAAGATGAATGTGGGGTTCAGGGCACTGGGATCGTGTCTTGTAATGATCAATCCAGAAATGAGCGTTAACCCTCCTATTTTGCTGATTAAGTGTCTCACCGCGCGTTCCCCGAACGAGTATATTCCTGGCTGCGTCATAGGTGTCACACACAAGCGCACTCCACATCGCACATTCATCCTTAACTCCAAGAGGGTATACGCGCTATTTTCGGCGCCGCCCTCCTCCTTATCGTTATCGTTCAGTTCTCGCTACTTGGATTGCGTATGCTTTTGTGTGAGTTTGTGTGCGAGCGTACGCGCGCGCGCGGCCTGAGTGGATGGGGTCCCTCCGTTGACTCGTGGGCGGACCTTTCCCCACTAAAAGGGCATCCCACGCCTTTCCTGCTGCGCGGAAACCTCATTCCAAGACACGTCACACTCACATACTCGTACACCCCCCAGTTTTCATAATTTTCACGCTTCTCTTTATCGCGCCTAGTTTCTTCTTCCATCCCAGACTCATCCGCACACAGAACTATGGACAGACACTCCGTAAAACCCTCCACTCGTCTGTTTTCCTTCTCCTCTATCCTCCCCGCAAATTTATCTGCCCATGGATAAGCCTCTCTCTATAATTTCTCTGAAGCTTGCTCAAAAATCCATGATGACCAGGAAATAACTATGGGATGGACACAATAATAAAAACCTGAAAACAGTGTTAATATTTACAGGGACATTAGTGGGCGTTAGAAAGAGAAATTTGATTGATTTTTTTGCCCGCCTCTGTCTTTGGAAGTACTCATATTGCAACGTATCATTGAACTTACATCACACTCACGAAAAAAATGGCCTCTATGATTTGTGTATAGAAATAGGTCAGCTTGGAAAATAAATGGGGACAATTAATATTAACACTTAACCGTATATGCATACATTTCACGCCGTTTCCTTTAGAGATAAAAAATGCCTCATTTAAACTTAGGTCATAAAATGTTATCCCCTCTATTTATTTCTTCCGGATTGCATTGCTCTGGATACTTAATTCCTCTTTTCCAAAATCATACAATGCTTTTTTTGTGCCTTAGACCGCATCTATCCTTTTTTAAGGGTTTCTTCAGCATGGTCATCCAAATTCTATTGTCTACCATTTCTGCTTTCATCATTTACTCTTCCCTCTAATTTCTCTTTGCCGATTAAAATCTCGTCTATTCTATCAATATGACTTAACCAGCGTATCGCAATTATTATTGAATTAAATTATTATAAAGCGATTTTTTTACGGTGAAAGCAATATTTTCTCCTTTAAAGGTGACTAATGTACACATGGACAGATACCAAAATCTGAAAATATAATATTTGATTCCTATGTTTCCTGCTTCTGGTTCTCTGCTCTCATCGGCCAACCTCCTCTATCCACGGACGACATCCTAATCCATTCTCCGAGTTTCCCCTTGGGGTGCTCCCTCCTACCTTTCATCCGGTCCGCCCAACCCCTCTATCATCGCTCTACCATGACCCCTTCGAAACTTTCGTCCTCCTCACTCATTCTTACACCCACGCCATGCCACGCCCCCCCCCTTCCCCAATTGGCTCTTGCGCACCCGTCCGACCGACACCCTTTGCACTTTCTCATCATCGCAGTGACATTCTCCCCTTTTCCCTTTCCCCTCGCCTTATCTCCACCTCGCCGTCCCTTTGGTTTCTAAACTGTCCTCTTGCTCATTGGAAGGGAGAAGGTGGGTAGTAATTTCTGATGTCACCTTCGTAGGTAGTTGACTAAATGTGGCGATTATTTTAATGGTTCGTATCTTACTCTTTGATTATCGTTGAGCTAGCCACGAATACCGGTCCCTTTTCCAGGAATAAGAGAGCTCATTGGGCCAAGTGCGATTCTGGCGTGCGTAACGCTGAAAAAATTGAACTCAGCTGCATCTTGTCCGCCAACCATTTAATTGTGTAGATGTATTGTCTATCGCCCATGTTGTATTTCCTCACGTGTAAATTTCTAATGATTTACTTGCGTGAATGCGGAGTAATCCAAATCCTTACCTTTTGCATTTGGGACCACTCTTATGTTTTTTATGTATGAGATGCTTGTGGTTTTAAGTTATTTTCATTGAAAGAAAAGAGGAGAAAGGAAATTAGTAAAAGTGAAATAACCATGCGGTTTAAGTTGAAACTGTGATTTGATTTAACGTAGTCTACACGCTTAACTCGATTAGGAGACTTTTCATCACTGTAGTGAAAACATTTTTCTTCTCTTTTTGAGTGGTTGCTTCAGTCAAACTCGCAAACTACTCTTCAGCGTTTCTTATTTCAATATATTGCTTTACGTATGGACAATATTTTGTTTTGAAACCAGTGGAGATAACACCAGTGGCATTTTAACTAAAAAGCAGTACAGTGATTTTTATAATTATGCACTCTACCGTTTAAGGTAGGTTTTGGATAGATATTGACTGAACAACGATAAATTTATTTTTCTCTCATAACAAAACACCACCAGAAACCTGGTACTACAATTGACACTTAAATTACACTTACTTCCTTCCTCCTCTCATTCCACTCAAACTGCCTATGCTTTATCCTCTTCTGCCTAGTTCTCGCCTGTATCGCAGGCTTCACCACCCCATTTCCAATCAGAATGTTCTGCCGCCAACTCTCCTGCCTCCATTGGATTTCTCTCAACAACCCACTCTCCTCCTCCACCATGGTTAGTGATTCTTCGTTTTTTTTCCATTCCCAATATTTTACCTTTTCCATCCTTCTCCACACCCAGATTTCAAATGCCTTCGATATACGAAACCACGCATCACATCACATTGTTACGCAGTGACTCTGCCATCGTTTACCTTCTATTGTGAAAGATTCCTTGCCTAACGCAAGTCTTTTTCTTATGCCTGCGCTAATTTGACCATTTCGGTCCAAAGCACTACTGTTCCACCTGCTCTACTTAAATAACGCCCATTGTAACACTTAATTTACATCTACATCTACGTAATACCCCGCAAGCCGCCGCAAGGGCGTGTGGCGGGAGGTGTTAGGTCACCACCCAAAAAAGGAAAAAAGAAATACCGCATTCAAAACCAACACACACATGCAAACCCCAATCCACAGCAGTGCACACATTCATCGTAACATCCCATCATGCGACGCGCATGCAAACACACATCTACCTCCCTTCACTCCACAAGCATGCAAGTACATACGCTTAACTACAACAAATAATTTTACCCTAGGATGCAGCAAGAAATTTATCACGAACGTGCAAGCTAGTTTCTAGCAAGTAGCCTGGCAAAACACCACCACCACAAGAACGTTCCACACAAAACTCTCTCCCACCCAAGGTGAGGAATCTGGCCCAACGCTGCAGGTGGGAGGAGGGCACACCCACGGAGAGGGACAAGGGATGGAAGGGGAAATTAAGGGTACCAAAAGCAGAGAAAACAATACTGTAAACAGCAATACATTACTTAATGGCATTGAGGCATTAAGCCGTTATCCTTCTAGAGAACCTCATAAATTTTCTTAGTATAACGTTAATTTGAATTTCATAGCTGTCGCAGTTGACTTTCTAATACCCTCATCATTACTTGCATCCCCTTGCTTGCTGACTTGTAGTCTTATACGTGATCGCCCAAAAGCCTGATTTTATGGATTCCCCACCAATTATCATTACTATCTCCGGTTCCTGCTAAGCCGTTCGCCATTTCCTTTATGCTTTCTTGAAAAGTACGGATGATGATGCACACCCCTGTCTTGCGCATTTAACCAACACCGACCGTTCCAACTTTCCATCCACCATTCGTACCCGAGCAGTCCAAGACTTGTACAGGATGCAGTTAAGTGGACTAACCCCTCCAATCTGCACCTATTTTCTGCACTACATTTATTGTCTCTACCAAATTTAATCAGAATGATTTAGAGACTAAACGAGGAGCAGCAGGAATGAGCAAGTGTTTTTGTGGTGAAGTAGGAGGAAAGTAAGTGAAAGGAAAAAACTTTCTAGATGTTGAAGTGACTGTTTCACTACAAATTCAAAGTTGATTTTGGGTAATGTGAGTGAGGAAATAGAATTTTACCAATTCTGTAAATGAGCTCAGAATTGATAAATAAGTATCATACTCTAAGGCCCAATATTGTTTTCATGATAGCATACTTTATGTCAATTGCAAATCGGAAAAATCGGATTTGAAGCAGAATATTCAATGGTCGTGCATATTTACATTCATGCCGTAAATTAAATACTTTATTGAAATGAAATGATTAACTTTGTAGTTCCACACACTTTATTTAGTCTTCTTCATTTTTATTCTAAATAAATTGTGTGCAATTGCAAAGTTCGTAATTTAATTTCATTTCAACATGTAGTGTAAAATCCATGAAGTTACGCCGGGGAAAAATTTCATAGTTAAAGGTTCTTTCTATGTAATCACAGCTCAAATAATAGTTTAAATAAATCACCAACTGAAAACAACAACTGCGAGAAAAGTTTATCACATACAACATCGGCTTTTACATGGCATGAACGAATATTTATGCTTAATTTGTTCGCTCATCCTCTCATCAAACTTTTTTATCTTTAATTTTAGTTCATGTGCTGCATCAGTTTAGAAAAAAAGCTCGCGTTTTATGTAATGTTTAGGTATTGGACATCTAAATATATATAGCTATTGAAAATTCTTAGAAATGTACCCTAAATATTGTTGAAATAGATGTAAATCTGGGGTAGGAATTATTAGAAGAAAGACGATTCAATGCTAGGATGTACTTACTAAAAATTTTCAGATCCGCATGTTTCAGTACCGTGGTCTCGCAGATTATTCGCACTCCAACATATATTGGTCGCTTGGATCATGTATATGAAATTCGGGAAATAGATGACAGAACTAGCAGACTCAAGGACTCCTTCCCAAGGACAATGCGGGATAGCAACTTTAGGATTATTATATAGCAAAAATGCCGCTGGCCATCCTCAGCGCGTAGGGAAAAATTAGTTCTACTCAGTTACATGCACTTTCACTGATCTCGTGTGACTTGTTGCCAAAATCCTTTCTTTCCGCATGACCTCATTAGAATGGTTTTAAATAATGTAGTGTTCTTTACAGTATTACTTGCTCTGCCTTTTCTGTTTTAAAGTTTTCCCTTTCCACCCCTCGTCTCCTTGTATGTTGCATGTCCATGTGGCCGTGGAATTTCGCTTCTTAATTTCCAAATTCTATTTTTCACGTTGTTGGATACATTTTTTACTGTATCATAAGGTGCAATTGTATGTAAGTTGATAGTATATGTATTCGCATGCGTTTAAGTTGAAAGGATTTTTATATAAATGCTTACGTCGCTGTAGGGGTGTGCAAGGATGTGTTGATTTTGCATGTGGTTTTGTTCTCGTTTTACAATACAACTAATTCGAAGTGTAAAAACCATTCACCTTGAGCGGGATTCAGACCCAGATTCCTCGATATTCATCCGTGTGCTTAAGCCAGTTAAGGTACCGAAGCGTTCTGTTACGCTCCGAAATGTAAAACGGTGTTGTATTTTGTTGTATCTATCACTGTATGTAAATGTGGAGAATATTTCTGTTCGAACAGAATTCCGTGCTAGGGGTCTTGATGTAGATGAGATATAAATTAGTCATTCGAAGAAAGCTTCTACCGTCAATTATTCATAATATCGAATCCATGGTGAATTTGTAGTATTTTAATTAGTTTAATGTCCGACCTCTGACCTTTATTTGGCTTGGGAAGAGATTGGTGTTTGATTGTATAGTGAAATATGCAAAGATTTGTCTTCAAATCTTAAAATGACATTATCCCGTCTCTTTATGGCATATCACGTACGAGCGTGGGAATTGTATGTCGATCCAGAAGATGTAATAATTTAAAATTTTACATGGACGCTGTTTGAGTGCCTTGTCTTTGAAAACTATCGCCAAATTCTAATAAGGTATTGAAAAATAGGAATTTTTTCATTTAACAAATATATTTTTTGACAAACATGTGCTCCGATCAACAGTTACATAATCTCTGTTATTATTTATTGCATTTAATTATATAAAGAAGATAAGTGATGACAGATAAATGAACTTATTGCTGCTAACTTCATCAAATTTCTGGGATTGTTTATCTAAAATCTGTTTCATGCAGAGTGAGAATATAGATATTTTATAAACAAAGACTGTCCTCATACCTCATTATTTCTTACTGCATTTTCTTTATCTGCTAAAGTTCGATGGTGTGACATCTTGTCATTTCACAAAGTAGTGATCCATTCTCCGGTTACAGAAAATATTTTCTTTGAGAAATAAATTTAAAATAAATTTAATAATATTTAAATGGAAATGACCACATTTTAACTTGAAATCAATCAGGTGCATGTGTAACTTCATTCAGTCCGTTGGGAGTATCTGTAATGAGAAAATCATCGTATTTTACCAGGGTTTATTGTATTTCACTATCATTTTTACCAGAGTCAGGACTGATATCCTCATTGGAGGGCCAAAGTAGGAATAAGAACAAAAATTGGTATGATAAACCAAGTTCATGGGCTTTAAAAGCTTACGAGCAACCGGAATCGAATCCTGACCCGATAAGGTTATTTTTTTTACGCATTCGCAAATATATGTTTGTACATTTACTAGTACAAAGAATTTAAAGATGAATGTTTTAGAATTATTATTTATATAATCAATGTACGTTGTCTCAGATTTTTTTCTTCTCTCTGATTGTAAATTTGTATGCCCGCAAACAGCGATCAACAGGGTTAGAAATAAACGTGGTATGATGCATTCTACTAAAACTTTAAAGTTACTTCCATTTGATCCGTTGAAATTTTTAGCCCAATTTTCGAAATCATGTACTTCCTGAAATTGTAATGAGTTGACAATTATAAATTCAAATCCTCTTTAAGCCCCACGGACTTAATTATAGGTTCAGAATTCCAATCATTGCCTCGAAATGGCAGAACTATGATTTTAAGTTACCCTTCTTGAATGGACTCTGTACGCATTTAATCTAATTACAGCTTAATTACATACTCCCTGTTTTTCTTATTTTTGTAGCTTCCTCCTCTCTTTATAATTAAAAAAGTTTCAAGGTAGTTCACCGCCAATTCAATAATTGTGTTTAGCTACTATCATGGAGCCTCTTCCGAAAATAAGATGTAAATTTTGGAAACGGTACAAATGCTTGTTTGCTTGATAAAGAACGCTGAGAATTTGAAAGAATTAATGATTATTAAGCATACTGTAAGATTTATATTACCTACAGTTTATGAATGTTTTTTGACGTGAATATGAATATTTAAACCGATCAAATAGCCTTCACGTTATATGTACGTACATTTTGGTAGCCGACGATAATTAAAATTATTAATATATAATGAAGTCAAAGAAGAAAGAGGAATATTCTGAACATGGATCATAAAGGTCAAGAACCCTTTGGAATTATTATCTTGCCACATCATACGTTTAGGGGATTGGACAGAAATGCACACTTTCATTTTACTATAAAGAATGTCTTTTATTTTATTAGGGGGAGTATTGGTTTGAGAATTTGTCAACTAATGGGAGGATCTCTTATATTACTTCTGTTTTTTTTCCTCTGGGAAATCCAACCACCTGGACATCCTTTCATAAACATCTATCAAAGGTACGATTTTCGAGATACAACCATTTTATTGTGATTTAAAGGTCACACAGGACAAAATTCCGATCACTAACTGTAGATGTGTGAATTTCTCTTGATCGAAATGTCAGTCCTAGGTGGCCACATTCGAACATCAATTACTGCCTTCGACTAAGGATACCAGATTTCATTAGTTGGTGTTCATCTATATAACCACTCTAATGCAAGTAGTTCGAGTCGTGATTGAAAAGAAATATTGTTCTGTATACTATACGTATTATAATAGGCGAAACGTAGATATTTAGCATGACTGAAGAAATGGAAAGCAATTAATGACGTAATTGAAATTAATATAGTAATAGTATTTTATATGACGTCAATAACTTTACTCCGTTGGAGGTTACCGAAAGAATTGATCACGGCTTTTACTATATTATACTCGCAAATGATTTTTATGGTGTACTAAACTGCTGATAAAGAGGTTTTTGCAAACTTAGTAAATTGAAAAATATATATAAATAGTTATTTTTACATAGGCATCGATTCCAGAGTTGTAATGTTTTCAACGATATCAATATTTTCAGTTTTAGAAGTATTTCAAATGAATTGAACTTTTAACAGCCTCAATACTTTCCAAATGCACTCATTCCGAGTTTGGTGTCTTGTTGGTTTTTATTATCTTTTGGATTAAGAGAATTATCTTTTATCCTACACAGTATTAATATGTTTTCATTTAGGTAATCAATGGGCAAGTTAGTCAACGTAATCATCCACGATCGTTCACTATTTTCACTCTTTCATTGGGTTATTGTTAATGATTTACTACGTGGCATTATTCCACCTAGTAAATCATATATCCACCACCACCTCCCAATACACTTCTGGTGTTTCATCACTACCACTCACCTATCTTCTGGTGTTTAATAGGGTGTGTAAAGTCAAATTCCTATTAAGTATGATAATATAGATCACGACTTTACTTCTTTCAAATTTCTGGAATAAAAAAATATGTTCAAAATTTCATGTTCCATATGAACTGTAAAATCCTGTTAGCAATGCGATTACTGAAGTTAGTTAAGGCTAATTTTATGGCCGATTATTGTTATTGAATTTATATTTAGATGTCAATTTGGGTACTACCCGATTCCAACTAAGATATCCGTTGTAGTTATTTTTTATATTTCATTATATTAAAGCGTAATTTATCTTAAAATTATAGCTAATATATTAGAGATGCTAGAGCGTCTTGAAAAGTAAGAAACGTGAGTTAAAATGATTTAGCGGTGACATGTCATTTCGAGATTGGCATTGTAAGGAATATAAAATGTCTTATTGTTGATTTTTAGGGTGTTTTTATTGATTATATGTTAAAACTATGAAATTAAATTATTATATGAAATTTAAACACCATGCTGTATATTACAGCAACCAATTACTCAGCTCAACCAAATCTCTACCTCTCTTTGTTCCATGTACAATGCGCATTATTTTTCTCACTCTCCTAGTGATTCCTCCCCCCCCCCCCCATCACCGCTATTGGTGATTTCTATGGAAAAATAAAACATCTACAGAGTGCACAATTTACAAATAGAGAAACTTTAGAGACTTCTGCAAATTTTATAAAAAACCATAAACACAGTAAGCACACGAAGGTCGGTTTAGTTGGTGATGGCAGAGTTCACCCAGGACTAAGCCCGGTTGTGAATATTCACACATCAGGGTAGGGAGGTCAGTTCCTTTCACTGTGCCGGTTATGGTTTCCCAGGAAGATCTGGTACTAGAAAATCATACAGCTTGGATGGAGCTGCAGGTGCCCAGAGTGCCTTACCCGGGGATCGAACCCGGGACCCTCCTTAGTCAGTCGTCTAACGCTCTATCCCCTGGACTACCGTGACCCGTGCAAAGTTTATTTTAAATAAAATTTGTTTTTTTCCTTTTTATACTTTTAATTAATGTTATTAGTCCGATCAATTTTCACTATGATAGAAATGTAAACTGATAGTTAATACTTAAACTTCGTCTAGCTGTCGGTAAATATTCGAAATTATTAGAAAACTGAGAAACAATTGTCTTAAACTTATATAAAAGAGAGATTATTTAAGATATCATTAATTCGCTATAAATATTTTCTGTGTATTGCTTTCAATTGTCCTCTTCTTTCTTCCTTTGACACCTCTTTTCAATCAGTCATCCATTGCAATTTAAAACACTTGTCTGGAGTTTACCCATAAAAGATGTTTCCCTAGGTTTCTGTAGTCGCTCTTCTTGGGAGGGATTCGTCTTTCGTTGCGCATAACTGGAACCAAGTAATGAGTATTCTTGGCACCATAATATACCGTTGCCCTTTCAGGTATTGTATCAGCGATTGCGCACACCATGCAGAAAAAAAATATATATATCATAATGGATATTTTCTCTATAATTTAATTAATTCTTTATTCATAATTATTTTTCATAATTATAATTCATATTCATATTAATTATTTATTCATTTAATTTGTTCTTTATATTTGTAAGTGCGAGAAAAAACTTTTATTTCGTTCGAATCTTCTTTTTTGTGTATTTAATGTGATAATTTCATCATAAACAAATGAAAGCTGTATAGTAACTATATATGCTTGTTCAATAAGGGGTAAACACGGTTGTGTAATCCTTATTTGTGTAATCCAAATATACGATTTGATTTTCATATATGTCTTTGAGTGAATTCCAAGTATATCATTCCATTTCAAATGGAAATAATTTAGTGAGAAATTATTTATCACTCCTTCATCACTATGATCTGCACCGTCATCATAAAAATAAACGTTCAGGTAGACAATTTGCAACTGCAAAGTTGCAATTTTCCCTATTCCACAGTGACCAGTGACCAAAATCGTCAAACCAAAGGTCGTTAGATGAATCGTTTTTTGAGCTTGCCTGTCAACTCGCATAAACTCTTTTGCTCTTGAACTTTTTAAGTTAGGGAATAAAGGTTATCTTCTCTCTGGATGCCATTTACGGTTTCGCAGAGAGTTCTGTTATCCTGAAAATCCCTTCGCTAGGAACTTGGTGGGAAATTTCCAGAGGATTTCTCCTCTTGTACCAGGCTCTATTACGACCCGGCCCGGATAATTAGATCAACTTGCAGTTTACTCCAAAATGAATTCAGGCTTAATAATGGCGTAAATGCCTGTCGAAAGACAGGTAGTATGCAAATCACAAAATTATATTTATTGTATTCCGTTATTTGCCCCCATCAAATACACACTACACAGTACATACAAACTACACACAATCACTTCTGAATTAAAACTCTCAAATAGTACTTAGCTTAAATTTACTCGTTAATTAATCCTTCATTAATAATTTGTTATATAGTTTACAATTTTTTGCGAACAGCACGAATGTCACGCAAAGCTCTCGTTATGTTCGCCACATTTTCTGTTTTATGTACAAAAAATATCGTGAAATGTTTTTTAATCCTAATGTAGCCAAAGATGTCTGGTCACTAACCTTGGGTCTCCAACTCGAATTCTGACAGTACTTCTCCGCTTTCCGATAAAACCCAAGTGGGCTGTTTTCTGCGCAACAGAACCTTCCATTAAAGTTCAGCTATAGAGAAAAAGGATGTTTTCCCATTCACCCACCCGTAAATTCCACATGACACAGGGTTAATACAATATGAAACGTATATAATCATCAATCACAATTAGCCCTGTGGTTGATCGACATGGTTGTTGTGAAAACTTGTTTCATGTTTTTATTCACTAATTTTCTTGGAGAACATTTTTGTCTTAAATATTTTGGCAAAGTATTTAGAGGCATTCCGAAATGGAAGCATAGATGCGTAGGAGTATGTGATGGGTAAAATTGATCGCAACTATATTATTCATGAGAACGACTTTTGCGCCAGTCTGCATTTCCTCGAAAATTTTAACACGGAAATATCGCAGAATTTAGTGGTTATGAACGTTTTTTACGCGTATTCTCTGAACGTGACGACTCACCAAGCTCCGTGCCAAGCTAACACCAATCAAAATAGACCCTTCTATCAGAGACTTTTCTGTCAAGGAAAATGTTATCTGTTACATTAGCATCAGAGATGATGACTATGGAATAGCATGTGTGTTGTGTGCCCCTGAGGATTGAATATTATCATATACATCTTGGAATTTAGCAAAGTTTATACCGATTAGCACGAACTTGTCTTTTCTATGCTTGGCGACGTGTAGTTATAGGTCTTTTAGAGCCATAATATATAGTATATACGGCTCCGAAACTTTTTGTTATAAAATAGCGGGTCAAAGTAAATCTTCCGATGTAAAATATTCCCATTTTAGGAAAAATAGTTGTTATTTTTCCAAATGGTGAAATTTATGGAAATCGTGATTTAATCGCGAATTTCTAGAAATTCTGGAAATCGCGAAGAAAAGTGTATTCAGCTTGTAGTGAGAATTTCCATTCGTGAGATTAAACAAATTTTTCTCCCGGGTACATGCAATGATTACTTCTTCTGTTTACTATTAATTAATCAAAAATAAAAAAAAGTAATTCAAGCATCAAATGAAATCTCCGTCATTGTGGAAGTATTGATTTCGTGAAATTTTTTTGTAAAAGTTTTAAGTGTCTGGGATTGAGAAAATTGTGTCGTAAGGACGGGATAAGTGATGGTCATGGATGAATCATCTTGGAAACTAGGTGTAAGTAAAAATATAGCGTGAAGAAGCTCTACTTGACACAATTAGACATCGACAAATTGTATTCCCGTTGAGAATTGAAGACAATCTCCTATTTTTCATTTTTTACCAATTCTTTTTTGTCACATATGTATTTTTAAGAATTAAGTTAGTCATGCCACCTTGTTAGATATATATTTTGTACTGATATTCTTTAAATTAGCTCTTTAACTAGCAATTGGCAAATTGAGTAATGATCATGCGGAATAGGAGTTTTAACTTTGATATTAATGAAGTCATCCGGGATTTTTATCCTGGAAAGTAAAATAATTGGGCTGTTTTTTCGTTGCTGCACTCCAGTGTTAATTTTGGAGAAAAATATAATTCAATTACTGGAAGTCATTGCTACAAAGTAGAGAAAAACATTTTTTTTGTTATTTGACAATTCAAAAGATTAGTTAAAAAGTTTCATATTTTTTTGAGATTTTCCTTAAAAGAATGTCGAGATGAAAGGTGTTCTATTCCAAAGAAAGTTTTTGTCTCTAAAATCACTTGACGTGACACCGGATTTAATAATTTAAGTCCTTTTCTCAATTAAAGAGCGTATCTCAATAAGTGTAGGGTAACACGAGGAGAAATTAGCTCCAACATGATTACTTCTTTGTACACGACCTTGGGCGATCACAATTGATAATGGCTACTGAAGATATCCGAAATGATCATTTTGGGTGGGGTCCGAAACATGAGGCACCACAAAATTGAGGTTGGAAGTTAATTGCTCGGACCCCATTGCCATAATGGAATTGGTCACGTAATGGAAAAGAAAGGCATTTCAGCGTTTCAGTCAGACAGATTTTCTCTTCGTCATGAGACTATATGAATTTGACTAGCTATTGACCTCGAAATCTCTAATTTTCGTAATGTTTTTGTTAATATTTTCGTTCTAGAAAATAACTTTTTGAGTTAATCTGTAGCCTCATTGTCTATTTAGAACGATGGAGTCATTTCGATATAAGCACCTCAGGAACGATAGGATCAAAAACGCACTATCGTAACCAAAAGGTAAAAAAATATAAGAAAGAAAATTAAGTCCCTGAGACATTTTATGTGACCGTTGTTTCTTCTAGTTTCTGGGATTAGCTAAATAGGCTGGTAGTGTGGGACGCGTTCATTAGTTATCATTTTTTAAATATTAAATTTTTATGTCAAGTGCCTGGTATTATGTATGAGAATTGTAGATATTTTAAATTATTTTCTCTGGTTATGAGTTTATTGCTGTTTTGGCTTTCATTGCAAATAATTTTACCCTATATAATATTTATGAATCAACACTTGAAACAAAAATGTTATCTATTGAGAACCAACTTTTTGAGGATTAAAACCTTTCCTTTGTATGAGATGCACAGGTATGTTTAACGAAGCCAACGAGGTCGAAGGTCGTAGGTCGAAGTAAATTCTCTTAGACTAGCAAACAGTTACCAACACATCAGTTGTTGCACCAATTCTCGTACATGGGTCTTTTTGTTGTTTTCTGTACAATATAATAGACTTAAGTATCCGTTTCATAGTATTTTAAATATATTTTTCTCCGGTATTCTGCTAAGTTTTGACACCCTATCATCGTACACTCATGGAAATTAGTGTAAAAACCCCAAAGATTTTATGAATTTTGATGAATGAAAGATTGTATGTGAAGGGTGCGTCTCAAAAGTAATGAAATTTTTAAAAAGTAATGTATTAAACAGATTTGAAAAGACACTTAAAATTCTTCAATGTGCTGTTCTTAGGCCCCCACACATTTTTCTAGCGACTCTACCATGGCCAGTACGCGTCCTGGAAGGCGTCTTCTGGAACCTCTCGCAAGGTCTTCGTCACGGCTATGGACGACAAAACGGGTTCCTTTTCTCTAATCTGAGGGAACACAAAGAAGTCTGCTGGATCAGAACTATGGGAGGGTGGGGCAGCGTTGGCACCTGGTGTTTGGCCAGGAACTCGCGGACTTGTGGCGCGTTGTAGCAAACACTTTGGGTACGATATTGGCACATACTCTCCTCATCGCTAAATTTTCACTATCAATGCAAAACACATTTGTACACGACGAGTTGAGCTCATTGGCAAACATCTTGATTCTCAATCGACGGTCAGAGCCCAAGAATGGTCGAACACGAGCCACGTTGTTGTCGGTTTTGACGTGATGGTTGACGACCACCCATGGCGTCGTTCGTCATTAACTCGTTCCTCTTCCCGGCCCAGCTCGAAGGCCTTTAACCACCTAGAAACTTGTAAGTAGGACAAAGCAAAGTACCTCTAAGCTTCACGAATCATTTTGTTAGTCTCCTCAAGTGATCTTTTCAGTTTAGCAAAAAACTTAGTAATCGCGTAACGTGGCTCGATTGTCGATTCCATTTTTTATTTGCGACAGGGTCGGTGCGCAGAGCTTTACAATAACGGACGTCCTGCCGCTTCCACAGATTGGCGAGCACTGAGACCGGTTTGCGGCAATACTTAGTGTCCCCCTCACCTAATCCAATTGGTTCGATCCCACTCTCACCAATAGGAGCGGCGCGAAGAGTTCAATTGTATTACGTTTGAAACGCACCCTTTAAAAGGAAATGTTTTTGTCTCAGTGTGCAATTAGCCCTGAATTAACACTATGCGTAGAATATCTCGAGACATCAATGTTCTGCCCTTTGTATCCCCCATTTTGCAGTCAGGGAGGTTGCGCTCTAATTACTAAGTAATAGAATTTGTTTGGAATCGCAAACTAAACTCTCCACATTTTAAAATATCCCTTTTGTTGTTACCCACTGAGATGCAAGTGAACAACCCTGAACCATCAACATCAACTAATTCCGAAGATCTAGTAGGGAACCTAGTCGAAAAGATTCACATCTTTTTACTCATGGCAACACATCAATTTTACTGACCAACAAACAATGTTGGAGCGAACTCAAATGTTCTACAGAAAGGAGGAATTAGGCAAAGATTCAATCCGGTAAAATTTAGGTGTGCGGCATTTTAACGATTGATTTATTGTTTAGTCTGAGTGAAATTTCAAAGATATCTGGAATAATGAAATGTTTAACATTCCTAAAAAAGGTACGTGACCTTGTCGTTCTCCTCAATTCAAATAGTGAAATGGAAGAAGTAACGTGGATAATTATGTTCTAGTACTGTGAAGGAATGGATTATCTACTTTACAATAGTGTTAAGAAAACGATTATTAATTCTTGAGCTATTTTTGGGGCTGCATAACACATTAAAAATGAACTTGAGGACGTGTCTCTTGGGACATGCGGTACAAATATTGACTTGTATTTATTTTAATTTCAGCATGGCATTTCAAAATTGTCACGATACGTATTGGTTCTCGCCGTTATATTTAACAATACTTAGAAATATTTTTGAAACACCACATGTTTTTGAAAGTTTAAACGGTGGATTTCACTCTTCATTAATACTTGTTTTCAACTCAATATGTAATACTTCATACAAAGGTAATCTTGCAATCAATATTGAAGACTATGTACTCGTAAAAATAATAATGGGAGATTTTATCGGAGTTTATTGTCCGTGAAATTCACAGCTCTTGATTTGTACGCCTGTGGTTTTGTTTAGATTAGAAGGTGGAATGGGTCGCGGGTATTTTATGCGAAGCTGAATCGCTGGTGCAAAAAACCGAGTGCTTGGACTTCGACGAAGCATCTGTGGTGTGAATAATAAACGTCTCCTCTGGTTTCGCGAATGGCTATTCACTGTGCCTGGGCCCATTGAAATAGAAAACTACTCTTCGTGCGATGGTGCTCCTTCGCAATAAATGATGGGCTGAATTTTTACTACAGTTTTTTTATTTCTCTTGTTCTACATGTCCTGTAGATGGGAACAGTAAAACGAGTATGCAATCTAGAGCTCAAGCATGAGCCGATGGAAAATTTTCATGTGGTATTTTTATCATATTTTTATACATATACGTAGGTATTTCATTTATTCTACATAAAACCGTTTTCCACTGCTTTCTGTAATAATTGACAGTTTGTTTATTTGATGGGTGAAACCATTCCGCATCATCAATCCAAGAAACTCTATTACATCACTACGCAATTTAAATCTTAAGTGGGTTTAGAGCCTACCTATGAAAAATAATGTTGGGAGCACTTGTTACCTACGTGAAGCACGCACTACGTGGTAACCAATAAATAAAGGTTTAATTTTTTCTTAGTTATCCGACTAAATTTGACCTCTGAAGAAACGTGAGAAAGCTAAAAACTTCTGAGAAGTCTTAAATGTCTTCCGTAGATGAAATGATATAATTCTTCTTTTTTCGTCACTAAACATCTTAAATTATTCAATGCGATTGGAGCACATTGAGAATGTTTTCAAAAACAGTTTCAATTAGGAAGATATGGAAATGCTCGTATATGCGAATTTTTATGCATTAATTTGGGTAAAATCCAAGTAAACAGTGGGAACGCTACAAGAAAAAGATAAAATTCGCTAAATATCAATGTATAGTCTAATAACAGGCATTTAGTGCAAAATCTCATCCAAGGTAAGACACGATAAGTGTTAACCAAAAATGTATAGTCTTTCTATTTTGAATAGGTTGGTCAGCTTGCATGAAAACTAGGTAAATGATTTTTAATTTTCCTCATATTTGAAAGGGTGTGTCCATCTGAAGCGTTTTTTACTCTTTCCACCTTATTCATATTTCTTAATTTTATTTCTTGATTTTTAGAGTGAATCTTGTTTAAGTTTCCTTATTAATGGCAATATTGACTTCGTTTGAATGAAATGTCTCATATATCCATAGCTGAATTGAGAAATAAGTTGGAAAATATTTATCTTTAATTTTGTTGGGGCACTTCATTGGTTGGAAGGCAAGAGATGACCGGTAGCATCAACGGTAGCCATGTAACCGAATTAAACTAAAAATAACGAACACCAGGGACGGTAGTAGGAGTTATTTACTATTGAGCTTCATTAAAATGATTGAGTTCAAAAGCAAATCTTTTAATGCTTCCAAGCTATAACATTTTTACAGAAATCCTGCAAATGGTGAAAAAGAGCCATTATTTCTCCGCTTAGGAAAAGGACTATGCTAATTGTATTGATTGTTTCTGTGAAAATTGAGTTGTTCAATAGCTTTTGAGTGAAAGAATAGGAATAAAAATATTTCTTGATCACGCTCTGCACATGTTTATATATATATTTAGGTACTTAATTGACGTGCATTATTTTAAATCGCGCCTATCAAGAGATAGCTCCACATTCATGCTCTAACATGAATGGAGACGTGATGGATTAAATATCAAATACTCGCATTGTACTCCAGTTACCCATATGTTATAATGAACTGAAATGTTCCTTTTTTTCTCTGAAAGAGTTATTGGCTATCTGGGTTTGCTTATGGTGAACTATGTACAATCTTCGTTCTTTTATAGATCCAAAGTTGGTAGGTTCTTCTTTTGCTTTCTTATTATGCGTTTTTGATTAACTTTCTGTTTAATTTGTTGCCTGGAGGGTATAGTAAATGGTTAGAGAGAAACCGTCACATTTGTCTACTTTGCGTCCATTGGCTGTTCTGTTTGATAGCATTCTTTTTAATCAGTACAACATTATTACAGTCAGTGTATATATATATATATATTCAAATACGAAGTCCCGCCATACGGCGCACAAATATTCATTCAAACATAGAAATAGGTATAAGGAAAGGGGATAGGAAAACACATAAAAGGCGAACACAGGAAATGTGGGGAAGGCGGTATTTGAGCAGATCACGAAAGTAAAAATATTTCCTTAACCGGGATTTGAACACCGGACCTTCCACTTGCCGGGCGTATATATATATATATATATATATATATATATATATATATATATATATATATATATATATATATATATATATATATATACATACACATACACAAACACACACACAGGAGGCACCCAAAAGTGGTAGGACTGATTTTTTTACAAGAATTTTATTGACGATATACTTACATCGACTTAATAATCTTCAAAGTATGCCCCTTGAGCTGACACACACTTAGTATAACGTTGCTCCCATTCCCCGTACGCCCGCTGGAAATTTTCTTTGGAGATGCCATTGATGACCCTCGTCGAAGCCTCTTGAACGGCCTTTGACGTCGTCCCTTGAGATGTCATTTCATCAGGGGGAAGAAGAAGTCCGGTGGTGCCAGATCGGGAGAATAGGCCGGGTACGGCAATGTGGCAACGCCGCATTTGGCCAGGAGCTGTCTGACGACGAGCGCGTCATGGCACGGCACGTTGTCATGATGAAGCACCCAGCAGTTTGCGATGGCCGGTCGGACTCTTTTCACGCGTTCTCGGGGGCGAGTGAGCACCTGCACGTAAAAGTTCGCATTCACAGTCTCCCCTGGTGGGACAAACGCCTTGTGAACCACTCCATGACGGTCGAAAAACACAATCAATATCGTTTTGATTTTTGATTTGCTCATGCGAGCCTTTTTTGGACGTGGGGACGCGGAAGTGTGCCATTCCGCGGATTGTCTTTTCGTTTCGGGGTCATATTGAAAAACCCATGTTTCATCACCAGTTATCACATTGCCCAAACAATTTTCATCTCGGTGCAAATTGGCTGACACTTTTTCGGAAATGCGCACACGCGTTGCCTGTTGGTCGACACTCAGAATTTTCGGCACCATCTTGGCGCACACCTTGCGCATGGCCAAATCCTGTAAAATAATGCGTTGAACGTTGGATGAAGACAGACCCAACTGGTCTGCAATTTCTTCACTGGTTAAGCGTCGGTCTGTTTGCAGCAGTGTCCTCACGCTGTCCACATTCGTGTCGGTTCTTACCGTCGACGGCCGTCCGGAGCGATGGTCGTCTTCAACGAGCTCCCTTTCCTCTTTAAACAACTTTTGCCCCTCAAATACTGTGGAATGGATTAAGGCAGTGTCCTCATAAGCCTGCTTGATCATATCGAGGGTTTCAGGTCAGAGTTTCGCACAAAACGTCACGGAATAACGTTGCTCTAAATTCAGATTCATTTTGTTTTTCGACGCGGACAAAAAACTTGCTTCACTAAGAATGGTGTCCTCACTCAACGACAGCCGGCAGGCGACTGGGGTTGTTGTCGGTCTGTTGCTAAGAGCCCCCTCCACCTTACCTTTTCAGGCAGACCCCCTCCACCGCTCCGTTCGCGCCAGAGAAAATCAGTGCTACCACTTTTGGGTGCCGCGCTGTAAAAGCACAAACACTTGGATAATAAATATTCCACACACAGAAACATAAAGGAAGGATACTTACAGCAGATATTGACGTTTAGACGGCACCGCCGTCGTCATCAGATGATCTTATGAAACGTCAATATCTACTGTAAGTGTTTCCTTTAGGTTACCCTTGTGTGGAATATTTATTATCTGAGTGTTTGTGCGTCGCCGGAGAGCGTCACTTTCAAGGATACATTATATATATATATATATATATATATATATATATATATATATATATATATATATATATATATATATATATATATATACATACATACATATATATACACACACATTCAAATACGAAATCCCGCCATGCGGCGCACAAATATTCATACAAACATAGAAATAGGTATAAGGAAAGGGGATAGGAAAACACATAATAGGCGAGCAAAGGACATGTGGGGAAGGCAGTTTTTGAGCAGATCACAAGTGTCAAAATATTTCCTTAACCGGTATTAAGCCGGTATTTCCTGAACCGGGATCCCGGTTACGAAAATCCCGGATTTCTTTTTTTCCTATCCCCTTTCTTTATACCTATTTCTATGTTTGAATGAATATATATAAATATTTTATATATTTATATATCCACTTCACATGGACTACAACCTTGTCGTGGTGGAAGGAGTTTCCCTAGAGCTGTGCTGGCGGGAGTAAATATAATTGCTCCTGGTAGGGTCACCCAAGCCAGATAGATCGAAGGTTAGGAGCCAGACGAAAGGTAGTCAACGCAGTGTCTGTTCCTCAGTGAGGCGGCTGCAAAGGCGCCTGACCCCAGTGGGGCCGCCATTAAGTGATGGTGTTTCTCTTCATTAAGTGATGTATACTTTCTTGGAAAATCCACGAACGTGCACAATTAAATTCACTACATAGTCATAGCAAACATAGAAACTAAAACATATAAAAGAGGGACTCACTAGTTCTCGAATTTTCGGTGGTGCAACCACCTTTCTCAAGTGGAATTAGGAACAGAACTGTTCTGTTCCTAATTGCTCTTGAGAAATGTGGTAGCACCACCGAAAATTCGAGAACTAGTGAGTCCCTCTTTTATATGTTTTAGTTTCTGTTTGCTATGACTATTTAGTGAATTATATATATATATATATATATATATATATATATATATATATATATATATATATATATATATATATAACTTTTGGACGGGACAATAGAACACAGAATAAAACAGATAACACGTAAAAGGACACTCACACTGTAGATGATTTAAGCTTTCGGCCTACTCCGAGGCCTTCTTCAGGTCATACTGAGAGGTTTTGAGAGAAGAGTGCCTAGGGAGGGGAGGGGGGGCGGAAGGATATTTCCGATCCTTTAAAATTCCCACCCTTAACCGCCATCTTTAATTTCCTTCCCAACAGTCCCTAAACCTTCAGAATCATCGATATATATATATAAATATGCAAAGTGCCTTGCCCGGGAATCGAACCCGGGACCCTCCGGTCAGCAGTCCAACGCTCTACCCGCTAGACCACCGCGACCCGCATATATATATATATATATATATATATATATATATATATATATATATATATATATATATATATATATATATATATATATATATATATATATATATATATATATATATATATATATATATATATATATATATATATATATATATATATATACATATCCCAGGCAAGGTGGGGAAGGCGGATTTGAGCAGATCACAAACGTAATAATATTTCCTTAACCGGGATTTGAACACCAGACCTTCTACTTGCCGGGCGGATGCTGTACCAGTTATGCTAATAAGGAAACCTAATTTATATTAGGATCTGCGATATTTAAAAGCGCCCAGTTGCTTTGATTGCTTGTTCTAGAGATGGCGTTAGGGAGATTTTTCACCCACCAAAGGAGAAATAGATAATACACCGAAGAAAAAAAGGGCAGTAGGTTAGCAAGCATTCAGCATCATAGAGAATAGAACAAAACGGTACGTTTCATGGCTCGCATAGCCTGAAGAAGTGACCACAGTTGGCCAAATACACATTCAAACACGATATCCCGCCATACGGATGGGCCCGGCAAGTGCATATATTAGTAATACGTGGGTGATCTGAATATATTACGACCTCAAAAAATTTTAGAATACCTTCTTGTATCTTCTTTAGGTTGGAGAGTTTTCAGGCCACTCTTGGAAAAAAATAAATATCACGCACACGATAAATAATTATCAACCTAAAGGCTGGTTGGATAGGTTCACCCATTATTAAGGCAGATGGCGAGTGATGTAAACGCATCAGTGTAGGGGGTCCAAGCACGATGCATTCCATGACCCGTCTATGGATTTCCAGTACGTTCTGGCACTTGGAAAATTACGGAGCTCTGGTCAAGCTGAGGGTGCCCAAAGGGGAATGCCAACTGATCCCAGGCCCTCCTGTCACAACATTTTGACTCGGGAACGCATAAAACTTTGGTATCCTGTAGATTAGATACGTGTGGTTACCGTTATGATATGCAGGTTGCGTGTAAGCTCAGGCGCTATAAAATCACCGTTGGGGAATTCGTTTTTGGTGTTGAAGTACGTACATATGAATCACATGTGTTCATCATGTTTCCCTTACCATTACTTTCTTTTTAGTATTTTCAAATGACTTCACTTTTTTATATCACAGTTGAACAAATATACTTCCTATTGTATAACTCGGATAATATCGTGTTAGAAATGGTGGGAAATCATCATTATGGATAAGGAAGAAAAGTCTTTGTAAAAATCCACTTTCTAAAATATCACATTAAAATTTATCGAATGGTAGTGTTAATAATATGAAGCATAAACTTGAAAAACTTAATAGTGTTATTAACATTAATGATATAGCAAACTTTATTTGTTTTATGATCGAATGAATTAAATCATTATATTCTCATAATAATCGATTTATGTTGATCTAGAATCCTTTCTCAATAAAATAACATGTAAGTATATTTTGTCTACTTAAAAAATTTGGAATTCGGTCATGAATATCATTTCCTCATCTCTTGAGCTTTCCCTCAAAATAATGCGACTTCTTAAGGTTTAATGAGACCCACATTGAAGGTAAGGGTTGATGTCGTGAGCACGATCTGTTGAAATTATAGCGAAGGCATAAGGATCTAGATAAATACATGTCCTATTGCGATGATACCCAGATTGGACGGTTTATGTTGCGCGAAGTTAGATGGTATATTTGTTCAGGACAGTCAAATAAAGTTAAAAAAAAGCTTAAACCCTATTCCGCATAACAGGGACATATCTTCTCTTAGGAATCGCCTGTTTTATTACTCAATACTCTTTCGTAAATACATGCAGTGAATACCTGTAACCAAAAATATATATTTAAGGGACTAGTACAATGTATCGAGTTAGAATGAGTTTTTTTCCAAATAATTGTGAACATGGTCGATACTGTTAGGTTAGCAAGGCTTAAATAAATTAAATCAGAGCGTACAATGTATCCTTTGAATATCAATAATGTAAAATACCAATTACGTATTGCATTCGACCTGGGAAACATATTCTTCATGTTTAAATATTCGTATGTCTTATCACAGATTATTCATAAGTTTTGTGTCCTAATATTGTGTCTGTTCCAGTCCATTAATAGGACCCACTTTTTCAGATTATATGGATATAAATAGGAGCCAAAAAATATGATGATGATATATGAACATTGACTCTGGCTTGAAAAAGTTGTAATATTTTGATATTACTGAAATATGCAAGGATGAGTTAATTGAAAAAATAATGTGTTGATTCATTTTGAACATTTTATAAGGGCAAATAATTAAGTTTGAAATTGGGCGATATTAGTGTAAATATACTTGCTGTAAAGTTGGAGCTTCTTCTACAGCTGCTTCTGTTTTTTTAATGTAACTTAATTTTAGAAAGACCTGATTTTTGTTAACTTGTATATTTAGGTGGTATTCGTTGGTATAACACTGCAGAAATATCATAGGGAATCTTTGGTGTTAGTCTCGGTGCATTATTGCTGCTGATAGCATAATCATTTTCCCGCGAAGAATTTCATCTCGACATAGTACGGTATATTGCCGTCTTCATGCATTCGTCGCTACATGCATTGCATAGACTGCTGCTCCCTCGGAAAATTTTGAACTAATTTCTCTCTGGCACTGTTCTCTATTTGAACACAGGACTATGTCCAAGTTTAAATGATTATTTCTTAATTGGTCTTCCACAAAAGTACTTGCTAAAATCGGGTAAATGAGTAGAATGTTCGGATTTTTGTCTTATATATTTACTGCAGGTCGTATAGACACAGGCATATATTTGAGATCTCACTCGGTAACGGGACCTCTAGCCGACATGGTTAAGACTTTAATTTTTATTGCGATTGTTTGTTACCGTTTTCTAAGAGAATGGTTATCAACGAAAATGTCATTTAATCTGTTCGTAATCATTTTTGAAAGTTACGAGCTCGTTTATTTGATAAAATGATAACATTTATATTCCAATAATATTAATCGTTAGTTTCACACTGACAGTGTTTTAATAGCACATTAAATAATTGTGCAATTATTATCGATCTTGCAAGTTATGCATAATATAAGTCATTATTGAAAAATTAAAATTTTATAAGGTGTAACCCTGTAATTCCTAATTCAAGTTTTAATTTTGAACACGGTGGATCTACCAATAAATGCTAATCTAAAAACTCCTTATCTTTGAGTAATGGCAGAACTGAATATTAATTTTATGTAATCGTAACGCAAAACGTAAAATTAGAAACCAAAAGCAGAAGTATTTTCTTCTAAGATTAAAATTTTCCGCCTTTTATTAAATCTGTATCGTTAGCTTAATGAAATGACTAATAGATGGCAGAAGGTATGTTTTTTCAGCCTGCCGACTTAGATCAATCCCATAGGCTTTAATTCAAATTCATGAATAATGTAACTGATGCCTAATAGTTGTCAAATTTCATATATGATACAAGGGTAATCCCGGAAGTACTTGACCCAACAAAGAAAACACAAATATTTTGGAAAACAATTAATTTATTTTCCAACATAAACTCCTTTCAGCTCTATACTCTTTACCCAGCGATGCTCAAGAAGTGTCTTGCTCCTCACACCCAAGTAGCCTTCAATTCAATAGCAATTAACTGTTGGAAAATGATTTACCATTTAACCTTTTTTGCGAACAGATAATCCAAGGGGGCTAAATCTGGCGAATAAGGTGGATGAAGTAGTAATTCAAACTTATAATTCTTAATTCTTGAATTCTTCGCAGTTCTTAATAAATTCCTAATTCTTATTCTTCTTAATTCTTGAATTTTGGCTATTTCAAAACGGATTTGTGAGTTGGTGCATTGTCATGATGAAACAACACTTTCTTCTTAGCCAAATGCGGCCGCTTTTTCTTGATTTCTCCGATCAAACGATGCAGTAAGTTCGCATAATACTCGCCGTTGATATTTTTTCTTTTTTCAAGACAGTCAATGAAAATTATCCCACCCCCATCCCAAATAACCGATGCCATGACTTTGCCTGAAGACGAAACGATCTTCACCTTCTTTGGAACCGGTTCTCCCTTTTGAATCCATTGTGTTGATTGTTCTTTTGTCTCGGGTGTAAAGTAATGGATCCATATTTCATCCATGGTTGTGAAACGGCAGAAAAATTCTGATTTGCTGCAGTGAAATTTTGCTAAACACTCAATTGAAACATCTTTACACCACTGGTTTTGCTTGACTGTGAGCAAAAGCGGCACCCATCTTGCACACAGCTTTCTCATGGTCAAATTTTCAGTTAATATGCGATGTACCGCACTTTTTGAAATGCCTATAATATTTGCTAGCGCGTGCACTTTCAGTCAGCGATCATCCAGTATCACCTTGTGGAGTTTCTTCACCGTTTCTGGAGCCGTCGCCTCATTTGGTTGACCAATGCGATGCCCGTCTTCACAGATCGTACAGCCTCGTTTAAACTCTGCTACCCAATATTTTACTGTTGTAAATGAAGGTGCAGACTCACCCGGAGTAGAATCCAGTTCAGCTTTTATATTGGTTGGGCTGAGGCCTTTCAAATAAAAGTATTGCTTCACAAAAGGATGACCAATTTTCTCCATTTTTACAAATTCACTGTAAACGCTCACTATTGATAGCTTCCTAACAAATATGAAAAAACGTAGCGTTTTCAAACTTAAATTTTGTGCTTAAAAAATTTGTGCTTTCTAATACAGTGGTATTTTTCAAACAACTACTTGACAAACTAACTAACAAACATCTCTTGGTCAGGCCGGGTATTTCTGGGACCGCCCTCGTTTATTGAAACTAAAACAGAGTAATTTTTATCGTAATTATTTTAGAGGTGGAAAAATAAATTGATTTGAATGTATCAATGCTTCCATTTGAAGGTTGATTTGCCGGAAGTTTTAAAAAGTACGTTATCAGGTTTGATACTCATTGGTGTTGAAATCATATAAATCATTAAAAGTACATATTTTCACTTTTGCTTCGACCAAATTAATTCCTACCTCTTCATATTGTAAGTAACATATTGTAATATCTTACAAAAATTACTCTTGTAGTCATTGTTGAAATCGCATTGATAACAATGACGAAATTTATTTAAGACATCAATCTAATCTGGTAATGATGGGTGATGCATGAATAAAAATTTAACGCTAATGGTAACTAAAACAGTTTCTGGCGTAACTTGGTGGAAAATCTTCATACTGACTTTTAATAATCAAACCACTTTACCTTTCCACATAAACTTTTTAATTTTTACAACTCAGGTTTCTTTATAGCATAACATCATCAGGTCCTGATGATGTTATGTTTATAATAAATTGATGATGATAAAAAGTTTATGTGGAAAGGTAAAGTGGTTTGATTATTAAAAGTCAGCTAATGGTAACGTAAAGTAGTACTAATTAAAGAAAATGTTTTAAGCTCAATAAACTTAATTTGTAATAAACGAGGCCCACTTATAATCTCTTTTAATTCAACTTGAAAAATAACTTTAGGGCGTCAAATCAAGCCACATATATGTAAAGTTTTACGTAGATAAAGGTTGAAAACAATTTTTTTTGAAAACGATTAAAAATAAACGTATGAGTGCAATTCAAATCTTTTGTAAAATTAAATGCGATACTAACTAATATTCGCCCTTGAATATATATACGTAATTACTCATTCTCAACCTGCTTGGCAATCTAATTTACGAATTCATTAAAATATAAATAAATCTGTCACCGTTGTTACATATTCTAATAAACAAATGAAAAGCTTATCGGGGTTGTTAGAAAACTCAGGATGGATCCATTTTTGCAAGGAAAATTTTTTGTTCATAAGTCTTCCGGCAAAATAAAAATAATTCGAGTTGATAAAACCGATGTCATATCCCTTACGCAGCATTTCACAGAGTTTGAGAAAGTAAAAAGTCAACCAAACGGAGGCAAAGGGTGTTACTTCCCACGCTTAGTTCACGACGAAGTAAAGCACGAGGCAAAAGCAAAAGATTTTTTATAAATATCAGTTTTTCGCCGTAGAACTATGGCCATGTCACCAAGTTTTCCGTTACGACCCATGCCCTGGATCTCTCGAATGCGCCCTCGAATCTGTTGGAGGTCGGCCGGGTAATTTTTATGCATAGTACTGGCTGTGAGTACTGTGGAACGTGCCGCATAAATTCGGAGCCATTGGCAGCTTGCACCGCCCGACACCAAAGCGGTAAACCGAAAGGAAAGGTGGTCCATAATGATCTCGTCCGTCGCACGTGGCAACAGCCGGGTCAGAGGACATTGCGGCCGTCCTACTTCGTGATGGCACGGGCTACACTGCCAAGGGGGTGAGCGCATGGCTGGCCACGGTATTGGCTCGCCGAAGGATTGCTCTTCGGTCCGTCATATGCGCTTACTGGAGCACGCAAGGGAGAACGGGAAGGGCCTTTCCGGGCTTGTGCTCCATTTCAACAAGGCGAGGCCAGGAACGAGGGCGAGGGTGGCGCTAATGCATTAGCGGATTAGCTCGACGCCTTGCCGATCTGCATGTTTCATGCGCTATCGGAACTCTTCGACTTGTGTAACTGAACAAAAGAGAGATAAGGCGCCCGTATTAGCTCTCGGAGTCGTAGATGATGCTCCGATTTGGTCGAAACAAGAAAGTTTTTGAAGGAGAATAGTGTCATTCGTGCAGTGGAGACAAATTTTTGGTAAGATTCGAGAGATCATACCCACTCTGGAGGAATAGAAATATTGGAAGAATAACAATAGGTTTTCCAATGCAATGCTCAAGATTTATTGTTTTTACAATAAGGGTTTGTGTTATGTACACTGCCAATTGATTGCTATATTTAAAACAATATGATAGAAGAAGTGTATCCAATTCTTTCCGATTGGCGGATTTTATTGTGGCACTTAAAAAGTCAAATTACTTTTTATACACAAGTTTAAATACTCTGGACAACTTGATTGAGTTAAAAATTAATCTTAATTTTTAACTCTTTGTTTTTTTCACATGGAATTCATTCCCCCGAAAACTTTTTTGGCTTCATTCTCTGTTGAAGTGGGCCTGTTATATTTGAAACAATGCAGAAATATTTATTGTTTTGGGTTCATGTTACCCACATGTTTTTTTTGGAGAAACGTGATATAATTACAGATTCCGTTCAGTAATTTGAATTATGTTGTCCTCGGCCTGTTTTAATTAATGAAAATGTCCTGAAGAAAACAATGCGGATAACATCTTGCGGGAAGAATGCATCTTTGGGAGATGTGCCAGCCACCATCTTAGCAGCTGCAGTTCTTTTTCATGGGGTTGTAAGCAGTGTAATTAATTCTGCCACTAAATAAGGCGTTCAATTTCTCGTATTATAACGGATTCCTCCGTGCGAGAACAATTATTTATCCTCACTTTGGAGTAATGCATTAAAATAGTAATCTTTAACAAAATTGTACGATTGTTGTATAGAAAATTTACTTATTCCTTAACCTGTTTGGTATTCACAATGTGACATTATCTTTCGTCCCTTTTGAAGCCGATACTTTTAGATAATGCCGTCATTTTTATCGTAATACGAACATGTGTATAAAACTAGGTCCTTATGGAATGATGCAGCATAGACGTGCATAATTCAAACAAATATCTGGTCCTGTTATCATTTATTTGCTTAGGTGAGTCAGTGGAAGATGGTCGGAAATGACGAGGAGTGTTAGTCCTATCAGTGGGAGAGGACTTCCGAAGGGGAAACTTTTTTTAAGTATGCAGCCGACAAACTCGCAGACTAAATATTAAAGCCTTGCAGAAGTTTGCATTCTTAGGTTTTTTCGTACCTTTTCGACTAAAAATCAGAGAGTCTTGGGAAGCATCGAACACAAATAATTTTCTAAATTCGCGTAAACTGTTAAGTTAGAGTGGTAGTACATTTGTTTCATTTTGACCAAATTTTCATTTGACTTCACGCGGAAATATCAACGAGAGAGAATAAGAGACTGAGAGGAAAATACAGAGGGAGGCCGAGAGGAAGATAGAGAGAGAAAGGGAAAATTTTAGTAAAAGAGTGTTCGATCGAAAGGGAAGGAGAACATTATTGATTCTAGTTTTCTGTATTTAGATTCTAATATTATTCATTAATCAAGTTCAGTTGGTTTATTCTTGAGTAAATCATGTGCAGTGCGACAAAAGTAAATTCTAAAGTTTATTTACTTAGTAATTTACAAATTTTGAGGTTTTCACTTTCTCTTTGGAATGCCGCTAATATAAAGTAATACACTTCCTATGATTAAATATTTTTTTGTTTCTGCCATTCACGAGGAATTACAGCACTGGATTCATTCTACTAAACGTACACTCGTTTGCATGTCCCGTAAAGTTGTTGTTTTTTTTTAAATATTTTTACAAATTCAACGCCAATTGCAACACCAAGCCATGACGAATTTTAATAGCATACGTATGAGCACTCTAAAAGGCAATGAAACAGTTTTGAAGATGAATAATTTTCTCACCCTTATAATGTTAACCCCAAATTAGTCTTTGATGGGGTATGGAAATATTATAATCGTCCTTTTCATCGTTGCCAAAGTTGGCAACAGTAGTATCCTGCAACAACCAATTAATTCACATCAAATTTTCATTTTTCACAAAATATGATTCAACAGTTTTTTCATCCATTTCTTCTTAACTCAGAAAATAAATCTGTCTGGAAAGTTATGTTAAGGAAAATGAATTTTCCTCAAATGTAAATGCTACTACAGTGTAAGTACCTACGTGGTTGTAGTTTACCTATCATTGATGGGACTCAAATATCGTCGAAATAAACTTCTTGGCATGGCGAGGGTTTTTCATCCAGCCAGTATCGCAGCGCTGGTGTTAGGACCTTTTGGTCCTGTAAACCGAACTTCGAAAAGTAAAGCGAAGTCGGACTTGAGTCGAGAAGGGGCGTCAAAACCTAAGTTAATCTTCTTCGCCGAGGGGCACCCTCTGTCAACACGAGGTACCGAATTACTTGCGTTTTGGAGTGTCTGGAGAGGTCACTTATTTTGGAAAAGTTTTCAAGAGTTCAAAAGCTCAGTGGAGAAGGAGTGAAGGGGGTTTCGTGATTGGACTGAGTGCTTCAGCGGGGCGAAGCCATGAAAACGGTACATAAACAAAAGGGAAGAACGTTGAAGGCCGGGGGAAGGCAGGAAAAAATGAAGCGGGCAGGCAGTGAGGCAGATCAATTTCGAGAGAGATTTATTTTATGAAAATAAAAATGGGGTTTCAAAATTAAATTGTATAGTAGATAATGCCCTTACCGTTTGTACTTAAGCTAGACGTTTCTCTTTTTTTTCTACTAGATATTCATTTTGAGAAGTTTTTTCATGTTGCCTTATCAGGAAAAATCCTCGAACGATGTGTACGTGTTGTGTAAGAAGCATCAAGGAGAGGACTGTTCTGGGGGAATAAGAGAACTTGTGGGCTTGCGTGGAAATCCCCCGAGAGAGAAAATGCGGTCCGGCACTTGAATGGGATAAAAAAATCCAGGCAACATCTCACCAGGGCACTGCGAACATGAAACTTCTGCCTAAAGGGTTTAAAGTTGCACCGCAGCATGATTTAGAGAAGCTAAGCGGCTCTCAGGGGTGATGTTGTGATTTTGAGAGCCCTTATATTGCATGAAAATCAATATAAGGGCTCATAATTGGGATTAACATACACGTAATACGGGATATGACAAAAGTGAGTGGAGACTTGTTCAAGTAAGGCTTATAGATTTCAATGGCTACTTATCCATTTATTCTTCTTATAGGATTCAGGTCACATGTAAGCGATAGTAAAAAAAAACAACCATTGTTTTGAAAGTACTATACCAAGTACCTAGAGAACAATACTAAGTGTATCAGCATTATCATGGCGATTCTTTGGACCTACTTGTATTTTTTTTTCTTTTTGGAAGTTAAATTCCCTCTAATTTAAGTGCTATTGCTGTAAGGCATGGGTATTATGCACTTAGGTTTCTTGAACAACTTCACGTGTGGTTACTGTTAATAAGTGTTAGTGATAATTTGCACAATGCATGAACTACATCGAAATACATAATTAATTATACATTAAATTAGAGTAATCGGAGAATCTCACATAAACTTTATTGATGCCAGGCGTTTCACCACTTTACGGTATTATCAGTTGCAAAGACAGAAAATCTGAGTAAGGGCAAAGAAAACGTGGAACACAATTACGTGAAATCATGACTTTTTCAAAAAGGTGATCCAATGGGAGTTCAGTGCAAGGGTTCTGATCCAATCTGTGTAAGGAGGTGAGAGGTTCTTCGGTTTTCGTGAGTGAGCGGGACAAAACAGGGTAGCGCAAAGAATTGCTAGGTTATGAGAGGCAAGAGCTGAAGGCACACTTTGTCACTGTGCACGGAATAGGGTATGTTGGGAGATAAATGAACGGGAAGTGATGGAAGAAAGATGACCCTTCTTGATTTTGAAGAGACGGCGTAAGAGCACGCTTGCTTGTTGCGGTGATTAACATCTGAATTAGCTTCTCGTATCCAGCTGTTCGATATCATGAGGTCCTCGGGAATGTATATTTTGTTTGAGATTACAAAAATAGTTTTGTTCGACTTTACATTTCACTATGAGTTTGACGAAAGCGATGGGTGTTCACTAACCGTGGATAAGGATTACTGGCGAAAATTTTGGTGAAGGCCTTCTGAAAATGGTCAATGTTTTCGGTAAAGTGGATGTTATTCTTTTATTGACTAATGGTCTTGTTTTTTTCTGTATAATTTCCTAAGCTATTCTCATTTTGTATCGATTTTTAGTAATATGTTTTATGGTTTAAATATCTGTGTGAAAGTCTTAAGGGGGAAAAGTACATTTGGAAGGCGAAAAATCATCATGTCAGAATTTGGCATTTTTTTTATAAATATGATTTAAATAATCAATAAGCGGAATATGATCAATATAGGTTGACTACCTGTACATCCAAAACTATGATTTTATTTGTTGTTTAATCTGACAGATCCTTGTAGTTGATAATACCATGAACATGTTTTCAGAAAATTAAAAATACCCTTTTATGAGGAACTTAAAGTGATTAGAGAATTTATTTAACAGTGGTCCTTTCATGTGGAGAACAAGTATATTGTCAGCCTTTCTGCACAATTTTTTCACATGGAATACTTTATTAGTTTTTTTCAGTGGGTATCCCAAATTTCCGCGGCATTGATAAAAGTAATTATTTAATAGTTATTATTATAAGAGTTAAAGAATATTAAACATATCGCCATTAAAACGGCTTTAAGGGGTCTATAGTAGACAATTTAGTGAAAAAACAGTACTTTAAGAGACTCATTAAGAATTCCACCACCCACTCTGAAGATGAACCCCTACACTATATTAAACCACCTTGAAATCCTCAACTGACCAAAGGTTTAGATAATATATTTAAAATAGTTAATAAAAAGATTTTTTCATTAACAACGATAACCTTAAACATTTGTAGGTGCACGCAAAAGACAAGATTTGACATAGTCAATAAATCAGGAATATGCCAAATACCTTGTTCCTCCATGTTTCCTACGTGGGACAAAAATGCAGAAACATTAAGAAGAGATTCAAGGAACACATGGCACATTTTAAATGTAAGAGACCGGAAAAAATCAGCATTGCTCAACACTTACTCGTTTTCATTGCAAGTGGTGCTAACTTACTACGACTATAGGAGTTTTTTTTATTTTATTAATCCTTAATGAGTCAACTGCAAAACAAGGTTAAATGTAAAAATATAAATGGCATTACCTTAGTTTTTCGACGGATATGATTATATATATATATATATATATATATATATATATATATATATATATATATATATATATATATATAGATAGAGAATCGTTAAATGTTCATAAATTAGCTTAAAATTATAATTATTCTGATTTTGAAGGAAGTGGGAGAATTTTAGAAGTACGCATCTCTACTTTATAGCTATTCACGTAAGCAATGCACGACATAGACATGCGTCGTTCACCGTTAACTTGAAATTGTCTATTAAAAATTTGGAAAATCTTTAGCAAAGCGACAATTATCTAACCTTAAGATAGCTAAAGGTGGCTATTTTTTTCTATCATTTTTCATTCAAATGTTTGATATCTCTGATTCCTTAACAAACCTATGAACTACATGTAGCATAAATAAAAAATTATAAATTGAAATTAGTAATAATAAGGTGTTTAACTCAAAATTAAGGAGAATTTATTAAGT
This sequence comes from Hetaerina titia, assembly GCA_037158775.1. Classification (NCBI taxonomy): domain Eukaryota; kingdom Metazoa; phylum Arthropoda; class Insecta; order Odonata; family Calopterygidae; genus Hetaerina; species Hetaerina titia. Next base: position 84,401,456 of record CM073769.1, on the reverse strand, counting down.
GCAATGTATATCAATCATAGATAAGATGTCCAGGAATTCTTTAATTATTGAACAGCTTAACGAACTGAGAATACGACAATTAAAATCCTTGAACAAATGGAAAAAAATATGGTTTGGTTGAAAGATCTTCAAATTATTATACTGTTAAAAATTATTACTGAAAGAATTTCACCTGGAAAGAAAATCATTATTGTGGCTTCATTTTTCTCTTTAGAGTCTGGAATATTCTATTAGTCAGAAGATTATTAGTGGATTGAAATACTATTTATTAATTATTCTAATTTATTTAATACACGCACATAAATGAAGGCAGTTCATATGGAATTAAAATATTAATTTTATCAAGATAAAACATTCTTGCTATAAACAAACATTTAATCCCACGGAAAAGATACTCCTTGAAAAAACTGGAGAAAATCTGGAGTTACGGAAGATAATCGATATCTACCTGGATTGCGTAAAAACTCAGGCTAAGTCTATGTATATATCGTTGAGGAAGGCTGAGAAGGTGGAAATAGACACATGGAGATCAGAAACATGCGAAGAAAATTGTGTGCAGAATGTGTACTGAACATAATAAAATTGCGTAGGTGAAATACGATTATGAGCCTTACTTAATGGACATTTTCCCGAATGAGGAACCCAAGCTGGCTCTGAAAACTCGACCAAGACATTGCTGGTCAGATTTGGGAAATTTGCACAAATAATTGCTGACAAGACTTAAGCATTCTTGATTCAATGTGGTCAACCCTTTTGGGAGAATGACAAGTCTGTGGGAAACTGCTCCGAGTTGAATGGTAGAAGTGAATCCGAGTGATGAAGGACAGGAGGGACGGAACGAAGGTTAAGAAAAGTGGGAAGGGGTGGAAAGGCATCGAAGCAATGGGGTGGTTTTGCCGTAGCGCTGTCGCAAGAAATGAATCAAAGTTGGGGGTTTGCGGAAATGGATGAGTATTTGTGAAAATGCGTTGGAAAGCACTTTATGAAGGGTGTAGATGAGTAAGACTGATGGTGAGAATTATGTCAAGTAACGTGACTAGAGAGTAAAGGAAATGAGGGATTAATGAACACTTTGAAGTGGGCTAGGTTGCAAAAGTGAATTTAACATATTCAGTGACACACTTTCCACGTATTTCAGTGGTTATGAGAAAAGCCGAATATAACTGTGCAGCAGAATAAACGAGGATACCATTTTAATTTCCTAATGGAAAAGTCCTTAAACCAAAAACTCTTGGTTTTTCGTGTGGAAATGAAATAAAAATGCTTAGAGATGCAGAAACTATGCTTTGTTTAATAGTTGTTCATAATGCAGAAAAATGCTCAAGTTTCTTCATATCGTATCTTCATTGACATCTAAACGGCTTTTTGTCGTACATACCAGTGGTTCGCATTGATTAGACAGTTCTAATTTTTAACGACTGAACCAACTTGTCGTATAATGGTGTAGGAACTTGAAATTATTAAATACAATCTCGGTCGTTAAAATTCTGCGCTGAATTAAAAAGGTGCATTAAAAGTTTTTAAATATTGTATGATTACGCTGATTACGTTAATAAGTTTTTCGAATAAAATAGGAAAATGTATTAAATTCTTTTAGATGTATTTTATTATTTTAATATTATATTAAGTACTGTATTTGTATGGGAACGTACATTTCAAAGAATGACACATATGTGAAAGTATGGGGAATTGTTATTTTAAAATTGTATTTCACATGCAACCTCTGTAAACTAGTTCAAACCAACTGATTTTTGTTGTAAATGTGCATGACAAATCTAAGGACTGCATCGCATAAAGTTTATGTAGTATTAATTATGAATAAAATACATATTTTTGTTTGCTCCTACAATGAATGGGGATATTTATAAAATCCTCGGAAATGAAATTTCCCTAAAACTTTGGAACACTATCCTTCCAGCAATTAATTGATTAATTTAATTCCTCTTTAAAACTGGGAATTAGTTCTTTTAATTAACAGAAGTATTATATGTTGGCCTTTGGATACAATAGTTAACATTTTGTTTATCAATTTCCCGAAGCATTTATCATGAATGGAGAAACTTTAAAAAAAAAATTTACATTTTGGTGGAAATAATTCTGTTTCCCTTGGAACGGAATCATCGATTACCTTGAACGGATTGAAATTGTTTTGTAGCCCAGTGGCCTCATCCGGTTATGACCCGGGAGGCTTAGAACATCGTGAGGAGTTGTAAGAGTCCTTTTTACCATTCGTTGCTCCTGGACATGTGGAACGAGGCCATCGTCCTCGGTAGGGAACTGCTTGACCTCGGGGGATGCTCTGTATGTCACATAATGCGGCCCATTAAATTGAACTCAAATGTGTTTCGCATTTTGCGTGCGTGTGAGCGTTCGTGTGCGTATACGTATGTGCGAGTTTTCTGCGTTGTGGATGGAGGGAGAGATGGTGGAGGAGGAGAGCCGTCCGTGGCTTTTAGCAGCGACACAAATAGGAGGCAGCGAGGAGAGGAATGGGAATTGGTCGAGGATGGTTCGGACACGATGAGCTGGTGTCCGTCTGGATGGAGGAGTGAATGGGAGTGCCGGTCGCTCCGGCATGTTAACGTTGAGCATGTGCCGTGAATGGAAGCTCGCGGGACAGCGAAGAGGGGCAGGGAGGGAGGACGGGGAATAAAACGGGACGCGTTTAATGGAAGTGGTGGAAGAGGCATAAAGGGAGTGAAGGGAGTATGGAGGAGAAAAAAGGAGGGGATGGAGAGGGAATTGGGGGGAGAGGTTTGTAAAAAAAAAAGGATCATGGGATGGAAAATAATAAAAAAAATTCGGGGGGAGAGAGAGAGAGAGAGGGGGAATACATAAGGGAACAATCCAGTAGTAGTCTCCGCTGTAATATAATGAAGTCCGGTGGTGTTTCGACATTTCTGGTTTTTTTGCTCCCTACTCCTTTCCAACGGTTTTTTCACGGAGTTTGAGGGTGGAATAGAGAAGTGGAGGAGGGAATGGGGGGAGGACCAGAAGTTGCAGCAAGCGTCATATGGGGCGGGTTAGCCCGGATGATTGGGAAGGGAGTTGGGGGGAGGAGGACCCCAGGCGACGGCCACACCGTGCGGCGGCGGCTGTTTTCAAGCCCCCGTTCGGTTTGGCACGCCGCGACCCGCTCGCCCAAAGCGACCCACTCGTTCGTCAACCTATTCCCAAGAGGGGTTGCCCCCGCCCGCTGCATTTCTTCCCACACCGGCCACCTTCTACTCTTGTTTAGGTGACATTTTACAGCCACCCCCAGCCCCATAACCCCTGCGCAACCGATTTCCCTCCCCTTTCTGCGAACGAAACTCTTTTTTTCATCGCGTGAATGGCGCTCGCGTAGTGTCCACCCCCCCCTCTTCGAACGAAGAATGCGTGACGGCGGGGGTGTGGTGGGTGATTAGGGGAGAGGAATTTTCGTATGGCGATGCGGGCAAGGGGTTTATGTGTGGTGAGGGGAGGAGAGAGAGAGAGAGAGTTGGATTGTGTGAAGATGAACGTTGTGGAGAAACGGATAGGAAAATGTAGGGAGAGATGAAAGAGAAATGAATTGGTTGGGGGAGCGATAGCTCTCTAGGGTCACTTCCACTTTGGCTGTAGACTACTCATTGTGAATGGCATACAGGATTTTTTTCAATTTTGTCCCACCCCCCAGTGGTGTACGTACACCAGGTGAAAACTGTTGAAAACTCTCACTGAAAATGACAGGCACAACATTGGGTGGTAGTAATGTTATACGATGTCAAAATTTTGAACTCAAATTATCTATCCGGAGTTGGAGAAGAATTCTCTCAAAACTTTTAAGCCATAAAATTTGAAAGTCCGTAAGCGTATTTTTTTGTATTTGACCTTATATGACCCCGAAAGACGTATTTTAAACAGATCTCTAAATTATAAAATGAAAATAATTTAGAAAATAATTAATATCTTGTCTGTCTATAAGAGTTGCTTTATCTATCAGATATCAATTTGCTTTTGTTGCTTACAATATTTTTTTATTGCCATAGGAAGTGGACAAAATGTGTAGCAAGCAAGTGGGTACCGAGTTTACCAATATTATTATTATTAAAATGTATATGTGCAAATAGACAAATGTCAGGTGGCACACAAGTTCCAAGTATTACAATAAACTTGCCTTGGAAAAATAACATGATTTCTGAAATCCAATCAATATCACAAAATATAATAAATAAAATCAGTCTGAAAACATACACTTTAAGGAAATTTCCAAACACCAATCAGTAGCACATACAAAAACAAAGAAAATCCCCATCTCATTCACAATGTTTCCCAATCAACAAGAAAAAAAATTAAGCTGTTACATTTAATTTTATACAACACATCAATCAAATGATTACAGAAGTTCTTTACATATTTTCTTAAAAGTTTGCACTCTGTAAGGAAAGGGCTTGAAAATTTTTGCAGGCAAATTTTTCCAATCAACAATTGTTTTATTTAGAAAATAAAATTTTTTTATTCGTTCTTTGTGCCCGGCATTTTACCTTAAATTGGCGGTCATTTCTCCCTATAAAATTCGGGTTCCTCGCCTCTTCCCTTAGATCTGCCCAAGCTTTCTCCCCATTCAGAATGCGGAACATTCCACAAAGTCTGCTTACTTTCCTTCTAGTTTGTAATGGTTCCCAGCCCAGCGTTTTTAGCATGTCAGACACACTATCCATCCTCCTATGCTTCCCCAGTACATATCGGGTAGCTTTTCTTTGCACCTTTTCTAGTTTTTTGATTTGTCCTTCTTCATGAGGGTCCCATACTAGAGAAGCGTACTCCAAAATTGGCTTACCAGGGTCAGATACGCCTTCTCCTTAGTTTCTCTAACGCTCCCTTTGAGGTTTCTCATCACCCAATGAAGAGTTTTCAAAGCTTTCTTAAAAATGTAATCCACGTTTAGCCCCCACCCTAAATCCTTGGTTAAATATACACCTAAGTATTTGCAACTATCACTTCTAGGAATGACATTTTCTGAGAATTTATATTCCCTATTGATATACTAAGTTCATTCACCAAAAAGAGTCAGCTATGTGATAATTTAGTGAACACATGATATTTTAGTTTAAATATACCGGTTGATAACATGAATCATTCCAAAAATGGAACGTCGCGACGTAAGTTTTAAAAATTTAGCAATGAAACTCTGGGAGACTGTAACTTGTGACTAAGGAATGCGTTTTCAGATGGTGGAACTTATTCTTATTCAAATCTCATGCCTTGTTAATTAACATTAATAATTTTCGTAAATATGTGAGGAATGGATAGCGTCATACAATTTTGACAAAACTGGTAAGTTTTTATCAGGTTTAAACGTTGTTTGGAAATTAAAACCTGATTATAATAATTTTGTAAAAAAAGTAGAAATACAAAGTATTAAACTTTATTTAACTCTTTAAAATTGAAACAAACGTCACATTCCTAATATACTATCATGCAATTTCCTAAGAAACGGGGAATAAGTTCAGTTTTATTTCCCTAGCTACCAGTTCATTTTGATTTTTCATTTTTAGATATCTATGACTAAAACAGAGATATCAATATCGGGATAAATAATAAATGCATATATTGTGGAATGATATTTATTCATACAAATATGTAAAGAAATTTATATATTAGGCAAAATATTCACGGATAATGAATGCTTCGACAACATCAAACGTTGGCATTGATCAGCAAACATCCTATGTTTGACTTCATATCATGACAGTTCCATAACTCTTAATTTGAAATCGACTCAGTATTATTGTCATTATTTTCTGAGAGAAGGGTTTCACTCTTGCAGTCACTGTCTGTTCAAAAGTAAATCTTAATTGATGTCTCATCAATCAGCATTTTTGACGAGACTGTTTGGATGGATTCATTCGAACTTAAGGTGCGTAGTGACAAAATTTCGTAAAATTAGCGAGTAACAATATTTCTGTAGAGTGTATGATTTCACTTGTTCATAAATAACTTTTCTGGAATAAAAATCTTAATTTTAAATGTTCATAGAAACCAGGGTTGTATCTCAACAGGTAAAATAATTTTCTTTAATGTGTAGATATGATCATTGTCGCCGGAAAAATTGGAAAGATGAAAGAACTTTTATCAACGTTTTGGTAAAAAAACTGAATGCCAGATCTTAATATAGGGGGGCTAGATTAGTCAAACATTGTTATGACCAACGCAATAGCGTAAGTATATTGCTAGAAGATTTAGGTTGGGATTCCCTTTCACAGGAGCAAATAAAATATAATTTAAACTTATTGAAAGCATATGATGATGAGCCCTTTTCCGATGGCATCAAGAACATAATACGAACCCCAACGCATCGGAGGGATCACGAATATAACATTAGAGAGATATACTGAAAGAATGACAGGTTTAAAATGTAATTTTTTCCAAGAATTATAAGAGACTAGAATGATTGTAGTCGGAATCTCCCAAGAGTCAGTTAGACACAATAAGTATTAGCCTACAAGTTATGGTAATTATATATATATTTTTTTTTCTTTGTGGGTTCCCCCCACCCATTTGAAAAATCCCAATCCCCTCATTCCTCACCCTTTCCTCCTGGTGCTGCACCCCCTGCCACACATTATTTTGGTGGCTCGCAGAGTTATGATGTAGATGTATATAATACCAAAGACCATGCACTGTAATTAGAATTCATAAGTAAATGTTGTCCGTGTTGAAACATGTTTTTGCTTTTTAAAAGGTATTGATTTCTAGGAAAAATATGAAAAAGTACTAATAATAAATTAGTCCATCAAACTTGACTTATCGTTTTGGTCGATAACAGCTAAAATATTAATTAATGTTTTTGCTAAACCACTGCATACATACATGTATAAATGGGTGTGCCCACACGGAATAACAAGAGTTTTTTTATGTCGATCGGCGTACTGCACTCAAAAAACGCGAGGGTGAGACGCTGTTAGCTCGGCAAACAGGCAAGTTGATGATACGATAGAAGATTGGGAGTGGGTAACGGAAGTGGAAGACTATACGGAGCAAAGCGCGAGGGGCGTATGAAGGAATCGGTGGAGGATGCAGGTTTATACAGTGTGTGGCCTGTAAGGACGTGGCATTTCAACAAGACCTGAAACGGCATCTTAGGTAAAATCACGCTGACACAGGGGCAATATCAGGTCGTTTGAAGTTCACTTCTCGGTAAAGGGGGAAACGATTTCGCTTCCGTCCGTAGGAATACTGCGGTAAAGCCCTGTTTGTGCTTCCATAAAGGGACGGACTTAATATCAATGCTCCTTCTCTTGGACCCTGTGCGAATGGGTAATGGTACATCCCATCCTGCACCACGGGACCTCTTATTTTCCATCCATTTAATCCAGATTTGGCTCATTTACGACGTTTCGGATGGTGAGGTGAAATGATATGTACATACAACGCTATGTATGAACTAAGGGGGCAATTTGGTTACATGGATGGACTCAAGAACATAGGGATATTGCGATCGCTTCCATAATCATTTGTTTAGCCATTCAATAAAACCCAAAATGCTGAAATGTTGAGTTGATTCCTCGAAATGTTTATTTGAACGATTGTAATTTTATTAAGAGTAATTATTTCTCAAAACTATAATCTAATTAATTCAGACATTACTGATGTTTATCTGCTTGAGTTTCCTGGTTTTCCGTAATAATGTTTAAAACTATTTTTATATGAATTCTTTTTGCTTGCATTTAAATCCAGAATACAGTTTCTATTATAATTCATGTGACTCAAAATAACCACCAGTCCCGAACAAGTATGTCTATTTACACAAAATTACAAAAATATTCCTTTACTTTTTCCAGTGTTGCCTTCTCTATATCTAGTAGAATGACTTTTTCTGTCTGCCTATTATCTAATCGTAGAGTAATTAGCGTTGATATAGGAGCTCATAAATCAAATTCATTATATTTGATAATTTATCTAATATACAGTTTTTACTCTTTATATTTCTTTATTTTATGAACCTAATCATATTTTTATCTTTTAAATAATCTGGCAAAATTTTCTTATTTAACTTTTCGTACTCGTTATATTTTCCTTTAACTTTCCCGCTTGTCTCTTTTTTTCGCTTCCTTCTCCTTTTTTCTCTGTCTTCAAAATCTTATTACCTTTCAATATCTTCTCGATTCACTTGGCTTCTGAAAATGTTCTGCCTTCAGGAATTTCTTTGCGTTATAACTAAGAAAAATAACTTTAAACGAACTTAATCGTTGAAGAAAGGCCGTTGTCATTTGATGAAAAAAATAATTGATGCAGGTTTATTTACCTCTGATGTAATTTTCGACTTTTCTGGGTCAACCTTTAAGTAACGTTTCCTGAAAATCCCCTTTACGTCATTGTATTTCGGTATGTTTTTCCCGTGTGAAAAAATCACTAAGCACAATCATGTGTATCAATCATTTGTAAGATAGACAATTCAAATAACACCAGCATCATTAGACAGCCTTTGAAATCAGTTATATTTGTATGGTTTACAAATGTTAATGTCAAAGACTCGTGGTTTGTAGAGAGAGGAGTGTTTCTTGGGCAAAAATTGAAATATATACTTTGTTAATGGTAACGAATGTATGTGAAAAAAACTGCCAGATAAGCTGCCGAACGAAATTTTCATTAATAATCGAGTAAAGAATTTAGAATGACGCATTAAATTTAGGTATTTATAGATTTGAGTAGAAAATCATTACAATGCATTTATGTTTTGCTGGCAACCGCCTACTCTTTTAACTAATCAATGTTACCAAGATCAAAATACGATACAGGTCTGTTTGAGAAACATCCATAGGGATGGTGGTGCATGAGCTTCTGAGCATAGCAAATTTCGGCCACCGTTTGCAAATCCAAAGGATTCCTCTTTATTTTGGCATTATCATCTTCATCCAACCCAATATATTGTTTGTAGGAGAGGAGTGTTAGTATTTATTTTTGCTTGGGAGAGAGAGACTTTTAACGCCGCTCGCGTCTTTTTTTGTTTGAAATGCTTAATTTTCCAGAATTAAATATGGTTGTAAACAAATATAAAAAAAACGAAAATGAAATATGTATTCACAGTTAATATATTCACCATGAATCTTTCACATTGAAGGTATTATCAATGAAGACATATTCACGTTTGAGAAGGAATTACCGTTTGCAAGTTCATTATCAAATGAAAACGGGAACTACGGGTTTTCGTACAGTGATGGTTTTGTAAGAAATGAAATGTGTTTCTAGTCAGAGGCATATTTATTATAACTCCTCTGTAACTTTTGATGCGCATTTAGAGTACATTGAAGGCATTCGTTAATTTGTTGAATCTTAAGTTGTGTAATTAAATTTCCTTTTTTTTACTATCGTTTTCTTCTTGTCGCCTTATGAAAAGATACCTAGCCAATAAAATGGAACTTGTCATGGTTACGGTCACGTTGCAATTAATGAACATTGGGAAGTGATAATGGCGTTATTAATTTTTTAACATGAAAAATAAGATTTCATTTCTATTAATAATTATTAATGTTTATATTACCAATTTAAATAACTTAGGTGCATAGTTTAGCAAGTATAGAACAGTTAAGGGAGAGTATTTCGATTTCGGAAGTGTACTTCATGCTCATGGGCCATAATAATGAAATTCTACCGTCAAGGTAAATTAGTTGAGCCCTTGGATCCTAGTTTAACCTTTTTGAACTCATGAGAATTACTCGCATAACTCATTTAAACACTTTGTTGAGATTTGTGATACTTTACGAGGAAGTTATATGCTTTTAATATCTCTTTTACTGCTCCGCATAGTTCACACCATCCTACATGTTGCCAAGAATGGTTAGTTTTATTGTCATCTCCATTTTTCCATCACATCACACTTTCCTTGGCTAATTCATGTATTCTCCCCCGAATTTCCTCTTCTGCAGCTTCTTCTTCACCGTGTCCTTTTCTATGTTTAGAAAACACGTTAAACCATTATAGATATCTCCAGGTCAAATATCTCTCATCTGCGTTTATCCTTCCCTTCAGGGATAAAATTTCCAAACTGTTTTAAATACTCTATTATTATTAGGTAATCTACCGGTTAAGGTAGGTTTTTGGATGGATACGAGTATCAAATAAACATTTGGTACTCCCCACCTAGCAAACTAATCTATATCAGGTCCCTCTTCATCTCGGTGTACTTCTTTCCTCTCTTCATCCCGTCCAACATCCCTATCCTGTTCCTACCCTTACCTCGCTTGCCCAACATTCTCCCCTCTATTACCCTCTTCAACATTCCACTACCGCTCAATACGCCTTTCATCCATTTTTCCTGCCTCCATAGGATTTCTCTCAACAAACCCCTCTCCTCCCCCACCATTTCTAGTACTTCCTCATTTGTTTTCCTTTCGGTCCATTTCACCTTCTCCATTCTTCCCCACTCCCACATTTTAAAAAGCCTCCAATCCGCAACTATCCTTCTGCTTCAGTGACAACGTTTCTACGCCATACATAGCTATGCTCCATATCAAAGTTTATACAAGTCTTTTCTTAAGCTCCCTACTCAACGTTCCAGTCATCAACCCTTGAGAAAGCCTCTTTGCCTAGCGTGATTCTTCTCCTTACGTCCCTACCACTTTGACCGTATTGGTCCAAAACACTTCCGAGATACTATATGTAAACTGTTCTACCTGCTCTATTTTTTTCCCCGCCTATTTTAATATGTAGCTTAGCCTTTTTCTTTCTGGAAAATCGCATAATGCGAGATCCTGAGAATAACTTTAGCTGCGTGGGATATCAAACTTATTGTTCTGTAATCCTCACCTGACGAAGCCTTTGCCTTTTTTGGAATAGGAACTAACACCGATCTCACAAAATCTTCCGGCCAGATTCCTTCCTCATAGATACTACGAATCAGTCCATATATGGCCTTCTTCCCACCTTTCCCTAACCATTTCAACATTTCTACATGAATATTGTCCACCCCCACAGCCTTATTTGCTTTCATCTCCTTTAATGCCCTTTCTATTTCATCGTCGAGTATGCCTGGACCTAAGCTATCTTCTTCTACGTCATGTTCCTTTTCTATGTCTAATCTTGTCGGCCTAAGTTCTTTACCATACAGTGTTTCTATATATTCCTTCCATCTCTCTTGGATTTTTCCTGGTTCAACTATTATCTTACCCCATTTATCTTTCTGTTAGCACAGATCTTGCCTTCTTACTTCCCGATAATAACTTAACCTTGCTGTATAGAGCACCAATTTCACCCTTCTTCTGTAAACTTTCCATATCCTGGCATTGCGTTTTCCCCCATTCCTCTTTTGCTTTATTTGTGGCCCTTCTCAATTTATTGTTTAACTCTTTGTACTTCATTTTGCCTAACTCTGTGTTTACATTTTTCCATCTTCTTCTCTCATCCATCTTTGCAATCATCTCATCCGTTACCCATGGTTTCCTTATCCTTTTCCCGTTAACGGTTCCTATAGTGAAATAGTCTATATTAAATTTATATTTAATATTAATTTTCCTGCTGTTCAAGAAGCCTCAAGGGTGTCAGATTTTATCTCCGTGATCATTACTATTTGTCCTGTTAAGCCGTGAAGACCTCTCACTCTTTGAACCCTCTTAAAGGGAGATGTTCGTTGGAAATTACTCAGTGGCAGGAAGTTTACGACTACTCTCGTTTTATTACGTCCGTAGTGTCCAAATATTTCAATCAATACTTTCTCCCTATGCGACCCCCTATTGACACTGTTATACATAAACATATTGGTATATGAAGCTTTTTATGATATTATAAATTAAATCCGTCAAAAAAATTCCTTATTCTAATATTATCTCTTCTGTCTTACAGATTGCATCCACTAAAGTGATTAATTACGAAAGGGAAAATAATTATTTAGAAAAAAATTCATTTGAAATTTTATATGATGCTTCTAGGTGGCGTCCAAGATTTCATCATAAATAGAAGCAGAAAAGAGTGAACACAATTTGTCTGAACGTAATTAATCGATGTCCCCCGTATTAATTTTAAGTTTTCTCTGCGGAAGCTGACAGATGAGAGAATGAGGCGCTTTTTTGAATAAAAAAAATACATTTCAAAATCTCGTTTCGAGCGGCACTCGCATATGCATTACGTTTTAAAATGAGAGCATTTCCATTGTAGGCCATGCGATTATTTTTTCCACATTTTTCAACCCTGAGTGCAGAGATTTTTTTTTATTTTCTTCGAGTTTTTGGCAGCCTTTTCCAATTTTTGCTGCAGGACACTTCAGTGAGATCTCACCGCTCAAGCTTCAATACTTCGCTTTTGTCTCCTCGCGTTCTCCACTTGGGCAACCCTTAATCGCTTTTACGTAGGAAGATAACATGAGAATTGCGAGGCCTGTGCGAACTCTATTCTATAATTCTTTCGGTCGATGCTTAGAGCTTTAAAATTCAGTTGGTTACTTGGTGTGTTGGATGTGTCATAAATAACAAAAAAAATAGTGATTTGAAATCACGTAGTGCTAATGGTATGATCTTGGAAGCGTTAGTGTAAGCAACACAGGCTAGATCCGATGTAGATTTACTTTTCTGGAAATTTTTCTCATCAAAACAATCGATATTTGAAAGATTTTTCCCACAAGCAGATGGAAGCTCATGTTTCACTTAAAATTAAGATTTCGTTTCATTCAATTCATTGAGGAGCGATAATTTTAGTGTCGAATTTTTTCTATGACTATTACTGTGTCATTTACAAACGAACATTATGATTTTTGCTGAAAGCTGAGGAGACTTGCTTCGTCATTGTAAGCAGCTGGTGCAAAATCAAAGTTCTTAAAATATACATATTTTTTTCGATAAACTACTGCTGCGGAATTCTACGATTTCGAATTATTTCTTTTAGAGTTAACTTTCAAAGTGCATCAGTTCGTTATTTTCGAATCAGTGCTCATTATGCGTGGCAAAATCAAGTCTCGTTTCTCCAAAGCATCTGTAAAATCGTGCGTCCACATACAGTGGAACTTGAATTTTTTCCCGGTGAAACTTCCATTTACGATAACTCGGAACAAATCGTTTCGACAATCGATTGAAATAGCTGGCTTATATTCTAATAATCCTTGACAATATCATGGTCAACTATATTTGGCGTTTTCACGTGTTTCATCGAAACTAAGCTTTTCTATCTGTACACGTAATGGAAAAGCTACGAATATTTTATATGGATCTCAAATTGAAATAATGATAATATTACACATTTTAATGCTTGTTGTCTTAGCAGAATTACTGAATCATGCTGCACATTAATAGTTCTTATTAGGAATTACTTTTTTTATATACCCAATAACACCACAACACATCCGTACATAAGAAGACCTATAATACAAATTAAATAAGTAAGTTTTGTATCAGAACCGCGCTTTAGCAAACGCATAATATCCAATAAAAAATAGCACGTAAAATACATCGATCACACATCAGGGTAGGGGGTCCAATTCCTTTGCCTGTGCCCGTTATGGTTTCCCAAGAAGATCTGGTATCCCAAAAATCACATCGCTTGGGTGGAGCTGCATGTGCCCAGAGTGCCTTGCCCGGGAATCGAACCCGGGACCGTCCGGTCAGTAATCTCACGCTCTACCGACTGGACCACCGCGACCCCTATATAGCTATATTTTATATACATACATAAACACATATACATACACAGACTCATTGGCTTGCTTGTAGAGTGTGTGTGCATGATGAAAAGCTTTTTTTGTAAATTACATGCCTATGGTCAATTATTTTAGGAATTATATGCTTTCAGTAATTACTTAGGAGACATTCATTTTCAATTAAATAACTGTTTTAGTGCAACTAAAATTGGGAATTGGGAATATTAAACTTTCCTTTTTTACAAATCTCTTTTCGATGTATGTATCAAATTAATACCGGTTTTATCTTTGCCAAGCAGTATGATTTTTATCATATCTTTCCTTGGTACATAACGCGCAAAAATATCCGCCGCCCATCGCCTTCCTCCACTAGATCTTTTCCCTTCTCCCCTCATGGGCCAAAATCCTCCACTACAGTTCCCACGTAATGGTATCCTCGGGCCGTCTGGAGATTTAGTGAGCGGTTGTCGCGGCCTCACGACCCAAAAGATGCGCCTGTTTGCAGTTAGGTCACGATGCATTATCAACGTACGATGGTGAAGCGAAGGGGGATGAAATAGAGGAGGATTAAAATTTGTGGCGGGGACAAAAGAAATGAGTGATTCACCTGTAAGGAATGTAGGTGACGTACGTGTGGGGTTGAGGAGAGGTCATGGAAAAAGGTATACGTACAACCGACTCTGAGGAAGTGGGATGCGGGAATTAGAGAAAAGCTAGGCTTTTGTAATTAGGTCGAGACAAAAGAAAGAAGATGAGGACGTAGCTACGAAAACTTGGAAGTGGTAGATGGTGTCACAGTTTTTACTAATGGACATTAGAGAAATTCTATCGCGTCACAATTGACATTAATAAAACTTTGATCGTCTTAATAAAATATGTTATAATACGCAAAGAATTTGGAATATATCCGTATTGACATCTGCATTTCATTCGACAAATTTAGCATTTTTTTAAGAACAACAATTCATTTTTTTTAATGTCCAACTAATTATTATGTTTTGGCTGTATATATTTTTTCTGCCCAGAAATATTACATTGAATCGGTGCAACAAAAAATATCGACGGAGACATGTGGGATCGTATTTGGCGGGCGACCTGTATTCCATCCTAGATGATGTCAAAAGTAATTTTTCAGTGTTACCCTCATACATACTAAGGTTTAGCGGAGTAAACAAATAGAGACTCCAAAATGAAGCTGCGGTAAAAGGACACAAGGACGATACAGAGTATTGGGTGAGAAGTTCAATTAGGAAAGTCATATTCGTAGGGGTTTTTAAATTGAACTGCTAGGCAATAGAACGATTGAAGGACACAAAGTTTGGCCGGTTGGGTTGATTATTGATTCTCAGAGTAAAGGGCTGTTAATTGAAAACATTTCAATGTCCTATTCAAATTTAATTCATTGTAAAAAATCATTGCGTCAAAAGTGAAACTTTATAAAGGGAAAAACCGCTTGAAACGAGGCAAATTTTGTAAACGAAATTGACAAATTATGATGAATCAATGTCAATGGCTATGTGCATTTATATTAACAGCAGTTTTTATACCAAGAATACCCTCAAGTTTGGAAAAGTAATTTTCTGTTAGATTTATATTAACTGCTGTGTTTTTCCATATTAATAGACATGGGCTAAAATCAAGGATGACGAAAACCTTCGGTGTTAAAAAGATAATTCAAGGAGCTCAATTAGGAACAACAGCATGCTCCATTTTTATTTGAAGGACCAGGAGATGTCTGCCGTCATTGGCTAGTTTCTTCGCTAGAGATCGAAATAGTAGAGTCAATAACTGCCCTAGGGTTATTACCACATGGAAATACATCACGTTATACTTGTGCATTTCTGATGTTGAGGTTATCTGAGTTGCGAATTGCAGCAGATTTAGTTTTTATAACTTGATATTTCATCTGTGGATTTCGTACGCTAAGCATTTTCATTACAAAAGAGAAAACATTTCCGCATTGTGATTCTTGAAAGGCTATTGAGGTAACTGCTAACGTTTTACATTAGTGTTGATAGATTAATAGCTAAACGGTCATACTGATCCACTATTGTAAAATCGTGGAACGGGGTAAACATTTAGCTACTACTCTATCGTGTTCACCTTCAATAGCTAGCTTGAATTGAGGCAATGGGCCATTAGTCTTGATAATTTAGTTCGCAGAGGAAGTGAATGGCATTTATGAGCCGAACTCATGATGTCAGCAAAACCTTCTCCGAAATGCCTTCGATGGCATTTATAGCTGTCTTCGAGAGAATACGATCTAGTTATCGCAGTATCGAAAGTCTCCTTTCTGATTTATTTCTATAATAACCTTTAACGGCGGCCCACTGGTTATATCTACATGATCCGTATTCGATAAATTATGTTCGTTTTTCTGTAGTGGTCATCGTTCAGTCTTTGCTAAGATCATCTCTTCCATAATATAGTCCACCTATTCAGGATTTGGTTACAAACTTGAATTTAAATGTCAATTTAATTTGTTACAAAATGATATTTGCTTTTGAAATTCAGTTTTATGGTCGAAGCATGTTAATATTACAAGTAAACATACAGTAATAGGTATAATTCGTTATTTATACTATGCTAAACCAAGTGTCTTTGTGATACACAGTAAAGATAATAAATTACATCATTGACGTCATCTCCTTCGTTGATTTAAACCCAAAAGATCCTTTCTAATGTAGTGATTAGAGAGACAAATATTAATAAGTCTTGATAAAGACCAAATGAGAACACTTTTGTACTAGATATTAGGAAGACCATATAAAATATAGGATAGGAAATTGGATATAGGTATGGCATTTTAACAAAGGAAGTATTAATGAGTCCGTTAGTGCCTATTAGAAATATAGCTTTTAAACCCACTCGAATATACGAGAAAAACGACATATTTATTCATACTTTATTGGAATCAGATTATACAAGATTCATAAATGCCAGAATTCCCGATCATACCGGGCCGTAAGGAAACGAGAACTTTCCTTTTCGTTTCAATTTTGATATGGTGTGCTCTACAAAAGATGGAATAAGTCGTTTTGATGTGAACCAAACAAATTTGAATTTGTGACGAATAGTTTCCTTGTTAAGCATAATTAGACGTCATGAAGATATTATTTTCATGATAGAGCTCTCTGAAAGTATTGAGATTAACCATTTGGAGGAGAACACGAAAGAGGAAGACAGTGAAATAAAACACTGGGAAGAATGTTTTTACGGTTGGCAAAAAAACAATGTTTGTGCAATAAATAGGTACATCTGTAAATTAATCTAAATTTAGAATTTCGCTCTGATGAAAATTAAGTACAAAATATCTATCCGTTTACCTACGATTATGAGATAAAAACGGGGGTCATCGATGATAGAATTTGCAAATAGGTGACTCACGCAAGTTGTTTTTCCTTGGCCGTCTCAGCTCCCTGTCAACAATTGTGTTCTACATTAAACGTATTTCTTCGACATATTGGTAAATGATTTTCTCTAATCCCTCCCTCCTAGGCTTGTTTTTCAAAGTACTGTGTATTAGAAGACAGTGTTTGTAAATGTACAACACTTTGATCCGTGGTTGAGCAACTCAATGTGATTTTGCGTGGATATCTAAAATTTACTGCTGAGCACTACTACTTCGCAAATCAATTGTCAATAGTCTAGGATAAAAAGAGGGGAGAATGAAGAGGAGATAAAGAAACGGATATGATGAAACTATGATCGGAGCGCCGGTAGTGAGAGAGAGTGAGGAATGTTTGGATTTATGCTGTGGAGTTGGGAATATGTCAACGAGAAGCAAAGGGATCCTTCAAGGATAGAAGGGGATACTGTGTAGGGAGTGTTCAGGCGAACGCGCAGCGGTACCATGGGGGAAGTAGAAATAGAACTTGGGTCACGGGGAGGGGATATAGCATCATTTCGGCTTGGAGGCCTTAAAATCGCCGAAATTAAGAAAGGGAAAGGAAAGGAGCTTTGAGTTGAGTGAAGGGAAAGAAAAGAAAATTTTCGGGATAGCCCCTTCATTCTTCCGGCAAAAGCAGTAAAAATGGAAATCAATCACTGCATTATGAGGAAGGGTTTCTCTGGGGAAATAGAAATCTATTCGCGAAGTTAAAGCGGGAAGGATAAATAAGAAGCGTATGTAAGACGTTGATGTGTGGCATCAATCGAATCCAATAGCGAAACGAAGTGGCAGTGAAAGCGAAACAGCAAATGGCGGATGAGAAAAAGGATTAACGCATTATTCATCTGTGAGAAAGAGTGTACAGGAGAGATAATGTAAGACTTTTAGGATGCGGTTAGTGTTCCACTGTATACCAACGCTTCGTCATATCATACCATAGTGTAGGTAATTATAATACATTATAAAACCTCTAATTAAACGTGTTTTAGGAAGATAATTTACCTACCTACTTTACGTAGCATATTTCCAACGAGAATTTCTGTCCCAAAATTAGAATGAATTATTTTTTGCCGGATAGACGAACGGACAGGCGGTGGTTTCTCTGGCTGTGTTCGAGGGAGAAAAGTCTCAGGAAAGGCTGTAGACCGGTGGCAATTGGCTCAAAGTTTTTCTGGAGTGCGGATCGTTCATTTGCCAAACCTCTATAACATGACCTCGTTACGCTCCGTCATGAACCGGTTCTAGAGCGCTATATATATATATATATATATATATATATATATATATATATATATATATATATATATATATATATATATATAGATGATGCGGAAGTACTCACGAGAGCAATATAACTTTTGGACGGCACAATAGGACACAGAATAAAACAGATAACACGTAAAAGGACACTCACACTGTAGAGTGTGAGTGTCTACAGTGTGAGTGTCCTTTTACGTGTTATCTGTTTTATTCTGTGTTCTATTGTGCCGTCCAAAAGTTATATATATATATATATATATATATATATATATATATATGTATAGCAGCTATCATATATATATATCAACAGCTGTCACCCATACCACACCAAACGTTCCATTCCTTATTCCCTTTCCATAAGGGGACACATAATTTGCAATGACCCTGACTCCCTAGACAATTTCCTCATAAATTTACACCATTCCCTCCTCAAACGAGGTTATCCTGAATCCCTCCTGAATAAGAGGATCCGTAGACATACTTCCACTCCCAGACCTTCCACCACCGCGAAAAACCACCCTCTTTCAATTTGCACCACGTTTCTTCCTGGCCTAGAATCTCTGCGTTCTATCCTAAAGGACCTCTATCCTATCCTCAAAAACCACAATTCCACCACCAACCTTTTCCCCAAATGCCCCTCCGTCACTTTCAAACGCCCCGCCAATCTATCAGATCTTCTAAAATCTACCAATCCACTTCTTAAATTCTCGCCCCGTTTCAAAATCACTCCCAGACCCTGCAATAAACCTAGATGCAAAACATGTCCTATTTTCCTAACCAGAATCCCATCCCTCTCCCACCCGCTCTTTAACTCTCTCCCACCAATTCCCTACTCCTCGTGTACCTCCAGCAATGTTGTCTACCTACTCAAGTGCCAACTTTGCCCTGCCTTTTACATTGGACAGTGTACCACACCCCTTAATATTAGAATCAATAATCATCGAGCCTCATGCAACAATTCCTCCCTTATTGGTATGCTCCCAATCCCCAAACATGCTTCCGAACACAACACTGCCTTTGACCAATGTTTTAAAGTATCCGTCTTAGCATCCCTCCCACACTCAGACCCTCCACTGAAACTCAAAACATTAGAGCTAGCCTTCATCTGGCTCTTGGATTCCTGGAATCGCCCAGGTATTAATATTAGACATTAATTGCCCCCTTTATGCATATAATTTCATCCCCCTCCGCCCCCAACAACTTCCATATCATCCCCACCTTTTTTTAAAATTCCCGCGCCATACACTACCCCTCCAAACCCCTCACCTCGAATGCTTTTCCCCCCCTTTTTCCCCCCTTTTCCTTTCTTTTCCCCTCTTTTCCCCTCTTTTTCCCCCATGTTCCCCCTTCTCCTCTCTACCACTGCTTTCGGGCTCTCCTCTGCCTCAGTTCTGTTCCTAATTCCTCTTGAGAAAGGTGGTTGCACCACCGAAAATTCGAGAACTAGTGAGTCCCTCTTTAATATGTTTTAGTTTCTGTGTTTGCTATGACTATTTAGTGAATTTTATACATATATATATATATATATATATATATATATATATATATATATGTATATATATATACATGTGTATAGCTGATTTCTTCGAAGTAACACGGAAGTGTTTAATAAAAAACTTAGACAGCAACACACAGCACGAGAACACATAAAAAGAACACTCACAATAAAATCTTGATAATTTCGACGGACTCGAACTCAGTTTTCTTCGGAAGATAAGATATAACCTATAAAACTCGAGGAGAATGGGAAACATAACATTAACTAAAAATAATGATGAAAAAATTCTACTGCTTGAGATGACAAAAGAAAAAGTAGGAACAGTGATCTGTACAGCGGCTGAGTAAAATGAGAGAGGGTATACTGGTTAAGTTTTGTACCTGAGGAAAATGCACTTGTGAAGTGCTCTCTTAAATGTTGTTGTGGATGGAGAGTTTTTAATGTCATTTGGGAGAGGATTCCTCAGACAGCATGCTGTAACGTGAAATGATTTGTGATAGATTTCCGCGCGATGGTGTGGGACAAGAAGTTTATTATTAGCCCTAATATTCCTGTTGTAGATTGATCTGATGGGGAGGAAATTTTTGCATAAATATTTATGTGTGTGATTTGAAAATTACCCGTAGAAAATTGAAAGAATATGTGATTTCCTGCGGCCAAGCTAACCAGGATATTCTTGTAAATGATTCGGAGAAAGGTTCGTATTTTCTAAGATCACATATGAACCGCATACAAGAGTTACGGGTCTTCTGGAGTTTGCCTTTCAGTTCGCCTGAAAGGGCTCGGTATACTACATCACAGTATTTAAAATGAGGTATGAGAGGAGAGAATACAAGAACCATCTTTATGGAGGGGGAAAAATGTGCTTTAAGCTTTTCAGTGATTGCAGAGATGAGTTTATTTTTCAGCAGAGAGACATTTCATGATCAGTCCAAGATAACGTTTCATTAATGGTTACGCCTAAATTATTTACTGTCCTTAGGTATGATTTGATAGATCTTTACAGTGCTAGTGGGGAAAGTTTATCAGTACTTTTAGAATATTAATTATGGTATCCGATTATAATGAACTGACTTTTGATTGGCTTTATTTTCAGTAAATATTTATTACCCCATAGAGACAAAAGCAGCTACATCTGAATTAATTTCGTTAATAATTGTAGGTAGTTCGTGAAGGCGAGAATGGTGATATATATTTGTAATTCATCGGCGTAAAGGTGATGATTGCAATTATAAATACATTTACTAATGTCATTTATATACAGGGAAATAAGTAAGGGTTCAAGAATGGATCCTTTTGGAACACTCCTGTGTATTTGAACCCAGTTAGAGGTTGAATTAGGTGTGATGAATCTTTGAAATCGGTTACTCAGGTATGAGCGAATCTATTTTTTACAATAGATTCGCTCATACCTGAGTATGAGGAGGAAAAATTCAGGATTTGAAGTTTTGATAAGTGAATATCTTTGTCAATAGAGTTGAAGACTTTGGTAAAGTCTAGGAGTGTCATTATTGTCACATCTTTGCGATCCATGGATAGTCGAATGTCATCTGTTATTTTAAGGAGAACGTTAGCTCCACTGTGAGAGAGCCAAAAGCCTGATTGTAGAGGATCATGTAAGTCATTGTCATTGAGAAACTTTTCTCAATGACAATGAAAAGAGATTTGTTCGTGTATGAGTCTTTCGAATGCTTTTGATATTGAAGGCAAAATGGTAATTGGCCTGTATTCAGCGATGTTAGTGGGTGTGGATTTTTTTTGGATTGGACGGATGAGGGCGCATCTCCAGAACGAGGGATATACTCCAGTTAGGATCGACCAATTAAAGATAGGAGTTATAACAGGAAGCACAGTAGGAAGTAATTTTTGTATGAGAAAAGCTGAAATTCCGTCAGCTCCAGCTGATCAGGACTGATTTTTTTAAGGGCCTGCAGGACTTTAATTTGTGTAACGGGAGAAATTGTGAATGAGTTTGCAGCAGAAATTGGAGTTGATCCAGAATTGTATAAATTGTATAAGTATTCATTTTTTGCATCAAGATCAATTTCCACCTAAGAGACTCAGGGTATACTCAAAGCAGCTTATCGTGATAACGTCATGGGTAGATCGGGTATTTTTGAGTGACACGGGTTATTTCGGGATGGAGAGAAGATGTTGAAGACAGCGAACGTTCAGGATGCCATTCGACTTCAACAAGTGACGAAAACCTATCAGGAGTGAATGCTTTGTTAGGCAGGGATCGTAGATTAAGGGTTCGCATGGGAAAAAATGGGCATGAAAAAGGTGTGTGAGAAGTAGGTGTCACGAGTCCGAACAAAAGGAAACTTGCGAGCGGATCTGCAAATAGCTTTGTGAGTAACCATCTAAATTTTTTAGATGATGTCCCACCAGACTTCTTCCTCTTCCCCCATCTCAAATCCGTGCTGAAAGAACGTCACCACGACTCGGTGGAAGCGTTAAAACAGGCCGTGACGAAGGAGCTTAGCAGCAGTCCGGGCGCCGCCTTCCAGAAGGCGTACGAGGTGTGGCTGTGGTGTGAGGCCGCTGGCAGCGGTGTGTGGACGCACAAGGGTGCTACTTCGAAGACTTTTGACTGAATATATCAAATGTAGCAATGTATTTTTTTATCGTTTCAGTCCTACTACTTTTAGGACAGACCTTGTAGATGACAATCGCTCAGGATTTGGGGAGTGATTATACAATACATATAATCAGCTTTAAACAATAATAGCTAGAGAGATTGAAGTAACGATTTATACGTATATCTGCGACGTTAATTATGGTTAGAACTAAAGTCACCTGTACTTAGTATCAGAATGACATTGTTGCATCCCTTGTAACAGAATAGACATGAATATGTGGATTGATATGAATATAATATTTTGTTAGCAGTTTGCCGTTTAAGATAAGTTTTGGTGGGGCCAAGACTAAACGCCGCTATATTTCTAAACCGCTCTTAAAAAGGGCCGATATGGTACCTTAGACTACACTAAATCATTCTACAATCTGCCCGTCTTCTTTTTTTCCCTTGCATTGCATTTTTTCTTCTGTCACAGTCTTTTAACATTTCTTTGCCAATGAAATTAATTTCCATCCGTCTTACCTTTTTTCTTTTCTTTCTTTCGACGGTACTCTCTCATTCCACGCTATCTGTATCTATTCTTTACCAGTCTTTCTATGCAAATCATCTATTCCATCCCTCTCTACACCCACAGCTTAATAAAGTTTCATTTACGCCTATAATCTTACTTCAATAACTTAGGTTTTCATAAGGCAAACCACGTTCTGATTTTGATGATCAAGGTTTTGGTCAAGGGTTTTTTTTAATAACTATGAAGGCTTTCAATTAGTTTTCTCCGTATCTTTACTCGATGTCCCAGTACCCTCTCTTAGCTACTCCCTCATTCTTGATAAAAGGTATTTATCCTGACAATATTTTTCTTATATCATTATTACATAGACAATATTGGTCCAATGCACATCTGTTCCACCTCCTCTGGTTTTCGCCATCCAATTTGAACGTTTAACTTTTCCATCCTATTTCACGGATACCTCATTAAATTTTATTTTATTCACATTAATTATAATCTCATTTCCATCTCACTATTTCACAAATTCACTCAAAAGTGATTGAACTGAATCTTTTGCCCAACTAGCTGACTATAGCTTGTTCTTCCTAAAATCTGAGTGATTTTATGAATACTCCAGCGAATGATTTTCATTTCTAACTCCAGCTCTTCCATGCCTCCTTTACCATTTTATCCACGTATAAGTCGTTAAGTCCGGGGCCTTTTCCCTGTCCCTAATAGTTTATCCTGAAAATGTCCTGTCCTGAGCCCTGCTTTATCCCCCTTTCTAACATTATTCATCTCAGCTCTCCATCGGTCACTCGCACCTGAGCAGTCTTGAGACATGAAGGATATGACGTATTTCTTTTCCAGTGTACCCATATCCGTTTTCTCGTAAATATTCACCAACTCTGCAATAGTTTATCGATGAAACTTCTTCTCAGATTAACAAGTACACCCTGTACATAATCTATATTCTCTTCTATTAGTGCCATTATTACTGATATGGCATGGTGTCTACTCTTTTCCTACTTGAAATTAAACTGATCATCCCCTAAGTAATCATTTGTCCTAATCTCGATCCTATTATTGATGATCCTAAGCACCACTTTTACTGCGTACGAAATCAAACTCAAGTGTTCTTAAGCCTTCACATCCGGATGCCTTTCCTTTTTTGAAGTGGGACTACGAACTCGCAACACCGATCTGACGAAATCTTTGGGCCAATGTTTTCCCTGATGTACCATGTGCTACCAATTAGCCTGTAAAAACTCTACCATCATCTGTGTCACCTTCCTCTTTCAATGCCTATTTTTGTTGGACTAATATTTTCACCGTATTCATAATATATGAATAGATACAGTGTGGATACTACTATGACGTTAGTTAATAGACCTAGGAAATATTCTAGGGATATTGAAGGAATACGTTAAGTTACTATGTCTATTCATTCCATTTCTCTTAAATATCTCTCCTGAATCGATTTCTAGCCACCATTCTCTGATAAAATGCACGGATTTGCCATTATTATTTCCTCATAGTGTAATCTCTCATTGTCGTTATTCACTCTATGGATCATATTTAAAGTCTTTTCAAGACCAAGGATATATGTATTAGTTAAAAGGGGGCATAAAATCCTGAGAATTCACATTAACCTTGATGTGAACCGTCGTTTTTTGAGATATGGATATTGGTCACAGTAGTTTGTTCCTATTAATAAGCCTTCAAAAGTCGTAGCAAAACAATTTATGCTATCAGTTCTTTCCTATTTTGTCACACCTTAAATAATAAAAGAGATACAAGGGTAATCAAGAAGGTAGCTTTTATTTCGAGTGTAGTGACGTTTAGACACCAAAATGATGGCTTTAGCCTTAACCACCACCACGCTAGACCGAAATGTAAGTTACCTTCTGGTCAGCCCTCGTATTAGTTGAAGGTTACTATCCCACTTTTAAAACTGGGAAGAGGAGAGAGTGAGTAAGTGAAAAAGAGTAAACAAATAAGTAATTCAGCGTAAATTCATATTCCAGGAATCAGGAGTTTCCAACGTTGGCATGGTTATTTTGCGCTGGAAAGTACATACAGCGGGAAGCGTGCCTAAAACCGACTTGTACGTTAAACGACATCAGTGAAAACGACCCAAGGTAAGAAATTAAAATGATGCCATTTATAAGTATATAATCTCCGGTAATTTTATGGATCGATCTTGAAATTAATTATTTAGGCCGTTACTTGGTGAAAATTACGAACGGGTAATTAGGTAAAATAATTCTGAATCCATTTCCCCTAAAATAATCATCATTTTACGTGTGCAAACAGTTTCAGTTAACCTACGGATATGAAATAAAAAGTTTTTATTGGAAATGGAGAAATATCTTTCACCGATTCTAATTTAAATTTAGATTTGGTAGTTAATATGAAGTTTCATATTACACTGTACTAATATATGGTGAGAAAGAGGGCTAATGAGTCTGATATTACGGTTACGTAAATCACGCAGAATATTTGCACTCGTTTACCCGTAACTGCTTGCATCGGATCACATTGATCAATGTTTTTTTTTGTCTTCTCGTTATATGTATATTTCCACTCGTATGAATATCTGAAACCTCAAATGTACACTTCTACAACGCGCATCTCATTTTCTCAATCTCGTTTTCGATGCCAATATGTCACATTTTATCAGAATATTCTTCAAATAAACTTGATGCGAATGTGGGCGTTCCTATAAAAAATGGTATTTGATCCGAAGCGAATAGAAGCGCTTCTGTGAGCTACACTGCTCAGAAAGAAGATCTCTAGCTTTGTGCTCATTATTTCAGTTTAGTTTTGCATGTCAACTTTTGTACGCGAAACCTCAGATAATTCATTTCGTTGAGATGCAAGTACAATTTCTTTCAGTGACCCTAAGTAAGTTTATCTTAACAACTTATTTATTGTATCTAAGTGGCGTTAACAAAAGTCGTAAGTTTATCTTACGAACTTATTTATTGTATCTAAGTGGCTTTAACGAAAGTCGTAAATAATAAATACGATTTTGATCGCGATTTTTGCAATTGTTAAGTTCTGCAACTTTTTTATTTTCCATTTTGTCCAAACGAGCTAGATAGCTATTTCTCTGATAAAATGAAAATAAATAAATTATTTTTTTAGATTAGAGAGATAGACTGCAAGATTGACAGGTTTAAACTTTAATTTTTTCCAAGAACGATAAGAGACCAGAATGCTTGTAGTCGAGATGCGCCAGGAGTCAGTTCGACACAATAAGCATTAACGTAAAGGTTAGAAGAAGAGAAAATGATCAATGTAGTTGACGATTTTTTCTATTTATCAAAATGCATTTCGTGTTACACGGGGAAAGAATGACCATCAAAAGAAGTTTCGAATGAAGCTCTTCAGTGAGAGTGAGTGACGTGATATAATTGAAAATCAATGGAACGAATAAGTCACGCATACAAAGAGCAAAATCAAGTTTGTAGTTTAAATGTGACCTTTTTAACCAAGCAAAGCACGTCACGGAACGCATTTCAAACGTATCAAGCCCGTTAACTAGCTTCGTAATTTTAAACGAGTTACCATGATATGTATTATTCCCAGGACTGGATTTTGTATTCAATAGTCTTCTACCACATTTCCTCTAGCCACAGCTGAATGGAAAGGTTTTCTTTTTTCTAATTTTTTTTTTCAGATTTTCATGCGGTTTTGCTATTCAGAATTTGAAATGCAAAATGAGTTCGTAACTCTGGATATAACTTCCGCCCTTCATAGTAACACAGACCGTGTTCGTTCTATACCCTTTGCACTAAATATATCACTAGACGATGTCATGTTCCCGTTATTCTATGGTGTGATTCCACCTGTAAAAAATCTTCATAGCCATCCCAAAATTAAAGGTCATTTAGACAGTTTCTCACTCATATATGACAGTGATTATTTGAATTTAAATGAATTATTAAGAGAATTGTGCACTTGTGAATTAACAACTATCACCTTAGACTAGGCATGCAACACCAAACTGCAGATGAATAATTATGGAAGAAGTCACTTTGATTTCCCACATAAAGTGTTTTTATTACGACCTGGGTCTTGTTACAGCGCAACATACATATTCATGTCTGAAGATGTTACGCTGAACTTGTTACGTCACCTGAAGATGTCACGCTATAACGAAACTTTGGTCGTAATAAAAATAATTTATGTGAAAAAGCAAAGTGTCTTCTATCATCGTGAAGGATTTCCACCACGTTACTCCTGATACTATGTCATTTAATGCAAATGAATACTTGAAGTGATGTCCAGTTATTATCGCCATTCACATTGCAAATTTAATTGCATAATACGTATATTTTTGCCAGTAATAAAAAACGAACATTACTCCTTGACGATTTTTTTCGATGTATACAGCCGAGGATAACATTTGTACCGTGATCTGATGTAATTTACGTTTATACCCATCTTTATTGTAACGCTTTACGGTTTCTGCCTATGACTACATTCTGGACATTATTTATCTGACCTAATCTGAAACGACCTAATTGTATTATAATTGAATGGAAGAAACTTTCAATTGGTTTTATCCAATTCGTATACTTGTAATGTCGTCAAAAGGTATTCATCTTCATCTCCAGCAATTTTATTTCACAAATGATGAAATTTACTTGTTATTTTCATATAATTATCGAACTGGGAACTCCCATCATAAATTCTACTCCACCATGGCCCAAAGATTGTTATTCCTCCATTGAAATTTTTTTTTCTTCCAAATATTTCAAAGGGATACTATTAGTGAACATTCAAGATGTGAATTCAAGAATAATTCCCTTTCTTTCGAAAAACAAACTTATCTTCTTCTTCAGGCAGGAAGCCTCCGCCGTGAATATCGATCACGTGTATAAATAAAATTATTAGAAAATCGGTTTCCGCGAGGTTTTATTCTGTAATGTGGCCTCTTTCCTGCGGTTTTAATGAAATTCCCTCGGAATTCCTGAAGGGAGGGTAATAAAAAGGAGGAACGGAACACGCCCCTGCATTAACCGTATTATTTTGAATTCCACGCCGCCGCCGCCACCGCCGCAGAAGGGGAACCAACCCCATTGATTGCGTGTTTAGTCGAATCGCCGCCGACAGCCTCCTCCTCTCCTCCTGCCCACCACCACCACCCACCCCCGCCTCAAACCACCCCTCGAGAGCTTCCCATCCAAACCCCTCCCCAATATTCCGCTCATCCTCCTCCCACTCCGTCCCCATGTCCGCATTTAACCGCCGAAGCCCTCCCTCCCTTCCGCAGGCCCTCCTCCGCTCACTCCCTTCCATCACCAGGCCGAAGAGCATCCTTCGGAAATGGATGGCGTCGGAACGGTGACAGGTCGTGTAGCAGGGAGGCGGCAGCCTTAGGAGATGGGGTAACTCGGGAAGGGCGAATGGTGAAGGGAATTCCGGGGCTCGGAAAGACACTTTTTTGTGTGGAGGGGAGGGTGGATCCATGGAGGGAGGGGAGGCATATGGTGGAGGGAAAGCATGAGAGGGAATCCCCCCCCCCATGGGGAATGAGGAAGAAAGTGGGTGAAATACGTTTGGAGTGGCGTGAATTCGGAGAAAGGGTGGAGTAAAGGAGAAGAGATGGTATTGGAGGGGGGATGAGGATTGGGGAAAAAGTGCGGGAGAATGATAACGGGACTAAATTGGGTATTTCTGGTTTGAATAGCTCACGAGGAGTAGCGACGTCGACAGATGAAAGTAATCCCTCCCTCGTCCCATTTCCAGGTGAGAGCAGGAGCGAGGCTAAAAGTATTTGAAATGAACCGAAAGTCGGCCGCGGAAGATACACCTTTGACAAATTTCGACCCTCACCCACGGTGAGATTCTTAGTGAACCATTGAGGAAAGATGGGGTTGGCTGGCTGAGAACCCAAATGTGTGCTTTCTTCCATTCAATGTATCCAAAACCAAGAAAATTCTTGGAAAAGTAGATCTTCCGCATTACGCGTACGATAATATAATGTAACTCGTCACAAAAAAATTCCCCGTCGCTATTTGCGAATCAATTTCTCTTAGCCACCTCTAACCAAGAATATGTCTGTAAGCATAGAATGAGAGCTTGAAGGATTCTTCAATGGAAACAGGGAACGTAACCCCGGTATTTAATGAACGAGATTACCGGAATTGGATTTTGATTTTGGTAGGGCTCAAGTTTATATTTCTATTGAAAGTTCACGTTTATGTAAGTTCCCTAACGGCTCAGAATTTTCGTTTTACTTAATTTTGGTATTTAAAGTTGAAATGAAACCCCTACCACTGAAATTTTGCTTCCTAATAACGTTAAAAATTAAAATGAACGATCATTTTTGGTCTTTCACCATTTTATGTGAAATATTTTGTTTTCCTAATGATGCCGGTGAGTGGTGATGTAAATTATGGTTTTGATAAATGGCGTGCGTAATATTATTTTTTTTACTAACATGTAAATAGAAGGCTGTGCATTTTTACAAAACTTGGTTTGGCGAGATCGTAAGGGTTCTTTCCGACGAATCACGGATTGGCTCATTGTATCTCGAAATTCTCCCGTACCAGTGTATAAAAGCAGTTATTCTTTGAGTGTTTGTGAAAGTGGTTTGGCAATTGATGTAGGCAGACCATTTGCTTGGATGGATCAATGTAATCATAATGTTATGGATGCATTTCAAAATAAAATCTGAAATACTTCTGATTAGCAATTTGTTTATATTTAAAGCGGCTTAAATCCTCCTCATGCTGTAAAATGTGATGTTGAATATGGATATCTTCCGTGTATGCCCACAAGTAAATCGATGTTTGCACGATATTGTTGATATCGTCCCTGATTGTGTTTCTTCACCTCGGTGGCAGCGGAGTAACGCTTTCGCAACCAGGTATCGGGTTCGATTCCCCCCCCCTGAATTTCCCTCCGCGCAGGGATTGAGTTTTTTCTACTATCTGTGTTGTTTTTTTGTACAAAAATTGAATTAAAGACCCGATGCGTATTTTTTATTTATTTACCGACTTAATACAAAATAGATTTAGCGCTTGTTTCAGATTGAGCTGCTCTCCTCCTTTCTACACACCTATGGAGATCCCTCTCACTCTTCGGAGACCACCCATTACACAGTTGCAAGGCAACTACAGACACTCTCGGACTGTTTGCTTTATAAAGTTGTGTCGTGCAAAGGTGAGACGGAGGAATCGAGAGAGTGGCTTGGCATGAAGGAAAGGGAAGTGGGGAAACAGGGAGAGAGAGGATTGGGTTAAGTAGATTGAGTTCGAAAATGGCAAAGTGAGGAAGATCGTAGCATTGGAGGTTTTTGGTGGCGCAGAAGTACCTCGAAAGTGGCGAAACTCCGAGGGGAAAGGGAGAGAATGGAGTGAGCGGTTGGAGGAGGAAGCTGAGTGAAACGTCGGGTGGGCCGAGATTGGGTCGGTAGAGAGCGAAGGGGTAGATTGAAGAGGTTGCGAGAACGTCCTCCTGAAATCGAGAAATACGGTGATTGCCAAAAAGTCGGCGGAAGGAATGTCGGAGAAATCCGGAGAGGAGTGGGGAAGGGAAATGAAATGCTAGAAAGGTGGTGGACCGAGGAGTAAGGGAGAGTTTAGGCGATGGGATAGGAAAGAAGAATGGAAAACTTCCGGGGGGTGTCTAGGAATAAAAGAAATGCCTCTAGTTGAAGGGATTCGGTGGTGACTGGAAAAAGAAAGCGGGATATCGGGCGGCATGAGACGGCGAGGTAGTTTTTTACGTGACGGATGGTGGTAACGCTGTCCGGGCAGACGTGGGCGGAAGATATTCTGTTTGAGGGGAAGGAAATGGAGTCGGATTTGGAACCAAAAGGCTGCGTCGTCGTTCTCAGGAGAGGGCAAGTATTGAGGCTCCCAATTCTCTCAACACCGTTGATAAATAATCGCGTGGAGTGGATGGGCTAAGTGACGCAGCTCGGACGTTACATCTGTCGCGCGTGTACCGCTCGCGCGAATTCTGAGATAAATAGGTGTCAGGCATTGCGCACTCATCCGTAACTTGCCAGGTCCTCCACCTAATCACCGCCAACCTCAAGCTAATACTAGAATGTCTCGGAAACTTTTCATTCTTCATTGAATTTTTACCCGCTCTCTCCCGCTATATTCATCTTTCCTCAATCGAGAGTGGTGATAACTATTGGAAATGTTTCTTGCACCTATATTATTCAGTTTTTGCTTCCATTAAGTACATTACATTTTCTGTTTGGATTGAAAACGAAGTAGAGATAAGCGGGAGATTTTTGGGAAATATTTGGTAATTTTTAGGAGATACCATTACCAATACTATTCCATTCGTCCTGGTTAAGGTTCTGTCCTTAGATAGTATGTTTTTATATTAGTATGACACAACTGTTTGTTACAAACACCTCCTTGTGGGTCTAAAGAAATTACATTTACATCCCTTAACTCACTCGTAGAAATCATCGAATTTTTCTATTCGCATCTCGTACGCCATTGTCTGATTCATTTTATTTCCGATTAATTTGGATTTCAACTAGTATATACGATTTTAATGGATTTGAATTTCAGAATTGAGGAAGAAAATCTTTTAAATGACCTACTCATGATTCTTACTTACGAATTATTGTTTCGTTTGAACCTACAGATAACCTTACACACAGACGATACCTCCCATCCGCCTCTTTTCTCCAATGCAATTCAGTTCAGTCGTTGGGTTCCGAAAATTAATCAAGCACACACAGACATCGAGGCGTCGAAAACTTCGTTATTTTATTATGATATTAGTAGTTTAGTACTTCCTTTTCGCACACTCACGCGCCTAACAACAAGACGGCGCTCTAAATCTTTGGACGCTCAAATGATTCTCCTCGCGCTTCGGAATGTTTCATCTATAAAATTTCCGGGCCGTTGAATTTGTCCTCCCCGCCTTTCAGATGCGTGATTGTGTTCACGGAAATGCTCCCATCCTTGTTGTTTGCATTTTATTTCTTTTCCTTCACAAAATTGATTCTCTTGTTGCTGACGAAGGACTTGGGTCTCAAGAGAAGGGCAGAGGCATGGGAGAAGGTGCTTATTGGTTTTAAAAGAATGAGTTTGTAGATTCTAGATATTTTTTTTATCCGTTTCTCTGGTCTCTTTGGTTCGATAGTGGAATATAACGTGATGTTCGTTGTGCGACGTTAGCTTGTATTATTCTTTCATTGTGCCATACCAAGGCAGAGACATGGGTGATGAACTAGTGAAACTATTTTAGTTTTTAATACGTTCTTACTCATCTATTGGGTATTAGGTGATTTTATTATTTTTAAAACTTACATGTGCAGATTGACAATATCAGGTAGCACACAAGTCCCATTTACTTGAACTACTTCTTTGCTTCATACTACAAAAAACTCTTTGAAGTAGAATTTTAATTTCATATTGTTTACACTATGTGTATAAAATATAAATGGAATAATAAATTTTGTAGATCAGGTTACGAATATGAGGGTGTAGTAAGTCGACGGAGTAAGCATTGTGAACACCGCCAGAATGTTCTCTCTTAGTCCTGGTTTTTGAATGCTCTGCCCTGATAAATATTTTTAAGAATCCAATATAAATCCACTATCGCAAAATTTGAGTTCCTAAAGATATTTTACTTTTCGAACAACCCTTATTACTTTGATTATTTTCGTGCAGTTTTTCTTTTATGTCAGCACTGTTATGTCTTTTAAGATATTTGTTGTAAAATACATCGAAAATTTGCTATAAATTGATTGAAAATGAATAAAATTAATATTTTTTTGCGTAATAAATGATTGAAAATAAGTTCATTATCCATGTATATATTATTGTCATCTATCCTAAGATTTTCTTAATATCATTAGCGTTAGATAGTATTGGTAGTTGTTGTTGTGATTGGTAGTGGTGAAAGTAATGATGAAAGTACTATAATGTGCACCTCAGTACTTTTATGTCCCAATTTCATTGTTAAACTTTGATCTGAGTCATATATCTTATCCGTAGCTCTTCCCTCACACTATGATTCAACGATTGCTACATCAACAACTATCTGGCGTAAAATATACGCGATAGATTGGTATTTTTGTTTTCCTAATTTCCCTTAGGGTTTTACATCTCAAATTCCTCGTTTTCATTATTTCAACTTTATCTTCATCATTTTCCGATGTTTCAATAATTTTTACCGTTATTTATATTCATTTAACTATTATTATGACTACTGTATTCATTTCTTAAATTTTATTTTATTGCTATTCTCTATTACTCTTTTTTGTTATTATTGGTAATCTACTGGTTATGGATGGACACAAGCTATCAAACGGGACAACGACAATTCCCATGTCTCTCTTGATAAAACACAGCGTGACGTCCGACATTTCAAGACGTCCCTCTTCAATTCCATATACTAGCTTCGTCCCTTCATTCCATCCAATATGCCTATTCTGTTCCTACCCCTTCCTCGTTTATCTAACATTTTCTCCTCTACCACAGTCTCCAATATCGCATTGCCAATCAAATATCCATCCATCTTTCCTGCTCCTTTTGGTTTCTCCCAACAATGCTCTCTCTCCTCCCCCACGATGCCTAGCACTTTCTTGTTTGTTTTCCTTTCAGTCCACTTCATCTTTTCAATTCTTCTCCGCAACCACTTTTCGAAAGCCTCCATATACGCCTGTCATCCTATGTTTCCGCGCCGTACAAAATCGCGCTTCATATCAAAGTCTTGACGAATCTATCCTTTACATCCTTACTCAACGAGGCAGTTGTCAATCCCAGCTCCTTAGGAAATCTTCTTTCCTCACGCAATTCTTTATGTTATATCTTTACCACTTTGACCATTTTGTAAACTCCTATTTTGATATTAAACTTTGCATTCTCTTTCTGGAAAACCGCATAACCTTCGTTTTATGTGCATTAATTCTTATATTGAAGGATCTCAGGTTTTCCCGGCGTATGGTATTCAAGAATTTTTCTCGGGGGGTCCAAGAAAAATTGGGGGGTTTTCCCGAGAGGTGCATCAGGCTACTATACCCAACGAAATCTGCGGTCGCCGAACATTGCCTCAATAACGACCACAGAATCGACTTCACCGGCACGAAGAGGCTTTGCCATGCCAACGGCTACTGGGATCGCGTTGTGAAAGAAGCCGTTGAAATTCGATTGGACAGCAACAACTTCAACAGAGACAACGGCTTCCAAATCAGCAATACTTGGAAGCCAGTGCTAAAGATTATAAAAAATGCACGTGAACGCACCCGATTGGCTGTAGCGGAGCACACAAATGCTCCCGGCCAATCAGGGCACACCTGAGCCGGGAGGGAGAGTACATATACCAGGCCTTTTTCTTGCTCTGCACTTCACCCTGAAGACGATGGCAGAGTCAGACTTCGAAACGTCGGTGCACTTCATCAACCTGACCCGGTGGGAAATCCGAGAAAAATTCTTGAATTCTCATATTTTTATTTTTTAATTCATTTATTTCTTTTCTGTAACTGTAATATATTTTCTATGTATTTATTCTGCAATTTATTTGAAATATAATATATTAATTTTTCCTAGTGTTCTCAAGATGCAATTATCTCCCTTTTATAACCGTTCGGTATCCACATATTTGTCATATTTATGTAGGTTTGGTAGGTTTTTCATAAGCCCCCTCAAGTGTGAGTGTTTTCCTGTTATGGGATTTTTCGTTCAGGATATTAGTTCCTACCCAGTTTTCCCCAATGTAGCATCGTAATGTTTTTATTTCGTATTTTACTATAATTACTAGAAGTATTCTATACTAATTGTTGTAATGATTGTTTAGATATCCATCCTTGTAAATGCTGAGGGGTTAGGGGGAAGAAGAGACTATCTAATCCAAATCTCGCCCAAATAAATACATTGAATTGTTATTATTATTCCATAGCATAGCATTCACATTTGTATACACCCATTTTCTTTTCTCCACTCCGGTCATGGTTTGTGTTTACCACCGAATGAGAAGTAGGCACCATATGCCATATCCATTTATTAATGAGGAGTTTCCTAAATTATTGAGTCTTGCAAAAAATTACCGAAGATGCTTTTAGTTGCTCAAACTTTTAATACTTATAATAAGATATCAAATTTTAATTAGTGTCGAAAGTGACTCAATTTTCAACTAACCAATTCAGTTTTAATATAAGTGTTACCAAGGGAAAAATGGTGAAAATAATAACAAATGCTATGAAACCAAAGCAGGTGCGTACGATGTCTGTAAATTAAGTAATGAGACTGGCAACGTGGCGTTTCATATGGCAACACTGGAGGCGCTGGGCTTAAAGGGGCGGCAGAAGAACATGTGATTCGCCTTCAGTATGGTTTTCAACTCGCTCGAGTCATTTGGTTGTCCGTAGCGATTTTTTTTGTGAAACGGTTTTTTCTATTGTGTTCTAAAAATGAGTCACGTCAATTTTGAGCAACGGTGTGCTATTAGGTTTTGCTTCAGAATTGAGCACAGTGCAAATGAAACTCTTCCTGCTGAACTCAGCAGACCTACGGAGATAGTGTTTTGTTAAGAGCCCAGGTTTTTCGGTGGTTTAAGGAATTTTCAGAAGGAAGAGAGTCAATTGAAGATGAGCCTCGAAGCGAAAGGCCTTCATCTTCAAGAACCAATAAAAATGTTGACAGAATCCGGGATCTTGTGCGTTCAGATCGGGGAAGAGTTGAATTTGACTCACACTACCGTTCATCAAATTTTGACAAATGAATCGGGGATGAGAAAAATCTGCGCAAAATGGTTCCAAAAATCCTTTTGGCAAGGCCAAAATGACTTCAGGAGGGAATGGTGCCTTGAATTTTTGGATTCCAATGAAAATTACCCCTGTTTTCTGGAACGTGTCATTACTGGTGAAGAGACGTGGGTGTTTGAGTACGATCCAGAAACCAGCCGATAGAGCTTAGAATGGCATGCTTCAACCTCTCCAAGACCCAAAAAAGCAATGATGAGAAAGTCGAAGATCAAATGTACGCTGATTTTTTTTCGATATCCATGGAATCGTCCTCAAACAGTTTATGCCATTAGGCCAAACGGTCAATCAACACTTTTAGCGGGAGGTTCTTGGAAAACTTCGAAAAAGGGTCATTCGTGTGAGACCATACATCAAGTACAACTGGGTGTTGCATCACGATAATGCTCCTTGTCACACAGCAATTGCAATAAACAAGTTTTTGGTCAGTAAAAGCACTTCTGTGGCTCCTCAGCCTACTTATTCACCTGACTCGAGTCCTTGTGACTTTTTTCTCTTTCCGAAGTTGAAAAATCACCTCAAGGGAACTCATTTTGGGACAGTCGAAAACATTTAAACGGCTGTAACCGACCAGCTGAAGGCTAATCCAGTATTGGAGTACCAGCACTGCTATGAGGAGTGGAAGAACCGTATCCAGCGCTGTGTGGCTTCAGTAGGAAGCTATTTTGAGGGTGACAATATAAAATTGCAATTCGATTTTAATGAAAAATAAAAAAAAAATATTTGTCTCTTTCCTTCAATTTACAGACTTCGTATATGCTATTTTGCTCCTGCTGAGAATGTATCGTAAATCGATGTTGAGAACTTTCTTGAAAGTTCCTATCACTTCTACCGTGTCGAATCATTTTTTATTTATCTCAATAACGGTTTCCTCGGGAGTACTCCCTTTTTTCTTTCCACGTAAGCAAACAAACTCAAGCTTTGACTAAATGTCAAGAGTATGTGCGAACCACCTCAGTTCTTTAATCCAATCCCAGGTGGTTCGAAGGCACGGGATAAAAAAAAATCAATCCCTCAATCACACGATTTGACTGATTCATAACAGACTGATGTTGCACTAAGCCTTTTTTTTTACAACGTTTCGCGTCTTTTTATTTGGCTCAAGGCCCCGTGTTTCCTGCATCACAATAGATTCCATACTCACATATCTAGAGCTTATTTCTTTCTTGTCTTCATCCATTGCGTCATGGGAGGAAGAGGTGAAAAGAATTTAATTTCCTCCGAACGTTCGACTCGACAAACTCTTGTTTACACTGGCCTGGTGTTGCAGATGGATGAAGATGGAATGTCAGTTTCACAATGATTTAGCCACCCGGTTTGAGCTCTGCTTTTTCTGGATGCGGATTTTTCCAATATTTTCTCCAGCTACACCATGCACATTAACGCCGATCATAGAGTAAAGAAATTAGATAATTTAGCACTCTATGCGGAAATTCTTTCTTTCGTTTTACGATCAATTGATAAAAGCTCTTCACTACGTACGATAGCCCGATTCCACGGTTTTAAATCTACTTAGTCGCCATTTACTGTCTGAAACTTGCCCCATAGAATTATGCAGGTGGAGTTCGTTTAAATGTTTTCACCGTATTCATTTTTTACTCAAATATGTGTTATCTAATTGGGATGATTTTCAATTTTTTACGATAAAAATTTATCATAGCTTTTTCGTGTGTTGAGAAATAAGCGGACCAATTATTAAAAAAATCTTTTTTCACAGAAACGTAATAGATTCATATTTCCGTTCTGGGTGAGTCTAAGCAATGAATTCACAGCATGTTGAAAGAGAATAAAAATGAATGAAAAGTAATGTTTGGTTTGAAATAATGAATGTATGAAGTTAAGAAAAAACCAAAGCATAGAATAGGTTTTGATGTAAACCTCAGAATCGTTCTTTGTCTGTCTTGCTCTGACCGTTGGCAGACCTGGGTCTTTTTTATTTGCTCTCCTTTCTCATCGACGATATTTAGTTACTCGCTTCTCGTCCCCTTT
The DNA here is from genome assembly GCA_037158775.1 of Hetaerina titia. Taxonomy (NCBI): domain Eukaryota; kingdom Metazoa; phylum Arthropoda; class Insecta; order Odonata; family Calopterygidae; genus Hetaerina; species Hetaerina titia. Next base: position 84,363,908 of record CM073769.1, on the reverse strand, counting down.
GCCCGGGAAGAATCTTTTCCTTATATTGAGATGTGTCCTTATCTGCTCTTTTTGGGGGCTCTATTGATAAATTACTTTCTGAAAACTCTGCAGTAATTTAACAGAAGAGTCCTCAGTATCCTATCTCATTCTACTATTCCGCAATTCTACGGAAAACCTTTCTTTGGCCATTATAACGTTCTTCGCCGGATTCTCTTTCGTATCAGTTTCCCTAAATTGCCACTTCTTATACTAGAGAGTGGTGGAGGGTAGTCTAACTTTTGGAAGTGAATTGACCCTTTTATAAATGAAGTAGAAGAATTTATATTTGATGGGGTCTATATTTCAATAAACATTTTTTCTAATCAATATTATTTTAGTAGATCAAAGTTGATAAAATGTCCATTAACTGATCTTTTTGCAGAGTAAAGTTGAGACGTTCTCCAAGCGTGATTTATATTCCGAGTGTCCTGTGAAATTAAATATACCAAAAAGAAGAAACTACAGCGTCTTTCCTTATGATAAGTAATATGTTTATCTAGATTACTCCAGTACATTGAAAAATACCCTGCTTTAATGTATTTGAACCGAACCCTTAATCATTTTTATCAGAGACAGGGTGTCGTATTAGCATTGATCATTGGCTAACTGGAACTAACAATTTTTTCTTTGGAAAAATAGCTGTTATGATGATATGTGCAAGCGTTGTATTATAAAAGTCTTGTTGACGTGTTTATCATTATATTGTAGCGGGTTTGTGGCTATTTCGGCTGCATTTTAAATATTTTATCCAAAATATTGGGCATTGGTAATTTTTTCATTTATTTTTGCTGTTTACTCCGTTATTATTCTTAGTTTTTGCATTTTATTTTACTCCAGGGAAATTTAGATTTGAGGATTTAAAGATTTTTTTCAATTCATTTCTCAAATTGCTGGACATTCTATATTTCTTATTCTGTTCTTGTGACTCTCGATCGATGAAAAAGTATGATTAATATATTTTGAAATGGAAAATTGCATTTCGATGGTTCGAAACTATTTGGAGGGTCTTACCACAAGGGCACTCTTGATATTTTCATCGGAATGTATGAAGAATTTCGGACGGCCTGAAACAATTGAACAAATAGGTGGCGAAACTGCATTTTGGAAATATTTTGTGCATGAGGAATTCTCGACGCATGTAGGTCAGAGCCACCGAAAGGCTGGTGCCCTTTGTTGAATACCGGCAACTCGTTTGTAGCGATCCCGATACTCCCTCGTCCACGGTGTCTGCTCCTCCCGATAGATCGATCCGGAAAGCCGCCGGGAATGTGCCCTCCTCCGCCGGCCTCCTGTCCCCCTGCCACATATTCCCCCGCGCCCGACTCCCTCCCTTGCCTCCATTTTCCTTTGCTCGCCACTCCCCTCTTTCTCTCCGTCTCTTGCTTTTAGTCCTTCGGTCGTTCCCCCCTCCTCCTACCGCCCCTTGTTGTGCTTTCTCCCTTTCACAATCACAATCCCTCTTCTCGGAATGCACCAACCCACCATTTATCCTCGTTCCTCCTTGTGCCCCTCGCACTCTCGCTCTGCTCCTACACCCTCCTTGACCTCTCTCCTCTTTATCTCTCTGTCTCGTCTTTTATGTGCTGCTCCTAAGCCCCCCCCTCGCTCCTCCTTCCGTTGCGTCTTTTGTGTGGAGTGCGCCCATTATTTTCGCAGCCGGATGACGGTTGTCCCTCTCTGTTTCTTTCTCCCTCTTACAACGTCTCATTTACACCTTACTTCTTCATTTTACTCCGTGTCGGTTATTCATTCTTACATTTTTTGTGAGCACTCGCCTTTCTTCGAGTTATCTTCTCCTCTCTATGCCATAAATAATTACAATTCTGAATAACAGCACGACTAGTAAATGCTTACGTCAAGACAATGGAGACCGATTGCATATTCAAGTTTGTAATTACAAAAGAGTATTGTAGCAGAATTCGTCTCATATTTTATCGACAAATCCAGCCGACGCGACGGTTGCCAAGTAATGTAATGTAGTATGCAACTATGCTGTGTGAAAAAAAGGCACAGTGTGCTGAATAAAATGTTCGTCTAAGAAAGTGATCACACACTTATTTTAGAGTCCATCTCGGAAATATACTGTATGCACTTCAGCTTTCCTTCCTCGTAGGAGATATTGTGTACAGGTATGAGAATTCCCCAACTTTGATTATTCGTCTTATCCCGGAGAGAATCACTAATATACGCAGGGGTGGCAAGCTAGTCTCTAAATTTTCTTCGACCGATTTATCGCAACTCGTGCTGTCTTCTCCGCTGATGTCGATTGATTTATGATGCTCCTAACGCTTTCGGGGCTTTTATTTATGGAAACCCAGTACACGAACTCAGTTTCTATTTGTCAAAATAGTGGTTTTTTCAGAAGTCAAAGGAGTATCAAAAAGTCTATCAAGTTTTGATTGCATCGGAAAAAAATACTAGTAGAGAAAACAGTGACGTTTGTAAAGTTTGTGGCGAGAAGAATGACTCGACTGCTCAATTTTTTCCATTCTAAAGAGAAAAAAAATGAAAGAGTTCACCAATAGCATATGGGAAAAAATTGGATATTTTAAGCTTCCATTCTCCCTTCGAAAACTCTTTCGCTCCAGTGACATCGGAGTTTTCATGCTTCGGGGACTGAAAGATTTTGAGAGTTTGAGCGTGTTTTTGAACCATCTTCTCCTCCGGAACCTGAGCGAGCATAATAATGAAGGGTTGAAAGAGAATTGTTGAAATTGATGCCAATATTTGAACTTTATAATGGAAATATTGAGAATAAACATAATTCGATTTAGTTAAAAAATTTAGAGTGCTCAAGCATTTCAGGCTTGCTCTAATACTGAACGTTTATTATTTTGTGAAACAGATAATTTATTGTCTCCGGTGTAACTTTATGGAATATACACAACATATTGAAATGAAGCAAGTAACTTAGTAATTCCTCATACACAAGTGGATGTGGAGTTACTAAGGTACTTATTTCATTTCAATATTAAGATAGCTGTTATTATTTGCCCTTGAAGATGAAATAGCTGAATATTGTTTGCCTCTAAAGGTAATATCGACCACCGTAGTTGTTATTAGGTGAATAAATAATAAAAAGAGTTAAGCTCCGAGTTAACACTCAATATAAGGATTATATTCTATTACATTATTAATATCTCCTATTGAAGCTGAATGCCATTCCTTATGATAACTTTCATTAATGGCATAAATACTGAATTGTAATTGTCAATTATCATTGTAAACTTTCCCAGTAATTATAACCCTAGATGTCCTCCCTCATCTTTTCCAAGAGTGAAATCCGTATTCATTTCACGTATTTAAACGATATATCATTGGAAAATTGACTCTTGATGTAGAAGATTAAAAACTATATCCACTATAATAGTGTTTTAATAAAAAAGGCGTTATCGTACTAAGTACTAAACAACTAAATCTGGTACAAAGCCTTCGTATTAATTTGGTGATGGTTCGGCAAATTTTTGAAAAATAAAAAAAGGGATTATTTTGAAAAGGGACAAAGAATTGGTTGGAAATTTCATAGAATGCTAAAAAGGCTTACTTTTCGCTGTTCGTTGTTAGTGGATTTTATTTCTTTCAAGTGTCCCGGATGCTATTTTCATTATTGCGTCTGAATGCTGGGTCATGGGAGTGCAACTGAGCATCAAGATTGGCGATTTGCCACTCTTAAAAGTCTTACCCAAGTCTGGTAGGAATGTGGTAAAGTGGCCGCCAATCCTTTTCAAGTATCGAATGAAAAACCTGTTGTTTAGTGTGGAGAAATGCATTTGGAAGTGAAGCAAAAATTTCAGGAGTGAACTGCATGAAAGCCTGTGCCCTGAATCCGGGCTTATTGCCAGTCGGTCCGTGCAAGAGGGAAAAATGTTGAACCTTTGATCTATCGTGATATTATGCAAGGGAGATAAAAAAAAGGGGATAGTGCCTACTTATATGCAAGGAATATAAATTGAAGCACTTGAGGTTTATCATCGTTAGATTAGTCAATACTTATAGAAATTATCACATAAGAAAGCATACGAGGGTGTAAAGGAGTGTAGTCGATAGACACTTATGAAAGGCCTGAAAATTCATACCTGATTATTTTTGCATCAAAATTTAATTTCCGTAGTAATAATGTAAGACTTATATAATATTTTGTTAAAAAATGCACGTTATCGACCAGCCAAATATGCAATATACGAACCGATTTTTTATAAAAGTACTCTGAACCGTCCTTGTCATTAGCCTGTACCTCATGGCATTAAGTGAATCGTACATTCATATGTTCGTAAACCTTCTGAAAGCGGCATAGAAAACTTTGGTCGTCATTTTTCAATTATAATTTAGGATTCTTTATCCAGCGTTGCAAAAAAATTGTAAAACGTCTTGCTTATCCTAACGAACTATTAACGAGTAAAAATAATCCAATACTAACTGCAAAAAGAACTATCATACAAGTTGAAATCATCTCTTTCATCAGCAGTTGTCATATTTGAACTTTTTTCTATTGTAGAGAAATTAAAATGCCTTGAGCGTGCTAAGTTGATGAATTTGAGATAATTCAACAGCATGGGAGTTTTTTTTCCACCCATGGAAACACGTTTTTTTATTTCCAAAATCGGAAAAAAATAGCAAACTTGAACATTGTGAAGGTTGTCGAAGCTCCCCAAGAAATGAAGCAAATGGCTAGAAATGAAGGACTAAAAAGCTGAATCATCTGTAAACAATAGAGAAAAAGAAATCAAAATATGTGAATGGAAGATGGTGAGATTATTTTTTTTATTTCGAGTGTGAGGAAATAAGTAGTCATTAACGTCTTGGGGAAGAAAATGAAGAAGGGCATTAAAGAGAGGCAAATCGCAAGAAGTTAATGAGGGCATCTAAGGAGGAGAGGCAAGGAAATGAGCGGGTACTCGGCCTTAATCCTCAGACGGAGGGAGTGGGAGGAAAAATGAGAAAAGTCTGCGTCATATTAAGAAATTTAAAAAGAGCCTCATTTGTATAACACCCTAAATTGTGTTGGATGCAATTTAAATCCCTCTTATCATCACTATGCATGCAAGCTAATGCACGAGTAGCAACGCTCATGCGAGTCCAAGTAGGTAAATAAAGATAATGAGATTCCTTATCTTTTCCCTTTATGCATTGATAAGATCTCTTTCCCCTTTGTTCTCCCTCAAAAAAGAAATGAGTGGTTAGAGCCTCGAAAGTATTCAGTCCTTTCCCTGGGCCTCTTATTTTCATGCCTTTCACTACTATTGTCTCTGGCCTCTTTCTCATTTATCAGCAGTGCGGTTTAATTACTTATAAATTATTTTTCCATGACAGTTATATTGTTTCTTTGGTGGCTCAGTGAAATAAAATATTCTAGTGTCTAAACAGTCGTTCTTCCGTCGGAATATAATGATAATAACTTTATGGATTAAAAATAATTTACAAGTACGTAGATTATAGCAAGGATTAAATGATAAGGATGTATAATTTTTGAGTGGTGGCAGCTTAAACTTAATTTTTCATTTTTTCTTTCCAATTTGATGAAGCTTCCCTTTTCATTATTAGGAAGTTATTTACCTTATGATTTCATCGATAACCGTTTCATTTTCACGGAATATTGTTTCATAACAATGAAAAATTGATTAAAATAGGCAGTATTTCTTACAGCAAAGCACATTCGTATTTTCATTCGGCAGAATGGTATTATTATAGTTTTTAATCAGTTGTGTACCAGCACGTTCTTTACTAGTGATTATGAAGCTAATGCATCACAAACAGTTAATAGTCAGTATCGGCATCTGATCTAGTGGATAGTGGTTATTTATCCGTACATTGTTAGAATAGAACAGTGGTTTTCGAAGTCCAGGCCTCTTGTAATCTTACTCTTGTGACTTACAATAACCATTAATACTTGACTTACAATAACCAAGGAGTACAAACATCCTACATGCTTTTTCATTCAATATATTCTATCTATTTACCCGCCAATTAAGACGTTCATCACGGGTTCGATTCCCACCTAAGTGGCTTTACCTCTATCTAGGGCATGGATGTTTGTTATTGTCTTCATTATAATGTGCCAGGGTTGAGTCGAAGAAGGGACTATGAAATCTCAATCTCATCCCAATAAAGTCGTTATATAAATAAATATTTAGGTTGCGGACCTGTGTACTTCAAAGTACCGCGAGAGCTTCCCCTTTGTTTTCCCTTAAATTATTTATGTTTTCAATTTTTCAAAACTTTTGCCTGTCTTCATGTTGTCTAAAAAACAAATTCTCCTCCTTTCTCCATCCCGCTTGCAAAACGTTATCCCTTGTATTACAGGCTTGAATAAACTGCTATCTTTCAATATTCCCGTCATCCACTTCCTCTGCCTTTATCGGAATTTCCTAACTTTCTCTCTTTGCCCACCCTAATTACAACCTTGGGGTGGGCCTTCCTCTCTTTCAAACTCATTTTCTCCATTTTTCGCCACGCCCACATCCCATTCTACCTTCATCGTCCCTCAAATATTAAGTATTACATCCATGTAGCACTATGATCCATATTAATGCCTTTACTAACCTTTTTTCTCATTATGACTAATAAATTCTCATCTTGCTAAGTGTTATTTTCCAAATGTTTCCACTACTTTGCCCGAACTCCAAAAAATAATGTCCAAATACTGCTCCATCTGGTCTAATTTTTCCCTCCTACTCTAATGTTGGCTTTATTTAGTTTAGCTTTCCTACTTCTCGATAATTTCATTGATTTTGTTTTCCTGTAGGTAACTTTCATCCCTTATCTCTCGCATCATTCCCTTAATTCACTCATTAATAACCGGTTTACCTTGAATTTCTGGGCGGTATAGGTTTGTCATCAGCAAACCTAACGAACTTAATCATCTCGACATCCACTTTTATTCACAGTTCGAACTCCTCCGATGCTAACATAAACATTTTCACAGAATATATGTTGAAAAGCACCGGGATTAAAGACCAACCTTGTCTCACTGCCCATAACGATTCTCCCAATTCTATCTTAATCTGGGACGTCTGATTTCTGCACAAGTCAAGAATCTGTCTCTTACGCCTCCGGTCAACTCCCATACTCCTCAGTATCTTCATTAACTTTGGCCATTCTACGTGGTCAAACGCCTCCTCAAAATTGCACGAAACACAGAAACATTCTGATTGAATTCAATGTTCCTCTCAACTAATGTTCTCCTCACTGAAATGGTTCAACTTGGTAGAATCTTTTAATCATAAGAAAATTGGGATAAACCATTGAGAAAATCTGGGTTAAGGTTTATTATTATACAGGGTGAGTTCGTCAGCTATGCCATTTGCAGCGTGAGTTTTGATTTTTAAATATTTTATTTGTTCCTTCTATCTTCTGGATAGCTCCCGTTCCCTCGTGCATTTTTATGTATTTTCTAAACCTATGATTCCGAATGCAAAATATCCCCCTCCCTCGTTCTCTTAACCATCGCCGCACCCGGCTGGGTCGCAGAAAACGCTGCAGCGGACGGTTTATGACAGCTGGCTCTGAATGCCCACGTCGCCGCTGAACGCACCCCGTCCCGTCTAAACTGCGTTGATTTCCTCCGCGTCTCCTCGCGCCTCCATCCGGGGGGTCCGTGTTTTCCGATCGCACTCCGGATTCTCTTCGTTCGCCGGAGCTCTTCTCCCGCTCACCCAACCCATCTCGCTCCCCCTCCATATCCGGTGACCCGTGCGCAGCGACTGCGGAACCGCATCACCCACCCACAAATCCCAACTCCTAACCTCTTCGAACCAATCCCTTGAACTCTGCCACGCGCCAAAGGGTCCCAAACAACACACACTCACACACGCATGCACACACTTCCATAACGCCAACCCACAATCCGCTTCGTATAGCTACCCTACACGCGTCGGGTTGCTAGCTCTCTCCCCCTCCTCTCCCATCCCTCCCCCCCCGCCACTGCATTGCGGTTTTAACGTGATGCGATACGAAAAGGCCCGTTTTGGTCCAAATATTTGAATGCTTACCGATTCTACTGCTGGTTCCTGCTTGAGATTGGAAAGATTCGGTAGGTTCATTCAGATCTATTTGATCATTTAAGTTCGTTTACCTCGTGAATCAATATGGAATAAATTCAGCTCAGGAAGGAGATATAAATTAAAATACCAGTGTGTTGATCACGTGCAAGAATAAGGATGTGTGTTTTCTATTTATAACACCATGAATGGAATGGGATATGGAATGGAATCATGAAGAAATATTTTTTAATTTATAGTTATTATTTTTAAACTAAGAAGTGATATTACAAGTTTTGTGAATAATCTAAAACAAAGAATTTAATCACATATCGATGCATGAGTGTTTTAACTCCTCAAATATTTTTAATAAATAACCATCAATTTGTTGAATTAACCGAACTCTGATTTTGAATATAAAATAATAACCTTGTTTATTGCTAAAAAGTTAAAATCGATTGACTTCGTTGAGAAGCAATAAAAAATGCATACTAATGCATCCAAGCAATGCCTAAATTATCACCATCATTGATTGTAGTAAGGGTAAATTATTATTAAATTACGCACTATTTAAATTAGTTAGGTCAGTTTTACTTGCATCGAGGAACCCGGGTATGAGAAAAGCAGGGAGAGCTCACTTATTTTACACTTTGTATTTGAAACCAAACGCTGGTAGATTTCCCTGTGATAGTTATTAAGGCATTAGACTAATATCTCAAGGTACATTAACATGCAAGTTATGTTTGGACGTTTTTCCGAACTCTTTACAAGGTAATTACACAATGTGTTTGATATGAGGTAATAATTAGCAAATAAAGCAGTCGTTATATGAAAATAAATATTACCGATATGGTTTTGCAGGCATCATTCTATGAAAATGCATCGTACCTTATACGATTCAATAATAACACAGGCCAACAGTGGTTTTGGTGCCGGAGCTTTTAATGCTGATTTAAAGAACAATTGGGGTGCTGAATCCAATTATGACACTAGTTTTTTTCTATCAGCTATAGTTTTCAAGATATAGATATGTTGTTACTTACGTAAAAAAATCTTCTACATGATGATATGGGAATATTATATTAATAATTATCTCATTGGCCTACAATATAGAAATATACATTAAACTTATTGACAGTTTATTGAAAATAAAAGGAACACCGCAGAGTGGTTATAAATTAGTATACTTATAGATTTATTTAACTTTGAAAATTATTTTCCGGAATATATCAAATATTAAAACAACTAATCGTACGATGTGCCATATCTAAAAAAGTAGAGCTGTTAAATAAAAACGGATTTCATATTTGGATTCAGCTCTACAAATATAGTTAAAATCATCACAAAGATTCCCGGGACCAACAAAAATTTTTTTTGTAGGCCTGTGTAATGTAACTTTTGTGTGCGTAGGTACGTACAATGCCACACATCGTAAGCCAGCTTGATACTTCAAGGATTTCGCTGCTATACCGCATCCTTTGTCTTCTTTCGACGATACTTCCGTACCGGAAAAGTTGGGGTAAATAAATAGCAAAGGCATATATCCATGATGTCCCGTATTCTCTTTTGAGTTAAACTAACCACAAAAATCTGTTTTGTGTTATTTCAGAAAGCTATATTCCATTGCTGATAAATTACACAATGACCTTTCCTTGAATACTTCTTGCAACCTAGCCACACTTGTTCATTGTTGCACATATGCTCTACTGCTCTTGAGACTTCTATTTTTCCTCGCTTAAGGAATCTCCTCGACGCATTGAGAAACGACTTGCTCGGTCTACATTACCGGTAAAACAATTCCTCTTCTTTCATCGATCTCTTTGATAATTTGGCTCTCGTCTATTCTCAATAAATATTTTCCTGAAATATTCGGAAATTACAGAAAACTTCAATGAAATAACTATGCATGTTAACTGCTATAGAAATATTCCCCAAAACTTTTACTTTTTTCAGTGAAGAAACGCATGCTCATTACCTCTACATTCACAAATCATTCTGTGGATTTATTTGTTACATTATGCTTATTAAATGGCTTCTGCGGCAAGGAAGCACTCCATGAGCATCTACTGGAGCGTATAATCTACTTAATAAGAGCAGCGTAGTCGTAAATTTTCGCTGGGGAAATTCACCCTCTCTGAATTTCCTGGCTGAAGCGGAACTCCGACGCGGAAAACATGGGAACCAGAAGAATTAATGAACTCAAAACTGTCGGAATCCTGATTGTAACAACTTTCGATTTTACTTTCCTCCCTGTAAGTGTTTTCATTTCTTCGTACATATTTAATTATTACCCTCGAATTGCCGAATCCCTTCGATTCTTACCAAACCTCCATCTGCGATCCTAACCTATAATTGATATGTAAATGAATTACGCTTTCAGTTAACTTTTGATTCTCATTATCCCCGATGATTTTCTCTCTCGTTCATTTATTTTAACGCATTTTTCAAACATTTTAAAATTTAAATTTAATTAGTTTAGCATGCATTTTAGTTTCGATAAAATATATCGGGCCTTCATTTCTTAATTGTTAAGCGTTTTTGCGTGGTAAATATTAAATCGTGCGAATTGCACGTTCAACCCTTAATTTAACTTTTGTGTGCATAGATGCGCGATTTCCATCATAAAATTCTCATGAACCACTTAATTATTCCTTTGATTCGGAAAATAAATTTTATTGCATTTCTTATTCTTATTTCTGACGCACTTAATCCATTCAAATGACATTCCAATGTCATTATTTCATTACTAATAATGCATAAGAATTCTTTGTTTAAGGTGCCAAGTTAACCGCGTCCTTAAGAAATGCTCCCTTCACATTCTTTCAAGTAAGTGTCAGTTCCTCTTTCTCACGCTATTCCACACAAAACCCTTTAAACTAATTCCAAAACACCCCCCTTAAACTCAAGTCCCGGACACAGTTTTAAAGTTACTTCTAAAGTAACTCAAGTCTCCTCGCCCCATCCTGAATCGTTTCCCAGGTCCACTAACTAATCATTCCCATTTCTCCCCCATTCCATTTTCTCACACCACCGTGCTCGTTTAATCCTCTTCTCCCCGCATGTGTCATTACACTGCCATTTCCTTCCGTTCCCTTATCCTTTAGTCTTTCCCTCTCCCTTTTTGGTCCTCACAAGAGCCGTATTTCCCCTCTCACACCTCCCATCATAGGGAAGAGAAACTTCCCTCTCGCTCCCTAAGATTAAACTTCCACTTCTTCTTTATTCCTCTACCTTTGTTCATTACCCTTCCGTTTCACTCAAGAAAATTTAATTTCTGTCCCTTGAAGTGGATATAATAATTAAAATTCAATTTTCCCATATTTTGCCTAAAGCAACATCCAATGCTCGGGGGATTATAGTATTTAATTAGCAAGCGTGTTGAGTGGGGTTAATATACAGGTATCTAGATGTTAATTAGTAGATGAGGTGATGCACTTGTGACATTGATAAACCATTGCAGATTAGTAACGACCATGCACTAATTGCGGAATACCTTTTTTATTGATAAAATATTTTATTTACGCCGCAATCCTGTATCTTTTTCACGGTAAGCTGCCCGAGGTTAAACTAATGAACAGTATAATTTTATTAGAAAAAGCTAATTTTAGAGTGTGCATAGCTAATGTGCAGTAATCTGAATCCGAATATTTACGGAATTCATGCTTTTAATTCCGAGGTAAAATAGATGTGGCATTTAAAAACCATTAACAAAACAAACGCTTAGCAGAATGGGTGACTTGGCTAGTTAACATATTTTATCATGGTGGAAAATGTCAATACAATGGAAGAGGGCAGCATTTAAACCATTTAAAAAGTTGTAAATGTGGTTCTGTGGGTGAAAGAGGTACATTAACTGCGTTTCCTAATTTCAAGTTTGTTTCTCTTTTCTGATTTACTTTTCGCTTTGCAATATACACTGACAGAATTAAGGGTATGGACAAATTGACCCGCCAAGTACCCTTTAAAATAGCAATAAAGTTCTATTGCAAAAATGTTATAATTAGTCGCTTAAGTTGTATTGCTCTTAAAAGTGCATAAATAACTGGGTGCAATCGATATCACTATCAGTTAGTAAAATAATGAAAATTAGATTTAATAGATTGCAAAAAAAATGAAATTAAGAAAACGAAAATTTTGAAAAGCTAAATCGATATTTGAAATTAAAAATGAGCAGCTGAACTTGTAGTGCATAGTAACTTAAGATTTTAGCAGATTTTTGCACAAAATTTTTAAATCAATAAGCGTACGAAGATTTATATGCTTTTCAGTTTAAATTATTAGTGAATATGGAGGTTTAGATAAAATGCCATTTATTGGGAATCTAATTATGTGGAAGTCTGACTGTAATCATGTTGAACCGTTTAATAATTTCGTATAAAGGAATTCGAGCAAGAATTTTGCACGTGAATCTTTAGACATCGTCAATGCGTTCCATATTATAGGTGTGTACAATTCTATTAAAATTTCGCATGAAGTCAAATATAATAAATCATTTAATTATATTTATGCTTCTGAGTTCAGTATTTGTTGTGTGTTGACTGAATTTGAAAATTGGAAAACATCATCTCACGAAATTGAAAAATCTTCACCGGTATAAATTTTCTGTTTTAGATTTTCTCTTTTTAACTTACCATTTGCCTAGCTGAATTGAAAATAAAATCTGCCATGAAAAATAAAAGTGATGTGGGACTTTCAAAACGTTTTACTGATTAAATATTGCTCTTTAGATATTGAAGTTGGGAAATTCGATTGAATTTATTTGATCTTAAGTTACTTGGAAAATATTATCTTCTTCTCGCCACATATGAGAAGGAATTGAACCGTTTAATATTTCTAGTGATTCATTGGAAGTGCATATTAAATCAGTCCCAAAAATGGAAATTTGGCACGATAGTAACTTCAGCAAAGTACTATCCAAACTTGGCACGTATAATAGAGGGAGCGGTAACCATCTAATCCTGTTCCTTCTGTGACCACGGAGGTGACCTAAAAAGCTTGTGGCCATGCCAGCTGACGCATGAGACATCCCGGAAGACCTTCTTTTGAACTTAATGGTATTTTTCCGACATGGGTGAACCATTCCGAAGGTTTCAAAAGTGATCCGTGATTTAACCACCTGCTCATTCGAAGTAATGTTGCAAGTAGATCTCTCTCTCCAACTTAAATGATTGTTTACGCCTATATTAACCATAGTTGCATTTATATAATTTATTTGAGGATGGATACTTGCCTTTGAATTTGCCAATTTATCTTATTTTATTATAAAACTCCTCTGAATGATTAATATTTTCTTGATAAAATTTAACTCATTTTTTTATTCTTATTTTTTCCCCAATATTTTTTCCACAGTTCAGGCCTCTCTTAGATACTGCTCATTTATATCTGTTATATATTTTTTTAAGACTATTCACATCCTCTCACAATGAATCTACAATTATTTTCACTTTCACCCAGAGTGCCATGTCGTCCTGTTTCTCTTTCCTACCCTCTCTGATCAACTTCATTCCATTTAATAATACATCTACATCTACATAAATACCCTGCGAGCCACCAAAAAGGTGTAATACTTCCAACCCCTCTTTGTATTACAAGAAGTCCCACCTTTAGTATCGCTCATACATTCAGTCAAGTAATTGCACATGTTAGCAATGGAATGAGCCTTCTGTATCTCTTATGGTAGGATCTTAGCGGCCTTTAGCTGCTGGAGCGTTTGAATTTCGTGTTTTGTGTACGAAAGTGTCTTGATGCCACGTGTGTATGTGTAAGGGAATAAATGAAAGAGGGGGAATACACTTTCTAGTTGGGTCGAATGGCCTTTGTGGAATCGACTTTGTACTGGACGTTGATGGTGTCGGATGTTCAGCCTTTGTGGAGGGTTTTTGTCTGTTTGGATATCTGATCGATTTGTGAAATGCGAATTTTAAACCGAGTGTTCTCTTCGCGCATGGGAAGAAGACTGCAGGGAAACACACACACACACACACACAGAACGCTTTCAAGCATACGTACAGTATTCGCACAACTTAGATTCCTTGTTGGTCTTAATTCTCCGCCAAAAATATTGAAATGACGTTTATTCAATTGCCTTTTTAATCTCTATTTAGCCCCTTGTAAGAAAAGACTTGATGGTAATAGGTTTCGTAGGAAAAGACTACTCTAATAACTTAAAGTTAAACATCATGGATTGGAAATACCGCTTGTTAAGCTGGAAAATCTTCAAATTCAAATTTTCATTTCACGGCCGACTATGTGGCATATTATCTTTGTCAGGGTGTAGCGAATTCGGCATAAAGACTTCCGTATCGTGGAAGTGGAACAAAAAATTAAAATACATTTTGAACTCCAGTCTAGACTGTCGAGAATCCTTTCAAAAGCAGGGCACATGATCCGAGACTGTCTTTGCCATTGAGCTAACCTTGTGTGCATGTGTGTTCCTATCCCTTTTCCTTATATCTATTTCTTTGTAAATCAATATTTGTTCGCCATACGTGAGATTACGGGTTTGAATGTGTGTGTGTGTGTGTGTATATATATATATATATATATATATATATATATATATCCCTCCCATGGACTACAACCTTGTCGTGGTGGAAGGGCTTGTGTGTTCCGATGACGCCTAGAGCTGTGCTGGCGGGAGTAATAATAATTACTCCTGGAAGGGTCACCCATGCCAGATAGGTCGAAGGTTAGGAGCCAGACGAAAGGTAGTCCACGCAGCGTCTGTTCCTCAGTGAGGCGGCTGCAATGGCGTCTGACCCCAGTGGGGCGGCCATTAAGTGATGGTGTCACGTTAAAAACACTATTGAGGAAGGCAACGGGAAACCACCTCAATTATGATTCCCAAGAATATAATGATGGGCACTATAGATAATATGAGTCCTGGCAACTACGGGACTCGGCCCAAGGGGCCGTGTGTCGTGCCCGGCAGCGGGAGAGGCAAGGCTTCCGCGGTCGTCATCCCACGAAACCCTTGCAGGGAAGAAATAACTTCAGCAGGACAGAAGACTCAGAAGAAGGCGAAAGTAGTTAGAATAGGAACCTGGAACGTCAGGACAATGTTGAGGAGAGGCAAATTAGAAAATATTAAGCGAGAGATGGAAAGAGGTAACATAGATGTTTTAGGCCTCTGCGAGGTGAGATGGAAGAATAGCGGGGATTACTGAAGTGACAATTATAGAGTAATATACAGCGGCGGGGACGAGAGCCAAGGAGGGGTTGCCGTAATTTTAAATAAAGGGGTAGGAAGAAGCGTAGTCAACATAGAGCAAGCGACAGATAGAATTTTACTCGTAGAGATTGAAGCAGAGCCGACGAACTTGGTCATTATTCAGGTGTACATGCCACCGAGCAACCACAAGGAGGAAGAAGTCGATAGGATGTATGATGAGTTAGAGGATATCATCGCGAGTGTTCCTGCAGGGAAACATTTGATAGTGATGGGGGATTGGAATGCGACGGTAGGCGAAGGAAGAGATGGTGGTGAGGTGGGGGACTATGGGTTAGGCACGAGGAATGAACGCGGGGAGAAAACAATTGAATTCTGCAGGAGACAGGGGTTAGTCATCACTAACACATGGTTTAGACACCACAAAAGGCGTAGGTATACATGGAAAATGCCAGGTGACTCAGAAAGGTATCAGTTAGATTATATTATGGTTAGGCACAGGTTTAGGAACAGTGTGATAAATTCGCAGTTTCCCAGGAGTGGATGCGGACTCTGACCACAATTTAGTTGTTATGAAATGTAATGTTCGTTTCAAGAAGATAAGGCAAGGGCGGCGGGTTAGGAAATGGAATTTAGAAGCAGTAAATGGATTAACGAGGAAGGAGTATCAGCAGGCTGTAGAGAAAATGATGGATGACGGTAAAGAACTGAGTACTATCGAAGAAAAATGGGAATGTATCAAGAAAGGGATATTGGAAGCCGCTAAAGACACTATAGGAACCGTTAACGGGAAAAGGATAATGAAACCATGGGTAACGGATGAGATGATTGCAAAGATGGATGAGAGAAGAAGATGGAAAAATGTAAACACAGAGTTAGGCAAAACGAAGTACAAAGAGTTAAACAATAAATTGAGAAGGGCCACAAATAAAGCAAAAGAAGAATGGTGGAAAACGCAATGCGAGGATATGGAAAGTTTACAGAAGAAGGGTGAAATTGGTGCTCTATACAGCAAGGTTAAGTTATTATCGGGAAGTAAGAAGGCAAGATCTGTGCTAACAGAAAGATAAATGGGGTAAGATAATAGTTGAACCAGGAAAAATCCAAGAGAGATGGAAGGAATGTATAGAAACACTGTATGGTAAAGAACTTAGGCCGACAAGGTTAGACATAAAAAAGGAACATGACGTAGAAGAAGATAGCTTAGGTCCAGGCATACTCGACGATGAAATAGAAAGGGCATTTAAGGAGATAAAAGCAAATAAGGCTGTGGGGGTGGACAATATTCCTGTAGAAATGTTGAAATGGTTAGGGAAAGGTGGGAAGAAGGCCATATATGGACTGATTCGTAGTATCTATGAGGAAGGAATCTGGCCGGAAGATTTTGTGAGATCGGTGTTAGTTCCTATTCCAAAAAAGGCAAAGGCTTCGTCATGTGAGGACTAGGGAACAGTAAGTTTAAAATCCCACGCAGCTAAAGTTATTCTCAGGATCATCAACAAAAGGATAGAGAGTAAGGCAAATGATTACTTAGGGGATGATCAGTTTGGGTTCAGGAAAGGAAGAGGTACGCGTGATGCCATTGCGGTAATGAGATCACTAGTCGAGAGGAATATAGAATACAATCAGGACGTTTTTGCCTGTTTTGTAGATTTCGAAAAAGCGTTTGATAGAGTGTATTGGGAAAAATTAATGCGTGTATTGCAGAAAATAGGAATGGATTGGAGGGACAGGAGACTGATCCGTAACCTGTACATGTCTCAGACTGCTCAGGTGCGAGTGGGGAACGGAGAGTCCGGATGGGCAGTATTAGGAAGAGGTGTAAGGCAGGGTTGCCCATTGTCAGCGGTACTGTTCAACGTATATGTAGAGGAAATGATTAAAGAGGCATGGGAAGAACTGGAGGTAGGAATGAAAGTCGGAGGGGAATTCGTAAAATCGGTTAGGTTTGCTGATGACCAAGCATTAGTTGCTCAGTCAGCCAAGGGGTTGCAAGCATTGTTGAGTGAATTGGAGGTTCAGTGCGATAAATATGGGATGAGAATAAATATTAATAAAACAAAGGTTATGCGATTTTCCAGAAAGAAAAAGGCTAAGCTAAATATTAAAATAGGCGGGGAAAAAATAGAGCAGGTAGAACAGTTTACATATCTCGGAAGTGTTTTGGACCAACACGGTCAAAGTGGTAGGGACGTAAGGAGAAGAATTGCGCTAGGCAAGGAGGCTTTCTCAAGGAGGAGGGAGTTGATGACGGGGACGTTGAGTAGGGATGTTAAGACAAGGCTCGTAAAAACTCTGATATGGAGCGTAGCTATGTACGGCGCGGAAACGTGGTCGCTGAAGCAGCAGGATAGACGTAGATTGGAGGCTTTTGAAATGTGGGTGTGGAGAAGAATGGAGAAGGTGAAATGGACCGAAAGGAAAACAAATGAGGAAGTACTAGAAATGGTGGGGGAGGAGAGGGGTTCTTTGAGAGAAATCCTATGGAGGCAGGAAAAATGGATGAAAGGCGTATTGAGCGGTAGTGGAATGTTGAAGAGGGTAATAGAGGGGAGAATGTTAGGCAAGCGAGGTAAGGGTAGGAACAGGATAGGGATGTTGGACGGGATGAAGGGAGGAAAGAAGTATACCGAGATGAAGAGGGACCTGATATAGATTAGTTTGCTAGGTGGGGAGTCACAAAATGTTTATTTGATAGTTGTGTCCATCCAAAAACCTACCTTAACCGGTAGATTACCTAATAATATATATATATATATATATATATATATATATATATATATATATATATATATATATATTTATATATTCACTTTCCAGGAAAAGCCACGAACGTGCACAATGAAACTCACTATATAGTCACAGCAAACACAGAAACCAAAACACACAAAAGTGGGACCTACTAGTTCTCGAATTTTCGGTGGTGCAACCACCTTTCTCAAGAGGAATTAGGAGCAGAACTCCACACACGTTATTTCTTGATAATTTCGACGGAATGGAGCTCCGTCTTCATCAGAAGATTCGCTAGGATTATATATATATATATATATATTTCTAACACTTTTGTCGCTTTTTTTTGAAAAGCCCACGGACGTGCACAATAATCTAAATGGACTAGTCGACACAAACACAGAAACAGAAACACATAAAAGAGGGACTCATTGGGTCTCGAATTTTCGGTGGTGCAACCACCTTTCTCAAGAGGGAAGACGGAATCAAGGAGACCACAAGTGTAAAAAAAATATTTCCTTGACCGAGATTTGAACATCGGATCTTTCGATTTGCTAGGCCGATGCTCTCATATGTATACTTTGTGTATAAATAAATAAATATATATATATATATATATATATACACACGTGGGTCGCGGTGGTCTAGTGGGTAGAGCGTTGGACTACTGACCGGGGGGTCCCGGGTTTGATTCCCGGACAAGGCACTTTGGGCACCTGCAGCTCCACCCAAGGTAGTTGATTTTTCGGGTACCAAATCTTCCTGGGAAACCATAACCAGCACAGGGAAAGGAACTGGCCCCCCTACCCTGATGTGTGAATATTCACACGCCGTATAGGGCTTGGTATATGGGTGAGCTCTACCATCACCTACTAAACCGACCTTCGGGTTGATTACTGTTTTTATGGTTTATATATATACCTGTGTATACAAATATATATGTGGGTTGCGGTAGTCCAGGGGGTAGAGCGTTGGACTACTGACCGGAGGGCCAGGGCGTGGCCAACTTATGTGCAACAATACTGATTCCCTGAATAAATTCCTCTAATGACTCTCCAAATGTCTCTGTCATCCAATATGGCTATCCGTACTCCCTTTTGCACAAAAAAATCCTTAAACACGCCTACTCTACTGAATTCTACTCCTGACAGTCTATCCATCTGCGCAACTTACTTTGCCGTCGTGCACTCCCGTATACTCGTATGCATTCTTAAAATATCTTTTTTTCCTATCTTCTTCGAAATCAAAGCCACCGCCAGTCTATTCTCCAAATGCCCAACTGTAACATTTAAACGTCCGTCAAATCTTTCTAATATTCTCAGATCCACCAGCCTTTTTTCTAAATCCACTCCATTTCCCAGAATCCCTCCATGCAATCGTGCTTTATGTAAAAATTTCTCCAGTATTTTAACAAATTCCCTTCCGCAAAACGTCTTCTCAAATATCTCCCGACTTCTTCCAGTATTTCTAAAAGTATATTATGCCTCCAAAACTGCGCCCTTTGCCCAGCTTTCTATGTTGGCCAATGCACCACGCCCCTCAATATTAGAGTCAATAACCACAGGACATCCTGTAACACATCCTCCAAATCTGCCTTCCTCCTAGTTCTCAGACACATAGCCAGCCATAGCGAAACTTTCGACAATTTCTACAAAGTATTTATTATTCTCTCCCTCCTGCCAACAGCTGCACCTATACAATTAAGGACTCTAGGGTTTTCCTATATCTAGCTTTCAAAATCCTGCCACGCGCCCCGGACTAAATTGTTCCCCTTACCTGACACCTTCCACTCTACAACCAATCAACGATTACCATTTTCCTTCTATTCAACCCTCCCCTCCTACTATTTCGCTTCCTGACTTTCCTGTTTGTGACTTATTATACCCTGTATGAGGTGAACGGTAACTACGGCCGTATGCAATAATGGGAAGAGTTGACTCCTTCTCTGAAGAGGACTGCTTTGCAGTCAAAACACGGTGTCTAATAGAGTGCGGCTGGGGTCAACTCTTCCCATTATTATTATACCCTAATGAACGTGGCTGGGACCACTGAAATATCGAAGTGGGTTAGGTTCATGTTTGTGTTAATCGTTTATTTACGTCGATTTATTAGGTAATCCACCGGTTAAGGTAGGTTTTTGGATGGACACAACTATCAAATAAACATTTTGTAACTCCAAACAAACAAAACCCAATCCAGCAACCTAATCTATATCAGGTCCCTCTTCATCTCGGTGTACTTCTTTCCTCCCTTCATCCCGTCCAACATCCCTTTCCTGTTCCTTCCCTTTCCTCGCTTACTCAACATTCTCCCCTCTATTACCTTCTTCAACATTCCACTACCGCTCAATACGCCTTTCATCCATTTTTCCTCCCTCCATAGGATTTCTCTCAACAAACCCCTCTCCTCACCCACCATCTCTAGTACTTCCTCATTTGTTTTCCTTTCGGTCCATTTTACCTTCTCCATTCTTCGCCACACCCACATTTCAAAAGCCTCCAATCTACGTCTATCCTCCTTCTTCAGTGACCACGTTTCCGCGCCGCACATAGCTACGCTCCATATCAGATTTTTTACGAGTCTTGTCTTAGCCTCCCTACTCAACGTCCCCGTCATCAACTTCCAATTCACTCAGCAATGCTTGCAACCCCTTGGCTGACTGAGCAACTAATGCTTGGTCATCAGCAAACCTAACCGATTTTACGAATTTCCCTCCGACTTTCATTATTACCTCTAGTTCGATTCACGTTGATATATATATATATATATATATATATATATATATATATAAAATATATATAAAACTTTTGGACGGCATAATATAACACAGAATAAAACAGATAACACGTAAAAGGACACTCACACTGTAGATGATTTGAGCTTTCGGACTTCTATATATAGTACTTTCGAATCTATATATATATATATATATATATATATACGAGGGTCATCCGGAAAGTAGTACCCGTTCGTGAAATAAAGACACAAAAGTAAATATTAACAAACATAAAAAATTTAAACTACTTCTCAACATAATCTCCAAGCAAATTAAGGCATTTGTCATAACGTGTGACAAGTTTCTGTATTCCTGCTGCATAGTCCTTCGCCGCCAGCTCATTGAGATACAGGGTCACTCCTTCTTTAAGTTCTTCATCGCTGTCAAATCTTTTTCCTGCCAAAAAGTCTTTAAGCTTTGTAAAGAGATGAAAATCTGAAGGGGCCAATTCCGGGCTATACGGTGGATGGTCGAAAGTTTCCCATTTGAATTGCTGCAAAAGTTTTTGTGTTATCCCAGCTGCATGAGGCCTGGCATTGTCATGAACGAGAATGACACCAGTAGACAATAGACCTCGCCGCCGATTTTGTATTGCCCGCCGTAATTTCTTTAATGTTTCACAATACGCATTGGCATTAATAGTGTCTCCACGGGCCATAAAATCAATAAGCAATACACCTCGTCGATCCCAGAAAATGGTTGCCATGAGTTTCCTGGTGGACAGAACTGTCTTGAATTTTTTTGGTTTGTTTGGTGAATGAGCATGATGCCACTCCATTGACTGTCGTTTACTCTCAGGTGATGCATAACAAACCCATGTTTCGTCACCAGTAATTATGCGAGTCAAGAAAGAGTCTCCTTCATCAGAATAACGTCCCAAAAACGTCAGTGCTGCAGCCATACGCTTGGTTTTGTGCTCATCTGTAAGCATGCGAGGGACCCATCTTGCACAAATTTTTGCATAATGCAGATGGTGTTTAACAATTTCATGAACAATTGTTCGAGAAACATTGGGAAAATGCTCACAGATGTCATCAATTGTGACGCGCCGATCGTTCCTCACGAATTCGTCAACTGAGCTCACCAGTTGGTCTGTAATGACAGACGGTCTCCCCGAACGCTCATCGTGGTGTGTGTTCCCCCTCCCCATGTTGAAGTTGCGACACCACCGGCGAACAGACGACTCGTCCATTACATTGTCTCCATACACCTCCTTTAATTGGCGATGAATATCACATGGGCGAACGTTTCTTGCATTGAGGAATTTAATCATTGCCCTCACTTCACAACTGGCGGCGTTCTCAATTTTTTTAAACATTGTAAACAATCACAGAAACAACACAGGCAATGCTAGCGTCACGCAACTTGGCTCAGAGAAGGCAGACAAGCCACTGAAGCTATCTGACCTCGTCCAGCGGCTACTCGCGTCGTCAGCACTTCATGCGGCACGAACGGGTACTAATTTCCGGATGACCCTCGTGTGTGTGTATATATATATATATATATATATATATATATATATATATATACATATACATACTTATATATATATATATATATTATATATATATAAACCATAAACACAGTAATCAACCCGAAGGTCGGTTTAGTAGGTGATGGTAGAGCTCACCCATGTACCAAGCCCGACGGCGTGTGAATATTCACACATCAGGGTAGGGGGGCCAGTTCCTTTCCCTGGTCTGGTACCCGAAAAATCAACTAGCTTGGGTGGAGCTATATATATATATATATATATATATATATATATATATATATATATATATATATATATTAATCGACGTACATTAAAAAAAGGGTAGTAGCATTTCAGAAATTTTAAGCTTTCGGACTTCTCTGTGGTCTTTTCCAGGACAGATTTTCCAATATATATATATATATATATATATATATTCACATACATACATGCACACACGGAAATTACACAGCAAAAGCTCCCATCACACTTGCTCAAGCTTTTTGTTATTTGAGAAGGTTTAGATTAATTATTCATGGCTACCACTCCCTCTTTCTCACCTTATTTTTCATCCCTTCCGTGTACGCCTTGTTCAAACGTCGGCTTTACGGCACCTTCAATGTCTATAAAAGAGGCTATTTTTTATACTCTTTCATTAAAATCTGTCCACTCTTGGTCTTTGGAAGGCGGAAAGCAATCGCGTGAGTTACGAGGTCGCCTCCCGGAGGGCGTCTCTGTGCAGGAAAATAGGATGGATGCCTTCCAGAACTGTGAGGAATGACGGACAAAATTTCGCGAGGCCGGCAGTCAAGAAACTAGGTACTTCTTCCCATTATTTAGGAGTCTCAGGGGTCTCGCCGCGTAACGGTAGGGACAAAATGGAACCGGACGTTTGTCGAAATTGACGGAAATAGCTCCGGAGGGCATGCAAATGTAAGGATTCCGGAAAAAATGACTACCGGGATCATGATTTTCCTACGGTACTTCGTCCCAGCGCTGTTTTGGTGAGAAAGAAAGCCCTAAGTTCTTGGAAAACCCTCGTTTCCCCTGAAAGGGCATTTTTCGATCGCAGACATGACAAGTGCAGTAAACACGAATTGAAATTCGTCTTAGTGGGAAAATGGTGCTATGCATTACTGAATCTAACGTTTCCTGCTGTTGTGCTTATTTATTGGGCATAGAGAGCATTTTTTTCCATCTTCTCGATAGCTCATATTGTATGTGTCTTCCTTCACTCACTAAGCATCCTTCGTCATACTATTATTTTGGCTGTTTTCTTAATTCGAAGTCAATATACAGTCTACTTTTGGCTTTATTTAAAAGTAATTTTTTCTCGAAGCATAGAAGCACTTGTTCGTTTTTTAATAGCGCTACCTTACGGCAGAGCAATATATAATTAGTGTTACACACATATACCGCCAAACTGTCGGCATTTTGAATTAAATCCACGACAGTAAATTGAATATCGAACCTGTCACTTATCAAATCAGGAAAAAAACATAACGCTGATGTGTGCAATGTAGGATATGAAAAGTCGTGAACCAAATTACATCAATCCAGGAATAAAGAAATGTTGTTTTATAAATATTTAAATCTGCTTACTCTATTGTTTTATCGAAAGTATTTTAAAGAACCAATACATTTTTTGAGTGGCATACCTTTAAATAAGAAGTGATAACTTTTTTATTTTTTTTTGTTCGTGATGGTTATTGAATTTTATTATTACTAATCTTCTGTATACATTTATGTTGTATAGATAATAGGCACATAACATTTCCACAATTTTCATTAATTGTGACTTCATCATTATGGCCCACCGTGGTTTTGTCAGGTGATGATGTTACTAAGGGGCACAACTATGGCCGGCAATAAACATTAATTGTGGCATTGCTGTGTTTGTATTATCTATACCATGGAGAAATTCCACCGAACACGAGTAATAGCGAAAGCAGTGCCAAGATTTATGTTATTTCCATTATTTGGAAATACAAATCGCGAATATTTGTATAGCTTACTCCACGTGAGTAGAATTTACAGTTACATTGACAGAATGTAGAATGCCAATAAATACCTTTTAGATAAGGATACAATAGGCGTTGTTGTAGTTCTTATATCAGAAATGGATGAAACCTAGTGCATTGTACTCCACACAAGACATAACCTTTGTCTTCCAAACAGTAATAACAATAATGATTATTTTCGAACTAGAGGCACAGAAGGTTTGAAGTTCATGCCTTTTCCTTCATTGGAACAATTTAAAATCAGAAGTTCTACGGCGCCAAAGATCTATTTCTGTTTCTCGGTCGCTTATTTGGTGAAAAACATTTCATACGCGTCTCACCTGAATAACGTGGAGGCATATGGTATTTTTATCAATATTTCATCTCGGCAATCTGAAAAGTTTTAATCGAAGACATTTACTTCATTTCAATACATTGATGGAACAAAGGATCAACTTTCATTTCTGCAATAGTGCCATAAATGTCATCGTTATTCAATTTTAAGTCCTGCGTCAATCCGTCCTCGGATGAATAAAAGAAATTGCGGTTCCTGTTGTGTGTGTGTGGGTCTTTTATGTCATGCACATGGACCGCAGATGTAAGCCGTATTCGCCACATCTGCTTGCAATAAATAGTATGGCTTCCACGCGTTCAAATGTGAACCTGCAAACTTTCAATTTTTCAAAGCCGGATGATGGAGACACAGCTTTTACTTAGACACGCCGTTACCTACCGATTTTTCCTCAATTTTAAGTCGCACGTGAGATTTAGTGGCGTTATTATTCTAAATCACATTATTTTACCAAGCCGACCTGTTTTTTCGGGTTTATAACACAATCGGAAATTGATGCATTAGACCCTTTGCCACCGTCATGAAATTTTTAGGATTCAATTATTACGGATGGTGGAGTTTTATAGCGTTTAAGCCGATCGAGCTTTATGTGTTTTAAGATAGTTCTTAGCGCTTTAATTTTCATATTT
This sequence comes from Hetaerina titia, assembly GCA_037158775.1. Lineage (NCBI taxonomy): Eukaryota > Metazoa > Arthropoda > Insecta > Odonata > Calopterygidae > Hetaerina > Hetaerina titia. Next base: position 84,338,782 of record CM073769.1, on the reverse strand, counting down.
GACAGAACGACTTGATATAACTTTGAAACGCAATATAAACTGAGCAGAACTCGAACCTCCGAACGGATACACTGGAGGCGTGCTAGAACATCAGGGAAAGAACCCAGGGTCTGCTTCTGTCCTTCAAGCACTTATCCTTGCACCAGCTGAGACTTTCGGCTGGCAATATCAGAAACTCGCGCCTTAAACGTCCTATCGACTACTGGAGACACGGCTTATAGTTCGCGTTTCAATACCGGTACTCTATACGGTGCTGCTCCAAGCACCTTTTTTTCGTTCAGCCATTTAATTCAGTTCCCATATGAGGCGTATATTTTTTTAACGTAGTCACCGTGACCCGAATCAGCCCATGGCTAAAACGTCCTTTCAAATTTTGCTCAGTGAAGGGCGCACTTATGTAAATACATTCGCAAATATTGCATTCTCTCTAAACAGTTTCAGGAAAGTATTTTTACATTACTTTTAAAGCGATCTTAATTTACCATGAGTAAGCCATTTGCTTAATTGGATTTATTGAATTGAATCAATCGTATATTTTTATCCAGTCTCACGTTGGCTTATATATACGTGCGGTTCAGAAACAGCTCTAACTGGGCAGACATTTTATAAATCAATTATCGAAATAAGATACAAGTTTTGAGATGCGGGCCAGGTCCTTCCTCTAGAGACCACGTGATGTTTTCCACATTGATTAATATGTGGAAAATGGAACCGCACGAATTTACATGGGTTTGCCTTGGTACTTGGACCTACGATCAGAAATCAAACGCCTACCGATTAGGGCACACATAATTGATAAATATTCGAGGTCATTATTGGTCGTTCAATCCTAAGATTGGTTGACTGCAGCCCTCCATTCTGCCCTATCTGCTGCTAATTGGGTTACTTCCTGGTATTTTTTGCAACGTATTTTCTTTTTTATTTATCCCTCGGCCATCCTCTTGGGACTTTTCCCTCTATTTTTCCTTATATTATATTTAATTAATTCATATCCATTTTACTTCAGGGTGTGGCCAATTCATATGGCTCTTCTTTTCTCTATGGCATTCCATAAGGCCCATTCTTCGTCTATTCTTCTGTATACTTCTTCATTTCTTATTTTATCCGTCCATTTGATCTTAAGCATCCTCCTCGAGCACCAGGTTGCGAAGGCTTCTAGTCTTTTCTGGTCTATTTTTCCCATAGTCCTTGATTCTGATCTATCGAGTTCCATACTCCATGCGATTGTTTTCACGTATTACTTTCTCGTCTGTAGTTCTATCTTCTTGAAACACTGCAGTTATCTTTTCATTGTGAATGCTCTCTTAGTTTGAGCTATTCTTCGCTTGATGTCTGTAGTACTTCTTCCTTCCCATGTAATGGTAATTTCGAGATAGATGAATTGATCCTAATTCCGTTTAATCCGATGCCTTGTGCTTCTTTTATTGCCTCCTCCAGGTACAGGTTGAAAAATGCAGGTGAGAGGTTGCATCCTTGTCTTACTCCTTTGCCAATTTTAGCCTCTTTATGGCTTCCATCTCTCATTCGTATTGTGGTTACTAGATTCTTGGATAGCTGATGGATTATTCTTCTGTCGTTGTAATCTATTCCGAGTTTTTCCAGCAGTCCAAAAATCTTGTTCCATTCCACATTGTCGAAAGCTTTCTCCTAGTCCACGAATGTCACATACAGTTGCCTGTCCACAAGCATCATTTTCTCTATCATGATTCTCAGACAGGGTATAGCTTCCCTGGTTCCTCTGTTCTTCCTTAAGCCAAATTGGTTTTTCGATAGATTATATTCAATTTTCCTTTCCATCCTTCGACTTATTATTCGCGTAAGTATTTTTGATGCATGTTGCTTAAGACTCAAGGTTCGGTGTTCCTCATATTTCTATGTACTCGTCTTCTTTGTTATCGCTATCATCACACTCCTTTGAAAGTTCTCAGGATGTCTTCCGCGTTTGTAGCTATCTTTGATTATTCCATACCAATTGTCCTTGGCTTTGTTTCCGAGTGCCTTGATGATGTCTCCGTCGATTTGGTCTTCTTCAGGAGCTTTGTTTTTCTTAAGTTCTATCGAATTCGCTCCTCAGTATGTATGGGCCCTGGTTTTCGTCATCAGTTTCCCTCTCGTCCTTCATAATGTTTTCTTCCTGCGGCCTCGGACCATGGTAGAGTTCTTCTATGTATTGCTTCCATAAATTGCCAATATCTTCACCTTTATCAGTATATCCTCGTTTAAATCCCTGATTTTGTTGCTTTTCATATCCGAGGTATTCTATGATAAATCTCTCATTATTACTGGTAAACAATTCATATAATACAAATGCATTCGTATTAATTATATGACTTCATTGATAAAATAACTCTGCACATGACCTATTCTTTTGTTATAAAACCTATTACAATACTTGACAACGTTTTAAGATAGAAAGAGTTTTATTAGTAAGAGGTAGGATAAGCTAAGATAGTAAGAGGTTTTTATAAGCCCTAGAGAACCTCATTGCCTTTGAGCACAGGCATTAGTTAAGAAAAAGTTACTTAATTTATGTATTAAAGGGTAAATTTGACCATAAAAATTCATTTTATATTGTAAAAAAAATTATATTTAGATGCGGTTTTAAAAAAAATTTCTAATGAAACTTTGAAAAATGTGATAATACCCATTTATTGTAAACGCTCCAATTTATACTTGAACATGAATACATGAATCCTTGTCAAAGGGGATTCCTTACTTATCAATGTAGAATTAAATTTTATTATGTTTATTTATAGTTACAAAACTTCAGTTTATATAACAGTAGCCAAATCGATTATATTTAGATATTAATCAAGAATTACGTTTTTATTGCACGGTGAGCTATGATTAACAAATGGATTTCTCTTTTGCTCTGCTGAGTGGTGGTATATACGAACCTGGTAAGTTTGTGCGTCTTCGCTCAGGGCATGCATAGTTATTTTAATTTAGTGAACTCAAAAGGATGTTAGATCGTAAGAATTGGCCATGGGCGGCAACCAACTCCGTCCTCTAGGACTCGCTCCGCTGAATTCTCGGAATGGAACCCTACTCGAGGGAATTACAACTGAATTTTAATCGCCCTTGGCCTACTTTACAGGAGGAAAATGAGTGTAAATTATTTGCTCTATTTAGGCATTGGCGAAGCTTTCCCTGAAGGCTGAGCTGATCGCCACCTACTGCGGTTTCTTTTGATCGCGAAAACTCAGATGTCAGAGTTAAATGGATAGAATGAAAAATGCTCGAAATCGACCTCTCCAAGTGACTGAGGCCTCTGAGGTTACCTCTGCATCGCTGGGATACCTCTTCAAACTTTTGACCGGCGGACCCCATCGTCTCCCGGCGAGATGGACGTGGGGTCCCCGATACGCTCACTCAAATCCCCAATTTCCATTCCTCTAGTTCCCAGTTCTCCTCCCGACTTTCTCGTGATGACCACTTTCGGGTTTCCCTTCAATCTCTCTAGTTCTCTCTCCCTGTCCACGCACACACATATCTATCGCCTCCGCCTTCTCTTCTATCTACCGGCCTCTCTTCCTCCCTCTCTCGAGCGGGTGAGGTGAGAGAAAAAGTATGAGTGGTTGCGGCATCTGTCCATTGCCAATACCCTTACCATTTCCCATCCTATCGCACCCCTTTTTTTTCAAAAGTCATCACTCTCTTCACGAACCTTCAAAGGCCTCCGACACGCAAATACTTCCCTTACCACTTCCAATTCTCTTCCCTCCCCCCATCCCACTTCCCTGCGTACACTAACCGACGCCGTTAGACTCTTGCCAAACCGTTTCCAATATCGTCAACATGAAACCGATACCAGGCCACTACATCGATCCCAACACTCTCAATCTCCACTGGCTATCCACTATCCTCCTACATCCCCTGTGGATCTACGCTGCGCAAGCCACTCCAGTTTATGGAGGCGTCAATGGATAGGGATGGGCTATGGCTATGGTTTTTAAAGAATTGAATTGGATTTGTGGGTCTTTAGGATTTGGTGCTATTTAAATATTATGTTCGAAAAAATGTTGATAATATTATTTTTTCTTGCTCCTAAAAAGTATGTTTAGCTGGAGTCAGGTAAAGCTGGCATCATGCAATTAATTGTAAACAAAGTCGCTTGACTTTTTTTTTATGGATTTCAATCTAGCATTGAAGCTTCTGGTCCATAGTCGTCATCCTGTCACTTCTGAATTAATAATGATTACCTATTGTGTTATAATATATGGAGTTATTTTAGCCTTCATACTTTGAGACCTTTCCGATGTCACGGTCGTAACGTTTACCTATCTCATTCTTGCCCTCGATTTTGCACTGAGATTCCATAAGAGTAAGAACTCGTCTCTAGATTTCCTCTCTCCTTTACATCCTATTTTTTAAAATTACATTTAAGAGCAATGGTTATTTTATTCGACGGAGTATCTGCCTTACCATTTCCAACCATGTTCACCTTCTTTTTATCATTTTCTCGCTTAATTTCAATGCTGTTAATTCCCTCTTTCTCTCTCTCTCTCTGATTGTGATTTATCCCCACATCTGTACTTTCACTAATACATATGTGCCATCAGAGTACATCAGTATCCCAGTAACCCCTCAAGTGTATCTTCAGTTTACTGTAGTTTACAATAATATCTGGGTGGATTAATGTCTTGAATGTGAATATGTTTACTGAAAATTAATGATAACTTCACTCTTGACTACTTTGAGAATCATATTTATTTTCATTTATTTTGCCTTAGTCCGAAAACAGCACGTCGACCTTTACATCGGACATTTTGAACATTAGTATAACAATTTGGCAATTACAAACACCCAAACCTTAGGTGGAGGAAAAACCACCTTGGCGGGAATCGAACCCGCCAACTATGGGTTGGCAGACGAGGGCGTTACCCCGTCGCCACCGGGGCCGGCGAAATATTGACAAAATGCTGTTTTTTAGATTTATTTAATAAGTATGATAATAAGAACAAATGAAAATTATTTCTCTATAAGATCACTTGTTTCATAATTCCTTCTCTCGACCATTTTGTGTTCTAATTTATTTATAGCCACCAAACTTATTCTTTTCCAAATTCTTACAGAATCATTCCACACTGTCAAAACCATTATAAAATTTAAGTACATAATTACGATTTGTTTAGAGTTACAAAATGTTTATTTGATAGTTGTGTCCATCCAAAAACCTACCTCAACCGGTAGATTACCTAATAATAATTACGATTAGCTATGAAAAAATAGCTTGTTTTCAAATATTCGTTTCGTCTTATCTAAATGTACGTAATCTCTTTAAATAAATTTGACTTACCCACTTACATTTCTTTATCTGGAACTGTCTTCATGGTATATGTAACGTTTACAAAATTATGCACGCGTTCTGCATGCCAATAATTGGATTTATTCCATCTCCCTGTGACCTTGCAAAACTACGCCCTTCATTTGGGGGTGATTTTCGGGGTCGCGTAGCAGGGCGGCTTTCCCCGCGACCTGGCTGGGATCGATTTTGGCGGGGACGGTCACAGGTTTTTCAGCCTGGATTCTCCTCGTTTGCTAGTTGGGTGTCGCAAGAACGCCTAAGATAATAAAACCGTTGCCTCCCAGGGGGACAGTATGCCCGCAGGATAGACCGTAATGCTTTAAAAAAAAATTTCATTCTTTTTTTCAGTCTGTACTTTTTCTCAAAATGCCTTTCTTCCTCTTCGTCATTTCAAATGACATGTCATAAATTCATTTCTTCATACCTGAAACAGCTCTTATTACAATAGCTTAAGCTATGAAAAAATTATCGCTCTTTATTTTGGTGCAAGGAATATGTTTACCGTTCGATCCATTTTCGTTTTCACTGAGCTTGTGTAAATCATGCCTACGGTGAATTATGGTACAACTCCCGCTCATTTGAAACAAGGGTTTGATAACGCATATGCGATTGTTCAAATATAGGATCATCAGCTGCATGAATATCTAATAGAGTCCATTCGTCCGGGATGTGCCCTTTGAGGGTATTGGTAATTTCAACATTTGGATTATTACTGATTTACTGCATTGCCTTTGAATTAAATACTATGTTTGTTTATGCATCCCAAATAACGCAGTGGGATGTTGGTCTATTGACTGCATCATTGGTTAGCAAATAATAGCTATTATTCGCCCACAAACACGTCTATTACCATAATAGCATTTAGAAAGAACCAATCTTTTTTACCACGATGACAGATTAAGTAAAATTTCAAAGAGAATTTGTTTATGTTTTACAACAATTTTTTAAAAATAATTTTTAAGTAAAATGATGTTTCGGAGTGACTGATTTCTTTTGGCTCCAGATTATAGAAGCGGAAGAGGTGGGAAAAGTGACTGAGAAATATATGATCTATTATTACTTCCTATTTCTCAATTTTACACGCATTTAATTATCGTCAAAAGAAAAATGAAAAAAGTAACTTTCTTCAATATTTACTCCAATTTACTTAAAAACTCACTCAGTTGCTCCTTGTATTTTGATGAAGGTAGCTGGGACCACTGTACTTTTGAGGTGAGTTGTTTTTATTTTGGTCGATATTTTTATTTTTCTTTTGACTATTGTTAAAATAGTTTGCATTAACGTATATATATATTATTATTATTAGGTAATCTACCGGTTAAGGTAGGTTTTTGGATGGACACAACTATCAAATAAATATTTTGTAACTCCAAACAAAACCCAATCCAGCAACCTAAACTACATCAGGTCCCTCTTCATCTCTGTGTACTTCTTTCCTCCCTTCATCCCATCCAACATCCCTATCCTGTTCCTACCCTTTCCTCGCTTGCCCTACATTCTCCCCTCTATTACCTTCTTCAACATTCCACTACCGCTCAATACGCCTTTCATCCATTTTTCTTGCCTCCATAGGATTTCTCTCAACAAACCCCTCTCATCACCCACCATCTCCAGTACTTCCTCATTTGTTTTCCTTTCGGTCCATTTCACCTTCTCCATCCTTCTCCACACCCACATTTCAAAAGCCTCCAATCTACGTCTATCCTCCTGCTTCAGTGACCACGTTTCCGCACCATACATAGCTACGCTCCATATCAGAGTTTTTACGAGTCTTGTCTTAACATCTCTACTCAACGTCCCCGTCATCAACTCCCTCCTCCTTGAGAAAGCCTCCTTGCCTAGCGCAATTCTTCTCCTTACGTCCCTACTACTTTGACCGTATTGGTCCAAAACACTTCCGAGATATGTAAACTGTTCTACCTGCTCTACTTTTTCCCCGCCTATTTTAATATTTAGCTTAGCCTTTTTCTTTCTGGAAAATCGCATAACCTTTGTTTTATTAATATTGATTCTCATCCCATATTTATCGCACTGAACCTCCAATTCACTCAGCAATGCTTGCAATCCCTTGGCTGACTGAGCAACTAATGCTTGGTCATCAGCAAACCTAACCGATTTTACGAATTCCCCTCCGACTTTCATTCCTACCTCCAGTTCTTCCCATGCCTCTTTAATCATTTCCTCTACATATACGTTGAACAGTACCGGTGACAATGGGCAACCCTGCCTTACACCTCTTCCTAACACTGCCCATCCGGACTCTCCGTTCCCCACTCGCACCTGAGCAGTCTGAGACATGTACAGGTTGCGGATCAGTCTCCTGCCCCTCCAATCCATTCCTATTTTCTGCAATACACGCATTAATTTTTCCCAATTCACTCTATCAAACGCTTTTTCGAAATCTACGAAACAGGCAAATACGTCCTGATTGTATTCTACAGGTATATTCCTCTCGATTAGTGATCTCATTACTGCAATGGCATCGCGCACACCTCTCCCCTTTCTAAACCCAAACTGATCATCCCCTAAGTAATCATTTGCCTTACTCTCTATCCTTTTGTTGATGATCCTGAGAATAACTTTAGCTGCGTGGGATATCAAACTTATTGTTCTGTAATCCTCACATGACGTAGACTTTGCCTTTTTTGGAATAGGAACTAACACCGATCTCAGAAAATCTTCCGGCCAGATTCCTTCCTCATAGATACTACCAATCAGTCCATATATGGCCTTCTTCCCACCTTTTCCTAACCATTTCAACATTTCTACAGGAATGTTGTCCACCCCCACGGCCTTATTTGCTTTCATCTCCTTTAGTGCCCTTTCTATTTCATCGTCGAGTATGCCTGGACCTAAGCTATCTTCTTCCACGTCATGTTCCTTTTCTATGTCTAACCTTGTCGGCCTAAGTTCTTTACCATACAGTGTTTCTATATATTCCTTCCATCTCTCTTGGATTTTTCCTGGTTCAACTATCTTATCTTCCTAAGAAGACGGAGTTCGAGTCCGTCGAAATTATCAAGATATTATTGTGAGTGTTCTTTTTATGTCTTCTCGTGCTGTGTGTTACTGTCTAAGTTTTTTATTCAACACTTCCGTGTTACTTAGAAAAAAATCATCTATATAAATAAATAAATAAATATATATACATATATATATATATATATACACACATTCAAACACGAAATACCGCCATATGGCGAATAAATATTCATTCACATTGAAATAGAGACAAGGAAAATGGTAAAGGAACACATATAAAGGACGAACACAAGAGAGGTGGGGATGGCGGCGGAGCACTTTGGCGGTTTATAAGATCGCAGATTTCAATGTGAAAGTACGCTCCCTCGATAGCTCAGGTGGTTAGAGCATCCGCCCGGCAAGTGGAGAGATCCGGTGTTCAAGTCCCGGTCGAGGAAGATATTTTTACATTCTTGATCTGCTCACATCCGCCATCCCCACCTCTCTTGTGTTCGTCCTTTATATGTGTTCCTTTACCATTTTCCTTGTCTCTATTTCAATGTGAATGAATATATATATATATATATATATATATATATTCATTAAGTGTGTATATATATATATATATATATATATATATATATATATATATACACACACACACAGACTATCTACTATTATTTCCTCCTGTGGCAACGAACATTTTTCCTTTGGTGGGTGAAATATCCCGAACGCTATCTCTTGGCCAAATAATCAGGGTAGTTGGTTGCATAAAACCTTCGGAAATTTCTCTGTAACTTTCGTTTGTGCCGATTTATCTATACATAAATCGGAACGATAATGATAAATACGTGTGTATATACGTTAATGTTCTCTCTCTGTGCTTAGATAAGTTTCAAGCAAAGATTATAGAAATATGATATACATACTTATATACATACATAATATACATACATATATCAGACATATATATTATAACTAATCACTCTCGGCTTTACTCGAACTGTGTGATTTTCTTGTCTAGATCTTCCTGGGAAACCACAAGCTGTACAGGGAAAGTAGCTGGCTTCGATACTCGGATGTGTGAATTTCAATCGCCGTTGGGCATAGTTTTAAGGGACATGTACCATTACCTATCAAACCAACCTTCAGGGAAATCGATAACATAAGCCAAATTTACGGATGATCATGCTTTAAGTAGCCAGTCATCCAAAGGGTTTCAATCTTTGATGAGCGAATTATAGAGCCAGTGAAATGGGTAAAAAATTACCATCAATGTAAGATAATAGAGGCTATGAACTTCTTTCTAATGGGAAGTGCTAAGAGAAACGTTTGAGTTAAAGGGCAAAAAGAGAAAATAGGATTTGGAGGAATTAGACTTTGGTGGGCTACCTGCCGGATGAAATGGTCAGCAGGTGACTCTTCAGTCACTTCTCTAGAGGTATGTGTGAGATTCCTTAACACTGGGTTACTTGTATTGTGCGCAATAGATACTGCATGCAGGAGAAGTTTTGGTGTTATCCGTGTACACCATTTTCATGCAGTCATTTATGACATAAATATAATTCAGTTCTTCATTTGACTCTATTTCGCATATTAATGATAAAACTCATTCCGAAGTAAGTGATTCAAAATTTGTCACAGAAAATGAAAAGTTGGCCGATAAAATATTGAAAACTTGGCTATCATATGCCTTATTGGTTTCTTGTGTTCACAGTTTGGTTTTTGGCTGATTGCGAACTCATTTGTGCAACTGGTGCCTCTGTATCTTTTTCAAGCGTAAATGTTTTTTTTCTGTGAAAACCAATTATGGATAGCGTGAAAGTAAAAATATTTCGTAATTTTCGCGAATCCAGTGTCCCATAAATGTTATCACATCTCCTTCACAGCGAATCACGGGTCTGGTTCGGAAAAGACCCCGCGGTTTGTCTCAAACCTTTGGAAATGTACTCTTCCACCGACTGATTCTTCTCTTGTAATATCCTCCCCGTATGCCTCTCTTTCCCTCGTAACTTGTACGCTTACCCCCAAATACTTATTCTACTCTCCTTTCTATTTCCTCTCTCGCTTTTTCTCTAGCTAATTCCTTCCTGGATCTCTTCTCACCAGACGTCAGTTTCATCTTCCTCATCATTCAGCGTATCAAGTGTGGGCCTTCCTTTGGACCGCATTGTTCTAATCCCCCATCCGCCGTTTCTCAGTCATCCTCACTCTTCACTAGCCCACAAATCTTGTTCATGATCTTCCATGGAGATTAATTTTTTTTCCGTGTCCCCGGAACGTGTTGGCGAGTCTGAATAGTTTCGATTCTAACCGCACTTGCCTCCGCCTTCCCGCAAAACCTTTCTCTCACCACCACCGCCGCCGCCTCCAGATATCCTTGTCATATCCTCCCGAAGATTGTTTTGCTCCTCCCTCGGCATATCCCCCTTCCCCTTCCCCCTCTCTCATCACTCTTCCCGGGTCCTTCCCAGATTACACCTTTTTATGCTACACCACATCCAGTGCAAGTTCTGAGCGTATGCTCGCGGTAAAAACCAGTCGCCGCCGCGAACGCATTCTCTACCAAGAATGGACACGAACGAAAAGTACGGGATAAGAAGATTTATGTCGCTGGCTCTAGGTTTCCGCTTAAAATTTTTGTCTTCAGATACGAATTGCTAGGGAGCGTCATGATTAGCCAAATTTTGTAGTTTCGGAATTGCTTCATCCGTTTTGAATTTTAAGGTGCTTAAGTGTATAGCATTGGCTCGAAATTTAACCATAGCACTTGGCTCAAGATACACTAGAGCAAGTGCGAAAGCTTATCATGAAGAATCATGTTCATTTGCTTTCAAGTTCCTGTTTGCCGATTCTCCAAAACCTTAGTGCTAAAAGTTCCAAAAACTGTAATTATTCAAATGGAATGTTAGTCAAAAATGCCGAGCTATCAAAGCAGAAGCTACTCCTTTTGATGAATACATCGTCTTTAGTCTTTTTAATACGGTGCCAATATCCTCTAATTCTCCTGAATTTCCTCTGCTTTGCTTCTGCTCAGCCCACGACACCGGCGATGTCTACCGTTCCATTAATCATGAGGCGGATATCGGCAAAAGTTGGGGAATAATTTCTTTCTTCTCATGCCACAACACCGTATATCATCTACAAAGTACTGAAGTGACGCAAAAGCATTACAAGGGTTTTCCACTGTTCCCTTTCGCACGCAGTATGTCATAGGAGCCATTTGTCGAAATGCTAAATGCGAAAATACAAAGCCTCTAATGCGACGATTAAACTAAGCCTATAAGTAATGATCATGCATAATGAGCGGTGTTACTTTTTTTTAAAGGGGAAAAATTGGGTTAAGAGAGCATTGAGGATAGCCATGACATTGCTAGATAGCATTCCGTTAGTGTGGGTACGGATCCTACTCCAATCAGACCTTTTACTTAATTATTGTAATTTCTCGTGACTAATGACAAAGTTAATTGAACATATTTTCATAAATACGGTGAAAAGGGTTAAAATTTCAGAAGTTTTCTTCCATTCAGCTGCTATAATTGAGGACAAGTGGATTCAATTCTAATTGCGATTACTTGAATGAGCTAATTCAATTCTAAAGCGTGACATCGACAAATTTTCGCACGTTCGGAGTCTCTAAGGACTATTTTTTAATGAATGGTTAGTACGCCATAAATCTTGGCGGGTATTATTTTATCTTGATTTTATAATCTCTGACTTGGAGTAATGTCACTGAAATCGTCTGTATTTCAACTGCACCTGCTGAAAATAATGCTATGAAAATGCTTATCGTACTTTACGCTGCAAGGTTCCCGAAGGGTACGCAATATACTATCGATTAGTTGATTGTTTGTAAAATGGGCATCAATAATCGTAGAATTATTTTTTATGTATTAATACACGTATTTTTATGAAGCTACGAAACAATGATTATAAACTTTATACTAATCGTGAAAAATCCGTGTACCGTTGGGCCATCGTAATGATAAATGAGATAAATCCTATGTTGGCAACCAATGGGAGAAGTAAAAGGAGAATTCTAATTAAAATGAAGGCTACAAGATTAGCTTCAAATGATGGAAGTAAATGAATAACCTCCATTAATTTCAGCACAAAATCATAAATAGTTTTGTAAAACATTGTGTGGAGAATGTAGTTTTAAGGCAGCGAAGTATGAAAGGTAACAGCAACCTGTCATTAGAGACTAAAAAACTTCAAATTATTCTGATTTAGAAAATTGCTAACAGTCTCACTGGTAGTTGAGTTAATTAACATCGAGATCTTACGAAGAATGAAGAAAAACCACCATTAAGAGAAACTATGCGGGATAAGGGATAAGTGGGTACGACATATCAATTCGGCGAGAGAGCCTCTAATGGAACACAACAGGAGGAAAAGTGAATGCGATGCATTGTAGAGGACGACCATGAAAGAATATATGAAGCAGATCTGAGAAGAAAATGTGGAACGTGGATCGTACCTGTATGTGGAGATTATGAGATAAGCTGAAGATGAAAACCGATGGGAACTTTTAATAACCGCAACCCTGACAAATTATTTAAAAAAATTAACATGGGCAATGTGGACAATGCTGGCAATCATAAATAACCCTTAAATCAAACTGCGTCCTTCTTCTTAATATGGTGGAGAAATGACATTTTGTTGTTTGCATGCTAAGAAGATAAAGGATATAAGGAGAATTCCCGCTTGAATGTAAGGGGAGAAAAAAGTAACCATTGAAAGAGATTGAATTTTTTTTATCCTATACTTGTGGATAAATATAGAATAGTGAACAAATGTATGTGCGCCTTTCGTTAAGTATAGGCTAATGCCGACTCCGGGTTTAACCCCACCCTTCCTACATTTCCATCCATCCCTAATGGCGCAAATGATATCTTCTGTCGATCGCTTTCCCCTAATAACTAGGTGTATATGATTAATAAACCTTAAAAATTAGCTTATTTTAATAACATATGCCGATTAACAAATTGGTGTTACAGTATGCATGTCGAAAGAAAGCACGAAAGTATTATTATTAGGTAATCTACCGGTTAAGGTAGGTTTTTGGATGGACACAACTATCAAATAAACATTTTGTAACTCCAAACAAAACCCAATCCAGCAATCTAATCTACATAAGGTCCCTCTTCATCTCTGTGTACTTCTTTCCTCCCTTCATCCCGTCCAACATCCCTATCCTGTTCCTGCCCTATTCCTCGTTTGCCCAACATTCTCCCCTCTATTACCTTCTTCAACATTCCACTACCGCTCAACACGCCTTTCATCCACTTTTCCTGCCCCCATAGGATTTCTCTCAGCAAACTCCTCTCCTCACCCACCATCTCCAGTACTTCCTCATTTGTTTTCCTTTCGGTCCATTTCACCTTCTCCATTCTTCTCCACACCCACATTTCAAAAGCCTCCAATCTACGTCTATCCTCCTGCTTCAGTGACCACGTTTCCGCACCATACATAGCTACGCTCCATATCAGAGTTTTTACGAGTCTCGTCTCAACATCTCTACTCAACGTCCCCGTCATCAACTCCCTCCTCCTTGAGAAAGCCTCTTTACCTAGCGCAATTCTTCTCCTTACGTCCCAACCACTTTGACCGTATTGGTCCGAAACACTTCCGAGATATGTAAACTGTTCTACCTGCTCTATTTTTTCCCCGCCTATTTTAATATTTAGCTTAGCCTTTGTCGTTCTGGAAAATCGCATAACCTTTGTTTTATTAATATTGATTCTCATCCTATATCTATTGCACTGGACCCCCAATTCACTCAGCAATGCTTGCAACTCCTTGGCTGACTGAGCAATTACTGCTCGGCCATCAGCAAACCTAACCGATTTTAGGAATTCCCCTCCGACTTTCATTCCTACCTCCAGTTCTTCCCACGCCTCTTTAATCATTTCCTCCACATATACGTTGAACAGCATCGGTGACAATGGGCAACCCTGCCTCACACCTCTTCCTAACACTGCCCATCCGGACTCTCCGTTCCCCACTCGCACCTGAGCAGTCTGAGACATATACAGGTTGCGGATCAGTCTCCTGTCCCTCCAATCCATTCCTATTTTCTGCAAAACACGCATTAATTTTTCCCAATTCACTCTATCAAACGCTTTTTCGAAATCTACAAAACAGGCAAAAACGTCCTGATTGTATTCTATATTCCTCTCGATTAGTGATCTCATTACTGCAATGGCATCACGCGTACCTCTTCCTTTCCTGAACCCAAACTGATCATCCCCTAAGTAATCATTTGTCTTACTCTCCATCCTTTTGTTGATGATCCTGAGAATAACTTTAGTTGCGTGGGAAATCAAACTTATTGTTCTGTAATCCTCACATGACGAAGCCTTTGCCTTTTTTGGAATAGGAACTAACACCGATCTCTCGAATGTATGAATATCATTAATTAATTTCTGTTTGATCATGTATTTCCAGTGGTTTCTATTGTATGTGATGGGTGTAGTCAATCGACCGCGTTTGATTGCAGAACTTGTAATGCATAATGTGTTAAGTCTTAGTAAACCTATTTAATGTTTAACTCTTGTTAAAGTTATTTTTTATTGGTATGACCATATTGCGGTTGCAAGGAAATATTATTTGAGAATTATTGTGGAGGAAATGATTATTATTTATGTTTTGATAATAATATAAGCAAAACATATCATTACTGTTGGGAAAAATATTCATCAGGTGCTTAGTACCAATTCAGCTACAGTGAAAGAATTTAAACCCTCGGCAACTATTGTTACGATTTTGATTATCCTATTTTTGCTACGTTATCGACATGCATTTTTTGTGAGAAAATGGAAAGGTCGCCATAAAAAAGAAAATGTCTAGTCAGTGAATAATTTACGGCAATAATATATGTTTAATCGGAACTAGCTCTGGCTCTTAGAATTAGAAAAGAACGATGGTGCCAAAACAGTAGAGCTCAGGTGGAAGGGAATGGCAAGGAGAGGCTACGAAAAAAATGATTCAATTATTTCAAAGGAAGATTCACTCTTCCTTCGAGATCTAAGCATATATCTCGGAGAGAAAATATTCTTTCACGAATAGAACGCAAAAGCTCATGTCACCTAAATATACATTCCTTTATAATTTTACAACTTCTTAAGGTGGAAGAAAAGCGCAAATGTTAAAATTGCATTATGCATTACAAAAATATGATAGATAAAAAAAATTGCACGGTAATGATTTCATATTATGCAAACAACTACTGAAATTAAAATAACAACAATGTCAACATAACAACGAAAGTAATATAGGCATTAATTAATAATATAAACACAATTAAGGATGATTAGAACAGAAATTGACTTTCATGCTCACAATTAAGAAGTATGGCCAAACGTATCTGGAACCTGGTATGGAACGGCACCATTGCTATTTGCTTAGAAGTTCATATTCTGGGGTGAAATAATTACGCATGATCATATTTGATTATATTACACCAGCCCGCAGCCAGTATTATTGAAAATTAACGTACGGTTAAAGATGAAGTTCAAATGGAAGAGAAATTTAGCAGCAAGAGGGACAGTATTTCATGGCTGTAATGAAGGAATCCATCCTGACAAACTTGGACGCAAGCCAAAGAAAGTGTATAAATGATGCGGAGAAATAATAAATGTTTGAAGGTAGAAAAGGGTAACTGTTCTCAGCTACGCCAATAGAACCGAAATTAGAAGAGATGATGCGTGGGAAATACCCTCAAAGCAGCTTCGCTGGAACATAAAATGACTACTTTTCAAGCCATTTTCCCGTCTTTTAAAGAGAAATTTGGTGATTCAGATGATTTGTTACGGCCATAGGCAGGAAGTACTGAACTAGTTAAGGAAAGATGGTACAGGTGTGAACAATTAGTGTCGTATAAAAAAATCAATGATAAAATGAAGCATTTCTCTGAAGTGGTCCATTGCAGATTCCGGTCGCAATGGATTAGGGAGGGACAGGGATCGTGTGCCAGTGAGGGAGGACGGGGAAAGGATTTCGAGAGAGGTGGACTCTCCGGATGGAATCAGCGGCTGTGGGGAACGCACGGGAGGTGTGAAGGGTGCGGTTTGAACGGAAAGGATAGGGTCAGGAATTTCGTGGTTCCACTCGAGGAGGAAACCAAGAGTGGGATAGGGAGGAAGGAGGACTTGGGCAAAGGGAGAGGTCACACAAAGGCAAGGAAGTTAAGTGGAGGAGGTCGTACGTCGAGGGGAGAATCCGTAGGAATCCATTAAGGGCGGGATAAAGGCGAACCTAGGCCAATGGGTTGGATGGGAGAAGAAAGGGTACGCAAACGACTCTTGGATTGGAGGGTATTCAAGGATCTCCGATAATAGCAGAAACAAAATAAAAGCTAAGCGACGGTTCAGTTGGTGTATTGGCCTCCCTGTGCCCGCCTCAGAGCGTAGATGGATTTTCGAGGGTGGCATTACTTTAGTGCGCCACTCCGAATTTGATGTAGTTGGGATACCTCTCTTTCTTGATAGGTCCACTGTAGATATTTGGGCGTGTCTTGTTGGATGTAATTCGATTCCGGTGCTGTTGTTGCCATTTAGTTCTTTAATTTTCCTTATTCATCGGTTCGTTAAAAGTAGAATATTCTTGTAAATTCATTCTAAATGCGACCAGTTAATGCATCCAAAATAGTTTAAATGAATTCAGTTGTTAATAATATTAGTCCAGATTCCATTAATTTGATAATAATATTATGCGTTTATTGTGTATGCAAGCGTTCCCATTTTGAATACCTAAGAGAGGATGCGCGTTAAAATATGCATTCATATTCCGAGGAATGAGTGCTTATAATGGCGTTCTTTTTTTTTTATTTACGTTGTACTCTTATTTCTACGGCTTAAAAATTAATGCCTTTCGTGTGAATAATCCTCAGTTTGGGAAACCGTCTCTTCTTCCCTTCCAGCGAAAATTGAATGCTAATTCATTATGACGAAACGTCTTTCCAACTTCTAAGATGGTATTTTCAGCCACTTTATTAAGAAATGCTTAACACTCAAAAGAGATACATTTATTTTGAGGGGATTAGTTAAATGCAAGAGATGCAGGAATTATAGGTAGTATTAATGATCCAAGGAAATGCAATAATATGAAAAAAGATTCAATTAATGCAGAGCTGCCACATTCGTTAAATTAAGTTTCAACTTTTATGAACTCAGTAAAATGATGGGACGATTGAAATGATGAAATATAATACTTTCCAGAATCATTAAAACAAGCACCCTATGACGTGTCATATATTTTAACTCATAGTTTTTTTTATAATTGATAGGATATTAGAGGAATCTGTTCAGATTTTAAGAAGGTTTGAATCCGGTTGATAATTAATCAAAAACTTAGCATAATCGGATAGAACGACCACAGGAGAATGATTGATGACAAATCAAAAAATAAATCTGTCAACATCACATAATTATTACTTGTTTTAATTTTCATTTATCATTGACGTCATTCGTCCGGAAAGGGAAATGATGGGAACATGGTGAAAAATGGAACAAAATGAAATGCATAGATTCTTCGACAGTCGAGAATATAAATTAAGGTAAACGAAATTAAAAAACTCAATGCATATCATACATTGGATATGTATCCTAAATAAACTGGTTTATAAAGTGTGAATTATTGAAGGTTTTAGGTCAAATCTCAATCTATCAACAACTATGACAAAATGATATCATAGCATTTAAAGCTTTAAATTTGCAAAGACCACTTCATTGGAAATAAATATTTTGAGATTTTTTTCATATCAAATTGTTTTCTACTTTGTTTATTTATATTTTTAAACATAATTTCACATACATTTTTATTTCGAAGCCAATTTTTATCTGCTGTACCTTTTTATAACGCTTAGCATTTATCGAAGATAATCTAAACCTGCATACTAGGGGAATGATAGGCTCTTAGCCCTTAAAACCTTTAAAGTGACATGATATCCTTTTAGCTGAATAACTAGGTCGACCTTGGAATCTAGAGTTAACTTCATAGAGAATAACGCAGAAGGGTTGAGCTCAGTGCTTCGCTTGCGTTTCAACTACAAACGAGTAATGTACTTAAGAAGGATGCATCATTAGTCTATCACTTAGTCGCACCGGAATTCGTGAACTATCAAACGGTTTATAATTATCCACCTCGCGAACGGCTGGGTCCGACGCCCTTGAGTGATCAGCTCACTGCAGCGGAGAGAGCACGATGCATGAGAAATGGCAAATTGATCTCGGCCCTCCACCACGTGAGAATCCGTAGCGAACGCCTCCGGGGGTCACTCTCTATACCCCTTCCTCAACATCAATCAAGTCTGAACCCGTGAAAAATATCCTGGGTGAGATTTAACCGTGACACGGAGGAGAATTTCGGCTTTTCATCACGGTCGGTCGCGGGGGCGCTGAACTTTGCTTCCCCCACGATCTCCAGACTCGTCGTGTTCGACGTCTACGCTGAAGGAGGTGGGAGGGTCGTCATTCGGGTGAAAAAAAGGGAGATATTTTTTTCCTAAAGGGGGGTTGCGGCCAAGGGGGAAGAGAGCCGCGGCGCGGCGGGATGGAATCGCTCGAGTGTGGCGGAGTACAAAGTCAGGTATTTGAGAGGGGAAATGTAGCCGGGGGTGAAGAAAAGGAGGCGGCCCCTCGGGGAGTGTTCCGGCGAGTATGAGGGAAAGGGTCGGGAATCCACCGGGATCATCGGGAGGTTATGCGCGGGGGGGGGGGGGGTGGGAAGGGGGTGGAGGGACGTCGTGAGACGGGCGGAAGGAATAAAGGCGTCTGGGAGTCAAGGGGCGGAGTCGGGTGTATGGACTATATCCCGGAAGGTTAAACGTTTTTGTTCGTTTTCTTGGGACGGCTTTTGTTTGTATTTGTATCGTACGTGTTGTGTGAAACTGGGTCGAAGTGACTTGAAGTGGGGGCGGGGTTCCGGAGTTGTGCATGTGGACATAGGTGAACCGCCGTGCAGGAGAGGATTGCATTGCGACAAGTCATTCCTCAAAAGGTAGAGACGTGGTGGTTATGGAGACGGCTGAAATATTCGGATCGAAGGCAATTTATTTATTGATTTTTTTCTTCGGAGGATAGGATTTCTTTAGGAATACCAGCAAAAGACCGCAGGTCATAAGTTTAGGGTGGTACTTTTTAAATTGTATTCACAAGAGCGATATTATTGCCCCACCCAGGGGATAATCTTCCTTTCTGTGGTTTTTTTAAAATTTCTAGGTTCATCATGTTATAATTTTGATTTAATATAAGAAAATATGTTGCAGATTCTTTCCATATGCATTCAGAAGTGGCAAACACCTCATTTTATCCTAGTATTGAGGTAGAATTTAATTGACCGTGTATAGTTTTTGGTAATATTCTTATACAACATGATTCTTATGCGGAACTATGACCTTTAACGATGTATACTGTAATTAAATACTGTTGTTAAGTCTTTCTAAATTTTGCTCATAGTTACAAACAATTACATTTTTTATAACTTTCCGAGCAATATATTGTTCAGTTTATTCCTAACCGCATTAGACTCCTTTGATAATGTCATTTTTGAAAAATTGACCTCCAGAAGTTTGCAATACATATATTGAAAAAAAAATTTTCCAGGGGCAGGATGGGTAATGCAGGGAAAATAATTGGTGGCATTTAAAACAAGGAAAGTTATAGGAGGGAAGGCCTCTGAATATAATGGGCAGCGTTAGAATTCTGAAGTATGCACTCTTTATAAACTTTAGTGCATTCTTCGTACTTGTCGAGATCGATTTTGAAATTAATTTACTAAACAACTTAATTTCTGTTAATCTATTGTACAGATATTTGATCTTTTTGAAATCTTTCACCTGAAACACTAAATTCCCTTTGAAAGACCAATCACACGACGGTATTTGGTGTGAATAATGCCTGTGAATTCGACCTGAACTATGAAGAGACAGCTTACATTCTTGATTGCTTCATAAGCGGATAAACAACTAACCTGCAGACGTCAAGTTCAGTTTTGATTACCTCTTGATATTTTACATAATTGAATTGAAATTATCGTTCGGAGCTCACGTAACCTTTTTCGATTAATATGAAAAATTACATTGAGTTTCCCCCCCCCCATTTTACGCCTCCGTCTCCGGAAATAAACAGTTCAATTTTTCGCCAAGGGCCCTAAGTCCCCGCTCGCTCCCTCTTTGGGGGCAATTTAATATAGAGCGACGTATTCGTTCGGCTGGAGGACCTTAGCGGGCCAGGTCGACGGCGCAACCAATCTTGTCGATCGGATAGTCCTCCAATTTCTATGACTCAACAGAAAGTCTAAGGGCAGACTGTGCCGCTGCAGGAACTCCACTCTCCGCCTGCCTTCCCCCCGACCGACCTCTGGTCTGCCTCTCCACCGCCGCCATGTTATTCGGAGAGAGAAGATGGTAACGCAGCGTTTTCACAAAGCACGGTATAGCTCAGTCAATTTCCTCTCTTCTCCCTGACCTCTCCCTGATTTTTGGCTTCCCCGCCTCCCGAATCGTGTTCTTCTAAATCGTGCATGCTCTTCACCCCTCTCAACGTCAATTCACTTCACTCTCTTCCATCTCCTCTCGTTATATCTATTCCACTCTAGTCTATCGCCTGTTTTTATCAAGTTCAAATCATCCATTTCGATTGTCAAAGAGAGAGAGATTGAGGGCTAAGGGAAGGAGTGAAAGAGAGAGGGAATGAGATTTGAATACATCTCTATACAGTTCTGTTTTGTTGACGTATTGTATATATTTCAGAAACCAAACTTCTGGAAATCCACACGATTTTGCACTTTTTCTTAGTTTTTAACTATGTAGCAAATGTTTTTAAGCAAATCACTAGCTCATATAGTTGGTTTAATGTAAAAATCGTTCCGATTTAAATAATATGAACTAAATAATGCAACAATTTCAGAGACTAAAAATCATTCGCCTTGACCGGGATCCGGGTTCGAATCCCGGTCAAGGCGAATGATTTTTACTCTTTGAAATTGTTGCATATAATGCACACATAGCGGGTGACTCCGTTGAAGTTACTGCTACAGTTTCTTGAAATATGAACTAATATTAGTAATATTAGTTACAATATTATAAGAACTATAATATTAGTTACTCTTTTTATTGCTGATATTTTACCGGATCACATTTAAAAAAACAAAATTGAATTTCTCCCAAGTTTGCAAATTTTGATTCGCTCAACTAACTATACGCTTGTGAGTAGCCAGAGATTCAATTTAGTCTAAATATGAATAGATTCAATTTATGTATCTTATTCCTGGTTAACTATTCATAAACGACCGTAACATAGCTGAATTTAAAAAAAATGAAAGATAAATAAAAGGCTGAAAAAACGTAATGCAACAAATGACTAGCATTTGGAGCAAAAGATACGACGAGAAATAATAATAGGCCTGAGAATTTAACCAATACGGACGCACGTAAAAGAATCCGTTGTGAATTCCCGATCTAACAAAAATTGTCAAAAATTTAAATTTTCATTTGAGCGGAAAGCATTCTAAGTGATTATATCCTCTTTTATTCGGGACCTCTGCTAAGTCTTCCGAAAGCACTAAGCCTAGGATCCTTGATGGGACAATCTCTGGATGAATCATTATTCTTCATCGAGCGCTTACCTTTAAATCGCTACCTTCAGCACCACACTCACCTCACTCCCGCCATGGTAACTTGCAAGTTAAAGAAGATTTCAACGAATTAGTTATAAAAAAAAGAAGAACTTTCTGCTTCGGGTGAAGAATGATGAGCCTTTGAGATTGGATGCTCCTCCCCCCATCCCCGCTCCGCCAAAGTGGAATACGTGCAATGCGATCTCCTTACCCTTTCCCACATCCAAGTGTCGCTGCCTGTGTGAGTGCGCTCGTGGGTATAAGTGCGCAGCGTTCGATAAAAGGCTTTAAATTCTGGTCGCAGTAAAAACGGGAAGAGTGGGCTTCAAATCATTCATGGCGGGCGTAGGTAGGGGAGAGGGTAAGGGGGAAAAAAAAAGAAGAGGAAAGGGATCGAGGGCAAACTCCACACACACACCGAACACGCAGTAAGAGTGAATGTACATTTATGGAGTAGAAGAAAGAGATTAAGAGGCGGCTGCCGGGAAGTCGGAACATGGAGATTGGGGGTGGGGGATGATAGGGACGCTCTCGAGTGCTTCACTGCCGTGAAGAGATCGTTGTCTGCCAAGAGGAGGGGAGTAAATGAGTTGGACGAATACGGATTAATGCGCTCCCGGAGTATGAAAACTCTGCGGATTATTGAATTTTCCCTGCGGATTGCAGGATTTGTAGGACAGGATTGCAGACTGCAATCTATTCCCTGGCGGAAACCCTGTTCGTGTGTAAGAGCTTCTGAATTAATATTCCAGAACAAATTTTATGAAATTGTTACTGTAGTTACTTCACCCAATTTTCTTTCCATACAGTAATCGTTAGGCACGATTTGATTAAGCCTTTTATCTGTATATCCATAGATGTATAACTAAATTACCAGCTCAGAGTTAAAACGTTATCTAATTTAATCGAAGCCTAAACTGACTGTAAGCAATTTGAGTTTTCTGATTTTGGGTTATGTCAAATCTAATTTTCATCATTCAAACTTCTTGGATTATGGGTAAATCCGGGATTCTGTAACACGTAGTCAGTGAAATTTGCAGTCACTGAAATTTAGAAGTTGATTGTAGTTACGCATTGTATGCTAAAATGATAATCTACATTTGTAAGGATTTTTCACGTGTAACCTATTACGGCTCATGCGTTCCGTGTGAATGAAGCTTTGAATTGCATTAAGGAGACATGAGAAAAAAAGTAAAACTGTAAATACCCTTTCCCTACTTGATTAGGAGTAAGGCTTAAGTCTCGTTTAACCATCTCTGTCTTTTTTGTAATTCATACTTTGAATTTAGTTCAAGATTCCATGCGAATACAAAATTTAATGCCAGAGACCTTATCAGTTAATTAAATATTCCTTCTTTTTTCCTTCTGGATATGCAGCTATTTATTTTTAATAAACGCATGTCAGAATGAGAATGGAAAAGTTAACTTGTGCGGATTGGTGAAAAATACCAGATTAGAGATTTCAGCGATAAATATTTTTTTCAATTTAAAATTTTCTGTGGGAGGGGGTTTTGGTTCTGTAATTGATAGGATTTTACACTAACTATTACGGAAGTAGGATTATTATACTGTCACGTATTGCACCAGTCACGTTAATGGAGTTATCCCTTTGTTTGCACACGAATGAGGATAATTTGGCAATAAAAAAAAGGCACTTACCTAGTCCAAAGTTCGAACCCCGATCCCCGTATTTTCGGTCGAATTCGTGCGATTCTTTCGAAAAATTTTATCTACGGTAATTCTTATGAAGGTTTACCATCATAACAGAGGCCATTGTAGTTGTCTCTTAATCCAACTGGCTAAGGCATCTTTTTCGAACTTATTTCTAGCCAAATGAAACTACAATTGTGAAATATCTACCCTTTTGACTTATGTAAATGATTCTCTTTTACCCGTTCATACGATAAAGTAAGCTGGAGAATCGCAAATGGTCAAAATTGTGTATGTATTCAAATGTCTGAATTTTACGTGAAAAGAGTACCATTTCATTTTATTTGAAATAATAATTTTTTAGTAACACGAGACGAATTTAATTTCATCGTGTTAATTAGCAATTATATACTGCGAAACAATATACCCTTTTCAAAAAATTCTATTGTAATACCACGCATTTAATTGTTCATGATAATATATTGGCAATTAGGAACGTATAAGATAGCTGTTGATGGTTTGAATATTTTTTACACTAATACATTTATGTTATTTCATTGCAAGAAGTCATCTATTCTGCTATATATTTCAGAACACCTTTTTTACTCGCCCAGGTTTTACTTTGATAGCCATTAATGCATAAATCATCTCGTATATTGGGCCAGAATCATGTTTCAGACTATCTAGAAAAATAGCACAACGTGGAAATTCTGCAAAAAAGATGAAATCATTGAGTATGATTCTAGTTTCGATAAAGAAACAACACAAAATAGTAAATTACTTGTATGAATGTAAAAATACACAAAAGTTCTCAATTATTAACTATTTCAGTGAAATTCCCAGAATGATCAATGCTTACTAAATAAACATTTACGATAAAAATTACCTCTAAATAAGAATCAAACTTTTTCAGCGAGCAGTAGTTTTTATTTCACAGGGACAGAATCTAGTAAAACACAGCTCGAATGCTGACTTTTTTAAGTGAGGGAAGAGTACTAACTCTGATAGGACATGGAAGCCACACTTCCATGAGAGGGTAGCCGGCCGTTTCCAAGTGCTGCTGGCGGTTTCCTAAAAGTAGAGGCAGCCAGATAATGACACACCTTAGGTTTAGCTGGCTATTACCTACGTACATTAGCTCTATTTGAGCCTGAGAACCGGACGGCAAATGTGTATTTCATATAATAGTCTGCCGAGAAGGGACCATATCTGTTTGCTCTTTAAATGCGTGTGTATTTGGACTCATATAAAAGTACGTGTATATTACTTCGCTTTCTGAGCCGTTTGACGGGTTTCATGCGTTTTTCCTGGATGCATATCTAATGGATTGATAATTCTGGAATTTTTAATGAATGGTTATCTGAAAACTTGTGTTGCCAATGCATCAATCGTTGCTACAGTAGTATCCGTAAAGGATATACAGGGGTATAGTAAAGGGTATATCCCTGATCATTGTCTTGGCAGGTAATGAGGGTCAGTTAAGGAAATATCTTATATTAAAAAAAAAGAAAATTATGTTATACGTGTAGACTACAAATACTATTAAGGATAAAATCTCCTCATTACCTTATAAATCTCATAAGTCTCTTGATGGTAATACATGATACAGGAATTTGAATTGTCTAGATTCTGCAGTACATAATTGGAAAGTTTAATTAAAATTAGCATTTTTTCACAAAAATAAAATTTTATTAATACGACCGGTTTCAATGCAACTACATCATCTTCTGGTGTAGTTGCATTGAAACCGGTCGTATTAATCAAATTTTATTTTTGTGGAAAATTGCTAATTTTAATTAATCATGTTATTCCACCATATCACGCCTGAAACGTCTCTTTTTATGATTTGAAAGGTTGGAATAGCATTTAAGAATGATTTGAGCCGATCTATTGCTCGGAAAAACGGACTCCTGATTGAAACAATGAAGCTCTTCAAATTTTAATAAAATGCGAGGTAAAACGAAACAAGTGCAATATAAGGGGAATGTGTGTTGTGCAGGTTATTGTCGTTGTGCTGATTTTTGTTCGGAGTGATGGAAAGTAACAGAGAGAGTAGTTACATCTCTGCCTTACGTAGTACCTAGGGATGTGAAACAGAGATGGGAGTTTCGGATTTGAGACAGAGGAGAGAAATGATTGAGCCGGGTGAAGTGGGAGCGGTGAGAGAGATACATTCGAGAACGTGTAGTGGAAGATATTAAAGAAAATAAAAATGAGACGGGACCGCCTAAAAGGAACCGCAGCTCCATTCTCAGCTGGCGCTGGACCAAAGAAAAATGAAGTACAAAGAATGAGGGTGTATATAGAGTTGGAGAGAATGTCGGGGAGGAATGAGAGTCATTCTTTATAAGTATAACATCCCCTGCTTTTTTCTATCCTCAGAGTCGTTCGTCTTTGCGTTTTTCTTTTTTTTCATGGGTGTGGCATGCAGTATTTTTCCCTCGCATTTCATTGTCGCCCTTTTCCGTGGCACAGCATTTGGGTATTTTGCGCCACTTTTATTAGCAGAGTTTCCTTCACCATGGAGCGCATCGGGTGAGTCATCGGTTGAGGCATTTAAGGTTAAAATAGTACCGCGACTCCGATTTAATAAAATTTAATTGTTTTCCTTTTATTAATTCATGCTGCCGCAGATGTGATTTGAGCACGCGAAACGCATTACGATGCATGATATTATGATATATTTCGAATGAATCACATTAATTTCTTCGTCAGTTTTTTTCTGCTACAACCGAGCTTTAACATATAAAGAGAATGCCTTAAAAAACTCTCCCTAAGCCCAAAACTGCAGTGGTCAAAGGTATCTCAGTATATGTTTGCTAAACATTTCAAATATTGCTGTAGTAGAGGTTCGTCTTGTTTGATGTGGTTACGTTACAAGGTAAAATTTCGATAACTTGCGACGCTAATGTGGTGCTCGTGTTTTCCCGTGGACAGCCTTTGAAATGCATTGGAATGGAACAGACACTTTGTACAGGGAATAATTTGAAAATAAAAATTCCACGAAAGTAGCAGGTTCGAATAGCTAGGTATTCGTGCACTAATCTAGTACAGTAGGTCAAAGAAACAAAATCCAGACCTGCAGTTGTTGGTCTTGCGCGTCCCGGATGGAAAAGTAATCACCCTGCCTAGCAACTTTCCGGGATAAAAAAAAAAGAAAAATATAAACAGTTTTCCATTAACTCTAACCTTGTAAAATATTTTGAAATTATAAAACGAAACTTTCGTAGCGATTTTACTCTTAGATTAAAAAGAAAAAAAAGTTCGAGTAGTCCAACAGCCGTTGAGCCGTCGCGGAAAACTTCATGGTTCTCACACTTTGAGCGGTGGAATAGCCGTGTGAGGGAGAAGAGAGAGGGAGAGAGAGAGAGTAATTGGGAGGAAGAAAGGGGAGGTAGCGGACGGGCGTAAGTAGGAGAGTCTGGGGAGGGAGGGGTGGTGTGAGTGGGACGTTGGTGGAGTTGGCGCGGTGCTCTATAAAGGCGGCGACTTGTTTCAGCGGATTTCCGTCCAATCGACGCCGCCACACAAGTGCGTTTGTTTAGCGAATATCGCAACAACAGACGGAACCCAACTAGTATGTTCTACAAGTGCACCGTTTAGCCGTCTGAGCTCTGCCTCGGCATCTTCTGTATGGGGTCCATTGTGGCTTCGTTCCCCTAGGCGAAGTGTGTAATTTACGAGAACCGTATTTGTTTCGTGTTTTTCATTTTACGAGGAAAATTCCCATTCCATCGGGCTTATTTTCCTTTGACATTTTGAGTGCTTCCGCCTATCGTTATGACATTATCTTGTACTTGTTCATTGATTGTTGAAAATGTATACGCATGTTATTTACTGTCTGTGTGAATTAATTGCTACCCTAAAAAAACTCTCATTTATAAATCTTAATACTCGCATTAACTATAATCGTCTTATTTAGATATATTGCGACATTCATTACTCAGTTAAGACTTAAATTTTTCAGTTGACTAATAATGCTTGGCTTGATGATAAGTGCTCAGTCGTTATTTTCATTTTCCTATGCATCTTAGCATTTTCCAAAATTCATGTATTTTTATTCAAATGACATCCCCTTGCGCATAGTAGTTCATATTATATTTATACTATTAGTACATTTGTTTCAACGATTTGAAATTTTTGTTCATTCTTTATTTTTATCAATTTATTTTATTATTAAATATTACTACGTTTCTTTAATTTAAATGTTTTCTTTGGAGTCGGGATGAATTTTGAGATAGAACTGAGAAAGGGGACGATATCAGTGGAATGAACTAGTCGGAAATTGTTATGAAATATGCAATTATTCCTTTTAGTGTTCCGTTTCATTATTTAACCTCGTCGTATTAGCCATAATTTTACTGGAAAATTGGCCAAATTTTGAATCCATGTGTAATTGGCCTTAGCAAATCGCATTAATAAAAGTGTATGTAAATGCAATTTGGGTGCAACCAGGATGGAGGTTTCTTTTATCATGTATCTCCTATCACCCTGCTCCACAAGTGCTCTTTAAAATATTTATGAAAATCTCATGCATATTTATCGTTCGATCTTTCAATTTTTTGGGAATATAATTTTCTATTTGAATGCGCAAGGTAGAATCTTGCCTGTGTCTTTGGTTACGATAATTCCAATCGATTGGGTTAATAGATATCTTTTGTACGATTGTGAAAACGCATTATTATCGGCACAAATCACTCCAAGGATATGCTTTTTTCAGTTTTCTATTTTATTTCATTATTTTTTATCTATTGATTACGCCTCACTTGTCTATATCCGTATGTTTTGCTCGAAAAAGATTCATCTATTTCTTTATACCATTCTCCAAATTACGTCGTCATCAT
This sequence comes from Hetaerina titia, assembly GCA_037158775.1. NCBI lineage: Eukaryota > Metazoa > Arthropoda > Insecta > Odonata > Calopterygidae > Hetaerina > Hetaerina titia. Next base: position 84,310,399 of record CM073769.1, on the reverse strand, counting down.
AGAATTCCTTAACATCTCATATACGAGTACATTTGACGATTTTGGCTTCTTAGTATTCCAGATTTCTTATTCAACGAATACGCCTGCTTTTTCTACAAGTCATCTATAGACTCAGTATGCTGCGGTCGTACTGTTATATTCAACCTCGTTGAAAGTAGAAAATTTCTGTGACCAGGTTAAGTTGATGCAATCAGACCGTATAGATGATACATTTTCTTTATCCAGCCCAACCACTATATTTATGTGCATATTTCTCGCGAAGTGAATGGATGGATATCGATCAAATCTTATTTTCGTTATGATATCGCTTATTTTTATATTGCATTGGCACCATTCCATAAAGTCTGCGGCAAGTGCGAGTTATTTTCCCTTTCCCGTCTAATTTTCCCCTCCCCACAGGACGACAGTGATGTGTCACCCTCAGCCCGCCTTCAGAACTTAATTACTTAACCCTTATATACTAATTCTAAAATAGATTCTCCCATTGTTTCCCCGTAATCTTTACAGCGCTTATGCACACGTGCGCCAGCCTCTTTCACTTTAAGGACCCCCCACATGCAGTGTTTTCCCTTGCACATATCGCCGCAATTAGGTCAATTGCTCACGACCATCGGAGCTTGCTGGCGCGATTCCTAGAATGTATCCCTCGGGGTGAGCCTTAATGGGGCGGGAGGGACCGGGTTAGATCGAATTAAGGGACGAGAGAAGGCGAAGGGGAACCAAATGAGCCGAAAGGAAAGATGGAAGGAGTCGGGAGGGTGTGAGGGGATTGGCGGATTGCGGGGTGGTGGAGAATGTACTGTGCGAATTAGCATCGGAAAGGCATCACCCGACTTTTCGGGTGAAATGGCAAGGTGCTTGAGATGCCACGGGTGTGAATGGGGAAGGTGATGCACGCGAGCGTGATGGCCTGTGGATCGATTGACGCAGTCATGCACACGATTGATGGGAATTTCGGAGCAGAGGCGGAGGAGGTGCTCGGTGATATCGGGCCGGCCATGGAAGTGGAAATCACCGTGAATTTAATAAATGGAGCCTTAGCTTCGTTGAGCTTACCTAGTTAAAAGCGCCCAAGCAATTCGAACCGATAAACGCCCTCAAATGACGGACAGGTTAATCGTAGGCTGTGTGGTTAATATTATTCTCATTCTCTATGTAGTTGAAACAAGTAATGTTCAGGAACAAGGCAAACTTTGTAGGGTCACAAAAAATTATTAATATGGTATAATGTTAGCAAATTTGAGCCCGATAATATTCAAATGATGTCCATTCTTCAATAAAATTTGTTTTCAATTCCATGCATAAAAATTTAGATCCTTATTTTCAAATGATTGAAATAATTTACAAACTTATATCATGTGGAAAGTGATAGAAGGAAGTACGCTTTGAAAATGTTTGCATATCAGATCATTGCTTAATCAGTCCCAGTTGTTTTTTCATGACACATAATTGAATATTAGAATAAAAAAGAAAGGAGGTTAAGCCATAGATGGAGTTAAGAACACGTTTATTTCTTGTGCAATTAAGTGCAAAATAAAGTCAATTTTTTGTCATTTGGTTAACAATCGGGTACAATGCAAGTGCATGAATCCTTCATTTTAATGCTTCCTGATCGAACTCATGTTTTCTATGAGTTATTGAATATGCCGTAGATATTGCGCTTACTTTATCATTATTCTCAAGGTTTTCAATTATACTTTTATAAAATTACAAGAAACTGAATGAAATTCCGCACCAGTTACTGTTAACGAAATCATCCGCTAAATGTGAATCGCAATGCAACAATTTTAGAGTGTAAAAATCATTCGCCATGACCGGGATTCGAACCTTTGCCAAATTTAAATTGTCAGATTTACCTTTTCCAAATTCAAAGAAAACTCATTTTTCGTCAAAGCATATTGTTCTTTTAAAACCTAAAATTTCAGAACTAAAAACCCCGCTCAAAGGAAAAGGATTTAACAGCTTTCCAGAAATAGAGAAAATTTCGACCGAGGAGCTTATGATAATTTCGGAAGAAGCGTTCCATGACTGTTTCAAAAAGTGTAATCAGCTTTGGGATATTTATACGTTTGGGAGGAAATTATCTGGAAGGGTACCCTGACCAATAGTTTGTTGGAGAAGTGCTGCATTACGTGCTTTAAAATTATTTTATGTCATGTTAGTGACGGCATTGGAATATGGCAGACAAAACTTGGTCCTGTTGGTGAATGCTGAATAGTACGAGAGTTCTCGTAAATATACACTATGAAGGAGAGTGAAAAAATGAAAAATGTAGAAGAGTATAAGGGGAAGCGATCACATTTAACATTTACAAAAAAAAAGAAAAAAATCAATAAACTCAGCATATCTTTACCGTAATCGATAATTTAAGAGAACAATAAAAGAAAAAAGGTAAAGTTAAAGGCAATGGGTAGATCCAAAATCAGTCAAAATGAAAAAGAATGCATGAGGTAAAGTAAGAAAAATGTAATACAATGAGAAAAATGGAAGTTATAAGTAATCAATATTAGTATTGGAAGACTAATTTACGATTAAGTTACTTCAATGATATCATGAAACACATGTTAAAGTTATAATTTTGAATAAAATATTTAATAATTCGTGAACGGATAAACATTTTTCTAAATATTAGGACACGAAACAACCACAGTTACCCTTATCTGAAATGAAAACATTTCTTTAAAGGGCTTTAGGAGCTGAGGTCAGTAATTCATAAATGTATATGTATAGAGTATGAAATAGGTTTACTTAGGAATTCTTGGAAAGCATTTAGGAATATAAACTGGCAAAATGAAATCATTTTTAATTATAAATGCTTGAGAAAGTATTCATATTAAGGCTTTTATCTAAGTTCTGAATTTTTTATATTAATTCAATGAGTTCTATTTTGATGGATTTAAATATGAATATAATGAAGAAATACTCGCAAACATATTTTACGTTTTACAATTTGATACCCCAAACGTTTTTGATATATTTCAGGTACATTTACCAGTACTTCCGCAATAATTTATTTTTTGTTATAAATTCTGCAAAAAAATCAAACTATATTATTCTTCCTCTGACACAATAAAGGTACTCATAAATTAAAAAAATCTTCATTATAATTTAATCAATCTCCAGTCGTTCAAAACGTACTTAGACATGTGTTCAATCATTTGATTTTTACTCAGGTGAATAGCGTGCTTATTAGATCGCACGTGTGGCCGACATCGAATTTCGCTGAGGAAATAAAACACTAGATGCTATTAACAGCGAATACCCTTGTCTGCTGTTTAATCATTTGTTTAGGGGAAACACCTTTTTATCTGATTCATGTATGGCGTTGCATGCCCCGCTGGAAAACTTTAATTAGCAGGTCAGCCTTTACAATCAAGAACTTGTGGTGCAATTCACTCTTAAGACAAGTAATTTCAATAGTTCCAAAGTTTTCTCCTTTGTTTTCTCCTAAATGATATCCGATGCTGGCGCTGCTTTAAGTAAGTGTGTGTGTGCACCTTCAATTGTTTTCTCTAATTTGTTCAAAGTGTTAAACAATTTCGCATTTAGGATTTTCAATACATTGTAACCACTCGGTTTCTAATGATTGTTGGTCATGAATTTATCTCGAGCAGAAAAATATTACTCGTTGCAAAATGATAACAGCTATATAATAATTACTTAGATATTATTTATTATTTGCACATTCAAAGTTTACTGTACTAATATATATATTTTTGTCACGGTATAATTTTTGTTGATGTTAACACGGTTTTGTCGGCTAAAATTATCATGCGTAGTATTAAAAAAAAGTGGAAATTTATGTTTTAATAATTTCATTATCAATTTTATCCATGTTAATCATTTCCCTGCTATATTCTTAGTCGAAACTGATGCAATTGTCAAAAAGATATTTCAAACTAAAAGCTAAGCGTTTCAACGTCATTAGAGAGTTTGCATGACTAACTTCCAACGTATATAATGTTTGGTTTCAAAGTGATGGGTAATGGAGACCCTGATGTTATCTCTTGGCTAGTGTCTATCTGTCTGTAGACTATCCCTAATACCATGCATTATTTAATGCTTTATATTATATTAAGTGTTTAATATAATCTGCTAATAATGGGTGAGTCTAAATATTATGAGAGATAAAATTCTTTACGACACTAACACGTATAAATATGAACTCTTTCATGTTTTTCTTTCTACATAGTAGTTAATTGTTCAATTTGCTTAATTTCTCATAAATATTTAAATTTCACCGAAGCAACGTTTACGTATAATTAAAAAAAAAAGATAATGTTATGAAATATTAACGTTAGCTTTATTTTTCCCCTATTAGCTTCCTTTATTAACACAACTTATACATTATTTTCCCTTAAATAGCTATCTCATAAGTATTTCTCATCGTGCCACGTTCATGATTTTCGTAGCATCAACAATTCTGAAGCTCTGGACTTCCATACATACAAACGCTCTCTCACATCCAAGCGCTCTCACATCCCCTCTTTCATTTCAGCCACCTCTTATGAACCCTCATCACTCAAAGCGATTTCCCCCTCGTGCATGCCGCTCCCCTTTTTGTATTTCACTTCATCCAGCTCATTGATTCGTAAACTTTCACCTCATCTGCGGAAATCAACCATACCCTGCGAGCGACCAGTTTCCCGACTGCGAAATCCAACCCATTAATTTTCTACCTCCCCTGACCCCTTTTGTGCTTTACACAAAAACGGCTCATTTCAAACCCAACACCTTGATCTGAGTCCATCCCGCCCTTTTCCCTCCTTGCGCAATACACCAGCTTCCCTCTCATTTCATCCCGATTCACCCTCTTTCACACTGCTGTCTGATTTCCACTCTCGCGCCTCACACCTTAGTGGGAAATTTGGTGGATCACCTTTCTCATCGCTTTCGACTCCTTAGCACTTGTATGAAATATTCGTGTGACACTTCTATATGTTCCGCTGAATCCCGCCCCCTCTGGCCCTCTTTGTGTAGATTCATTATTCCCAAGGAGCTCTCTGCTTTAATTGTTCTTTTATCCATCGTCTACATACGTCGAAGACCCCGAAGTTCCTTTCTTTCTCAGACCACGTTCCTTACTCCCTCCTCGACCCCTTCCTGCTACTCACTCCTTTACTCTGTCTTCCCTTTCCACTACCATTCCCCTTAAACGATTTTCACTTGTGAAAGACTTCGATTTTTTTAGGGGGCTCCTCACGCAAATCCCGACTTTTTTTTATCTGTTACCCGTTCCCCGCCCACATTGTTTTACCATGAATGCTGCTCACACGTTCACCGTGTCATCCTCTTTTGCACGACCCTCGGTCGCTACCTCCTTCTATTTTTATTCCTTTGCCAGTCTTCTCCTAAACCTTTTTTTGCGTTGCTCTCGGGTCGCCAACACTAGTAACGCTCCAGTCATTCACTAGTTTACACATCGCCTTGAATCAGCACTTCGATTCTCGCCTCGCCCGTAGCGTCCGACCTGTTTAATTATGTAAAGAGGAGGAATATTTATGTAGATTGTTTCTAAGGGTTCATTGAAAAGTTTCTTTTAGGGATTTTTATTTACCCTATACCGATAGTAGGGATTCTTAACTTATACCCTCTTTTACGAGTTAAAATGCATACGCCCAGGTCTATTGCGAGTTATCTTTTGTACGGTGCCCATACTTTGAAAAAACAGTTTTATGGCATATTCGAGGGTCAGGCACGAATGAGATGTTTTTCCCAAGTTCTTACCCACTCTTGAATAGTCTTGTGTTGTGAGAACTAGACATTTATCCTAATTTGTTCTTTTGCAAAGAGACGAATTGGTTAACAAATTGAATTCATATAAAAGATTTGAGACGGCTAAAGAACGAAATATTGTGATATATCATGCATGTGTTTTTATTATTTCCGTTGTAAATTTAAAAATTAAGAAAACAGTTACACTAACGGTCATGGAAAATGGCAGTTTTTTGTGGCAATATTTTCTCTGCAATTCTTGGTGTAGTATCTAAAGTTTAATGAAATTGAAAGTTCGGATTTTTATACAAATAAATTATCGGGTGGATTTTTTATGTCAGTTATCTGACTCAACTGCAACACAAGCAAACATAAAGCAAAGCTGGTTCTATGACATTGGACACTTTTCATTTATTTTGAATAGATAGGTTTCCATTGGGTGAGTTTTTCACTTAAATTAATTTAAATCGTTGCGGAATTTTCATTTTATAAAGAAACTATTTCTTCAAATTTTAGCGACATGTGACGTGTGGTTGATAGGTTAGCAGAAGTCTCTACTTTGCTGAATCAAGTGCATTGACGATGGACATAAAGTCTACAATATCTCCAAAATATTCGTACGTTTTTATCCCAATTTGTGTTAAACTGACTTCAGGTTCCAGCGCATCCCTTGTCACACCTGTCCGTTCCCCTAAAATTCCGTATCCATTTTTATCACATACTCATCACCTCTCATATCATCTCCTGCCCCTCTTCATCACCCTTCCTCGCCTCTGTTCCTCCATCTCATTTTTACCCCTTCACGGCACACATCCTCCCTTTCCTTTTTACTCTCTCCCCCAAACTTCAAATCGTAAAGTACTCGACTCGTAGGGGGAGTTGGCGTGGAGTACTCTACTTTCTTGCCCCTTTCTCTTCGCCACCCTTGTGCTACCCCCCCTCCGCCACTTCTTTCTCGCAAACAACCATTTAATGCCCCTCTTTCTCATTTCCGTCCCCTTCATGTATCTCCGTCATCTCGACCCGGCCATCGCTCGCACCCACTTATCCACCACCGCCTCCCTCCCACGCCTACCCCCCTCTTCCTAAACTTGTGCGGCTTATCTCGTATCCATTTCCTCTCTCATGGCGGTTCTCCTTGTCGCCGTCGACGTCATTCACACCATCTCTCACCGTCTAACTTACTTCCAACCGCTCTCCCCACTTTATAAATCCTTTCACTTATATTTTTAATTTTTTTTTAAATCTTCGTGAATGGCACTTACTTTTACTGAACAAGGCCTTTCTAACTCCTCTCTCCTTTTGCGATCACATTATCATAGCTGGATAATGACACACTGCTGTAGTCCCTACATTCTTTTGTCGCTGATAGAATGCTCCCTCTGTAAAAGTTCATCGTTTTTTCTCCCCTTCGCCTTCTTTTGTGTTATATTCTCACCTCTACACCACTAGCCATTAAGGGTCTCCTGGCGCATGATATAGGTGTTAAATTCAACGACATTGACTCTTTCTTGTGGCTTTCCCGTAGGTTTCGCAGAGTTATCTTTTCCCGTGGCCTCAATGTGGGTATTGTCTGGAAATGTTCTTGGAAAATTCGATGTGCTTCGACTTCCACCGTCACAAGAATATTACACATATTTTTTAGGAGCCTAAAAAGGTCTTTCAAAATTTGATATCTGTGGGTATTATTCTTTTTTATTAAAAAAAACATCGATTGCCTTATACATGATTGTATTCTATCAATATGTGTGGAGGATGAGTATTCCTCCTAACTTAAACACTGTTGTCATAACCATATTCATAGCTAAAAAAATAAGTAGGGAACTATAAATAGCTAAAATAAATATTAAAAGTATAATTAATTTCTTTGAATTGACTGATTTATTGCCGGAAATAATGATTTTAAAGTGAAAATAATGGCAATTAAAGAATGACTTGTTCGAATGCAGTTTTAGAGCTTGTAATATATATCGATAAAGAAGTGAATGTCTATGACAAAATGAGGATAACCTGTAAGAATCCTACATGTATCTCGTAAGTCTTACAGAAGATTACAGTTTCGATATTTTTCTATTAAGGCACAACTTTTTTGTTAAACCATGAGTCGAGTTGAAGTTCTCTGAAAACTTTTCAAACGTTATATGATGCCGTCATTCTCAAATGCATTTATTGAAAAATTTATTCTCGCCATAATGAAATTACCCACAACAAGGATCCTACTTTTCCCCCACCCCAACCTGGGTATACATTTACTCGTATTTCTCTGATTAAAGATACGTTTTGATTTTTTGTATGCCACAAACCGGATACGAATATTTCAGGAATAAAGAAGGACGTAATGGTCTTCAGATCATTTTTAGGTAGAACTATTATTAGTAGGACACATTACATTTAAAATGCTTAGTACGATTCGTATGGTTTTTCTCATTTCTAAAGTTGAAATGGATTTCCTTTGTTTATTCTTTCTTTCGAGATTGATAAAATTTAACCTATAGATACTTATAATTCAATCTATTGGTAGAATGAACCTACAAATAATCTTAACTTCTTCGGCAAATGTACAAATTAACCCGTTACTCGAAATCAATCAAGTTAGAGAGATTTGTATTCATTAACCATTTTACAGCAGAACATCCAAGAAATAATTTTAATTAAAAAATAATTATTTCATTTTCCTTAAATGTAATTAATTTCAGCAACGATTCTATCAAATAAAGTAGATAAAAGTTTGAATGTGTCTTGGGTCAAACGCTACTCTTGGTAAATACACTAATCCCCTTTTCTAGTATCCATTTACAGTTTTTGTTGAGCCGTATATTTTGAGCGCCAAATGAATTTGGTCGACTTGTAGCATTTACAGTGGACCGTGGGAACACCTCGGCTGGGATAGATAAACGACAACTTAGTTTAAACATAGACATTGTGCTTTGCCCATGGCCATTACGAATGTCGGCCTGTCAGGTAATTGCATCCAATTGCAGAGCAAATAACCTGTCAATTCCATATAAACCAAGCACAGGGCATATTGAAATAACGTCAATAATAATTATCTCAGCTTTAATAATCACACGTACTTGATAACGACCGTATTTATGGAAGAAATGCAATATTCTGTGAAAATTGTTTGCAAATAAAATATGTGGTAAATGGTCACGGCACCTTCAAAAAATCATTAAAATGTTCTATATGAACGCTTTATTCACGATTTACCTCAATGTATACTGAGGCTATGCAACATATATTGTATTTTTTCGACGGCGATGGTAGGTTACCGAAAACCGCGTTCATAATATCGCATTTTCTGTCGTTTGCATCGTCATATTATCAGTAGAAAAATTCTCGTTATTCAATTACATCGAATTCAGTAAAACTAAGATCAGCAAATTATGGAATCGCAATGTCTGAGGAAACTTAGAGTCTTTGTATAAATATTTTCGTTTATTTAAACTATTCCTTGATTCCATCACGTTTCTGCATTTAAACGTCATAATCAGAACCAATTTGATCTAAAATTCTCTTCTGTATCCGACTTAATAGTCTTTAGAAATTACACTATATTTTAGTTTTTATGCATAGTATGTGTTGTCTAATTTCATTTAGTTGGAAACAGCCAATGTAATAGGCAAAAGAAATAATGATGATGCTTATTATTATGAAAAATAACCCGTTATAACTAATGAAATTTTTTATAGAGAAATGTTCGTTGACCATTTATCGATTTAAAAAATTTGAATTAACTAATAAAAATGATATCCATTCATTTCGTATACAATTTTAAAATTTTTTAAACCCTTCTATTAAATCTCCCCTTAGTGCTATTACATCATACTATTCCGTTCTTGAAATTGTATGCTGTTATTCTACTTTAGAACGTTTTGTTGATATTCCGTATCGCATACTTTATTTTGCATGCGTGAAATATATCTTTCAATGTTTTCTCATCTTCTGTCATTTCTTTTTTATTAACTGCTGATAGATTGAAATTGGACAAATAAATCTTTTCATCGGCATTCCTACGGCTAATACCATAAAATTCGGTAGACTTCTTCTTTTGATTATGCCTACACCATGAGTACTTTTTATAGAGTATAACTTTTCCAGCGGTTTATTTTTGCGTACATGTTACGAACTCTTGTCAATTCTTGCTATCTAGTATTCAGATACCTAAGTCATCCTTGTTCATATTACATTTTATCTTTATTTAAAAATTAATCTTGATAAATCAATGATGCAGCTATTTACATTTCGAAATATCTGCGGTCTTGACAGAAATAATTACTTTCTTTTTTAATTTTTTCAGTCTTTTTAACTGGATTTCACTTGGAATATATTAATCTTCCTGGTTAGGAATTCCAAAATTCCTGCTATTGAAATGTCTTAGCTTTTTTCCTTTAATTCATTACTCTCACATACGCGATCATCCTCCTTGTGTACACTATAATATTTCGCATTACCATTCTTTCATTCTTTTAATATTTGTAACAGATTTTCTTGGGACACATTTAAAAAATATTTTTTCCCTAACTTTTCCTCATTTTATATGTGTGGAATTGGGCTCTGTCTTCCTCAGAAGAATAGTTAGGACTCAGACTGAGTCCTAACTATTTTTCTGAGGAAGACAGAGCTCAATTCCGTCGAAATTATCAGCAAATAACGTGTGAGTGTTCCTTTTATGTGTTCTCATATTAAGTGTTGCTGTCAAAGTTTTTTATTTAACACTTCCGTTTTACTTCAAAGAAATCATCTATCTACATATATATTTTTATATATTTATTAATATTTATACATATACATGTAGAATCGTAATTGAGGACCGCTTAACGTCAAGTAACAGTTACATTGAATCAGAATCCTCTCAACCTTTCATGACTGCACTATCGTAAGGTTGATATAGCGTCTTCCACCTTCCGGATGCGATTTAAGTTGTCACACAATACAGCGTTTAATTATATTGATCCATTTTCTTTTGTAAATAACACTTCAATTTGAGCACATCCACTATTTGGCCGGGTGAAATAATACTTTTTGGTGAATTTTAATCGACTGGCCGTAGAACTAGTGTCGCAACTAAAATAGTTTTAGAAGACACGTTTTAGTAAATAGCTATAGGCAAGGAGGCTATGGTGAGCGTCAAAGGAATCCTGAAGACCTTATTTCACCGAAACGAATCGAGAGAAACAAATCGACGGTAACGAATCGGGGTAGCGTTCACAAAGGTCTCTCGTCTATCGCCCTCTCTCGTCTTGTTATCCTTTATTAGTGGCCCTCCAACTTTCTCTCGCCCACTGGTCGGAGATTTTACTCGTTAAAACTCTTTTCAGGTGGTAATGAGGGTTTCCTTTCCTTGGCCTTTCTCTCTCCCGACACTAACCGCTCCATCCCTTTGTTTTCCTAGATCCTCCTTTTCCTGTCTCGCAATGGCAAATGCGAGACATCCAACTTTCTCCCCCTCTCCGAGCAATCGCTAGTCACGTACTCCGTTTTCTCTTTTCTGAATTCTTTTCCTCTCTTCTCCATTCCCTTCTCTTCTCCTCTAAATAGCCCCGTTGGCTTCCCTACATTCCAATGTGACCTCAACTGAACATAAACACATGTGGAAGAGTTGCAACTCACATTTTCGCGACTCTTTTTTATTGTGTAATTCGACTTCGTGTTTGTTACAAACAGTTATTCGTGTGAAATAATTGCTTATCTGATATTTATGTATCAGGAAATAAATGCATATCACTTTCTTGGCGTTCAGAATTGTTTTTATGGGTTTTATGGGTTTGTGTTTACGCCAGTATCTACACTATTTACAGTTTTCCGTCTACTCTACACTTTACATTTGTCCTGCTGGTCATTCCTTTGATGTCAGGCGACAAATGACGATTTTTGTGCTTTCTCGCTCTTATTTCAAGCAACCATATTGCTTCATTCTTTTTACTTTCTCTTTTTCTAAGCCATCTTATCTTCTGTTTTAAATTATTTATGTTAGTGGTCTATTTTTATTCGACCCTTTCTGGCCACCAAGTCATTTACCTCATGCAGCATACTTTGGCTTTGGTATCGTACAAGGTGGCTGGCGCAAAATTAGATGTCGTCTAATACACGACGATGCATTTGCATCATGAAGTATTTGTAAGGATTCATAAGTGAACTGAGCAGTGTAGCAGTAATGATCATTGATCAAAATTGTTTACTTGAACATGGAAATTGCTGGTACAAGGCCAAATGAGTTTAGCGCCGTATATATAGGCAATTGCATATTAATTCTGTCATGCGGATTGCGTTTTACCAGGGGATTTCCAACCCTGCGGCAATGGGAATCCGTTCGTATTCCTTGGATTTAGATGGAATAGAACTATGGAATCCATGACATTAATGACACGCAATGTTTCTGCATGATAATTGAAGTGTTACATGACTGATATTAAGGAATTTATGGCAATAGATAGGTAGAAATCATGGAAAGGGAAAGTTGGAAAAACATTATCTTTTCCTTGGATTATAGTTGTTCGTTACTCTGGTAACATTTAATTAAACTGTTGATTTTTGACCATTTTGAAATATAAATTGGCCCTTATTAAAATAATTTTATTACTTTAATCCTGAATAAAGAAAGTATATAAGGGATCATCTTTGCTTTCCAGGATATTGAGTAATATGTAGACTTATTCATTCAATTATGGAGGAATTAATGTAAAATTTATTATTAAGAATTGCGGCTTTGTTATATATTTAACCGAATCCATTTTTGAGCTTGCCTGAAAAATCTTTTTTTTCTATAGAACAATTAATAAAAGCATACTAGTTTGACTGTACAATAATGAAGGTCTTTAATAATAAGTATTTTCTATTTAATTATTCATCATCATCAGTATTTCAATCTTAAGATTGGTGTACTACAGTCCTCCGGTCTTCCCTTTTTAGTGTTAATTCTGATAGGTTCCTTTTTTTACGTCCTTCTTAATTTGCCTTATGTACTTATCTACTGGCCTTCCTCGCGGGATTTTTCCTTCAATTTTCCCTTCTATTATATTCCTAATCAATCCATTGTGCCTCAATGTGTTTACAATCCATCTATTTCTGCTTTGCCGTAGAGTTTTTCATACGGTCCTTTCCTCTTCTGCTCTTCTATGTACCTCATCGTTCCTCACTTTGTCTGCCCATTTAGTCTTCAGTATTCTTCTCCAGCACCATGTTTCAAAGGCTTCTATTCTTCGTTGATCCACTTTTCCATTATTCCATGTCTCCGATCCGTAGAGTGCCATGCTTCACACGAACATTTTGACGAACGGCTTCCTTGTTTGAAAACTTATGTTCTTTGAACATATTAATTGCCTCTTCTTAATGAACGCCTTCTTTGCTTGATGTCGGTCAAGGTTCTTCTATGCCAATTTTAACTGCTGCCCAAGTAGTTGAAGGATTCTGTTTGCCCTAGCTTCACTCCTCGAATTGTGATTTTATTTTTGCAAAACTCTATGTAAATGGGTAACAAATTAGTAGTAAATGTTACAATCCTCGGGAGATTCGATATTTATGATAATGAAATTTATTAACACAGTAACGCAGTTTACATCACTTGCTTAGTTATTTCCTAAGACCTTTATCTCATGAGTCATGCAATTATCAATGGCGTTAGTAAATACTGATTAGAATATTTAAAAAACAAACGCAAAAGAACAAATGAAAAGTTTGAAAATTTTTGCCGAATAAATGCGCATCTGTTATGAAAGAAAAACACGGAATTGATGTTATTGTTCTTCAATTATTTTGTAATAATTTTACCACGAAAATAGAATGAATACCCTGTTAATACAAGAGTTGTAATATTTTTCTATCTTTCTTCTACTTTTTTTCCACAGCTGAAAATAACACCACTAGAAAAAGTCTTAGTTTTATGAATGAAATATGCCTCATATTCTCAAAAAAAAACTAGTTTGGTCGATTTCCGGTGTGGAAGAGTAAATACCAATAACTAATAGTTTTCGCATTCACGTACGGTTTTTCACGTTGGCATACACTGTCATATGCCAGTAATGCTGAAAGAGTATAGTTATTGATAACTTTTACCTGCTTTAGCTTGCATTTATGGTGTACGATAGAATTATTTTCAATGCTTCATGTCATATCTTTTTTGCCGTGGGAAAGTAGTCATGCGTAAGAACTGCTTCACATATGTTATTAGCTTTTTCCTGGCGTATCATTTGTGTTAGTTTATTTGATTTCCTCATTCATCTGACATTTTGACATTCTCAGCTTATCCAGTCTTGACCGAAAAACTTCTGTCTTTAAAATGTCATTTTGGTAAATGGCCGATACTTTCCGAATGAATACTGGTACAAATATCATTGGTTGAGGATATGACGATCGCTTTGCCTTCATTTACTTTTTTTTAAAATCTAATCACTTATCCTAATTTTAAAATATGTTTGAAAAACCTCAATAGGTCACGGTGGTCTAGTGGGTAGAGCGTTGGACTATTGACCGGAGGGTCCCGGGTTCGATTGCCGGGCAAGGCACTTTGGGCACCTGCAGCTCTACGCAAGCTAGTTGATTGGACTCGTTGTTTTTTCGGGTATCAGCTCTTCCTGGGAAACCATATTCGGCACAGGGATAGGAACTGGCCCCCCTACCCTGATGTGTGAATATTTACACGCTTGTTACATGGGTGAGCTCTACCATCACCTACTAAACCGACCTTCTGGTTGATTACTGTGTTTACCTCAATATTAAAATTCATTTTGGAATACAGCTTTAAATGTTGATTTGTTTTGCGTCTGGAAGACTTACATTGAAGTAACTCGCAGCATGAAGAAGGTAGAGGCTCGAAGTGTGATCCTCATTTGAAAGGTTACAGTGTCTGAAAAATCCACTTTGACGAATACTGATACTTTATGGATATTTATGGAAATAATAGCCTTTGTTTTGTTGAAGTTATTTGTCAAAGTGGTGAGTTAAAAAATAAATTTAAAAACTGGCAATTGGACGATCCAAGAAGTAAAATACCGTGACTGACGGACGATACTGTCACCGTGAACAAGTATAAAGCATTGTTCTCTAAGACCGAAGAGCAACCACCCAAATGATTATGAATGAGAGTGAACTTAGTTACGGCAGTTTGTGGGAAAGTATTTACAAAAAACTGTGCATATGAATGATCTCAGCAAGCTAGGTCGCACTACTACTTTCTCCTTTTCAGAAGTAAAAATGGCGTGACCTGCAATCGCAACCAAGAAGCGACCTACAATCGAAACGATGTGCTTTGAAATTATGCCTTATCCGCCGTATTCTATACATCTATTCCCAGCGATTTTTTTATACCTATAACTCAAAAAACCAATGCGGGGTCGGAGATTTGAAAGAACAAATTACGTAATCCAAGATGTAGAAGAATGTTTTTCGACGCAATATTCTTAGTTCTACAGTAGCAGCCTTCAAACGATCAAGAAACGCTGAAATAACGCATAGAAATAAAGTTTCTATCTTTCTATTGTTTTTAACAATAAGTGATAGTTTAAGATACCCCCTCGAACTTTACACGGCTCTGACAAGAATGATAAAAATAATATTTTTTCCGATTTTTTCTAATTCAATTGCGGTGTATTGTTTTATCTTTTTAATGAGCTATGTATAATATCCATTGAAAAGACTACCAGATAGTTTTACAAATATCGTCACTGCTTTTTTAAGCTGATTTTCTGCTACATATTTATCCAGTTGTTTCAAATGAGACTTTTTTATAACCTTAATTTAAGGACTTTCCATGAATATCCGAGTATTAATTAATTGGTGCGGATGTGTTTAATTGTACAATATATAGCCAATCTATCTATATGATAATTATGATTTATCTATTTTATTAATGGTCTTGAAAAATCTATTTTATTTGGTACGTGCAACATCATTTTTATGAATATGATCAACCGTTAACTAATTGTATTTTATGATTATTTAATTGGCCTATTCAACAGAAATAATATGAAAAATATATTCTGTTAACATTCTTTTCTTTCAATATTGAAATTTATTTTCATCATTTTCTTCATTAAATGGTATACATTTCTAGGGACTTCTCTCTACACAGGAAGTTTTTGCCTAGAAATTGGTTTATAAAAAAGTGTTAAATGTTTATTTTAAGATTTCTTTATTTATTCATTGAATTGCGAATCATTTATTGGACAATAGTTTTAATCAGTTTAAAAAAAACCTGCGTGATCATTTTAATAGATTTTCCTTTCTATTACAAGCATTTTCATATGACTCCTCCATATCAGGTTAGTCGACACTTTTGACGAAGGTCCGACCTCGGGATTGAATTTCCACTCACTTGTCATTTTTACGCTCCACCGAGCGTCTGCAGCTCTAACAATAACAATGTTAAATTATATAATCCTCCTTAATCATCATCCACCTTTCCACCTTGGCCAATTTTGGTTTCGAGAATCGACCCTCGAAATCCAGTTTATTATTACTCCTAATCCCTTTCCTTAATCCACGACATTCGTCTCAACACGGCCTGTCTTTCACCTATATTCCCTCTCCGATAGCCCCACTTCACCCTCCGAGCAAACTGGAAATAGCGGTTTCGGCCCATCTGCCGTATGTTATGGTTTCATTAATAACCGACATCGACCATAAGGGATGACAGTAGCAGTGGGAAAGGAAAAGAAATAAAATAAAGAGGGCGCAGCGATAGCCCGTCTGAGGAAGACGTAACGGCGAGCGATGCAGAAAGTATTTGGTTGCAGAGAATTCCAGTCTCCAGCGAGATGACGAAAAATAATGCTTACGAGCTATTTGTTGATCGAGAATACGTTCTACATGGAGACTGAAAGCTGGGTTAAAATTTTGAAACTTGGAGCTCAGGAAATATCTAAGGCAGAGATGAAATGGAATGCCGGAAAGAGACTCATCAAAATTATACGACAGACGCGAGAGAAACAAGTGTTCGTAATGAAAGAGATAAAGAAATCGACGCTGTAAAACCTAAGTTGTTGCTTTGGAGATTCTTGTAAGGAATTTTATAAAGAAGTGGATATCTATGAAGGCTGTTCCTCATGAAGACTTCAGTGAAAGAGATCGTTCTTAAGTTCACATTAAAAATGATTAAAAAAGAGAAAAAATGAGAACTAGCTTTTACCTCTGTGTATAAAATGAATGGCTCAGATCTGAAGATCTAACAGTAACATACTATGATGGCATATAATACCTGTACGATTTGATGTGCTGGCATTTGCTTGAAGTTTTCCCAGGATTTCAGGATTGTCTATGCAGAGAACAATTTGTTTCAATATTTTTCAAGATATTCATTTTGAGTCCTCGAATGATATTTAATATTCGCTACTTCTAAGAAAATGTCCCTTTTGTGTGCCTAATCTTTTATATTTTTAAGGTGATTAGGCAATTTGTAGAGACGAACATGATTTAGCTTCACGAAAATGATTCCAAGGTTTGGTATGCACGAAGTTGCTATTTGTCAGTGACTCATGGTTGTCCTTTCGTCAATACCATCCAATTTAAATAATGGTTTTTAAATACACGCTATTTCGTCCTTTATAGGTATATATATACTCGTGTGCATACATATACAGGTATATATATATAATTCCTGTGAGAGAAAAACTTTCATTGCAATTTGAACACCACAATCAAGAAGATATTTTGAGTTGAAATTGAGGTGAATGAAAAAATTCACAATACCTTTCTAATAACTTGGGACTTAAGTGGAGGCATTTCTTAGTTTTGCCATTTTATTTTCCCGGTCTCCTGAAATGTTTCCCTTTGCTGTCGTTATTACAATTGTAGAATCTAAAGGAATGGTTAAAGGTCTAAGTAATGGTTGAAAACCATGCTCTTGTCAGGAAATGGAATCCAATATTTGGATTATATTTCCTACATTTGGGATTTTTGGAAAATATCATCGTAGTTTTAAAATTTCTTTAGATTTCATATTTCCTTTGAGTTTTTATTAATTGGAATTTTTAGCTTTCAATTTTATTAAATTGAAGATTGAGAAAGAGTCACGTTTTTTACTGTGCCTTACAAAAACTGGATACATAAAGGGACATTTCTTTTAACAAATGTTTTGGAAAAACACTTTTTAATCTTTTATAATTGATGACCTAAGGTTGCAATAGGATTTATTTAACTGATATAGAATGACGCGAAAAAGAATAAAATTATATGCACGGAATAAAGGGAGCAAGGATATATGCAAAATTGAAGAATAAATTATTGTAATCCAGGTTTTCGAATATTAACTGTTATATAAACCATAAGAATGGGAAGAAGGCCCTATATGGACTGATTCGTAGTATCTATGAGGAAGGAATCTGGCCGGAAGATTTTATGAGATCGGTGTTAGTTCCTATTCCAAAAAAGGCAAAGGCTTCGTCATGTGAGGATTACAGAACAATAAGTTTGATATCCCACGCAGCTAAAGTTATTCTCAGGATCATCAACAAAAGGATAGAGAGTAAGGCAAATGATTACTTAGGGGATGATCAGTTTGGGTTCAGGAAAGGAAGAGGTACGCGTGATGCCATTGCAGTAATGAGGTCACTAGTCGAGAGGAATATAGAATACAATCAGGACGTTTTTCCTGTTTTGTAGATTTCGAAAAAGCGTTTGATAGAGTGAATTGGGAAAAATTAATTCGTGTATTGCAGAAAATAGGAATGGATTGGAGGGACAGGAGACTGATCCGCAACCTGTACATGTCTCAGACTGCTCAGGTGCGAGTGGGGAACGGAGAGTCCGGATGGGCAGTGTTAGGAAGAGGTGTAAGGCAGGGTTGCCCATTGTCACCGGTGCTGTTCAACGTATATGTGGAGGAAATGATTAAAGAGGCATTGGAAGAACTGGAGGTAGGAATGAATGTCGGAGGGGAATTCGTAAAATCGGCTAGGTTTCCTGATGACCAAGCATTAGTTGCTCAGTCAGCCAAGGGGTTGCAAGCATTGCTGAGTGAATTGGAGGTTCAGTGCGATAAATATGGGATGAGAATCAATATTAATAAAACAAAGGTTATGCGATTATCCAGAAAGAAAAAGGCTGAGCTAAATATTAAAATAGGCGGGGAAAAAATAGAGCAGATAGAACAGTTTACATATCTCGGAAGTGTTTCGGACCAATACGGTCAAAGTGGTAGGGACGTAAGGAGAAGAATTGCGCTAGGCAAGGAGGCTTTCTCAAGGAGGAGGGAGTTGATGACGGGGACGTTGAGTGGAGATGTTAAGACAAGACTCGTAAAAACTCTGATATGGAGCGTAGCTATGTACGGCGCGGAAACGTGGTCACTGAAGCAGGAGGATAGGCGTAGATTGGAGGCTTTTGAAATGTGGGTGTGGAGAAGAATGGAGAAGGTGAAATGGACCGAAAGGAAAACAAATGAGGAAGTACTGGAGATGGTGGGTGAGGAGAGGGGTTTGTTGAGAGAAATCCTCTGGAGGCAGGAAAAATGGATGAAAGGCGTATTGAGCGGTAGTGGAATGTTGAAGAAGGTAATAGAGGGGAGAATGTTGGGCAAGCGAGGAAAGAGTAGGAACAGAATAGGGATGTTGGACGGGATGAAGGGAGGAAAGAAGTACACCGAGATGAAGAGGGACCTGATATAGATTAGTTTGCTAGGTGGGGAGTCACAAAATGTTTATTTGATAGTTGTGTCCATCCAAAAACCTACCATAACCGGTAGATTACCTAATATATATATATATATATATATATATATATATATATATATATATATATATATACACACACACACATTCAAATACAAAATCCCGCCATACGGCGAACAAATATTATTTCACACATAGAAATATATATATAAGGAATGAGGATAGGAAAACACTATACTATAATACCTTGATCAAAGAGTTCCCGGAATTTATTCAGAAAATTAAAAATACAAGTTTATTCATCTAAATCTATATTGTCCCCTCCAAAGTAATCCCCATCGACTGCAACACACTTATGCCAGCGCTTGATCCAATCCTCGAAACATTTTTTATATTCGGTTTTCGCTATGTCCATCAGTGCTTCCTGCGATTTTTCCATTACTTCCTCTCGGCTGCTAAAACGCGTTCCCCGTAATGGTTTTTTAACTCGATTGAACAGAAAGAAGTCACAGGGAGCCAAATCAGGTGAATTCGGTGGCTGTTGGATGGTATTTGTTGCATTTTTCGTCAAAAAATTACGAATAATGATAGCACTGTGCGACGGTCTCGACGCACTGTGCGACGATTTCTGGTCTCTTTCGGCGAATTGCTTCACGCAAACGTCTCATAACGCCCAAATAATACTCTTTGTTTACTGTCTGGCCTTCTGGCAAAAATTCATGATGCACTACACCGTTCTAATCCATGAAAACCGTCAGCATTGCCTTCTTTTTTGACTGAAAACGACGTGGTTTTTTTGGTCTCGGCTCATTTGGTGAACGCCATTCACTTGCCTGATGTCTGGATTGCGTGTCGTACTCATAAACCCACGTCTCGTCTCCAGTAATGATCCTTTTGATGAATGTGGGATCGGATTCAGCCTCGCAAATCATGTCTTTTGCGACGTCAACACGGTCTCTTTTTTGCATGAAATTGAGGTCTTTTGGCACCAACTTTGCTGCTACACGACGGAAACCCAAATCATTAACCACAATGTCTTGGGCGGATCCATAGGCAATGTTCAAGTCCTCCGCTATTTCTCTGATGGTTAATTTGCGGTTTTTGACCAACATTTCTTTTACTTTATCAATTTTTTCACCGACTTTCGATGTCGATGGTCTGCCACTGCGTTCAACATCTTCGATTGACTCACGACCACTTCTGAACCGCTCGTGCCACTGGTAAATGACCGTTTTTTTTAGAGAATCGTTGCCGAAACACTTTTCCAACATTTCCAACGTCCGTGCGCCACTAAATCCGTTTTTTACGCAAAATTTAATACAAGTTCGTTGTTGCAAATTTAAATCCATTTCTGCAATTGTAAAAAATCGCCAACACACACAGAGATAGATGTACTCTTGGCTACGTAACTTTTGCAAATGTCAAGTTATGACACTAAGATTTAAAGGGAATATCAACAACAGATGTACCAATTTAACAAAAAAACAGAACTCAAATCGGAACGATGGGAGCGCCACACGGTGGTTATTCCGGGAACTTTTTGTTCAAGGTAGTATATCTATTTATGTTTTCAGATACTATTTCTCGACTACTAATTGCACTTATGAGTTATATATCCTCTCAGTCCAAATTGATTAAAGTAGATATGTAGGAAGTGTCAGAGTGCGTAGAACTTCGATTTCAATCATTTTCTCTCGGAAAACATATCCTTTATTACCAATTTTCATGTGTCTATACTCTAATATTTGAACAGATATTCTTCAATTTAAAAAATCATGGCGGGACATGAAGGTATAAATCGAAATTCATAAGTTTCAAGAATAAATTGCATACTGCAGGCCTTATACCCTATGGTCATATTTTTTCACACCTGCCACATATCATCACCTACCAGCTATATAAAGTTATAACCCATAGCTTTTCTCATACCTAATCTTACGATTAAGCGTATTATGTCGATGTAGCTTACAAACTGTGGCGTGATTCTCTGGCAAGGAACTTGGCACTCATAGATCATCAAAAGAGTATATTTTCTCGTACTCTTTTTCGTTCTCAAGCTCCACATACTTTCCTTTATTCAACTTAACATTCATATTATTTCTCTTTTTGCCAATTTGTCTATATTTCACATGCTTCAATATCCCATCGCTCCTCAGTACCCCATTATTTTGCTTATTTGAGTATCCTCGGACCAATCATTACTTCTACATCCATCTTATCTTTAATTGGCTATCGTCCTTATCTTTTTTCCATCCTTCTCCATTCTCAAATCCTCTAATACTCCTCTTATCTCATCCTCTTTCTTCTGAGAGACAACTTTGGATAGTAACACAATGCTACATTTCATAACAAGGTCTTTGCCTATTTTTTAAATTTTTACTTTAGGAATAATCATTAGTCGCCAACTTTCCATTTTTATTTTATAAATTTTTCCTTGGAAAACGTACACCCTTAACTTTCCGTCCATTTTCGTTTAATTTCCTGCGAAAAAATGCCCAATATTTTTAATACTCTTTTAGCTTCACAATCTTACCATTTTTTTTCTAAATCTCAATTCATTCTTATCACGCATTCTTCAACGCCAGTCCAAAAACAATTGTTGATTGGAACAACTTACCTGCAAAAATATGTAAGCCCTTCCCTAACAGAGTACAAACTTTTAAGAAAAGATGTAAACAACTTCTGTAATCATTTGATTGATGTGTTGTATAAAATTAATTGTAACGGCGTAATTTTTTTTCTTGCTGATTGGGAAACGTGAGTGAGTGAAACTATGTGAGTGAGATAGGAATTTTTTTTTGTATGTGTTACAGATTGGTGTTTGGAAATTTCCTTAAAGTGTATTTTTTTCTGTCTGATTTTATTTATTATCTTTTGTGATTGGATTTCAGAAATCATGTTATTTTTCCAAGGCAAGTTTATTGTAATACTTGGAACTTGTGTGCCACCTGACATTTGTCTATTTGCACATGTACACTTTAATAATAATAATAATAACAATATTGCGTTCTTGAATGAGTCCCTTTTTGCGAGAAATTGCATTTAATTGGGAGGTCCTGAATATTAATGTTGATTTATATCCTTAAGCAGAATGATGTTAATTAAAAAAAAGTTGCCGTGTTATCACTGATTAATTGAAAAAACCTGTATTTACGACTGATGTCCAGAATGTAACCTACGATTGCGTGTAGCGAGCAAATAATGGGGTTTGCCTCATTGAAACCCACCATAGGATACAACGCCTCGAGCTACAATGTTTGGAAGTATTTCTTTTACCGTAGCGAGTCAAAATAAACAGGACAGTCGGATATCCCGTGAAATGTAAAATCCGTTTAGTGATAAGTTTATTGATGGTAATAAACTTCAAAGCTGCTGACAGTTATCAAAACATTTTTGCTGTACACTGACTAATAGATGAGTGACAGTGTTGTGCGTCAGCAGTATTGTCAGTTTAAGAGTGAATGAACAAATGTCCATGGTGTCCAAGAACTGGCCATCCGTCAGTTCATCTGTCACAAAGCTAGTCCGAACACTGCGGTCCTCGTCGTGAACATTCTTGCGGCCATTTGTTAACTGAATTCAGAACTTCCTCATTCCGCTTTTACTCATTATCCCGTCTCCGTACGCTTCACAAATTTGCCTATGAATTTCAATTGTATTTGGTTTTTTTGTCTGATCAAAAACCTAATCAGAGATCGTACTTAACAACTCGCGGGATATTCTACTTCACTGCACATTTTAACAGTTCGCAGTGAGCAAAGTAGAAGAACCACTCTGCGAATTACCACAGCAGGATACGTACTGAATGTAGGGACATTACGACACCAAGATGGTGCCTCTAGCCTTAACCACAACCAGGCTAGGCCGAAACGTAAGTAACTTTCTTTATAGTCCAATTATTATGTTCGCTATGTGAAAGGGTGCTGTTGACAATAACGAATAAACCCTGGAGATTGGTTTTGGTGATGCAATCGTAATTAGAAATTGATGCATTCATTAAAAAAGATTCCCCATATTACAAATATCTAATTTGGGAAACGTAGGCAGTCAAAGGGAGGATATTGCAAAAATGGTGATGGAAAGTATGTAGTGTAGACGCTAGGAATTGGAACACTGAATTAAGGATCGTGAATCTTATTAATCGGCAGGGGAAAATAAATGCGTGATTGATGCTAAAACTTGGGATAGATACTCTTTGGGGAGTCGATAATTTTATTGAAGAACGTATAGTATCGGAAAAGCTATTGCGGGGACGTGGTCCGGATCTGCCAAGGCTCCCTTTTCTATATGCCTCCTGTCCTCGTTTCCATCTCATGGGCCTCCGTGCATACCCCGCCCACCGGCACATATCCTTTATAACTGGGCCACTTGACTGCCACTCGACCGCTTTCCAAAACTCTCTACCAAATTCTTCCTCTCTTGCTCCTATCGTCATTTCCGTGGTGACCTCTTTACCCTCCTCCCCCCCAGGACCTTCACATCCAGTTTTGCCTCAGTCTTACCCTCTTAGTGCGCCTTTGCTTATCCCGTTCAGCCAATCTCGCCGAACGCCTTAGCTTGAAGCATTTATTTCTTGAAATATCCCCAAGTCTATCATCCTTTTGCAGAATCGGTGGAAATGGAAGAGGAAAAAATACTTTTGGCATGTTCCCACAATCATTTAAGAGTTGGAGGACGCAAGGGAAATGCGAATTCACCTTCTGTGTGGTAAAAAGATTGATTTTACCACCCGGGGTACTACAACAACTAGCAAATTTGAAAGATGCAATGTTTCTATTCCTTCTCATATTTGTTCTTTTGAGCAAGCACATCACGGAAAGCTTTTCCTTACTACTATTTTTCTAACTATTTATTTTTCCTGACGTAATATTTTCACCGTGACGTTCCATTAAAAATATAGAAGTTCAGTCCTTACTAACGCTCTGACGCGTATCCTAATACTACGAAGGGAAACGAGTTTGACTTCAAATTCAATACTATTTTCAATTAATTAATGTAGCCTTCAAAGTCTCTTTTTAATATTACAACTAATGTTGATGTACTCCCAAATTTTGGAATGCTTTCACGTTTTTGAGTTGCTTCTCATTTCGTGAGCAATTGTCCACCTTTTCTTGCCCAATAGCATAATGATTTCTCAAAATGTCCTTTTAATAATGTTAATTTTAGAAATCTGCGTTTTAACTTATATTAAATTTTGAACTACATTAATTGAATTTATGTAATAAACAAGAGTTTTGTAAAGATATTTAGATTAAAGCCTATCCTTTTGATAATTATGATGCTGAAGATACGTTGCTATTATTTACTAAAATTCCACAAAAATTAGTTAAAGCAAGAGATAAGCCTATTAAAACGGCGAGTGAGAAAAATGCAGCTCTATTATTAGAGAGTAACATAACATCTATAGCTACATTGAGAAAGAAATTACTGACTCTTTATAATAACAGAAGTTCAGAGAAATCTTGAGTTTTGGCGCAAAAGAACAAGCTTTTGCACATATAGTATTTGAGGATTTAATACCAATGCATGCTCGTGAAATAGGTTTAGTTTTGTATTTCTTAAAATAACCGAAAGCAAAAAAATCACTGAAATGTTTTTCCTAGCTGTAAGTTTCCCAGCTTACTCTTTTTGTGCACTTTTCATAATTGGTAATACTTTACTTTATCTGTATATTTGAATGCTGTCCTGGAACCATTTCTTTTGTGTAATTGTGTGTTACCTAAAAGGAAGAGATTAAATCCTAATGCTACGATATTATATACCGGAATCCATTTTTTCTACATAAGACATATCTTAATTTAGCATTTTCTTCCTTGGAGGTGACTCGCTACAAAATCATTGGGAAGTGATGTGATTGTTTTATATTTATCTTGAGATATAGGTTTTTCACTCGATAATTAATACCTAATTAAAAAAACCAATCTCTTATATTTGAAGGTTTTCGTAACGAGGGTTCCATTTGAAGAAAAGAAGGAGATACCTTTAAATTGAAAAAAGGGTGTTTTCCGACTTTAATCAATGAAACTCTTTTGCTTGTATTTTCATTGAATTTCAAGTTTTATCCATCGAATTCTTCCTCTGTGTTGAACTATATGGTATCTTTTCCTCTTTACTCCTTTGTAGACTTCGTTTCTCACCCTCTCTGGTAATTTGAACTCAATTTCCGCTTCGAGAATCGGACTTCAAAAGCTTTTTGTTCTCCCTGATCTCCTTTCTGTTCAAGTATCTGGTCCGTAAAGTCCTGTGCCCATATAGATGTTTTCACTTGCTACTTTTTTGGTTCGTAATTGTATCTTCTTCGAGCCAGTAGCTGCCTCATTAAGAAGAACATTTACTCTAAGTTCTACTATGCGCTTGATTTCCGTAAAGCTCCTGCTATCACTTGATGTTATGCCCTGGCAGTAGCAGAGATATTCCAATTCTACGAATTTCTACCGTCATAGCACAATATCTCCCTTCATAATCTCTCTTCTGAATATTATTTTGGTTGCCATTCCATTGAGAACTGTTTTATCCAAGGCTCCTTACCCTTCGTCTTCAAATATGGCCGAACATCAAAACGAAAAGTGTTGATTTCTTCCGTTTTCTCGTCATTTTTTTAATTTCCTTTTATTCCTCTTCCAAGCGTATGTTCAAAAGAGTTAGTTAAAATATGCACCCATTTCTGGCTCCTCAATTTTTTGATGCTATATTTTTCTTTCATTGAAATTGTGGCGACTCGAGTAATGCATATTTCAGAATCTATTGTATTTTTTTCACCAGTGTTTTCCATCAATGGGAACTTCATTCCAATCGCCTGGTCGAATGTGTTTTCCATGAATACAAGATGGCTTATTTATGTTTTTAACGTATTCTCTCTACGTCTTGAGTAGGAGAGACTATTGTTGTATCATAAATAAAATGAATTCCTAAGAGGCTTCAATTTTTTTCGCATTACTATGTTAGTTCCACATGAAACCATGCTTCTTTTTCAACACTAAATATTTTTGTTGATTCTCAATCAAAACATCTACCATAATAAAATATTCTGCTTTAACTGCCAAATAATTGGGGGACTTGGTTGTATTATTAGCCCGCAGATCTCAGTGTCTATTACGTTTCCCCGATTGCTCAAGTGGTTAGAGCATCGGCCCGGCAATTCGAAAGATCCGGTGTTCAAGTCCCGGTCAAGGAAATATTTTATTCTAGTGGTCTGCTTGATTCCGCCTTCTCCACCTCTCCTGTGTTCGTCTTTCATGTGTGTTCTTATAATTTCTATTCCAGTTCCATTTCCATGTGAATGAATGTGTGATCGCCGTATGGCGGGGATTTCGTGTTTGAATTTGCATATATATTATTATTATTATTAGGTAATCTACCGGTTAAGGTAGGTTTTTGGATGGACACAACTATCAAGTAAACCTTTTGTGACTCCCCACCTAGCAAACTAATCTATATCAGGTCCCTCTTCATCTCGGTGTACTTCTTTCCTCCCTTCATCCCGTCCAACATCCCTATCCTGTTCCTACCCTTAACTCGCTTGCCCAACATTCTCCCCTCTATTATACTCTTCAACATTCCACTACAGCTCACTACGCCTTTCATCCATTTTTCCTGCCTCCATAGGATTTCTCTCAAAAAACCCCTCTCCTCCCCCACCATTTCTAGTACTTCCTCATTTGTTTTTCTTTCGGTCCATTTCACCTTCTCCATTCTTCTCCACACCCACATTTCAAAAGCCTCCAATCTACGTCTATCCTCCTGCTTCAGCGACCACGTTTCCGCGCCGTACATAGCTACGCTCCATATCAGAGTTTTTACGAGTCTTGTCTTAACATCTCTACTCAACGTCCCCGTCATCAACTCCCTCCTCCTTGAGAAAGCCTCATTGCCTAGCGCAATTCTTCTCCTTACGTCCCTACAAACTTTAATATCATAATTTCCGCCATTGAGCCTGCGCAGGTGTACACCCGTGCATTGCATTTATGAAGAGAAGTTTTTCTTTGACAAATGAGGATAATATTTATTGGTTTCTTAGTTAAACGGGTCCAAAGCGACGCATGATACTTTCCGATAATCACAGCTCCTATTTGAAAGTATTTGATGTAGGTGGTTTCGTGTGCGTTCCGAACAACTCTCACATTATCGATAAATTTCACCGTCATCGCCTTCTTCTGAGCCGGATCACTTTTAAAAGTCTCCTAAGACTTCCTTTATCGCTGGAGTATAGGAGTGTGCCAGGTAACTCGTCGAGATTGGGTCGAAAAAGTGCCAAACCAGCCTCCGAGTCGACCACACGATTGCATTAACCTCCACTGAGAGCAAATGCGCCACTCTTCTTGCCAAGATTTTTTTCACATCCAATTTTTTGTGAAAAATTAAAAGCGCTGTACCTTGTGATAGTTTTCGATTACTAAAAACCAAATTGTGGATTTTGTCAGTCATTGCGGAGGAAGTAACGTTCACTGCATGTTCCGAAAGTTGTTCATCATTTGTGGTTAGACGTGCACGTTTAACCTCATTTACCATTTATTAACAGTCGTAAACTCAAATGGGGACAGATATACCATGAACTTCATTCAACTCGGCTTTGACCTCTTCCAGTGGCAAGCCTTTTAAATAGAATTGTTTATTCACGAAGATTATTTTTCCTGAATAAACAAATGTTTTTGTTTCAATGACAATAGAAATAACACTACGTAATGAATATACTCGAAACTTTAATAGCAATCTGGTGACATATTTTTCTTATTAAATGAAAGTCCTTTCCGATTTTACGAGCGCCAACTCTTGAGTTCTAAGGAATTATTGAGCGACCAACATACGCTGAGAAAAGGTTCAAACGGAAAAAGTCGTTATCAACAGCTGTTGACTTAGATGATTTTCTGTCCAGCAGATATATTTATAAATCCCTTTTTTGCCCATGGTGTTTGAATCCGAAAATGTGAGGTTTATTTTTAAAAGAGCTGGGAGGTAAAATGGAACAGTCAAGGGTAACAACAATATTCAAATAAATATAGGTATGGTAGGAGAAGAGACGAAACGAAAAGAATGGAGAAGAATAAAGGATGGAGAACGAACTCCTGGAGGGGATCGGGATGGTGCGGTGACTAACGTACGGGCATCCTCACCGAGAGGGCCCGGGTTCGAATCCCGGCGGCGACAGATATTTTTCAGTGGTATCCCGATCCCTACTTGAGGTGCTTTGTGGAGGGCACTTTGAGTGAGTACGCCGTCCGTCGGATGGGACGTTAAGCTGCGGACCCCTTGGCGCCTTTCGTTAAGAGCAGGCCAATGCCGACGCCGGGTTTCTCTCCACCCTTCATCCTTTCCCATCCATCCCTAATGGCGCAAATGACCTGAGCTGTCGGTCGCCTCCCCAACAATACTACTACTACGAACTCCTGGACTCTGAATGTAGAATGTAAAAGGGAAAGAAATTGTGCAAACTGACTAATGCGGGCTGCAGAGAAAATGATTACGATTAATAATAAGAGTCTTCAGCAGATTACTCTGACAAGCCTGGATTTAATGGTCCTTTTTGGGTATTATTTGATTTTTGGATATTAGGGGATTTCTGATTTGATGTTTGATTAATTTTGGCACAGACTCAGGACATTGTTTTCTTTGCATTATTTTTATGCTCATTGTGTAGGATACATTTTTTCTTTAAATGACGTATTTACATTTTAGTGTTTTGAATTTTCTGACCTCTTATTTTGTCAATGCAAAAGCAGATTTTACTCTTAGGTTTAATACTTTGACATGTTCAATTCTAAGCATATATAGTATTTTAGCTTTGATTGTAAGGGAATTACACCTAGAAATCTTGGCCAATCAGATAGATATTATAAAAAAATCGTCACCGGCCAGCTTAGGATGTAACTTGATGCATGTCTTTATAGATGAGTTTGTTGTGCTTAATAATGTGTGATTTATTTTGTTGTTTATTTTGATTCCAAAGTTTAAGAAGTCATTGGGAATAAAGTTTAGCCTGATAATCGTAAGGTTTAGAATAGGTCAAAGTGCTAAAGTAATCCTTTTCAAAGGAAATAAAACTCTGCTACAAATAAATGGCATCGCTCTCCGAATCAGATTTCGAAAAATGAACCATTGATCTTCATATTGGAGATAGGTAATCAGTCTTCTATAGAGGTAGTTAAAAGTGTATCAATGGAATGAAAAAATAGTGTATATTACACAAACTGTTCCCTCCGTGAATGACCATTCTGAAATTTTATTGAGTAATGGGTAAAAGTATTTTTTCATGTTCTAAAATTCTCACGAAATATCATTCTGGGAAACTCCCAAGAACAATTGAGATATATCTTGCATTGTTATTTGTAAAAAACGTTCTCCCTTCCGATATTAAGAACTAAGAAAGTTTGAAATACTTGAAACACAATTATTACTGTAAATAAGTCATTCCTTCTTTCAAACGATTTCGAAGTCCCATTCAAAGGCAAAAGCTCATCGAACTTTTGGTGTTGTTCTAACTATTTTCCTAGGTTTTGAACTTTTATGCAGATTTTCGGAATTGAATAATTAATGTTTCTTCATACAATTTATAAACGATTGTATTTTATTGATTACAATCTTTTTTTAACCAACAAATACCAAATTCCCAAAACAGAATAATAATAGATTGTTAATGTTATTTCTGTTTGAATAACAATTGCCTGTCTTTGTATTAGTTTGAATGTGATTTATATTTTTCGGCGGAAATATTAAATAACGGATACTAGAAAGGATCCCTACACCCTACAATTCCCTACAGTTTTAAAATTGTGTCAACGTGATATTTTTAATTTTCAACATTTACGTAAGTGCTCATAAAATCTTAAAAAATAAAATTTGTCATATTTTCCTTCCAGAATTAAATCAAAAGAAGGGAATTACGTGGAAACAGCAAATCAATAAGGAGTTTCAGTTCATCGAGGGATTGGTGCAAGAGGGCATAGTATATCTACTTGGGACAGAATTGTGACATTGTTCTGCATTCTTTCATAAATATAGAGGTGAGTTTCAACGACATTTTGAATTAAAATTGGTATTATTTCGAGTATTACTTTCGTCATCTCGTCTTTTTAAAATTCTTTGAAAAATAGTGTTTCGATTTTCTCTGCAAATCAAGGGAATGATCCCTTGTCCTGGACTCAAATGGACGACTTTATATAATAGACATAGAGAATAATCTCAATATGCTCAATACAACTCAACTCTCAACTCAATACTCAATAACTTAATACTTAAGTATGGGGGATTTGTTTGCACTAATACTACATTAGTACAAACAAATCCCCCATACTTGAGTACATGACCTCAGGAGTTATCAAAGGCCTTGCTTTCGACGTCACATTTTCCTCAAATACATATCTTATGCGAGTCTAGTTCTCAGGGCTTTGTTTCCCAGGAATGGATGGGAGTTTATTCCAAACGATATCGTTTATATAGTACAGTTAAAAGTGAAATAAGGAAATATATAGAATTGAGAGCAATGTACAACCGTTTATGCTCAAATACGTTTGCCTATTGTATGCGGTTTAGAACTTTAAAATTCCGATATGGTCAGCTACTTCCTTCATACGGTTTTTATATTTATACATAAGAGTTATGGAGAAAGTTTATTTTGTGTCAATAGTCTATAACATTTTAGGTCCCGGTAGGTTTTCATGAATGTGTCTTTAAGACGAGAAAAAAGGATGCCTTTAAGTCATCACCTCATACAACTTATTCTTAATTACGTACTTGTTTGGAACTCTTTTTTTATGCTGAGCTGGAATGGAATTGGCACTGGTGATAATGAAACTAAGCTGTTGTGCCATAATGAAGTATATATTTATGCTCATATAAAACATCATAGTGTGATAGTAATACATCATAGTGTAATAGGATGAGAATAAGAATACCAAGCAGTATTTGTTTTTGTTTGAAAACTTAATGTTGTATTCTTCTAGAATCAAACATTCTGTTTATAAGAACCACTTAGAGATGTAAATGTTGGTAATTCTCTTAATTAAATTCTTAGCCATTGCATTATAATTGATATGTACGATTTGAACGTTAAAGGCTCACTTAAGTGTAACAGAATTTCCCTGTTATCTTTTACGTAGAATAGCCATTTGTTGTTTTTGAAACCGAGTATTGCTCTATTTTTATCGACAGGAACCTTTTCAATTAGTGTACGAAATTCTAAAACAATCATGATACAGACCGTATTGTTTTGAAAAATTATCAGTGGCGATAATTTCATAAAAAACTGCAATAAAATGGTTTTTAAACTGATTTAATTGCAGTAAAATTCCAAGTTTTCTGCTAATACGACGAAGTAAACATTAAAAAAAACAACAGCACTTTGCGGGTATGGTATGAGTTTATCAATCATCATTGTCGTGATTTCTATTGTTGGTTTGAATTTGATCTTTCAAGGAAACCTTTCTATTTCTTTTTTTTTCATTAGTCATTTTTCCTGCATTAAATAGAATAATTTATCGAAATAGGAAGTATTCATCCGTTCGTAAGGCAAAATTCTTCACTTAGTCGATTTTCATGCGAACCCATTATTTTCCTGTGTGGCCTGAATTGTTGCATTAATTATTTGCGGCTGCTTTCCTGCGACAGTGATATAAATATAGGACGCGTAAATTTGTATTATTTTTATCCATGACTATTTGACTTCTAAGCGAGAAACGCATGAATGTATCGGGCCCTAAGGGACCGAAAACATAGTTGTCCTCGGTCTTATGAAGCAGAAAAATTTTCCGTCACTCTTTGAAAGGCCAGGTTTTTCGTAATTGACTTTTGTAGACCATCCTGGAAATTTATTTATCAACGAACGGAGTGATTACTTTTGTGCAAATATGTGTACAAAAACTTTTGTTTAGCGTGAATGATTTGATTTCATATTTTCGGGTCAAATATAGTCCTTTTTCAGTATCCTTCGCGCGGTTTAATTCAAGAAATAATTTTTATTTTCCCCCTCTCTGTGTATTACCGAAACTAAGACACTCCCGGGATCATCAAACGTGATTTTACGGTGAATTACTGTGTTAACTAAGCGTGATTTATAATAAATTATCCATTATAAACCTGTTTCGTCTTTATGGTATTCAATATTTTTTCTTACATTAATCTTAATACCTAGATATTATGTGAATAACAATTAGGTAATTTCCCCTTTTTACCACTTCGAATCATATTCATTAGAAAGCAGTAGAACAGGAAAAAACATTGCAAATCATTAGATAAAAACATTTAATGTTGAACGTTTAAAATATTTTTCCTGTGATCATAACTTACTAATTAGGTGTTTCGATATCCATATTTGCCATGGGCTGTAAAGTATTTTCGGGATTTCTCCTTTCTCTATATACAATTCATTCTTTTTGAGATGGTGTTTCC
The DNA here is from genome assembly GCA_037158775.1 of Hetaerina titia. Lineage (NCBI taxonomy): Eukaryota > Metazoa > Arthropoda > Insecta > Odonata > Calopterygidae > Hetaerina > Hetaerina titia. The sequence continues at coordinate 84,277,700 of CM073769.1, read as the reverse complement.
TTCACCCTATGGAATAAGGAAACCCACGAGGGATATTCCATTTTTTTTCTTACATTTTTGACGTAATGGTAACGTTATCTCATTATCCCGTAATACTACCGTAATATGCCCGTTACCAGAATTCAACTTCCTGGTATGCTACAAAATTTGACATTATCATTCATTCGCTCTCTTTTGTATAAAAAATAATAGGAGACTTATTGAATGAAAAACTGTGAATGGGAATGGGCATGGACCATGATTCTAGCCTTTCATAATAATATGTGATTTTTGTTTTGCCTTAAATGTAATAAACTAGTGGAAACGAAAATGGGAAGGAAGAGTAAAATACACAATTCTTTCTTTAGTACGAATTCGATGATTTCAGAAAAATGTCGATAGGAAATGGTTTCCATGAGCTCATTCGAAAGGAGGAGGAACTCAGGAACAAGTAATCCCCTTGGGTGAAGAGCGGAGACAAGGGACTGTAGATAAACAAGCGCGGTGGGTTGCCGTATAAGAGAGGGAGCGAACAAGCTAAAGGGAAAACATTGATAGAGGAATTGAGAGATGTTAAAGGATCTAGTCGTCTCTGTTGTAAAATGATGCTAAGAACTATGCAGTGATAAGGATCATGCCAGGACGTTCTCAGTATTATAGATTTCCACCTTTTCTTTTCTAAAATTACAAATTGTTTTGACTATATCCTATTGGCGCATTACTATATATTAAATTCTATGAAAGAAAAATATATATATATATATATATATATATAGATATATATAGATGATTTCTTCGAATTAACACGGAAGTGTTGAATAAAAAACTTAGACAGTAACACACAGCACGAGAACACATAAAAAGAACACTCACAATATTATCTTGATAATTTCGACGGACTTGAGCTCCGTCTTCTTCGGAAGATAAGATATGACTGAGTCATATCTTATCTTCCGAAGAAGACGGAGCTCAAGTCCGTCGAAATTATCAAGATAATATTGTGAGTGTTCTTTTTATGTGTTCTCGTGCTGTGTGTTACTATCTAAGTTATATATATATATATATATATATAACATTTTTTAACTGCGCAAAAGCTAAACATACTTCGTTGTACTTCCCTTCTAGTTAACGAAATTATAACTTCAGTATGGGGACACATCTTTGGCGTCTTTGCTTGTTATATATGAACGAGAGTAGTCGAGAACTTTATGATAGCAGTCGAATTTTAGTTGACAGTATAAAACTGAGTGCATCCTAAAAAATAATGGAAATATTTATGTCTTGGAATCACTCCATTTATGTTATTATGGAAATTTTTTTATCATTTTTAATATCTCTAGCTCTCCCGAAATACTTTCTTTTCCTAACTATGATATTGTTTATAATATTGAGTTAAGTTTCATTTTTAGAGTGATTTCCATACTCACTTGCCGTTGACTTGAGTTCTTAGGATCCAATCGCGACTCACGAGAATTTAAAGTCGACGGTAAAATTTTTATTTAACATTTTCAAAAGTTTTTTTGACGCATTATCACCCAAAATTCATAGGAAAGCATACTTTAATTTATTTGCTAATGAATTACGCATAATGCCGCTTCATATTTTTCATATATTTTTTGTGTGCAGGAAATTAAAGCATTAATTAATGTACGTAGAAAACACAATGCTAGTCACAGCTTCAAATATGCGACACGTATATTTGAATTTTGACAATTATATATTTCCATTTTCTTCATTACCTACTGCTTTGTGTATATTTTTTATGTATGAATACTCATCAGTGTATATGCATCATCTTTCCTGTTTAGTTGTCATATCAGGTTTAGATAAGTATCGAAGTGGATGCATTCCTGTAATTATCATACTTTGATCTACAGTCACTTTAGATCATGTTTACTTGCGATCCGTAGCTTCATAGAAAATATTCACTACGTATATTTGAGTAATACTTTCTGGAGAAATGGAACTTTGTGTTGTCTAAGGGTTCGAGTTGAAATGTTCGCTCCTTTTTATGGGATTGTATCATGTGTACTGTGGAACTTGGTGCTCGGTGAACGGAAGGTCAGCCGAACAGAGAGGAAGAATGGGAGGGAAGGGATGGATATAAGCGATAAGCACGAGTTTGAGGAAGCGAGTGGGACAAAATGATCAGAGGGGAACGGTAAGAGGGATAAGAAATCTCCGTTGGCAGGGCGGGCCTTAGCGGAAGGGGCGGTATTTTCTTGCAAGAGTTGCTCGCTCGCTCGGGTCTGGGTTTTGGGGCATATACGAGAAATTTGCTGAAAAGGAAGGTAAGGGAATGGCGGAGGGTTGTGTGCAGAGAAAGGGAAGGCACAAAAAAACCGAAAGGTTGTGGGGTGATGGGGGTGAAAGGAGAGGGGGCGGAGGGGGAGGACAAGGTGGTGGCACGGACTTGAAAGGGGCGTCCGGGGAGGGGAAAGAAAAAGCGAATGGGGGCGGGAGGAGGGGGGGGGATAGGAACTAACAACAGCCTCGGCCCAGAGAGAGATGGGAGGAGCGAAGGATAAATAATGAAAATGCATATTTCCTTCGCTATAGCATACGAACTTCGAAGCGTTATTCGGAGAGAAATAAATTTTGGCGAGGGGTGTGGGTGGAGTGATGCTCTGTTTTTTTTTCTTTGACTGAATGTGTTAAATAAGGAAGGCATCAGCAAGTGTAAAGGTTGAATCCTTACTTTCTTCGACGTCGGGTTGTAGGGACTTTGGAATTGGTGCGGAATGTAGTCGAGATCAATAAATTTCACAGGTAGGTGAATAAATACGCAGTTAATGTTGACGGGGAGCTTGCAAAATGAGGTCATCGTGATCACACAAATCGGCGCATGATTGCGATTCCTTTGCCGGATTATTTTATAAGGTTCAGCATCAAAAATATTTGTGGACAGAAACTTCAATAAATGAAACTTCATTTATTACGATAACGAAAAATGAATTTAACGAAATGAATGTAATCTGTCGAACAATGAGCAATTTCATTTAAATGACCATCCGGTATTATATTTAAAATAACTAAACATTTTTCGCCATCCGTATCATGTGAAGTGCTCGATGTTTTATTTGAACATTTGTACACTATTAAAGCTCGATTTTGATTATTGATTTGTAAGCAATACAATTACATGAGTATGGCATTGATGTGGTCGATTAAGGCATGTATTTCCTGTACTTCTTTCATTAATCCAACCAATAATGCATTTTACTGGGCTTCCATGAACGGATGTATTGTTGATTTGAGTGATATGGCATGTGGATCTTTCTTTTTAAGTAATATAAATCTTTTCTATTCAGTACCTGGGTAAAGAATATCATTGATTCAATCGATACTATAGTTTATACACTTGTAAAAAATATGAATATTGATCCAAACAATGACAACGTAATTCTTATTCCGCCTTAGTTTGTAGCGCATTTGTAGATGAGCCCGTTTTCTTTCCTTCCCATTGTCAGAACTGCAGACGGTCCGCCATATTGTTTTTCTGCTTCCCAAGATTTTATACGGTATCTGCAATCCATGGACACGTTATATTTTATGATTCCAAATTATCTGTCAGTCGCGCCGTACGTTGTCTTATTTGGCTATTTTATATTCTTCCTCTTCTGTATTCTGTCCAAATTTTCAGACGTTGGAACCATGTAATGTTAAAATAAAAACAAGTTATCACGCAAAATGAAAAAAAAATGCAAAACTGGGGATTCGGTCCATGAAATCTCATATCGTGAGCATTAAAAATTCACAGAGGAGTAAGGGAACTGCGAATTATATTATGAAACCGTATTATGTGTGCAAAATATAAAAGAGATGTATTTGCGTTTCAGCGATAGCGTCATTCTGTTTTATGTCTTAAGATTAGATATGTGTGTACTCCAATGGCACCATTTCGGGTTCATTCAATGTTAACTCGACGTTGAACTTATGGATTTGTTTCTGACGTGAACAAATAACAGCTCCAATATTTTATGACTTTTGATTGGAACTCTCGTCGCCCTGAATATAACTGTATGATAGAGGCGTTGATATAATATAAAGATATTTTTCTCATAGTACGACTTTAGAGATGTTTAGGACCAGTATTTTATCGTGGTCATTTAAATTATTTTGATGGAATTATAATTTATTTATTTACTCATCGAAATGCCCGTGAACTTAAAACTAAAGTGCAAACTTATTAAAGATGGGCCCGCTGCGCTTATTTGTATCCTTGCCTTTGAAATTGATTTTAGATGTCCAAATGAACACGTGGAAACCTTCAGGTACAAAAATTAAATAAAATACTTTCACACGTCAACATTTTAGTTTCAATTTCTGAACTTCTGCGAATTAATCCTAGTTTAATTTTACAAATATTAAGTACGTAACATATACGTATCAACTTAAAGTCAGGAGTGGCTTAATGAAACGTAAATAGATAATGCCGTCTATAGAAAAACCCCAATCGTTCCCTATTGGGAAATTATGGGGGTTGTTTTCAATCATTTATTGCAAATTTAATGCAATAATTGTTTTTAACATACCTTCAAGAAAAAACACAGATCTAAATATCTTTAGTGTTTCATTTCAAATAAAAGCCGCTCAATACCGGCGGCTAATGAGTAAATTAATGAAGAATTCTGTTTTTCTTTTCCCTTTCCGCGCCAAAATAAGAATTAATGCAGAATAGAACTTTGAGTGGATGATTTTTAATTTTTCCTTGATCATCATCTAACTTATCGAAATTCAAACTATTCTAGCCAAAATCTCGTTCTTTCTTCAATTAATTGGGATGCGAATCCTCTTCTTATTTACCACCTCCGCCCTCTAGTAATGAGGTTTAGCTTCTTTTGTTGATTGAATTTTTTTATCCTTTGTATGCTAAAAAATTTTTATTCTCATTAAAGGGTGATGCGTTTGAAATAAATAAGGCTTTCCAATTTTTTTTCGTAAACGATCTGAATTACTATTCCCGATCCATTTACAGAACTCAAATTTTTATTTGGTACTGTCTAAGATGAAGTGGCAAGATTCGTATAATATATAATAACGATATGAGTTTGCAAATATAAGAGATACGGAATGAAAAATTCCAACCAATCTCTAATACTGTTTTTGAGGAATTTCTCTGGTCGATGTACATTAAAGCGCTGAGATTCCGAGTTAAATTCGTTGTTGATAAATAAAAAGGTCTTCGAAGCATTATTTTGTTTGGGATATTATTGGGATATTGTCGTGAAAATTACTAGGTATTGCGAGTAGTGAGGATTTGGTTCTATACAACTAGAAACAAAAAATAATTTCTTCTCATTTCTGTTTTTTAAATTTCCGTTTCTCTACATGCCTCTATTTGTGGAATGCAAGAATAATTATGAATATGAACGAAAATCAGGTATATCACCAAGAAATAACAAACGAAGAAGAGCGGAATGATTTATCCTTCCTAAAGCTTCATGAAAATTCTGAGATGAAATCTTAAATTAGATTTTTTCTCTCATTTTAAACTCTGAATTTTTATTGCCACTGAGGCAAATCTTATGTCCTTCGAAAAATTGTCACTGCAGTGCACGATTGAAATGGACCTGATGATGAAATATCTGAAATTATTTTCCCGAGGTACTCACTACCCATTTCGTGTCCCCTCGGAAGCAGTATTCTCCAAGTCTACGAGCAAGCAATTTAAATGCCAAATTTCCGAGAAGCATCCACGGCGGACTGTCTCATATGAAACCAATGTCCCTCTCAATGTCCAATCTTTGGCCTCGCACCATCACATAATTAAAACTTAAAATCGTACAAGGTGTTATAAAAAATACAGGACTGATTTTAAACCTTGTTTATTTCGACGGATAGAGCTTAATCGAACTTGTAGCCCTCAAAGTACATGCCTTGGCTGTCAACACACCTTTACCAACGTTTCTTCAAGCTCTCGAACCCTGCCTGGTAAGCCACCTTAGGGATTCTCTTCAGATCCGCCGTACAATTAGTTTTAATGTCCGCAATAGAGTCGAATCGGCGCCCTTTCAAGGTTGGTTTTAACTTTGGAAACAAAATAAAGTCTGATGGAGTCACGTCTGGAGAGTATCTGGGTGGCTGCGGAATCACGGAAGTTCCGGTTCTGGCGAAAAACTCATGTTCATCAGTCACCCAGCACCCCATTCCCAACCCTTTTTAAATTTTACTTAAAATATTAAAGGTTAGACTTCAATTTTACAAGTATTCTACCTTTAAGTAACGTAGCTCACTTTTGCTTCGAGCTGCATTGAAGTTAGAAATATCCAGGAGAATGAATTTCTTTAAATAAGTCCGTATAAATTTTCATTATGTGAATGACTGTTAAATTTTTATTGTTTCTACACTAATGTGTATGTGAATAAAATGAGGAATGAATGTCTAAGAAATTGGGCGATCACAGTTAGCGTTTAACATGATTAGCGTCTTAACATGAGTACAAAAACTGCAAATGAAAATGGAGTGATACTATCAATAATGAGCAGACATGCCAACTTTCAAAAATGAAAAATCGGGAGGACATGCCAACTTTCAAAAATGAAAAATCGGGAGGACATGCCAACTTTCAAAAATGAAAAATCGGGAGATTTTTAGAAGTGTATCACGAAGTAATCACTTTTAATTACCACAATATTTGCATGGCACCTTAATCCCTTTATGACACTTTGCCAATTTTTAATGAATGTCACACTTTATTAACATGTTAAGCTAAGTACACAATTTGAACAGTTCATCAAGAACGTAAGAAGGAAAAATCGGGAGTCTCCCGCTTAAATCGGGAGAGTTGGCATGTCTGAATGAGATCTGTTAAACCCGATTTTATGCAGTGAGAGTTCTTCCTAAGATTCGAAGTAGCCTATGAACCCTCTTCAATCTAATTCCAGCTGGCAAAACCTAACGATGCGCCGGTTTGTGCAGGAAATTTAGTTCTTGGAACTTGTTACAGACTAGACTGATCATCTACAGTTATTGTTTCCTCTAACTTAAAATGGACCAGGTTTTGAGCTACAAATCACCTCTACGCCATCGTAAGTATTTAAATCAAGCCATTATTGTTTTTAAATACGTCCTAATAAATTCTTAACGCATCAAAGGAGAGAGAGTGCAAGAGAGATATTACGCTATACTCGTACATGTACTATACGCTCATGAATTGGATATTATAAGGAACCTATGCGGCGTGTCAAAAACACCAACTGAATGTAATTAAAGATTGCAGTTGTGCTCCGAATTATTGATATATATTCCGTATGACGATCCTACGTTGTTCAAGTGTTAACTTTATTGAATCGTGTTGATTATCGAGCCATCGATGAGTATCATTGTTGGAGAAGTGGAAAATATGAACTCATATGGTCGTTGTACACCTATGGCTTCTTTTATCTTGAAGTACAGTTTAGTAGTAGGTGAAAGAAATACTGACGAACATGCATGAAACATGAGTCTTACACACATATTCAATATATGTAAAAAGCAATCACGTACATTCAAGTGTATTATTTTTTGATTAATTTTCGTAGACTATATTAGGTGACCTGAAAAGTTTGCCATAATTGTCATTTTACAAATACAACGAGTCCGAAGGTATTGAGTCCTGATTCCGAATAGGAGTCGATCTTGTAGAGGTATTTGATTGATAAAAAACTAAGGAAAGACGGCTGCGTTTAGAGTCGCCGTGCAGTGACCTGAGACGGTCGCCGTTCGCGTGACAGCGGGAAGGAGGGTTTTGTTGGTGGTGGTTGTAAACGAAAGGGGTCCCATTATAGAATCATGTGAACTCACTTGTGGCTACTAAGTAGAGGAGGCCAGAAATATTCCTGTAGCTCTCTGATAATGGATGCAGAGATAGCGAGTGGCACATGAACACGCTGGCGACTACCGCTGGAAAAATCGCGTGAGAATTTCATCGAACAATAAATCTTTCGTTTGAATTGTCGTGTAATTTTTAAAGGGAATCTGCATCTCGATTCCCTTATTTCAGGATCCATTAAAACGATCCCTATGTACTTGGGCGAGCAAAAACTTTAAGTTAGTTACCCTCCTTCAAGGCATGTGTAGGTACTGACGTTTTGGTATTCCACATTTGTGAAGTTATCCGCATGGAATGTAAGAATGATTTCAAAACGTCTACAATGAATACTTCTGTGCGAATTGAAGCTGTTGTGTAAACCGGCGCTGAAATAGATGCTTTTTATATTTTATTAGACTGTCTGTACACATCTCGCTATTATTAATAGAGCTGATGAAATTTTTCCTAAGTATATTTCGGAGAGTAACAAGCTTTCAATTGGATTCATAAACATTTATTTACGCATTACAATTATATTAACATCCGAAAGGGAATGTGATGTCATAATCTTGATTCAGTGTAGAGGAGAAGTGATATCTCACTCGACAGGATACAAATTCCCTGTGAAAGGTGTAAATTAAGCTATCTGTGCGCATAAAACTGCCAAGCGAAAAAAAACGCTCGATCGTGCTTCTGTTTTTAGGCGTTTCCCAAACGCATATGTATCATGCTCATTCATATCTCACGGGACCGCTAATTGAGACATATAATGCTCAATGCACAAAAACAAGAAGGAATTTCGCATAAAAATGGGGCTACAAACGTGAAGTAAAAATGTAATCCTCAACATCCCTTCGGCTCCCCCGTCCCTCTTAGAAGTCTAATTTACTAGACACAGACGCTCCGATTCCTGCTTGCGGAAGCGTTTCCAACACCCTCGAGGTGACACTTAATCCGCCTGTTATCTGTCCATCGGGTCTCCGCGCGCCTTGGGAGCGAAGGCACAAAAAAATAGCAAAATGAATGTTTTCTTTCTGGTGCGGAGAAGAGAGCGGGAGAGAGGAAGACCACAAAATAGAAAGGAAAGGAAAGAGACCTGACATTGCGCAAGCATTGAAACTATTGGATTGTGAAACGAGAGAGAAGGAACAGAAGGATTTTTTTACGGGATGGGCTCAGGATAATCGGGAGGTAAGGAGGGCCTTCAACGGGAGGATGAGTTGAAGGAGCGGGAAGGGTGTACCGAAAACTGGCGGATGTAAGATTAAGGGGATAAGTAATAGCGCAAAAGTGTGGGAAAGAATGAAAGAGGGGTTTTTCCGCAGAAGGCATGGAGGGAAAGGAGTGGAAGGGTCCTTTCTCTCCCACCCGGTCAGGCCGAGGGTCGTACTGGGACAAGGGTAGTTTCGTGAAATCTCCACCCCGCGCCGCCACCGAAAAGCATACTCCCTCTCTCTGCCCCTCTCTCTTCTCTGCTACCCCTACTTTCCACCCCTAGCCCTCCGTGTTCTCTTCTAGTCCTCCCCGCCCACTACCCCCGCCCCACCCCCCCCATCACGACCCTCTCTCACTCGGGGTAAAACCTTCTACCTTCTCCACCTCCCCCGCCTTTCCTCCCGATACCAACCCTCACCCCTCCGAAGGGGCTCTCCCTCTCTCCGTATAAAGCTCTCCCGCTCGAGGCTCGGGCACAGAGGAGTCCTTTTCGTCAACCCCCGTTCATTTGCAGAATATTTCTGACTCACCGTCTCACACTTTCGTCCTCTCTCTCTCACTCTCTTTACTCTCTCCTTTTCGCCCTCCCGCCTTTTTCCTCTCCTCCTCCCTTCCGAGAAAAAAGGGGCGGCACCTCTCTCCTCCCCCTTTCCGTCTTCCTCACTCTCACCCTCCCCTCTTCGCTCAAGCTCCCTAGCTACGAGTAACGCTTCCCTCACTCGTCCCTTTGACTCCCTGGCGCGCGCTCCAAACTATCCCTCACTCTCTCTCTCTCTCTCCCGCTCTATCACACACACCCTCTCGCTCGCTATCCCGATCTCAAACCTCGCTTTCTCTCTGTCTCTCCCGCTCACTCACTCAGCCTCTCCTCTCACCGCCACCTTATCTGGCCACTCGACAGTCAGGCGCAAGGGGGAGAGGTGGGAAGGAAGAGAAGAGGACATCTCCATCCCCGAATCCTTTTTTTTTCTCGCACGCGAGGGAGGAAGAGGGGGCAAAAAAAAAGGTGTTGCTGCAGCAGCAATAGAGCGGAGGCCGAGACAGGAGGAGAGTGTGTTGGTCCTTAGAAAAATTCGCTGCTCGCCCGAGCCATCCACCCAGACGTCCCCTCCTCGATTTTTTGAACGTCCTGTGGGTGTAGCCGCTTGGTAGTGCCAAGGGTACCGGTCGAAGAGGGAAGGTCAGCCTTTCTCTCTCTCTCTCTCTGTGCAGAGCCTATTAGGTAAGTAATGAGAGATTTTTAAAATTTTATCTCTTAAACTTTTGTGAGCGTGCGTAATTTTTATGTGGCATTCGAGTTATTTGATTAAATTTTACAGATTTCATCTTATTTTCACGAGTACCATTTTCTTATTAAGTGCTTACGTGAGCTAATTTCTTTGCGCGTAATGTTTGCTCGTCTAATTATGAGTATTGAGTGTTATTGGTTTCGATAGATAATTTCGTGAGGAAATAGCATATTTCGAAGGAGAGGTAGCTTAATCTAAGTAGATCGGCAGAAGGACGTTTGTTCTTTTTGATACGAAAAATTTGATGAAACTATTTTATTTTCTCTTGAATGATTAAGATGATATTTTTATGATGTCATAAAATTTAAAATGTAAATAAAAAAATGGAAATAATTCCTAGTTAGAAGCTAATTTTATCAGATTTTTTTTGTACCTCAGCCCTCACTGTAAAATCACCAGTTTCCGAAAAGTTCATCGGCGTTAAAAATATGTAGTGCAAATTATTCCAATTTTAGGATCCACGCTCTTTCTAGTCTTTTATTAATGTATGTGCATGTCATATGTTTTGTCTTGTTGATGATAAAATTTACGGTCCCTTAAATATTGATAGTAAATTTTCTTATAATGTTTTTTACCGAAGTGATAGTTTATGTGTACTATCTTGCCAGCATGAAACTTTTTTTTGGGGATGATTGAAGTCAATCGAAAACAGCGGCGGTTAAAATTTGACGTAAGTATTGGCCAAATTATTAGAAAATATAGAAAAATTTATTGTCAAAGAGGCTATATTCATTATGCACGTCAGCCTATACGAATTCAAGTATTTCTCAATGGATTATTTTTAAAAATGTTGGATTTTCAAAGGCGAACAAATGCCTCCCATTTGGAATCCGTACCAATGACTTATTGAATGATTTTTCCATATGTATTAAAGCGATAAAAAAGAATTCTCGAATTCTGTATGTTTTTGCTCATTTTATTCTATCGGTGATTTGACAAATACGGAAATATTTCAAGGAGAAGGAAGATTCACAATATTTAATATAGGCATCTTTTGCTTAATTACACGAGTTAAATGAAGAGCATTTTATACGTTAGGCCTTATCGTATTATTTATTCTGTTTGCAGGTGATATGGTATTTACATATATATTGTGCATGCTCTTACTTAAGTAACATATATTGTGAAATTATAATAGAAATACAATGTTGGAAATACCCCGTGTCAATTTACGTCGCGCTGTATCATACGGAGATTCATTAAGTGGCACCTCAACGTTCTTTTCCGAGGCGGCATTTTGATCTGCGACCGGTTTTTTCTGTCGAATGGTTCTCATAATACCAACCAGGTCGTCCATAGGTACTTGCGAATTCATTTTCGGGCAATTAGCTAAAAGCAAAAAAGCTAAATCTAAAAGCTAAGTCTAAAAGCTAAAATCGTCATCATGTGTTGCTTCGAACTCCTAAAAATTCGGTGTTAGATTGAAAAGCGTGTGCAAACTTACATTTGAAGGTTGTATTTTGAAACGATGGCAATTGTTTTAGCTGAAACTCTTTGACTACCACATGCTTTAGAAAGTAGAAGTACAGATTAACATAATATTGCAAACCGATTCAGCATTTACGTGTGCGGATGAAGAAGTCAGGAGCTCGCATAGAATCACAAGACGAAGAAACAGTCAATTCAATGAATGCAAAATTTTGAAGGGAAATATTTTGGCGAAACCAGGTATCTACAAAGCAATAAGCGTTTATTTTCCCTTTCCTCCAGTAAAAATTCTATTCTTGTCTTCACTAAAATGTTCTTCGAGACAAAAATACCTACTTTCTCTGAATTAATCCGCTAAGTGGGAACCTCGAGATGAAGAAGTATGAAGAAGACGACATTAATGTAAAAAATTACAGGAAACTCTACAGAATAGGTCTTTCCCTAGAAATTTAACTAGCCTGCACGTATAGTATTTCTGAACGTTTTTTAATAGTACCCTGTCTCGTTTTCAAATTATGTCTTCTCTCAAATTTGTTCTGTTACGAGAATAAAATATTTTCTGAAACATATATCTATAACTAATTGATTTATTAAAATAATATTGGTTGTACGTGCAAATTTTGGTCGTAATCGATAATATGGTGCAGTTTTTATTTTCATCAACCATGAGGAGAATGTATAATGAGAGAAAAAGTAAATTTTAGTAAAGATACCCTCGCTTAAAGATTGATTTTGATTTGCGACGACTATTTGTAGAAAATAATTTCATCCAAAATTTATGTTTTAATAAATAATCAACCTGCATCTCTTTAATATTTTAAATAGCGTATACGACGATGGTAAAATGAATTTATAATTGTTATTCTTCATTATTTTTTCATGTGTAATGTGCGGAAAAGTGCCTCGAGTTTATCTTCTTATTGCTTACGTATATGTCTGCAGGAATTTTCTTTTTTCAACGAAACCAAACCAGACGAACGTATGTCCCACCAAGCGAATTAGTTATTATTTTCAGTCCTACGGCAATTTACTGAAGATGAAAGAATCATCAGAAAAGATACGATTTAAATGTCAAAGGGTAACTATACCATTACTCAAACGTCTATGCGTCCCTCCGGGGCGATTACCTGCAACCCCTCGAAAAGTGCTGGTCGTAGAGGAGACCCCTTCTAAGTATGCGGCACGTTCCCCCACCCTAACGAAACATTACCCCCGAAAGACGGGGAATTGAATATGTTGCGACAAAAGGGAGGGGACGGAGGAGGGGAAGGAAAAAAGGGAAGTGAGAGAAAGAGAGAGAGAGAGAACCAATCTTTTCGTCACCCACTTGAGAACTCGTGACGGGGGAATCCGAAGGCGGGGAGGTGGAAGGAGGAGGGGGAGATGTAATCCGGTGATTGCGTGTGGACGTGATCGTGACGGGGTGGAAAATTTTTCGTTGCTGAAGTCGGGGGATCGGGAACGAGAGAAATCTTTTTTTTCTTTTCGGCCGTGGGAAAAGGGTGGGGGGGTGCTGATGGAGATAGATATAAGCGGAGATAGAGAGAGAGGTGGGAAGGCGTGCCGCAAAGGAGCCTGACCAAGGATATATGGAGAGGGGGTACGGGAGATAGGAGGGGCCGAGGAGGAATCGCTCCCAGTGGCCGTCGAGGAGATCTTCGCCCGCAGTCCCCGCTGTCGCACACCGAGCCTCGAGCTGCTATCAAAGTCCATATCTCATTCTCCACAGCAGGCTGACTCTCCATCTCCGCACTCCATTTTTTACTAGCATCGCCTAGTTTTTTTGTACTTCCGATGCTTTACTACCCGTGAAGAAATATTTCCAATCGTCGCGCTCTTGCTTCTTTTTGCACACACCTCTTAAGTGCACATTCCCTCGATCACATCCTCCTCCTGTCATGCACTTGGATTCCCCTCGACAATACGCTTGCGGAATTAAGGAGTGGGTCTCGATTGAGAAATCATGTTTTACGGGATTTTTTTTTTTAACTTTCAGATTCATCTTCGCATTGAATTTTGATGGGAAGAATAAACGGGCAAGTAAATTCAAAATCAATCCGAATCATTTCGAGAGCATCGTCACGTCGTATTCCTCGTTCATATTTTTATACAACCGTCTGTCGTCATTAAAGAGCACGCCGCAGTCCCCCTGGTTTCAGGACATCACTTTGTAATTGCTCCATCGAAATCTGCTTTCGCGACTAAGGTCGTTAAAAATGTCCCAATTTCCCTAATTGTCTATTTCACTGGATTTTCAGCGAATCGGTGCGTTGCACTTCCCTTTGCATTCGTTAACATCAAGTTCCTAATTAAGCTACCCATCTCCATTCGTTATGTTTTTAATTCTTTCATTTTGTTCGTATGGGAGCCGTATTCCTCTCATCTCTTCGGTCTTTTTTTGTTCTCTCTCTCTCTCTCTATTTCTCACTCACCAAATCCTTCCTCTCCCACACAGTTATCTTCCACTGACTCCCAATCATTCGTGTATTACAATCCTTCCTCGGCATTTAAGAAGCAATCATCTGCAATGAAAATTGTTATGAAATTTACTTTTCCTTTAATTTCGTCTTCTCCGTTCATATATGTCCCCATTTCGGTCATGCAATTTCTCCAGATACCTTCGTCTTCCTCGTTGCTCCCCATTGCAAGCGAGAGGGAGTGAAAGGGAGATAATAGCGCTCTTGGCGTTGAAGGAGGGCGGAGTTGGAAATAACGCCGCGGAGACTGTGCGCCACTCCCCGAAGACGGCACCTAGTAGACGCTCGAAGGGTGGGGGGTGGACGATATTTGTTAGTGGGGAGGAGGGGGAAACGGGGGAAGAGAGAGAGAGAGAGCGGGGACGACGAGGGTGGCAGGCTCGGAGAAGAGTTGCAGGGTAGGGCGCTTCGATCAATCACGCCGCTGCCTCTCCCTCCGTTTAGGTGCCGCCCGGTGCGTACCTACACTTCTGCGTCTCTCCCCGGCGGCCCTCCCCATCTTTTACCTACCTCCTGGCTCCTATTTTCTCTCGTGCTCTCTCTATCGGATCTGATCTCCCTTAGCCACCATCTATTCTCCCCACAACAGTCACCGTCTATACGCGGGGGATGTAAAGGGTTAGATCCCGCCTCCTGCCTTTATAACCATACTGTTACAAAGGCAGGAGACGGGATATCACATTCTGGCGACCACCACCAGTCTGTCTGAATTAAGGGGCTTCCCGAATTGCGCATATTGTTTCTCACCCTTTTCCCATATAAGCTCATTTCAGTATCCATGAGTTCAGGATTTTAGTTTAGCTGGCTTCTAGTTCTTGCCTAGATTAGGATCTCTTGTACATTTCAAAGTTTTTGCCAGTGTAGTTATCAGGATGAACTTTCAGGGTTGTGTTAATTTTCACAAAACTCGTTAACGATTAAGTATTCTCCGTTTCTAAACCGGAATTTTATTGCGAGAAACTTGAGGGCATCAGAGTGATCTTCTTTCTGGCTTTCAGCACCAATCGAGTCATAATTTATGCAATCCTCATTCATCACAATTCAATATTTTCCTTATTTTGTTTGTGAAAGTGCTGGTAGTATTTACTTTTTCTTTTAATAACCACTCTTCAATTTTTCTGGAATGAAAAAATAATGAGTATTGTCGCGTTAATTCTTTCATGTTCTACAAGCATTGACTATTTAATTACATCAGTTATTTACCTTACACTTAATACAATTGAAATGCTATTATGACTACAATGATTATCTGAGAGAACATTTTATTTACATTTATCTATTATAAGTATTTCTAAACACTAAATTTGAAATTCATTAGTATCTAGTCAATCTTTTATGTTAAATATCAATTCCGGATACTCAATTCTTCGGCGCTTCAATGGGCAGGTCGTACCACATACCTCTAGGTGCTTTCCTAAATGTTAATAGTAGGCTAACATTAACTTGGATAAATTCACCATTTTTAAAAGTGTTAGTGCCAATCGTTCATGAAAAATACTAATGCCAGCAGTAAGTTCCGGATAAAACTTAGGTTGTGCTCGGTGGAGCAGACGTAATGGTAAATTAATTTTCGAACTTTCGTGAATGCCCTTTTAGTATTTGCTTTCCGCTTCTCTGCGCTCAGGTGCTCATTTGAAATGCTTTCTTGTGCAATTCGTTTAGAAGTTAATGAAAACAATAACAAGAGGACGTATCAAAATTTGATGGAGGAATCAGTAGGAAAATAATATAAGCTATGATAATTGATGAATAAACCGAATTTTCGTGGCCAGTTAAAATGTATGCGTACAGTTGACTGAAATTGCGATCAGATTATGGTTTTCACACATGATAATGTCGCGAGCACCTTCGAGTTTTGACGTTTTTGATCATAAGGTTTTAAAAACGGGGGTCAATGAACAAAACGTCCATTTTCTTAACAGTCATCATAGATAGGTATACATATATTTTGCTTTATTTTAAACTGTCAGCTAAAGGAATACCAGAGAAATAGGATGGTGAAATGGTAATCGAAAGGTTCGTCTACATTTTGCAGTAAGCTTTTAATCTCTGGGTATTTCGCTCAGGCAGTGCATTTAGCTGATATAAAAAATATATATATTTATATATACATATCTATGATTTTTTCGAAGAAACACGGAAGTGTTAAATAAAAAACTTTGACGGGAACACACAATCAATATGAGAACACATAAAAGGAACACTCGCACGTTATTTCTTGATAATTTCGACGGAATTGAGCTCCGTCTTCCTCAGAAGAATAATTAGGACTGATTAATCCTAACTAATCTTCTGATGAAGACGGAGCTGAATTCCGTCGAAATTATCAAGAATAACGTTTGAGTGTTCCTTACAGTCATATGTGATTCAATTTTTATTAAAACGTTATATGACTCTAATAAAAACACCTCGCTGTGCAAGTAGTCCTTCTTGAATCTTTGACCTTTCAAGACTTACCTCACAACATTGCCGTTACCTCTAAACGGATGCACTGATTTTACGTCCATCAGACAGCTTGGACTCACCATTTGTCCATGTTTTTGTCATATACTACTGCTACCAAATTGGTAGAAATAATTATGATATTGTTTAAAATACCAATGCCTAAGGTTGTGTCTGCTTCCGTGTGCTTGGGTGCGAATTCAAGCAATGTTCATGATGCACGTGTGTCGTAGAATGCATAGAAAGGGTAATCAAAGAAACGATTCCTCCCCCCCCCCCCTCAAAGTTCTATTTAATTTTATCATATGAGTGAATGCAGACCTAGGCTCGCCTTAACAGTCTTTCATTTGCTTTACCATAATAAAATTAGTGTTCATCCATGAGGACATATTTTTATAAACTTTAAATAAAAAATAATCAGTCAAAATATTAATTACCTGATTCAATTAAGGACCATAATCTTCTTTGACAATATCTCTCCGAAATTCTCAAGAGACGGTGAATTGCCTCGGAAAACGTTATGCCGAAGCAACTGTTATGTGCGATTAAATAAATGTTTAATTTTGATTGAAGAAAAACATCTATGGACTTCAAATGAACTATTTTTATATTTAAATCTTGGCCAGAACTACTCACAGTTGAAAATTAAATTTTAGTAAATTTTCGACAGTTTCATTATGTAAATGAACGGATGCATACAAAATTGAAATCGTTATAATGGCGTATTTTGTTTTCTCACTGGAACAGTTTTATTTTAACGATGGGTGTAATTATTATAATTTCGCGTTCCCGTTTTGTGGTAGTATTTTGATTAATATAAAATATTATGTAATAAATTTAGCTGATGAATGGCTTTGAACAGTGATTCAGTGTACAGGATCGTATTGCATTTTATTGGTTCTTCGTTAAAATAAAAATATGAAGAAACATCATGCTTGTAACGAAAACCATCACCAATGATTTTAGGATTTCATTTCATTCTGTGCTGTTTTCTGCAAATTAATCTTGATATCTTGAAACGTTTCACGCAAAATAAATCATTTTGGGTAATATTACGTTGCGGTGAAATAATATTTTTGTTCAGATTTCGGCATCACTTTGCCGCAAATATTTGCTTTTCTTGCGGCCGTGATTTTTTTTTTGGATTTTTCCTAATTTCCTTCGACCTATTTAATTTATTCCCGGCGTGCATATAACAACATCTGTTCGTCCGCTTGAGGAAGCACCGCCGTATTTTTAATTGGAGTTAATTGCTTCATAAAGTAAAAGAGACGAAATCCGAGGCCGATTCGTAGTCCCTTCGAAATGGACGCTCCCACGTGTTGATGACTTCATATTATTTTTTATTCTCATTAACGTTTTTCCGTTTTAGAGGCGTGGGTTACACTCCATACAGACTAATTAATTTTGTTTCTCAGCTCAAATGTAAAACAGTATTCATCAAATTTATTAGGTAGCACTCAGACATCCTTTATCACTGCAGGAAGGTTTTTCTTTCAAAAGAGACCTTGTTTAATATGAAATAAATAATTAATTCCAATGTATCTGCATAAGCAGGAAAGTTAATCAATAAAATCCTGTTCAGCAGTTTACTGTTTTGGTTTAACAAATCACTGATCACCACATAAAAATGTTAAACGAACATTAATTAGGACTTGACGGGTTGTTGAGACTTCAAAATGTTACAATTAATTACCGTTCAAAGCCTATTCCCATATATTTTATTTCGACCTATAAATGGGGTTTTATTTTCCAGAACAAGGTTTAATTGTGAGGTGTTATCTTTGGTTTGGCTCACTCTATATTTAAGACCTTAACGATGTAAGTGAATAAAAGTCTTTAGCCTCGGAAACTTTTTTTTTAAGTCCGATGATACTTCTTGGTGTGAAATTGATTGCTTTTACATTTGATGGGAAGTTGTAGACGAGCTAGCAATTTTATCATCAAAATATTTGGTCAATTTTTAAGACAATGTCTCATTTCCTGTTTCAAATGTGATGCTGATATATATACTGTGGAGTGTAGTTATGTACGGCGCGGTAACGTTGTCATTGAAGCAGGAGGATAGACGTAGATTGGAGGCTTTTGAAGTGTGGGTGTGGAGAAGTATGTGCATAGATGGTGAAATAGACATAAAGGAAAACAAACGAGGAATTGCTACGTAATGTGTGGAAGGAAACGGAATTGTTAGGATAAATCATGAGGAGACATGGATGAAATTGGATGAAAATCATACTGATCGGTAATAGAATGCGGATGCGCTGCCGACTTTGAAAACATCGCAGATATCAGTGTCAATGAGGATTCCTTAATAGCGTAATCGGTAGCGCATCCGCCCGGTAAGTGGAAGGTCCGGTTTTAAGTCCCAGTTAAGGAAATATTTTTACATTTGTGATCTGCTCAAATCCGCCTTCCCCACCTGTCCTGTGTTCATCTTTTATGTGTTTTTCTATCCCCTTTCCTTATATCAATTTCTATGTGTGAATATATATATATATATATATATTGTTCAGGCTTGAAAAATATAGTTATAGGTCAGACCTGAAGAAGGCCTCGGAGTAGGCCGAAAGCTCAAATAATCTATATGTGAATGTTCTTTTACATGTTATCTGTTTTATTCTGTGTTCTATTTTGCCGTCCAAAAGTTATATTGCTCTCTTAAGTACTTCCGCATCATCGATATATATATATATATATATATATATATAGTCACTTTCTTGGAAAAGCCACGAACGTGCACAATAAAATTCACTAAATAGTCATAGCAAACACAGAAACTAAAACATAAAAGAGGGACTCACTAGTTCTCGAATTATCGGTGGTGCAACCACCTTTCTCAAGAGGAATTAGGAACAGAACTTTTTAGAACAGTTCTGTTCCTAATTCCTCTTGAGAAAGGTGGTTGCACCACCGAAAATTCAAGAACTAGTGATTCCCTCTTTTATGTTTTAGTTTCTGTGTTTGCTATGACTATTTAGTGAATTATATATATATATATATATATATATATATATATATATATATTTATCTACCCCCTGGACTACCCCGTCGATAAAGTAATATACACTGTTTAATATAACTTTTCAGAAGTCCATAAAATGATATTCATAATCAACCATGATAAGATATCTGTCTGACTAGGGGATGTGGGGCGGTCTATTCAGTGACGCAAACATTCTAGCCATTTCGCAAACTGACAGGATATTTCCATGCTGTTTTCTCAAGTACCCCTTCAAGTGTTGCCGAGAAATTTCCACCGGCACCAGTATGTGATATTCCCCATGTCGCCCTCACATTTCGCAAGGTCTTACATTTTATCCAAACGACGTCAGCCACCCGCGTCACCGCGTGTGCTTCCTATTATGTCCTTGTTATGCATTTCAACCGCACCGCGCGCGGATGCCACGACGTAGAGGGAGGTAATTAGCAAGGAAGGGGAGTAAATATGCTCCAAGGTATTTTGCAAGGACAAGAGACTTCTCAGAAGAGCAGAAATCGATTAAAAGCTCTACGTCTCGTCGTTTAAGGAGGCCAAGAGCTAGCCAGAGAATCGACTTAGGGTGCAAGTGCAACTATGCGTGATGCAATATAATTTGATGGCAAAATTAATGGTGTATTTCTGTTTAAGAGACCAGCTGTGACATTCTTTTTCCATGGACTATCAGGTGGGTGAAATTAATCGATGGCTGAAGGAAGTGTCCCAGGGGAAACCTGCATCTCAGTAGTCTCGCCTCGACCCTCGTTTGAATGACGTTCATTATCTCGAAGTCATTAATTAGCCCGAGTTCCTAAACCTTGCTGGTTTCTCTCTGGCCTAGAAGGCCTTTCTCCTTCCTCTTACCTTGTGCTAATCTAAGAAAATGGTCCAGAGTTTTAGTTAGCCTGATATTTAGGATGTATAGCAATGGGCTATATTTTTCATAGTTCCTAAATATTTATGTTTTTCATAAATAAAAAGCTTCGGACGTACTTGGATAGCACATGGAGATTTAGCTTTTGTATCAATGCCGATGTTTGTTGGGGATACTCGGAAGTTTCACGGAAATATAGAAGGCCAACTGATCTTGACTTTTATTTGAAATATTGTAATTTGTATTCCTCTGTAGATCTATAGTATAATTCCATCCGATTCAGTATCAGGCAATATTTCTTGGCTCTCTTAAACAATTGGATTTTATAATAATTATATTTTCGGCTATATTCTGATTATATATGTAATTATGCATGAAACTCATATATAAACCGGTGCACCTGCGATAAGGAAATCCTTATTGGAATTGAGAAAATTAGTTGTTGCGAATGATACCACTTTTTTCTGACAGGATGCTTTTATTTGTGGCATGTAAATTTTAAGTATAGTTCTCTAAAATACTAACCCATCTTGAAAGGCTGAAGCCTTCGTTTAGGACAAAGGTGACTTTATAGGGGTGAATAACCGTTTGATTACAATTCTTCAAGAATACTCAATATATACTGTCTCCTAAGTCTTAATATCTTATGTTTTCCATTTTCGGTGATTCACTTATAATATAATTGCAATGAAAACGTAGTTTTCCATCGGATGTACGCACATTTGGAGTGATTTCATGGAAATCATTGCTCAAAATCCATCTTCACCCTGACATCAGGGGAGAATCTGGTTCAGAGCGGAAGTTAGAGGCTTTAGACGCGGGCATCAGGAAAAATCCGTCTCTACAGATACGAACTAAGCAAAAGCCTATTCCGGAAAGGTTCCTTACGACGAATTTACGCTGGAAGGGCGAGGCGATAAGCCGTTGGGAAGGAGAAAAGACGGGACGGCCGAAGAGGAACCGGGTGGCGAGGAGAGGGTGGTTTGGGTAGGCGCACGGACACCTCTTCGTGAAAGACTTCGCCCATGGACGCGGGTACTCTTGTATTGCCAGAGGATTGGTCTGGCTCTTGCGAAGGCTTGCCAAAAGGGACCGTGAAACCGAAGAGGGATGGAGAAAAGTTGAGTGGCGTCCTGGAAGTTGGGAGGAGCGCAGGAGTGGGGATTGATCCTCTAAGGAGTATGGGGTAGAGTCTAGATGCGCCTCTGGGATCCCAAACCAAATCGAATAGGAATTTTCCCTATTCCCATTCAGTGGGAGATGGAGAGAAGGAACGGTGGATCTGGGGAATCAGAACACTAGGATGGAATTCGGGTGAGGAGAGATGAAGGAGATGTGAGAGACCCATAGCATACGGAGAGAGGGAAATATGGACCACAAGAATAAATAGGACAAGCAAAGAGCGATACCCTAGAGAAGGCTTATAGGTTATTTCTTGACATTGATAAGTGGGTTTTAGTTTTTGTTGCCTGTGTGTAATTTCTTCAATTATTCCTTTGCATAACATTTCGATTGACTAACTAAGAGCAGCCAGCTTCTAGTCTCAAGTATGGTATATCGCAGGAATTAAATACTGAAATGATTTATTTACAAACAAAATATGTATTTATTTTCATTCAATTATTTTATTCTCATAATTAGCTGCTACTAGTTTCGTTTTCAACTTAAAATTAGACTTCTTCGATCAACTTGTACTCGCACTTCGGCGTATGTTACGTATAATAAATTCAACCAAAAGTTAAAAGATACGAATTTCGAAAATACAGGCGCATGCAGTTGGCTATACAAATTATTCAATCAAAGGATAGCCTTTTATCAAAGAATAAATCCAATAGATTTAAAAAAAATAAAATATCTAAGTGGAATCATCGGTGGAACAACCAATTTCTTAGGAGTTACCCCAGTAACAAGCCGAAGGTTTTATTAATAATTGAGGATAGAGCTCAGCTAGAACTAAGCTCAAGGACATCTGAAATTCACGCATTATGGCAGAAAAGCAGCTCCTTTCCCCTTACCGCCCGTACTATGCCACAAAGCACTGGTCCTTCTAAAGTCACACAGCATGGGTGAAGCTGAAGGTTCTTGGAGGTGTCACCAGTAATGGAAAAAAATGGAGTCCTCCGTTGTGTAGCCCAGCGTTCTAGCCAACAGACTACCACGCCTTTATAATAAGAGTTTAAGGTTGAAAAATCGTTTCTAAACAATTTCAAACCTCAATTGCTGAATTGATGTATGCCAACTTGGTATAATCAAAATGGAAATTTGATCGGGAAAAATACACGTTGGGAATTCTGAAGCGTAGCCACTACTGATATGAGGGATATCGCGAAGGGAGGAAATACGATGCATTAGAGGTGCTAACAAATTTTTTCTCTATCGTTTCCACAAGGGTCTCCTTGGTGAACATTTTTATTTTATGCTCTTCTTGTGCTAAAACTTATTCATTTATGAAAAATGGATTACCAAAGCGCTTTAAAGAAAGCGTAATAACCCCATCAGGTTAGTACCTACTAGTTAAAAAAAATTGGTGAAAAATACATTTTATTAAAATTTGGCATTAAACTAAATGGAATAAGAATTTTTTATATGAGACTTTAAGCATTTAAACATTTTTTTTAACAAATCGTAGCCTTTGAAAGGCATAACTGAATTGTTTAGGTAGCTCGCATTGAAAGATACTTATTCGCGTGCTCATGAGCGCACTATATGTACAGCCAGGCCATTGGGACTAATGCCAAGATACCTTCTGTCCGTTCTGCTAAATTCGCACTTCGAAGTTTCCGGGGCGTTTATTAGCAGGGAACCTCTTGGGAAAGCTCATTTACGACTTTTGCTCACATGAAAGTGTCAACCAGTTCTGCCATATGTGGTTAATAGCATCGTGCGTAGACATTTGTTTCCTGCATTTTCTTAACTTAAACTTTAAATAGATACTGATGCTTTGACAATTCAGATTTCGAAAGCGACACAAGCGTTTTCCTACGTGATTTCAAGAAGAACATGCGTCATAAGATCCACAATCGGTATCAGCTAAATGAAATTGTTGGTCCTCTTATATCATAATATTACTCAAAACACCTTTAGAAGAGTGTTAATTATTTAATCAATATGTTTGATATTTTTAGAGATTTGGTATCGGGATTTTCAATAGGATTGAGTAAAAATACAAAGAGCGTTAAAATTTTTTAACTATTTTCCTGTAAATTTTACCTTTAACATTGGTGTAATTATTTCGATGAAATGAGGAGAGTTTACAGTTTATTAGTTGTGATAGAGCGTTTTAGCTAGGTCTCAAATTTGGGATATGTGACTATAAGGGAGTATTAGAATTCTCTCAAAGATTTGCTGTATTATTTTTGTTAACAAAATAAACACAATGATGCTATTAATGAATTACTGGTAACTGATAGTATACTTTCATTATTAGGTTTAGAAAAGAGTGCCAATTTGGTCAAAGGTTCACACTTTAAGAAAACAAAATGAAGCCCTTGAATGTCAATTTCAAACATGTCTTTGAGTTGTATGATCAATCTACATACCTTGGGCTTTGAAAAAACCTTTGTAAATTACATAAAACTATCAAATTTCTTATTGACAGTGATTTTAAATCTCAGTTGCTCTTTAATGAGCAAAACCTGCCCTGTCGCACTCTGTGAGCTAGTAAAAAAAGGTAAGAAAGAAATTTTATCAATGCCAGGGGTTTGCGTTTCTCTCGTTAATTTATATACAGGAATTCATCATCAAACGAGTATTTTGATTGACATGGCCATTGTATTTCACTGTTTTAGTGGGCTATATTAAATTTCAGATCCAACAGTGGAATGAATTTGAAATTAAAATGGCAATATTAGAGTGTTAACATCCGCAGGTTTTTGCGAAGGCACATAAATAGAATTGATTTCTAGCGTTTATCATTGTCAATAGATTCTTACTTTTTGGGCACACCTTTTTTTAAAATTGAACTATGTGAACTAAAAATAGTGACTATCTATTTAAGGAAAACGAAGGTATTAAGATTGGAAAAAAGAGAACCGTATGTGCTTAACGGATGATATCTTGTTATTACTTAAAATTAAAGTCATAAAACTGACCTACATTCATCCTCAACCCACTAGTATTGCAGTCTTTTATCATTTCATTTTGATACATATCTTTGGTCTAGGTCTGATATTCTAAATGTATTATATTCTAATCTTAATTGAGGAAGAAATTGTATTAATTATTCCTACATATTTAATAAGTTAGCGGGTCGCAGTGGTCTAGTGGGTAGAGCGTTGGACTACTGACCGGAGGGTTCCGGATTCGATTCCCGGGCAAGGCACTTTGGGCACCTGCAGCTCCACCCAAGCAAGATTTTTCGGGTACCAGGTCTTCCTGGGGAACCATAACCGGCACAAGGAAAGGAACTGGCCCCCCTACCCTGATGTGTGAATATTCACACGCCGTCGGGCTTGGTACATGGGTGAGCTCTACCATCACCTACTAAACCGATCTTCGGGTTGATTACTGTGTTTATGGTTTTTTATTTAATAAGTTATAATCTATTTATTTTAATTCTCTGTATTTCAAGTGAAGTCTCTTTCGTTTCCTATCACCTTTATGAAAGAAAAACGGGGTTCAAAATCAAATTTATTCAGCGCATGGGTGGAATATAAAATATGAGATAAATTATTCCCGGAGGTGCATGGAAATACATTTGGGGAAATCCACGTGCACTATCATGATTTCGGCATCGCCATTCAGATGTACCTTTGGGCAGAGCGCCAAAACTCAAAAGAATTTCATATCGTGTCTGACGTGAAAAAAATGTTTGCTCACATATCAAGTAGTGGCTGCATTAGGCATTCAAAAGTCCATTTTCGTCATCGTTAATCGTATATTCGCTATTGACATCTGTTGATTCTTTAATTTTATTTGCAGAAATAAATTTGCCATTCCACTACGAGGTTTGAAATAATATTAAAATTTTGCCTCAGAAAAATTCCTTAAATTTTTAAAGAATATGGATTTTTTGATTGAGTCATATTTATTGAAACAGCATGTGATTTACCTAACAATTGAAAAATGCATAATGAATTGTGAAAGTTCCGAGGTAAATGTCTACTATTTCGTGCATAAAGTTATGATAGACATTCTCTATTTTTTATAGGTTTTAAATTGGGGTCGCATATTAATTATGAATAAATTCTGAAGCTTTTAATGTGATCATAGCCTTGTGGGTTTCTTGATGATGTTTGCCAATACGATTGTCGTTGAAATATCCCTGAGATTTTCATCAAATCACGACTTGTTTTTCCCAAACTGTTACAACGGAACTTCAAAGGCATTATGGAGTAGATTCTAAATTTGATGAGTTGATTTTTCTGTAAATTTAGAAATTATAGTTTTCAAATGTTCAGTTTTGGGAACGTTTCGGTTGAACGAGCACATTATTTAAATCAATTGTGATCAAACCCAAAAAAAGGTATTGATAACAATTATTTGAGCCGACAGGAGAAAACAGGATGAAAGCATTTTCTTATTGGAACACAATTCAATTCATATAGTACATCTAAAGAATGCAGGAAAAATGGTAAGTTAAAGACATATTCGTAGAAAATCTCAGGCGTTAGGCATTATGTAGTTATAGACTACTTGAATTTCGCACCTTTTCGAAACCACGTTTTTGAATGCATGTATGTGAATACGAGTTTCTAGTTTCACGGATTCTGAAGTGCAACATTAAATAGCAAATACCAGTATCCATTTTTCACATGCGTGGCACACTGCTCGCCAACGCTAAAATGTGAGATACATGTGGTTCCACACCAGGCATGCACCCACCACATCGCATGTTACAGAAAGGTTAGGATATAGAGAAGTTATGTACTCCAAAGATGAAAGCAAGTGGTAATACAAACGACTTTGCGTGCACCGTGGTACTCAAGTTTCACCTAAGTCCCTAAAGAAAACCAGCTAGCGGTGAGAACAAACATAATAATATGAGAGTAAGTGGACAGAGAATGGTTGCTACGTGAATCAGGAGAGAGAAGAGCGTAAGAATGTGGAGGGTGCAGTGAGATGGAAGGACGTGAAGGGCAGGTTACACGGCTCGGGGGATTGGAGGGTGCGGGAGAGAGTTTAGCAAGGAAGGAATAATTTACTCAACGAACCGGAATGGTATCAGTTCGTTGGAAAGAAAGGGAGCCGGATGAATATCGCGTGGCGGTGTGAGGCGCGAGCGGGAAGGAGAGGAGGGAGTGAGACGGGAAGGATGTGATGAAGGAGAGCACCCCGTTGGGAGAATGTCCACCTTGTAGGCAGGGCCACCTGCAGCGGTGACGCGCGGGGCAAGGGCAGCGGCGGGGGTGTGGGCGCGGAGGCGGCGAGGTGCGCCGGGAAGGCGAGGGAGGCGAAGCGGAGGAATCTCTTCCCCGGGCGGGTCCACTTTCGTCGTTACCCGTGTAGGAAGGGACCGGAAAGCAGGTGAAGGTGCTCCGGAGCTGCACACGCCCACCTCGCTCACACACACACATTCACATTTCACGTCTGCCGTCCGTATCCTTTTGCGTTGGGTACACACCCTTCGCCATCTCAGAAGAGCAATCCCATTGCAGCCATTGTCTCGTGTGTGTGTGTGCCCAAAAGTATTGAGGTAATCGATTTATTTCGCGAGCGGCCTCGGAGCGAGGGAGGGGCCGGAGGGTGTAATGGAAGTGTGCTGGCCTGAGTGGAGAGGAGGGTGGAAATGCGGAGACAGAGACGAAGTTTTTTAGGTTCTGGGGGTGCCGGGAGGGAGGATGAGTGTTGGTGGAGGGGGGTCGGTAGGCGTCGATGGGGGTGCACTGGTGGGCGAAAGAAGTGTATCCGTACAGTATTCTTAATGGACCCATTATACCCTCCGGGGAATGAGCGCCGATCCATGCATGCCTGCTCTCTCTCTCTCTCCCCCTCCCTGTAAAAGGTCGGGAATGGTTGTGCATTTTTTTCGAGCCCAGGAAAAAAGAAGTACGTGTTTGGGGAAGAATGTGGATCTTTGCCGGCGCCCTCCAGGTCATTCCTTTTTTAAATAGTGCCATCTTTTAAGCTCGAGCAAACAGAAATGGGAAATTTGGGCCTGAATGCATTAAATGAAAAATGTGTACCTTTTGAAGAAACTTCATGCAGCGCATTGCGTTAACCCGTCTTACGGGAAAGCAAAAACGTTAATCCTGTCATTATCCGAGTGTATTCAGCGTTAATCTATTTCTCCATAGAGGAGATATACATGCATATCATATTAATCCCCCGAATTTTCCTGAAATTTATTGATTTCTTAGTTATGATATCGAGTTTATCTTAGTAAGTCTCCCTCACGATAAAATACCACTTTCAGAAAATTGCCCCATGAGGTTGAGAATAAATGAACGAGAAAGATGAATAGGCATTTTCATATAATGGGCGTTTTGAAAATAACACAGAGTAAGGGTCAATGTAAAGTTTGTGGTGTCTTTATCTTGTATTGATTTCATGTATCTTCAATCTCGCGCTATATTATATAAATTCATATTCCTCTTTGGTAATCTTATATTTCTGTTCACATACATTTACCTAGAGTATAAAGTAAGATTATTCTAATAATTTATTAGTCGCCATCCATTCCAAATTAATGAATGGATTATAAATACAAATACTTTATTGTAATGATTTTTAATTTTTTTTTCGAAATGCCATTACTTATGCTATTTAATCGCCGTAGATTTTTAAAAGTTTAATGCAAGAAAACATTTATAGAGATTGCATTTAATATCGATATGAAGCATGATCGCAAAAATATCATATCTAATTTTACGTCAATAATTCATTGAAGTTGATGAATTAGAGTTTACTATTTTATCAATGTAAATCTTTATTTACTATCGAGCAACGAAAATACATCCCTGTCGAAAACCGATATTGTTCTTTGAAAGGAAAATACCGCTTCCGCAGCTCTAAGTAATTATTGTGTTGTGTAGTGTACGTAGCCTTAGAAGCGAACAGCTGATAATAATTTAGACATTTAATTCCCAGTCGTACGATAAGTCGCGATCTCAACGGTCCCCATTTAGGTCGAAAACCTATAATTAGAATAATATGGTATCTATCCGATCCATTTATTATCATTTTAATGGGTACGTAATAAAATACACTGCCTTCAAACAACGATAAAGGTGCATTTATCATGGCGTCAAGATGTCTTTTTCTTTGTGTCTCACCAGTCAGCTTTATCAAGCAAGATTATGATAAAATGATAGTAATTCATGGTATACATGTATAACATATCACTTGGTAGCTGCTCAAACTTACGTTTCTTATGAATAATTGAGGCTCTCACGCAACTATTATAGAGGACTCGATGCATTTAACAGGAACATGCATACAAAAATGCCTATTTCTTCATATATTGCATGATTATTGTGCGTAGTTAACTAATAATGCCTAATATGACATCGTTCCAATAGTTCAGAAAGAAAATATCAGTTCCACGTCTTCAGGCCCTGGAACATTCTACAATAATTGGTAACTACGTATTTTTACGTTGCGTCTGTAACCATTCAACATGGCAATATAATGAAAAATTATAACATATTTAAAGTACTTAACGAAAAACGATAGGGATTTTATATGTTTCAGTAGTTGTAATCCCACAGTCTATCGTCTTCTCTATGTTCTGATTTTTAAGTACACTCACACTCTGATCCTTCATTGTACGTGTATAATTTTACAAAACCAAAATTGTCTCATTTTACACTCATAAGTAAAATAGTGAGTACGATTATGATTCACAATTACGTTTTTTCCTCTATTTTATGAATGATATAAAAATAAACACATTGTGTTAGGTTCAACTTTTTGGAAGTTGTTAACATCCATAACATAGGAACGAACAACGTATTCGTGCACAGCAGTTTTATTGATTCAAAGCGCTTCACCGTAATACGTACCTGATGATGCCTTTACACGGTAAAATGTGATATGCTAATAAAAAGTCTGTGGAAAAGTACGCTGTTACTGCATATAGAGTATTTTTAATAATATGACATTTCTTGGGAGCAATTTAAATTATTGCAATTGCATCGTGAACGTGTAATTAATGAGGGAAAAGGATGCAAACTTCATAGTGCACCTGCTTTGAATTTTCCAAGGTTTACGTAAATTTGTACACTGTAGTTATACTTACGGCCTGGATAGGTTCCTAAAATCCTCATAAGAGAAAAAAATCACGTTAAATTGGCTATTTTTTGTCTGTTTTTGTTTTGGAGTGCCTATAATCCTCAATCCCTTTGTTTCAAAATTAGTTTAAACGATAACAGTCTTTCAATTCACAAGATTATGCGCTTGGATGAATATTTTGTCATTTTTATGTCAAAGTATGTTAATGTTTTTATATTCAAGGAACTTTACTAAGTAGCGCTCAGTTTCCAGGATTAGGCGGGGAGAAATCTGCTTAAAGATATACGTTAAGTCGGAATGCATCACTCTGAGGGCTTACAAAAAAGATCCTTTGTTATCTGACGATAAAACACAGTGTGTCTTCCTAATCCCATGGTAGAATATCGTGAAAACAAAACCGAGTAAAGCGTCATTGTCTATCTGAGTTATGCTAGAGCGTTCCTTTTTGACTCTTAATCCCAATTTGACTGTGGTATAGACTTGAGCTGCTCCGGCAAACCATCGAAGCGAACGAGGGACAATGTCTGAATAACAGGAAGCGTACGAAACTTGAATAGAAGTAGGTGGTGGTTCAATTCAGAGATGAGAGAGGAGACGTCCATAAAAACTTTTGAAGTTGATAACATCACGAGAGAGGGTGTGACTAATGAGATCTGGAATTAGGAGAGGGACAGCCAGAGAGGGATTAAGATGCCGATCGTGAGAAAAAGTATATTATGTAAGGAGCACCATGTGAAATTAAGGAAGTTTTATTTTTTAGTTATTAATAATTTTGTTTGATGCTTTGTGAAGCCTGAAGTTGATTATTCTCTCGAATGAATCAATTACTCCGGGACGTGATCGTGGAATAAAGACTATAATTATTATTATTTATCTTATTTACAAAAATACGAGTATTCTATATGAAATACATACTATACATGATTTCCTTAATCACCCGCCATGTAGGGGGGGATAGGTACTAAACTACTAGCGACGTTCTATTGAAATAGCGCTAGCTCACATTAGATTTACTCAATGTGAGAACTCGCCTTGAAAGTGGCTGCTCTTATTACGAGGGTCATCCGGAAAGTATTACCCGTTCGTGAAATAAAGACACAAAAGTAAATATTAACAAACATAAAAAATTTTATTTGAACGAGGATACTTTAAACTACTTCTCAACATAATCTCCAAGCAAATTAAGGCATTTGTCATAACGTGTGACAAGTTTCTGTATTCCTGCTGCATAGTCCTTCGCCGCCAGCTCATTGAGATACAGGGTCACTCCTTCTTTAAGTTCTTCATCGCTGTCAAATCTTTTTCCTGCCAAAAAGTCTTTAAGCTTTGTAAAGAGATGAAAATCTGAAAATGCTCACAGATGTCATCAATTGTGACGCGCCGATCATTCCTCACGAATTCGTCAACTGAGCTCACCAGTTGGTCTGTAATGACAGACGGTCTCCCCGAACGCTCATCGTCGTGTGTGTTCCCCCTCCCCATGTTGAAGTTGCGACACCACCGCCGAACAGACGACTCGTCCATTACATTGTCTCCATACACCTCCTTTAATTGGCGATGAATATCACATGGGCGAACGTTTCTTGCATTGAGGAATTTAATCACTGCCCTCACTTCACAACTGGCGGCGTTCTCAATTTTTTTAAACATTGTAAACAATCACAGAAACAACACAGGCAATGCTAGCGTCACGCAACTTGGCTCAGAGAAGGCAGACAAGCCACTGAAGCTATCTGACCTCGTCCAGCGGCTACTCGCGTCGTCAGCACTTCATGCGGCACGAACGGGTACTACTTTCCGGATGACCCTCGTACCTTTCTTACCCTCCATGTGCATTCGCAATAGCCTACGTATTAACATTCTTCTAATCTAGGTGTTACGAATAAAACATAAAGTATTAACCTGAATACATTTGGAAATAACGAAATTGCTTTATCGGAAGGTTGAATCATATTTTACTTTTGTTTTTACTCTAAATAATTGTAAATCTCCTAGAAATATAAAATGAATAGAACGGGGAAAATGATTGGCAGAAGAGTTTTGAATGTTTTTTTACACCGCGGAGAAAACATTATTATATGTGACGCAGGTAAAAAAAAAATGCTTGAAGACAATTCGTATTTGTGTTATTTTTTAATGATTATTTGATATGAATGTTCTCAAGAGAGGAAAAATATACTTTATATATTTATATCTGAAGAGCAATATTTGCGTTTTATTTAAACAGGTGTTCAGACTTGTATAATTATGTTTTATTCCATTTCCATTATTACGTGAAAATTGCGAACAGTGTTAACATATATAGATATGACGGTAAACACGTATTAAGTGAGGGATTTTATGTTTATTTTGGTGTTTTGGTTTATATTGTGCTCATTTCATTTATCTCTCCTCTTGGTTAATATTTCATGAACTCTGTTAATTACCGATGGTGAACAAATTTTTTTGCGCTGCTATTGCTATTTGTTCCTTCACAGCCATGTGTCTCTCTTTGCTGACAGGTCTTGAATTTTTTCTTGTATAGTTAACCTATTAAATCAAATCGTTTCTCCAAGTTCTACGCCCAAATTTTCAATACATCATATTGAAGTGGACAGTTAATTCCATACATCATTTTTCTCTTCTCTCTCTTTCTGTCATTCTTCACAATCTATCAATTTATATTCAAATCATGGTTGCTTGTTCTTAACTAAAGTGTATATTTTAAGTGATGTAGGTTTCAATTTTATTTAACAACTAGTTTTCGATAATTTAAAAACTGTAGATTTTGTATTGTCATTGTCTTGATGAAATCCATAGTTTGATATCAAATTTTCACCGACGCCAAATATAGTTTTTGCATTCAATTGGTTGTACGTATATATGGTTCAGGTACAAGGTCATCGTGTGAATTAAATACGGTGACTGACATGGATAATGTTTGACTAAATTTTAAAAATTATTTTTCTAGAGACACTTAAAAGGGAGTATATAATGAAAATAAGGCAACCTATATGTTATGTATGCTGTTTAACGTAAGAATTTGGTTAAAATGGTGAATTAGATAGCTGGTTTTTTTTTATCATGCACCACTTAAAAGTTCTAGCTTATGACTCTTTTTTTCGTCTTTTTAAGAGAGCTTTCGTACAAATTTCACTATTTTATCCGGGCAATTGAGAAGATATAATTATCGACCGTCATTGCAACTACCGACCTAGTTAGAGGTTACAGTTCTCAGCTATACCAAATGCGTTATTATATCCAAGTAAATTTCATCACGGAATTACTTCAATTGACTTACGAAGCACGATTTTGATATTTCGTGATAGGGACTGTGACGCTATTCACAGAACAATACACAATTTAACTATTTGTCCTTAGAATATTAACGCTGTGGATGTAACAAAATGATTTTCCCCTCCGGAGAAGCATCTTAATTATGAATCTATTTTCATAAGATTTTTTTTAATTAAATAAAAGTTCGTAAACCTGTTCCTTTTGTAAAGCGAAAGAAAATTATATTGCATTATCAATTAATCTCCACTCCGTACCAAATTTCAATGCGGTCTAAAAGAAAAACCACCAGAATCTTTAAATATTTCCAACCATCGTCCCACACTTTCACCGTATTCCTCATTTCCGAGAAGTGAAACTTTTCGGCGCCCCATTTCCCTCAAAAGAGCAAAATTATACCTAATTTTGCATTATTAATTTTTCCTCTCCCGCATTATATTTTGTTCCTTCATCCACGAAAATTTTTTTTCGTTTTCTTTTACTCATAGTGAGGCAGCTCACAGTTGACGTAACTTTTTATCGGGGGTGGCGTTTTAATTTTGCAGCCCAAGTATTTCTTCCTTAGTATCCCATCATCACAGGGGCGAGGACTTTTTTACAAAGGATCAAAGTCGAATGCCGTGACTCTCGGCGTGATGGGATGGGAGAGAATTTATGTTATCGATTCGATATCGAAGTGGTGGCTAAGGGGTGGATAAAAAGGGGGGAGGAAGATAAAAGAGGCAAAGGAGTGTTACGTTTCGCAGCGAGGGATGAAAGGTGTGGACGTGGCGTTGGAGGGAGCGAGGGATTCTGGGGCGAGGGGTCCGCGAGTCGGGCAAAACCCGTTGTGCGGTAAATTTGTGAGAGCAAACCGTGGGGTGATTTAAGACCGCTCGGCGTTTTGGGAATACGGAAATGTAAGAGTTTTCCCGGGAGATTATTCGTAGCTGGCTGGATTTATGCTCTCCGCGGTGACGTAGGAGTAACCGCTCCACGGAGCCTAATACGATTGAAATTTCCGGGAGTGCATACATTTTTTGACTCCTCCCTAGCAGTGGCTACTTCATATCTCCGGTGAAATTTCGATAGTCCTTCTATGGTGATTGTGATGCAGTTGTAAAATTCTATTCCTCGCCCGGAGATCTTTTTTTGGGATCTCGTATTCGGGAGTCTTTTCGCGTGTTAGGGATACGAATATATTTTTCATTCAAACTCTCTGTATCTATTTGGCATGTAACAACTAGTTGGAAATCACATCCCTTTGAAAACATATGCTTTTAGCCAATAATTTTCATCTTTATTTTTTTGCGGTCTTTGTGCTAGATTCATTCATTTAGTGTTACTATCATGTGGACTAAGTTATTTTTAGGAGTTCTACAAAATGTTTATATCAAGGTCAATGAAAAGTGGTACATGAACTCAGTCAGATTCGATGAAGAATGCTCTGCAGTAATGAGCGTGAAATTTTGGTATCCATTTAAAGTGCCGTGGTACAACAGTTTTCTATACATCGATATAAAATTTAGTGCAATAATTAGAACAAACATAGCAATGCATTCTTCAAATCTATTCTAAGGGCCTAGATGAAAATCAATTATGACATTTGAAGTAACTCACAGTTTATTCGAATAATCCTCAAAATATGAGGGTGATACTATCGGTAAGCAAACAAATAAAATCATTGTTTAAAACTATGTTATGATATGTGTCTCTGATGTGGGCGACATTGGATATAAATTGGCTACTAAAAATAGCTACTTTTGATATAGGTGAAAAAGATTCAAGACATGCTTAAGGAACCTAAATATGTAAAACAATATTTATTTACTGAATAAAAACGAATAAGTAACGCTGTATTCATAGCAATGACTTATGCAATCTGGTCGAATGCAGCTGTTCATTCGCCATAAATATCTCCAAATAAGCTTTCAATATAATCGACCATGCCTATAGCGACACTATTATTCTGACAATATCGTTTGGAAGGTGAAATGGACCGAAAGGAATCCAAACGAGGAAGTACTAGAGATGGTGGGTGAGGAGAGGGGTTTGTTGAGAGAAATCGTATGGAGACAGGAAAAATGGATGAAAGGCGTATTGAGCGGTAGTGGAATGTTGAAGAGGGTAATAGAGGGGAGAATGTTGGGCAAGCAAGGTAAGGGCAGGAACAGGATAGGGATGTTGGATGGGATGAAGGGAGGAAAGAAGTACACCGAGATGAAGAGGGACCTGATATAAATTAGTTTGATAGGTGGGGAGTCACAAAATGTTTATTTGATAGTTGTGTCCATCCAAAAACCTACCTTAAACGGTAGATTACCTAATAATAATCGTTGGGATTAAAACTATGCATCTGACTTGTCCTGAATAGTAATGGCTATTGTCTTGAAATTCTCATTATTTAGCGACAAAATGAATTAATGTGAATATTGGAAACGTTCGAGCAGCTTCACAATTGGTATCACATTTAACAGTCTTTGAGAAAATGTCTAACAAATTGGTGTTGTTAATAACGGGAAGGAGAGGATTGATGTGTTTATTTGAAGGGGAGCATCCGGGTAATGATCCTAAATAATGTTCTTGTAGTCTGGGCATACAACCGCGAAAAGAAAGACTATCGGAAAATCTTTAGGCAGCCCTAAAATCTTCACGCCTTGCCTCCGTCAGTCCCTGAACACGTCTCCCTTCCCTCCAGGTGACTTTCAACGGAACTCCTCCCGTGGAGTGGCAAGGTCTTCGAGAAACTGGCGTCTCTTCCTCTTTCTTCTCTTCGTGTACTATCACGCCCGTCTATCCACCGTCGTCATAATCCATTCAACACATTTCAGTGTTCAATACTCGCCTTACCTCCACTCCCTTCCCGTTGTCTTTCAGTATTATGCCAGTGAGGAAGGCACGGTTCGAAAGCATACCCTCCGTCCTCGCATCCCGCATCCTATTCCATTCCCTCCATTCACTCCTCGCACACCTCCTGGCACATCTGCGGGGATGCGCTCCCCTTAATGAGGCAGGCAGAGGCCTCGGAAGAAGCATCCCCAATCCCCTCCATCCCTATCTCCGCGCTCCTAAACGGAATATCAAAACCGAACACTTACACTGCCGTTCTACTCGCTCCTTTCCATACCGCTGCCCCCGAATCCACCACCCTCACACGCGGCATCCCACCCTCCCTTCGCTGCCGAAACCTCGCTGCTCCCTGGACCGAGAAATCCTTCTCCCTTCTTTAAGTCCTCTCTACCTCCCTCCGCCGGTCCATTCATTCATCCCCTCGGATCCCGCCCCGCCCGGGCCTTAACTCCCCGCCGTCCCCGCATCCGCCTTCCGCTGCCTTCGAGGAGTCGTGCCGTGCCCTTCCTTCCTTCCTGCTTCCCTCGTCCCTCTCTCTCCCCCGGCATCACTTCCGTTCCACTCGCCCCGTTTCCTAACCCATCCTCTCTCCCACGCCTTCTTCCCTAGCCCCGCTCTTTTGCATGTACTTTCGCTTCCTTTCCCTCCGTTAGTTTATCTCTCTCTCTTCCTCTTCTTCCTTTTGCCTTCCTCCTTCCGAGTGGAAGCCCCTGACCTCGTTCCCCCTTCACTCTTTCGTTCTCTTCCTATCTCATGCTCCCACTACCCTTACCCTCATTCGCTTTTCTCACTCTCTCTCCTTCCCGCCCTCCACATCTCTTTTCATTTTGCCCCATGATCATAATTTAAACCGCGTTCACTCACGTAATCTCCGCAGTTTGCGCCAACTCATTACGATAGGGATATTTGAGCGGTGGCCGTTACGCGACTTGGTGGTATTTGCCTCGGTCTGGCCGAAAAATGTTCGGCTCTTCTCTTGGGAAAACTTACATTGGCTCGATTCTCCCATTGGCCCGGTTTTTTCGGTTTGCAAATTTGCTCCGTCTCTGAGGAACTCCCTCCCCCACGCACCGTTGTTTTTCTCTCTCTTCCTCATTCTCCGTACGGAGTTTTCTGAATCCAAAAATTCGCTTCAGCAGTATCTCGATGTTATGGTTTAATCGTTTCTCTTCCATTATCCTCCCTCTTGGTCTTCTTTCGACCTCCCTACCTCTCTCTCCTAAGCAACGAATCTCTTCCCATCATAATTTCCATGTATTATCTTTCCTTCCAATTATTTAAACTACCCTTCTCGTATTTCACTTTTTGTGGGCAATTTGGCTAATATGGTAGTTTCAGATACCTGCTTTAATGAAAAGGATCCAATAATGAGCCTTCAATCATCCATGACTCTTTTAAATTATAAAAGGTGATATCATGTTTGGTGAAATGGAAGCCCCAAATGTTTTCTTTTGCGCGATCATATTAGCTTTAGGGGGAGTGTGTCATTTTACCCCGGAATAGCACTTGGGATTGAATTTTGATTCTCGTTTATAATTTTTTGAAATGTCATACCCCTCTAATAGGCATCGGTAGGCTTTGCTTGTTACTTGGTTGAAATATGCCTCACGTATCTGTTCCGCAGTGCAATTAGTCAACTTGTAAGTCATTTAAAAAACAACCGCAAATCCAAAATAAACTCTTTAAATATAAAGAAATAAAGATTCACAAGTGATGTACAGTTTATTTCCCATATAGTGTTTTCAGTAAGAGCAAATTAGGAGGGCTTCCATAATGACATGTAGCTTTGAGAAATCGGTACCAGGTTAAAAAAAATTCGAATAATTTTTGCATTATCGATTGAGTTTATAAAAATGTATCGCGCACTGATACTTTTGTTTTGGTACAAACTATCATTTTTACAGCAAATAAAAGAAAATTCAAAGATAGCAATCTTCCATGTGGGCTGTTGGAACCGATATCAATTTATTTCGTTATTTATCGTTGAAGTCCAAATCAGACCATTCAGAGTGGGAGGTCATTTTCATTTTCCTAGTCATATATAATAGAGACAAATTTTATTTTTTTACAAAATTTGTCCAATGGGAATGGATCTTAATGGGTGTAGATTATATTCGTTTGATTTTTCTCATAAGGTACGATGGGAGTTCTTAATTAACGATAGTTTTTCCTCGGGTAAATTCTTCAACTCATTTATTAGATATTTGTAAATGTGTTCCAACTTTTAAGTGATATTTTCATATTATTTGCCGGTTCCGGTGGCAGTGGGGTAACGTTATCGTCTACCAACCCAAAGGCCATGTGTTCGATTCCCTCCTGGGTGGGTTTATTTTCATCTAGGGCTTGGGTGTTTGTAATTGTGTCCATTGCAATCATTGCTAATAACCCGATGTCAAGGCTAAAAATATGCTGTTTTCGGAATAATGCCAAATAAATAAGTATTGGTAGAATCAGTCATATTATTCTCGAGTATTTGAAAGTTTGATATCTGAAGCTGAGCGATTAGCTGGGAATCCGATTACAAGACTGCTAGTATGTCAGCAGTTCGTCTTTTCTTATAAAGCTTTCGGCATCGCTGGCCTTTATTGAAATTAACCTTTGATCATAAGAAAAAATATATTATGAAAGCGGTCCTTCCAAAAGCCTCGGAGACATAAAATTCTACCAAATTTAGAAGAAATCTACAGATTAGAATTTTTGTATGCTTATCAGTAGTGCGGAAAAAAATGTTCCAAATTTTTTGTTGCACCCCGTGCTTACTACTGAAAAGAATTTGGCATATTTTGGAATGTACTGTTTACTAGAATGATCATACCTTCGGGCAATTAAATGTTATCTGTTGCTCACGCGTTACCTTTTATGATCAGTAACCTGTGCGATTCCCCACTAAGTACGTTCTCTAAACCATTAATCTTCTAGCATCAAAGTATTTATTGTAATTGACTCCTACGGTTATAGTTTCATAATGAATAGGGAATAGTGTACAACTTTAACAGTCATCATCTCGGAACATTATCAACTCTGATCATAATTTTTAATTACCCAATATTCATCCTCATTCCTCAATATTCTCTGCAATTTATTGAGTTAATACCACCCGACCCCGTTTCATATGATTACTAAGGATTACTGCTTAGTTATGTCCAACTATGATTATCCATTTATTACGGTTTTCATTAAGTTTGCTATATTACAGGAGGCGTCCAAATATTTCCCGACCCCCTTTAATCAATAGTGGCCACATTAGCTCCGAGGTCCACCTTTCATTCGAAAAACATCGTTGTTTGGTGAAGTTTTCTCGGGTCTTCAACCGGGTCAGGGGTTCCATCGTTGTTAGTTCCAAGTCTATTTGAATTTACTGGTGAATTGTGCACTGTTACATTTCTCATTGTCTTCATTCCTCATATTTCGGCTTCAATAGTTACTTCTTCCTGCAGCAGTATAGTGAATGCATATTATGTGTAGAACAATCCATCAAGGTCGGTTTGGTAAATGGTGTGAAATTCACACATCAAGGTAGGGGGGGCAGTCCCTTTCCCTGTGCCGATTGTTGGTTTCCCAGGAAGATCTGGTATACGAAAAATCACATATATTGCGTGGAGTGGAAGGTGCCCGGACAGACTTGCCCAAAATCGAACCCGGGCCCTCCGGTCAGTAGTCCAACGCTCTACCCCAGGACGACCGCGACCCACACACACACATACACATTCAAATATGAAATCCCGCCATACGGCGAATAAATATTCATTCACACATGGAAATAGATATAAGGAAAGGGGATAGGAAAACACATGAAAGACGAACACAGGACATGTGGGAAAGACTAGTTTGAGCAAATCACAGATGTAAATATATTTCCTTAACCGGGATTTGAACACCGTAACTTCCACTTGCCGGGCGGATGCGCTACCAATTACGCGTGTATATATTACGTATGTATACGTGTGTGTGTAAAAAAAATAGAAAAAAATGTATATATATATACACACACACAATATACGCAGTACATTTACAAGTTGATTATTTTTCTCCATATGCCCTTTCAACACTATCTTTATCTCCATTCTCCATTTCCCTTCTGGATCCCTTTTACCCTTCGAAAGATCGTTCACAATTCTCTTCCATGGTTTCCCACCAGCAAAAACCCCAACCCCACCCTCTATCTATTCCAACCCTACATCTCCCTCCCTCTTCCCTCCCTTAATTCCCTTCCCCTTTATTCGATTCCCTGCTCCAGAACGTGCATAGCCCTACATCTCCCCCTCCAATTTTATCCCTAGCTGGCATCTTTTGCCTTCTCCCTTGCCCTAATACTACTTCTCGCTTACCTTAACCCTCCACCCTCGCGCGCACACATGCGGACACGCGCTAACAAACACACACTCATACACGCACACACCCAAAATCCCCAAAAAGTTTCCAACATGACCCCTTCTCGCGCTCAGCTGAAAAGGCTTCCGTTATATTATACGGAAACGAGCCTGAATTGCTAATAAAGCGAGGGCCGTTGGAACTCTCTCCCCCCCCCCCCACCCGACCCCTTTTTCCTCGCTAATAGGATGCGGGCCTTTCGTCCCCGGTCTCGTCCCTTGATAATAAGGGAAATTTGCTATATTCCCCCCTTTCCTCTATCTTGCTATGGTTTGATTTCTGAATGCTTGTCCAGATTCGTTTGCAGGAATTTGGGTTGTCAGGTGTTCCGAAGCCTGTCAACTCGTGTGCTCGTTTTGAATTAATGCGTTCAGATCGTACGCGTGTAAGTGAATTTATGCATGGGTATAACTTTGAGGGAAATATTAATGCTGAGGCTACTGTAGGAGTACTTGTCGAATAGTAAATCTGGAGAGGTGATCTAATAGACTAATTGTTTTGAAATGTCAAAGGCGTATCATGCATGCCTCGTATGAAATTCATGGCAATTGATATTTGCATGCAGAAGAGTGCTTAACGATAAGACATCTGTAAATTCCTATACGTTTTGTAAATTATTATAACTTAAGCTAAATAATCTTAGCGTTCTCTTCATGGCTCGTTATTCAGATGAATAGGCCGTCGTTCACCCAGTTCCAGCGAGTCTGTCGTAAATAATCTTAATTCATTTCCGGAATTTAAAAAAAATTCCATTTACATAAAGTGTATTTAATGAAATGATTTTTTTGCTGACACTTGCTCGTATTTGAAGATTTTTATTCTTATGGGATTCATGGCATTTTCATTAGGGAGTGCTTAAATAAGCTTAAGAATAAGGCATTCATCATTTCAGAAAGGCAAGAGCAATGGGTAATGTCAAAGTAAGCATACTTTATTGCTGAGAGCACAATTATTCAATTCGTGCAAAATCATCCAAAGGTGAGTTGTAATCTTTATGGGTAATTATTTTTGCAGTAAAATATGATTATCACGGTTGTATATTTCCGTTGTAATAGGACAGAGAAAAGTACGTACATTTTTATAATACGTTACGGAGTAAGAGGTTTCTAAATTAATCAAATCATTTCAAATAAATCAAAAGAACGCAAAACCTTGTGATAGACCACATTAACAGAAACTTAAATATTCCTTGTCGCCCATGAAATATTTAGGATTAAGAGAGCAACAATATTTACAGAACTTCTTCGTGGAAATATTTAAAGTTAAAAAGAGTCTAGAAAAAAATTAATTCACTTGGCAAATAATAATACCATTATTATTTGCCAACTGAATTGAGTTGGCCAAAATAATATCATTATTCTAAAATCTCTGGCTCAGAATGAGTTTCTGTATGGATTATGAATGCTTATTTACATTACTGATGCGCCACTTAATCCTTAAGTTGCATCTAAGTTTAATTAGTTGACTGGTGACTCCTTCATTTTTATCTACGTCTTTTAATTTTCCCATCTTGCATCACTAAAATTCATATTCTACAATCGAATTATTCGTAGTACTCCTCCAAAGTGCTTATATGACTACTTTTCATCTCTTGAATTTAAGAAGGAAACTGCTTTTCGTCTGAGAGCTATTTTTTCCATCTATTTTTATATGGAATTTATTAATGCCTGCAGTAATATGGCAACACCTGTCTCATGGGAGGGCAATGAGAATCCGAGCTCGCTTGAATTTTCTTGGAAAAAACGTGTGGATTGTTCCACAAATACCTTTCTATTCATTAGAGACCGAATTGATGAGAGCTAATGAATCCTTCTCTCACATAGGGGGAGTGTAGAATTTCAAGTCTGGATTTTCGACTAATTGTGCACATCAGCTGCTAAAGAAAGGTCTTTAATCATCCGGGACTAGGATAGGCAGTCCTTATTCAAAATATGCAAACAAACAGAACTGAGCGCAGTAATTGTTGATGAGAAGTGAAGGATGTTTTTTTTTCTTCTAACCATCATGCAAAATGAGTATTTTATCGAAAATGAGACGTCGTATCAGTAATTTTCTGTTGAAATATACATATATATGTATATACAAATATATTACTCTTTAGTCTCTGGTTTTATATTAGTTACATGAGTTAAAATGAAAAGGAGTTCGAGGATTTTTTAAAGTTGCGATAGAATATAATTGGAATCAATTTTTTACTTAATTGGCGTACATGTCCTTATTTTAGCTTAGAGATTGTATTGATATGTCTATTTACCGTTTCATACTTTAAAATTGGTTATTTTTACCTTTAATTAAGGCAGAAGAGTTTCTTCAGCATGACACCAATATAGACCAACAGTATAGTGTCAATATTTTCCGCCGTTCCGTTAGCATTGGTCTTGGTCCTATTAACCTTTGCATTTAGCCCATATGAAACTATGAATCCAATCCAAATCCAATGGCAACTAAATTATATGAACTATGTACCTAAGACCATTATTTGTCTTCTATAAATAGAAAATAATTTATATTTACCCGGAATTCACTTTAATATTTTTCTATTTATATCTTCCATAGACGTTTTCGTAAAATTGTCTGCTGTAATGGCAATTATGCAGCTAATATGACCTTTACGTTCATACCAAATTTCCTGAAAAGAATGTGGAATGAATAGTTTCCTGAGAGTTCTAATAGTTTAAAGTCTAGACATATGGTCATTCACGATGTTCACCAGAGCTATTTGATTTGAAATATGAGTAGGTAAAACACTTAAAAACAAAAATTGAAACATTTCATATTCTGGAAACTAGGAAAAATTGTGCCATTTAATTGCATTGTCTGCCACTGGTTAATAAGTTCACAAAATGCTGCATTAGCACGTGTGATGAGTTCTACGTCTGTCCGCAATTTACTTATATTGATTTTTTATATTTTCTAATAATAACTTAATGATGATATTTTAATAATTTTTTGACAAAAAATTTCTCTCTCCTAATTTAGCTATGCATATAATCACGATTTAAATCGAATCAATGAACATTTAAAATGAATACTCCCTCATCTGCTTGTGGTGCTTTCTTAGACGTTTGTATAGTTAAAATTTCTCATTACAAAAATGTAATGTACATTCCTAAAAGTTTTCAAGTTATGATGGTTAATCTAATTTTTCAGATCATTTACTGTCCCTTGAATTTTAGCATAGTCGCTAAACCCACGCCGCTTAAGGGGTACACCCTTGCAGCTCTGTGAAAGTCGTTTTAGCCTTAAACGAGTTCCAATTATCTTGGCTGTCTGCTCCACAATCCTTCTTGAAATAGAGAAATCTCATGGAAAAAGGTCGCAGGAATTATCAATTTATAGTATTTTTCAGTATAAAATTAAACTCAAAGGATATATGTCATCTCTTATTCATTCTATCTTTATTTTCTTACTGTTTTAATAAATGGATATATTTCATTTAACACTCGTTAGTCGTAAAGCAGGCTATCTTTGATATTCTAAAGGGCCTTGAAGTCCTAAAACGAGCGAGATCAGCAACTTACCGTCCAGAATCATAATTCACTTCATATTATCTTAATCAGAAATATCTTAGGATTTGTAAACATATTTTTCTTTGGGAGAAGTTGGGCGAAATCAGAAGTTAACCATTTATAGCCCTAGCAAATATTTCTCAAATGGAATAATTTTTAGCTTTATAGATAAAGATTTCCATTGCTTTGATAGAAAACATTTTTAAGAAGTTAGTTTGCCATTTTTGTGTTACTATGTGATTAATAATCGTTTAATCTTTGGATTATAGTGTTGACATCATTAATAATATATTTATTTATTCATCCAAAGATCCGTTTATATAATTGTTAGGTGTTAGAACTTGATGTCTTGATCACTGTATTATATAATTTTATTGAATTATATTGAAAGTAATGAGATTTAAACATTTCATACATATTTGGGCAGTAAGTGTTCTTATGTATCATTTTTTGAACCTTCTAATTGAAAAACTGGAAAAATTATAGTCCTCCGCTCTCCTCATTCTGGAAATGCTTATACCGCAACTATAAAGGCATTTATTGAAACAGTCAGGACTCCATTA
This sequence comes from Hetaerina titia, assembly GCA_037158775.1. Taxonomy (NCBI): domain Eukaryota; kingdom Metazoa; phylum Arthropoda; class Insecta; order Odonata; family Calopterygidae; genus Hetaerina; species Hetaerina titia. The sequence continues at coordinate 84,233,511 of CM073769.1, read as the reverse complement.
GCTATTCAGAACTTTCACGCCCTATCTGTTCCAAGTGGAAACATTTCATTTCGCAGAAAATAACAGCAATGGCGAAGAGTATAATCTGTCTTGCGTTTACAGTAACTCCATCAATAATAATCTTCGATAAATAATTTAAAATATAACTCCAAAAAATTCATTCATTCTATGCTGATGGTACTTTTAAAAATTCTAGGAAAACAGTTGATCTTTCTTTTAGAGTATGTATCGTATTACTATTACAATTTAGTTCAGAAGTTAATGAATAAAGTGTGTTCAATGGATGATAGGAAAATCCACTATAACTTTTTCAAAGGTCCTATCAGGAGAGCGGTTATTATTAGTGTCCACGCATGTAACTGGGTTTCGTTTGGTCACCCAAGCACATCGGGGGACATTTCATCCCCATAACAAATTGTTTCCATCTCAGGTCACATCGGTCCTTTTCTTAGTTTCAATTATACCAATAGTTCTTTAACTTTAGTAAATCTTTCTTTCCACTTTTAAGAACTTTCAATGACAAATACCCACTTCGTGGGTATTTTGTCATTGAAAGTTCTTAAAAGTGGAAAGAAAGATTTAATTTTTCCTCCGTAGAGCAATTATTATTCCATCATGGAGTGTGCGTAATGCACTACCTATTAATAATTCCCAAAACCTTCGTAACTTTCTAGAACTCTCATGTGAACATTTCATATTCGAAAAGTGATTTTTCACGCTTGGACTTGGAAGATCCCTCCTTTGTAAAGTGTCACTTAGCGAAGATGCTCCCTCGCTGCACTTATTAAAGGTAATTAACCATAAGACGGGGAGAATTGAGTGGTGCGAAACTTCGCATCAGCGCGCCGCTGTGACGAGGCGAGAATTTCTAGTTGGCAGCTTGACGAAGTTAGTTGGCTCATCAGTGCATCAAAATAATATTCGGAATCCTCAAGTGTATTGTCTGCGTTGTGAGTTTACTTTACGAAGTAGATGCTAAATGGTTTGAGATATCTGTTTCACTACTGATGTTGCTCGAAAGCTCATCTCTGGGCCCTTCAAACTTCGTATGATGTTCTTATCAAGAGCATCTAATCTTATCATTAATTTATTCTTTTCTGATTAATATATATCATTATGATGAAACGATTTATTCTTATTTTCAAAAGACCATGCATTATACAATTGCATAATAGTATCACATGATCTTATTAGCGATTTTCACCAGTATTATTATGGAAGACAGGCTCTATCGCTTTCATCTTTAATATGTGAGAATTGGATATTACATTTTTATGTTTCGAATAATCCTAAAAGTTATTGACGTGATTTGCATACGTTATCATGAGCAATGTGCAAGATATTATTATTATTAACGTTATTTTTCCATGTTATATGATACAATACTTGTTAATGGCTTTTGTAGTAACTTATAAATGCCATTAGTTTGTAAGAAAACCACTCCGATTGATTTTACGGGAAATACAGTGAGTTCAACTCAGCCATTTGATGCTCGCAGTAATAAGCAGTTTTATAGACTCCCATGATATGCGAGGTGAGCTCAAAAAGTAAGGTGATTTTATATTTTTAAGAAAAATATTTATTTATGCGTCAATGTTCAAACTGTCGCCTTCAAAGTAATCTTCCCCATATATAATACACCTGTGCCAACGCTTTTTCCAATCCTTGAAGCAATTCTGATAAGCACTTTTGGTATAGCCTTGAGCTCTTTCAGCGATGCAGTCTTTATCTCCTCAATCATTGCAAATATCCGTCCTTTCGTAGGTCTCCTCAGTTTTGGGGACAGGAAAAAGTCGGAGGATACCAAATCTGGTGAATACGGTTGCTGAGGCATGATTGTGATGTTGTTCTTGGCCAAAAATAGTCTCACAAGCAACGATGAGTGAGCAGGTGCATTATTGTGATGCAAAATCCATGAATTGTTTTTCCATAATTTCGGACGTTTTCCTCTTATTGCTTCTCGCAAACGGCGCATGTCTTTAAGGTAATACTCCTTATTGACATTCCTACCTTCTAGGAAGAACTCCTGACGCACTACGCCACGTTAATGGAAAATAGTGAGCAAAACGTTCACATTTGATCGAACTTGGCGTCCTTTTTTTCGGTCTTTATTCTCCTGAGTTCTTCATTTGGGACCATTGGGGTTTGGTTTTTACGTTATAACCATGTACTCATGATTCGTCACCAGTTATAATCCTTTGGAGCAAATCAGGATTATTATTATTGGCGTCATTCAACAGCTCCTGAGCGATGCTCATGGGACGGTTCTTCTGGTCAAAATTATGCAGTTTCGGAAGAAACTTCGCTGACACACGTCTCATGCCCAAAAAATACTAAACAATTGCATGGCAAGAGCCAACCGATATGCCAACATGCTCAGCTACTTCTCTTATAGTGATTCGACGATTTTTCAGAACACATTTCTTCACTGCTTCAAAGCTCCATCTGCTATTGACATCCAGAGCGAGGTTCGTCATTGGCATCTTCTCGGCCATCTTGGAAGAGCTTGTACCTCTAATAAACATTTTTACTCAGAGCAGACTCATCGTAGGCCACTGTCAACATTTCAAGTGATTTGGAGCACTTAATTTCATTTTTTACAGGCAATTTGATGAAATTCTTTGATCCATTTTTATAGCAGAAAATCGTCGAGTACCCAAAACACCGCTACTATTTGTGATTGCCAATAACAAACTAAATGTGTAAAATTGTTGAAACTGTAAAAAAAAATGCTTGGGACATATTTACTAGCACAAAAAAATTTTTTTTAATCTTCCTCGAATGTATGTTGTCCGCGGAGTTTGAAGTCACCATACTTACTTTTTGAACACACTTCGTATGCCTAGGCTAATTCCTGAGCAAAATGTTACAGTAGAAATTGCACATTGTTATGAAAACGAAGTAAGACTACGTGTCGTCATCGAATTCAGCTTTTTATCAAAAGTGACGGAAGACATTCTAGCAAACTACCTACGCTAGAGGAGAGAAGAATGTCATTGTCATTATTTCCAACTGTAAGTGACTAGATTTTGAATTCTGGGAGAAAAATCTTTCTTTGGAAATAAAGAATGGCCCTTGGTGGCATGATGTCGAGCGAGCTAAGGTCCTAAATCAGCTGGCGTGCAATTAATCAACTCCCTGCCCCTAAACCTTGAGTACATAAATCTGGTTGTGAAGTTTTTATCACATTCCTACAACGAATGTATTGCATTTTAACATATTTTTCCTTAGACTTGAAAACACTTTTCTGCCTCCTCTGCCGTTTTACAAGACCTCAGTTAACTAAGAGTGAAATATTAGGACCGGATGACTGTTGGAACTATCAATTTAGGAATTTGAATGTCGTATGGTGGTGCCACAACTTTCATGATATTTTTATGGATTCTGTGTGTTCGGATTTTTATGGAATTTTATTTTTTACTTTAGCAGATATGATTCTTCTTTTAAGCTGTGCAATCAAGAGTAAACTGTTAGCATAATGAAGCTTATGTTAATATTTCACCCAGTATCACAATTCTGTTAGTTCTTCTTCGGAGGTGTAGTCATATGTTTATTCTCTTAGATACCGGGTAATTTACGCATATTATTTTGGCAAAAGTTGTTTTCTTTGTACTGATTGAAACTTATTCCATGTAATATTGTGTCAAATATTACGCAAGTTCCCATTAATGCCTCTTGTTTTGCATCTGAATTTAGTTTACCGACGTCTTCGCAGCTATTTGAACGAGCCGTTTTGCAGAGATTTCGGCTTGGGATCATATTCCCAAGGAAAAACTAGGTATTATTTTGTAATGAATAATATCGTGTTTGATTCCGAGCGTTTTCTAAGAAAATCCTTTTGACTCTTAAACCAATTACAAAGGTGATAATTTAATTGTTATTATTTACCGATATGCATAGAAATCAGTATTGAATCATTATTTCCAAGTTATAAAAAGCTTCTTGTTAAAGTACTCAACGGGCTTTACATGATTTTACCCGTGACGTGTATAGCGTTTAACTCTTTGGTCATTTATTTTGCTTTCGCATTCCACAAAGAAATAATTAGTCAGACTTTACTACATGATTATACCTGTATGGTTTCTTAGAATTTAAAACCAGGCGAAATACGACTATTTTTCATGGGAAAAATTAGTGCTATGTTTGTTTCTCCATTTTTCCGTGATACTCGAGCTACATATCTTCCTTTATGTGTCATAATTTGTTTTTTTTTTTTAATTTTGACCATTCTCTAATTTGGTGTCCACTGATAATGGCAATATTTGACACATGGCGTCACAAATTAATTTTTGAATCTCATTTCCCATAAACTAAAAAGATGATGATATTCTGTAGTTATTATTTAACTTTTACAAAGGATATTGTAAAGAACGCATGGATATTGGAAATTCTCGTATGACTCGCTATTCACGTTGTGATATTCAAAAAATATGAACTTTAACGCTATAATTTAATTCCTTTTAAGTACTAATAACATTTAGAGCATATTATCAAAGTCGGAAAATCATATAAAAAGTATTTCTCGAGTCATGATGGCACTTAGGTCAATATCAGGTCATAATTTGACCTTCTGGGTCTTTTTTATTCTTCTGAGGAAAGTTATAGTAGTTTTACTTCTCTGCTAAATCAAGCGATTTTACTCCTTTTTATCGAACTTAGCATTGACTTTAAGATACTCGGTTGATTAGGTAGCGGTACAGCCACAGTGCCCCAAAAAATTGAGTTTATGATTCAGAAGCATTATATACAAGAAATTCCGGGTGAATTAAAATTTTGGCCCTGGCGGTTATTTCTGAATATGTTTTGATGAAGGAAATTGACTATTTTTTACCAAAAGACATTTTAACAGCCAGTATAAAAAAGTTATGTTAGGTAAATTTTCACCATGCCCAGCTTTTTATTTTGGCGCTGAGTTTCATTATTACCCAACGTTTCCTCGCTTTATTTGAATTTCCAAACTCGTTTTCCCTTCCATGTTTTTTCTCCAAACATGGATTAATCTGACGGCTAATTCAAAATTAATATTGGAGAATATTTGTATTCGGGTCGACTTTTCGGTTCAGCCCATTCACAAGGTGTTTCATTTGCTTCCATGTGTGAAATGCTCATGAGATACGGAATTATCCGTTACGAGAGTATCTGGGACCATAATGCAAATATTAATCTTTTGAAAGGAAAGAGCCGACTGTTATTGATATTAAGAAAACCAAAAAATATTTTTCTCTTTGATTACTGACCTTTAAAATATCAGCTAATGATTCTAGTGGTTTTAGTAGCTGAAGAACTGAAGTCATATTGTTCATATTCAAAGTTGGGCTATTTGAAAATAACTGCAAAATACGTAAATATGGTAGATAAAGAAAAACCGTACTTAATGTTTTTTGGACAAATCCAAAATACGCGTTGATCAGGAACATCATTACGTTCCGTAATTATAATCAGTAACAACTGTCATCCTTAAGCAGTCTGCCAGATTTTTGCTGATTCCGATACAAATTGACATTTTACCGAAAGATATAATTTAATAAATTTTCAGCGCGACCTTTTTCGCCTGTTTGCTATTCCTGAGTTACAATTATGATATATCTGTACATATCATCTGAAATTATATTTTGTGTATATTTCCCATGTTTTGGGGTTTGTTCATACATTATATGTGAATGGAAATTGCCTTTTCCAGAGTTATCCAAAATAACAGGAAAAACACCGCGACCTACCCTCAAATAGTCTGGGGAATATTGGAAAGCTCAAAAAGCTAGGGATTCTGAAAATTCAGGAAATCTCCAATAGAATAGAATAGACATTAAATAGATGCGAATGAAGGTCTGCAATAAACCAATCCTAGGATTAAAATACTGATGATGATATATTCTATAACAATTTCTTGTATTTATTACATATTATAACGTTAATATGAGTATATAGTTATGGAGACTATCGAATTTATTGATGAATGTTCAGCTCTTAGTCTCACATGTCAATACAGGTTTCATTAATTTTGCAGTGGGCTACTATTGACATAAAGAGAAGTCTGCTCAATTCTAGCCCAAAATAGAGATTCTATCGCAAGGCTCTCATCTACACAAGCCAGGGCGTCTGGCAGCGGCTCTTAGGGCTCCAGTCATCCTTGTATGTCATAGGTATTAGTTCAAGCATGCCTAATAATATTAGCTAATGTACAACAACAATCGAGCATGCAAGCCTATATACATCATGTAAAAATGTGCCAGAATAGTCATTAACATTTTGTCTATGAGTGATTAATTTTGGCGATTGGGATCCATTTTGTTATGATTGAGTATCGTGCATGGGTTCTTGAATCTGTCTGTGACGGTGCCCATCCCTCTTATTTCATCCAGTGATGGTATTAACCAACATAATTTAGTGCTATAATAATTCCCTTTGAGTCGTAAGAAAACTCAAGAGGTGTTCTGTACCTAAGGTCTTAAGGTCCTAATCTAAATACCTAGGGTTTCACTGCTCTCGTCGTGAAACAAGGTGCTGCGAAAGGATATTTTCTCCTACGTTATCGTAGTATATTTTATAAAACCTGACTGATTTCCTCATATTTTGTTATTCATTCTCAAGAAATGTTACAAAGTTATATACTTAAGCTACTTCGTAGTAAATAACGCCGCAGTTGAGAACGTAGAGGGAGTCTGTTGGTGGAAAAGATAAATTCTTCAGTATTAAATACTATAAATAGTAAAATAAATTTTAATGAATGCTGAGTCATTTTATAAGGAAGTTTGAAATCATTATTTTGTGTTGGAGGAGCGTTTTTTTTCCGAAAAGTCAAATTGATTACCTTACGCTTTTTCGTTCGCCAATGGGATTTTTTTTCACTAGGTTACCATGACTGCATCCTCTGTTGCATAGAGGATTCAGAACAGGATTGGGCATTTATATTCTCATTTGTGAGAATATGCCAGAGTTAATCTCTCAGATCAATTCTCTCGAATCCCCTATTAGGTAACGCGAGTCCCTCCCTTGATCAGTGGAAAATGGTTCGGATCTTTGGAAAATTGGCAACATCAGTAGCATGCACGGAAACTTACATCCGTTGACCTAATTTCATTCGTTCCCATCCTGTACCCTAATCTTGTTCCTTTCTCGTCAAGATGGCGACTTGCCTTCACTCGCGGACCCCGAGGGGAAAGCCTCATACCTACGTACGTACGTACCTTGAGCATGCAGGCCGTTTGGGACTTGACGATAGGGAGAGGGATTGGACGGAAAGGAAAAGGTGATTCAATCCGACAGCGAAAAAGTTTTCGGATTGAAAAGGGATGGATTTGAGGGGAATGGAAGGGGGGGTGAGGGTTGGGAGGGTGGATGAAAGGAATATGGAAGAAATAGCGGACGGCGTTCTGCACTGATGTTCGATTAAGCTTGCGAATATTCGTTTTGGGACGGCGGCGGCCGGACTGGAGGAAGTGGAAGTCGGCTTATGCCTTGCAGAGACTGGGGGCAGAAATGGGAATTTCTCGAGTGTCGTCGGTGTGGGGGGGATTTCTGTGAGGAGTGGAACCGAGGACACGGAGGAAGGAAAAACTTTCGGGAGACTGTCCGAGGAATTGAGGGAAGGGGCCATCGTCCCCTACGGTGGGGGAACGGGTGAAGGAATAGGGGGCTCACGAATTGATTGGGTGGCGGGGATGGGAAGGAGGTGGTCCGTTGCCAGGGACTAGGCAGGCGAATGGAGGACATTCAGTGAAACGAATTTCCAGTTATTCATCACACAAAGGAATTCGTCTCTGCTACATGAAAATGCAGTATTAAAAGACCTCGGGCATGCCGAGAAAGTTTTAATTGGGATAGTAAATTGGGTTTACATATTTCGGATAATTGGTGCATTTTTTTGGCAGAACTGAATGCCAGATTTCTCCATAGAACGTGTGCATCTGAAAGGAAAGAAGGCAAGGAATCTATTAGAGACAATTAGGGATGAATGAAGTTGGTCTTTGGAGTGGTTCATTGTTTATGACCATCTTTCCGTATTTTAGTCTTGCATTAAGAACTCCCACAATTGAATAAATTCTTAGATTATTTACCATCGTTTTATTCTGGTACTCTCTGTAGAATAATTTCTCTTTAAAATTCCGTTATTTTTATCGTAACTTATTTGAGGCGTTATTTTTCCACATATTATGTGTGCAAAATGGGCAATGTATCAACTTCGATTTTAATTTTCATCAATTTACCAAAATTCTGAATAGAAAATATTTGAGTTGACCATTTATTAATTATTAACAATTGAGAGTTGACCTAAAGCAATGAGCTATTCAATGAGAGCACGTTAATGCGTTTTACGTCACAAAAACTTAAGATTGGCAGAATTTAAGATGAATTTCTCTTCAATATTTTTTTCAAAAGGGCTTTCTTTATAAAAATAATACAATTTACGATTTCCGTTGATGCTTTTTTAAAAGTATGTATTCTTTGCCACTTTTCATGTAAGAATTCATTCCTAAACGTCAATTGATCTCATGTGAGCATGCGCAGTAGCTTTAGTTTTCATATTCATTCTATCGTATGTATATATATATATGGGTTGTATAAATGAGCATAATATTGCAAGGAGAGGCTTGCAGATTGAAACAACGTAAGAAAATGAGTTTGGAGAGGCAATTATTTAGCCACTTGACGAGTTGAGAAATAGACGCTGGAGAAGTTGACACCGGAGAAATGGGTATTCAACGTGAGATGAGTTCACAAAACTTGCATCGAGAATCCAATCTACGACCGTGAGTAAGGGGAAGAGGATAAGGAGAAACAAAAGGAGTGGAAAAGGGTAAGCGGTCATGCGTAAGGGAGGGAAGGAAAAAAGGATTTCGGGTATTAGGGGACATTGCGGGAGGCGCCTGTGTCAGGGTTTGGGGTTGGGAGAGGTGGATGGTTAATAAAGAGCCTAAAGGATGGGAGGGACGACGATGAGAGGAGGAGGAGGAGGGGAGAACCAGTGGCGGTGGAGAAAAAAGGGTGACCGTGGAGGGGTTTGAAAATGGCGAATGGCGTGGCTAGGTTGTTTTAACAGAGGGATAATGCGGGCGTCATTTGACGTATATGAAACTCTCCCACTAATCCCCTTTCCTACTTTTCTAATCCCACAATACTGCGGCAAAATCCTTTTCCCCTCGAGTCATTTTGGCCCACTCCTCTTCCCACCGCTTTTGAAAAAAAAACCTCGCGTCAAATGCCCCCTCGTCCCGCAGCCACTCGCTTCTCTTCCCCCCCCCTCCCCCCACATCTAGGTGCCCCCAAGGCAAAATATCACTCTGCCATTGCCAACCCTTGTGGATTCAACGTACCCTCCCGACTTATCACCCTAATTCCCCCCCCCCGTCCTCATCCCCCCACACAGAATATTCCTCCCCCCCTAGTTCCCTCCTCTTTCCTCTGCAGTGACCTTCGCGTAATTACTCTCTTCCCTCCACCCCTTCCGTCATCACCTTCCCTTTTTCCAACCCTCTCTCCCACTCACCTTTTACCTCTCACTCGGTGAATATTTTTCCACTCCCCCCCGAGGCGCTCTCTTTCACGTCCCCTCTCCCTTTCCCCGTTGGGGAATGTCGGTGTTTGTGAGGCTAAGTGCCTCGGTCCCTCCACGCACATGCACCCCCTTTCCCCAGAGCACCCACATCCGATGCCGCCCTCGCGTCTCCCTTACACATCCTCCCTCCCTCCCCCGCAGCTCTAGGCATTCCGTCCCATCCGTCCGTCCACCCCACGACCCGGTTTCCATAGCCGCAGGGCCATTCCGCCTTGCCCTCTTCCCCGCCGACTCTCTCTTCCCCGTTACCCTTTTTAGTCTCGTCGCTTCATATCTCGAGCCGTTCCTTTCTATTGAGCCGCCTGCTTCCTCTCCCCCGCCCTCTCTCGTCTCTTTTAACTCTCAACACCCCCTCGGTATCCTCGTCGCCCTTATTTCTCCTCCCGTATACTGCATTTTATGTATTTACGCTAAAATTTTATCTCTTCTCGCCATCCGCGACTTTCGCACGACCCATGTTCTCTCTCTCCTTCTCATCAAGTCTCGACCTCACCCCCCCCTCCCCCACCGACACCCTTCACCGATTGCTTTTTACAACTGCTCTCTTATCTCTTTCTCTCCCTCTTAAATTCAGTGAATTTTTCCGAGCGGCGCACGCGAATTCGTTTCTCTTTGTCGGTGCGTTCGCGCCTTCCACACTCCTCGCTAGCACTTGCTTTCATTTTCATGCTAAGAAGCCCTTTACGTTATCTCTTATTCATTTTCTCTAAAAGTCATAATTATTGTTCCAACGAGTCTCAACAAGTTAAAGGGCTGATAGGAAGGTCAAAGTGCATGTTAGGTCAAGGTATGAATGGGAAACCTTTTATTTCAATGAGCGCTCTTTTTAAAATTCCACCGCTCACATTCATTTTCACTACGGTTGTAGTTTTTTCTACGAGCGCTGGAGATTCGGAATGTTTTGATTATTTATTCGTATAAATATCCTTATATTATTTTTAAATTCTGTTACAACTTTCAATTACTAAATGTATATATTTCTTCCCGTTACGTTGTGCTGCCTTATCATTGCTTTTCTGTTCAATTTTTATCGGTCATTTCCTTGAGATTTTCATCTGGGTAATGAAAATATAAGGAATGTAAAAAACAAATAATATATATATATATATATATATATATATATATATATATATTCTATTTCTCCTTTGGTGGGTGAAACAGCTCCATAACGCCATCTCTCGGGCAATATGTATCGGAGCACTTTGGCGCTTTATAAGATCGCAGATCTCAAGGCAAATCAGGTTTCCCTATTAGCTCAACTGGTAGAGCATCCGCCCGGAAAGTGGAAGGTCCGTGGTTCAAATCCCGGATAGGGAAATATTTTTACTTTCGTGATCTGCTCAAAAACCGCCTTCCCCACATGTCCTGTCTTCGCCTATTATGTGTTTTCCTATCCCCTTTCCTTATACCTATTTCTGTTTGAATGAATATTTGTGCGCCATGTGGCGGGATTTTCAAGTTTGAATATGTGTTTGGCCAATGTGGCTCGTCTCTTCTTCTGGCTATGCGTGCCATGAAACGCACTGTTCCTATCCTTTATAAGATCGTATGAATGCTTTTCTACTATCCTTTCCCCTTCTTGTGTCCCGTCTATTTCTCCTTTGGTGGGTGAAACAGCTCCATAACGCCATCTCTCGGGCAATATGTATCGGAGCACTTTGGCGCTTTATAAGATCGCAGATCTCAAGGCAAATCAGGTTTCCCTGTTAGCTCAACTGGTAGAGCATCCGCCCGGAAAGTGGAAGGTCCGTGGTTCAAATCCCGGATAGGGGAATATTTTTACTTTCGTGATCTGCTCAAAAACCGCCTTCCCCACATGTCCTGTCTTCGCCTATGATGTGTTTTCCTATCCCCTTTCCTTATACCTATTTCTGTTTGAATGAATATTTGTGCGCCATATGGCGGGATTTTCAAGTTTGAATAAAATAAATATATATATATTTTAATTGAATAAAATATATATATATATATATGTGTGTGTGTAATATTTAAAATCTGAATTTGTTCTCAGGTAGGCAAAACGTAACAAACGACGTAATATTTATATATTTCGATTATTTTTATGTAGTAACATTATATATTTGATTAGGAAATAATTAAATAATTTTTTAAAGAGTTTACACCCCGTTGAAAACAATGAAGTTAAAACAAGTTACCATCCATCGTGTTGACCAAAGTGAGATTTTATCATAGCATACAAACTTTGAGAAGTAATTCACTAGAATAGTTTAAAATGATAAGTACACCGATACGAATTATTTGTAATATGCGTCTAGAGTCGTAAAACTGCGGTGAATATATTTAACCATTTGAATAAATATACATTAATTAATTACGTGAAGAAGTGCTCATATTTCTATGGCTCAACTTCTTTTTGCTATAAACTATCATAAAAATACCCTTTGCGGCATTAGTTTATAGAATTTTCTAGTTAAAACAAATTTAAACTTCGGAATTTAATCTTAAATGTAATAATTTTAAATTCGGACTGTAATCGGTAAATACCTCTTTGTTATACTCAGGGTGCAAATCGACTTAATTTGGAGATTTATTTCGAGAAACATTTTTTTAAATGAAGTTATATGCTTATTCATCCTTATTGATATCCTCCGCTAAAACATACGAATTTAAAGAGAATACAAATAGGGAATTTATTTGACACAAAGGAGAGCTTAAATGAGTGGTATTCATAGTTTTATGGCTTAAAACTTATTCCATTATGTCTGAATATCATTTCTTCTTCGCGTGGTTATAACGTAACTATTTATTGGTGGAAGTTATACTCCCAAACAAAATAAGTAACCGGGTGCTATTTGTGAACATTGCCCATGCACAATTTACATTTAATGTATGACATTTTTTCAATAAATTATACGAATAACAAATTTCGATTCAGCATGGATGGTACTGCACAGTGCAGTATCTATAAACCCTTAATATAAATTGGGATTTTTATTTAAATAGTTTTATCGAGAGATAATTTGATAATTTAAAATCATCAACTCAGTGCTCTTTGAAGTTGACTAAATTGTGCTGATTGTGTATGCCAATGTCTCGAATTTCTTTTACCTCCATCAAATTACTTGACATGTCCTAGAGCACACAAAGAATATTTTAATTAATCCATTAGTTCATTTTGTTTAACATGGTTTTGGCACAGTGTGAGAAGTTGTTCTTTTTATATTATTCGATCTTGTAATTTGACCTACACCCGAATTCGAATCTAAATGAAAATTCTTTTACCAACTAAATGACTAGAAATGATAGGCATTGGGCTAAATCCTGAATAAGTACTTGCCGTATAATATTCCAAAATTTCCAAAAGTTATAGTGATACTATGTTGAACAATTTTATTTTTCTACACTTGGTTTCGTTACCTTAAGTATTTTCTCCTGTTCCAGATTAAACAATCATTTTATGCTGACTTTGATATTCTTTAAATGGAATTATGATACTCTCTGCTGTTAAAAAAATTATCTTTTCTAAATGGACCTTTATTTCACTGAGTTGTTGATTATCCTTGATGTTGTTGATCCATGATATCTATGCCCGTATCATCTGATTATTGCGGTCCAACCATAAACTTATTAATCAGTTAATTACTCCATACTAACTAAGTTAACATATGAATTTATTAATCAATTGAATCTTTTGTTCTCCGATAATGATTTAATTGACGTGCTGCCGCCGAACTCGCCTATTATTAAGGTTTTAAATATAGCTAATTTGTTTTATTTTTTTATTTTTGAATGACAAATAGATTAATACTATGTCAGTAATCAGCATAAACAGTCTAAGAAAGAATTTTCATCACGTATAAAGGATAGTTGTTTTGGCATTAGATAAACACAGAGTATATGTTTACCTGTATGAAATTGGCAAACACACTGAGGAGTACGCAAATACCTAGAGCATTGAGATAAACGTTTTCCCCAAAGTTTCCATTAGAGAAATTGGTAAAAATTTTAAATATTTTGGGTATTGATTTCAAGAATAAGCATAACTCAATTGAAATTTTTATCCAACGGCGGCCTTTACTATAATGGTTTGACCTAAACTCGCGTGTAGTTTCCTTTAGTCACCGCAAAGTTTAAAAAAAGTTACTAATGGTCTAAAGTCTTATTTCCTTCTTCGTAACATACATTTTACGCATGTTTATTTTATTCACATGAGCATCAGATGACGGTAACAAATCAGTTAATGTTAAGTAGATACCGATATTTCATAGTTAAATCCCAATTTTCCCCACCTAAGTGAGTGTAATCATAAGTCCACTTCAAAAAAGCTGATGACTAATATTCCCAAGCCCTTCACTAAATCTAGTCATACGAAAAGCTATGGGCCTGGCTGTATATTCCTTTTTCCTTTAATATCACTGGGTCACGCGATCTTTCGGGAATGCTTAATTTTTTCCTCTCATTTCGACTCTCCTGCTAAGCCATTCTCATTTCGACTCCCTCGCTAAGCCCCCCACTCACCTCCTTCCCCATCCCCTAATCATGCCCATCCCAGGAAATTATCTTTTTCCCATTCCAGATCCCTCGTGCTCAACATGACCCACTTACGATTCTCCCCTCATCCCCTTTCCTGTTCCCACTCCTTACGCATGCAATCCACTGTCATGCCCGGGCGCGGGAGGGGACACAATTTTCTGGTACGGACCCCGATATTTAATTCATGAAAACTCTTCCTTCCAACAAATTATCTATTTTCTTACTCTGCGCCAATATTCTCTCGCCGCCCGAGGCTAGCCCACCGCACCGATCTCAATCCCTCTAACCTCCTCCACATCGCCCCGCTTAAATTCCTCGCTCACCGCTCTCTCACCCCCATCTCCGCGTCGAGTTGCATTCCCAGTATATTTTCGGCTTTTCAATTGTGACCGCATCCTTAAAGGTTTGTGTTTTCTCCCCGATTGGCAGAAATTCAGGGTCTCATTGAGGTTACTCAGTATACAATGCATTGCCATTCGATTTCTCTCTCCATTCCTCCTATCATGAGGCTATGAAAGCATAAATATTAAAAGTATAACCTTTCCTCAACGTGTTCTCAATTTCCAACTATAGTTAGCCTCTTTCCTTTATTTCATCTATTTCTCTCAACCATAGGTTTTAGTTTTCAACACATCTAATCGTTCCATCATCTTGATCTGGTTGATGTTGTGATTGTTGAAAGGTCTTAACTAAGGGTTTAATTTTTTCTTCCATTTCTAATATTATATTTGACATCATACTTTCATTTTTTTAAAATCCTTTAGTCGTTCCTATTGTTGTCATCTGACAACCAGAAATGTGACTTCGGACAACTAACATTTTAAATCATGACAGAATCATTCCTTCATGGGCGTTTCCACCAATGGCTCTCCCAAAGCAGCTCTGTAGTTGTGTCCACATATTTCTTTGGACGAATTCCCCTGTCACGAGGAAACCTTTCCGATCGCGTGATTTTGTATTCTCTTTTTTAGGGCCAAATTTATCATCATTCCATTTGTTACAGAGTCTAATACTATTCCACGGAATACTGCTTTTTATACATAAATAATGGAATTAACCCTCACTTTTCATCAAAATTTTTCTTTAGAATATAATTGCAATATTATGAAGGACTCCTATCAACCGTAACTACGGGATAAGATTAGGTGATTCGTGCACCAACGGTTGATGTTTGTCCCAATATTTTTGATGGCAATAGTACATTCACAATGAAACGGCGAAATCCGGTTAGTTTTGAAGTGCGCTCCCTCTCATTAAGTAATACGTAATCATTCCCTTGTCCACTGAAGTACCGAGATATTAGCTATAAATAAGGAAAAAATTATGATTGACGAAGGGTATTAAAAATCTATTTTTTCCTTCAGTTATAAGGTCTACCGAAGCATCAGATCTACAAGCTTCTGTATCCCGGATTGTTCTATGCGGTTTCATCTTATTTTAAGAAATTTTCTTCGCATCTTTGGCGATTTATCATCGAATAACTTCTAGCAAAAAGTATAGAAAGCATTAGCGAAAGACAATAACAATTTTTACCGACCACCTGATACCAAAGACGAGGAGACAATCAAAAAGTCAAATATCGGAAAACTTCACCAATGAAACCGAAGGTTCGTTGTGATTGGTGAAGGAAGAGAGTATCCCGAACGAAGACCAAAGGCGTACGAATTTCATGGAATGAGAGTTGAGGGAGAATTTTTTTCCCATACGGTTTTTCACATAGTTTACATAGTTGGAAAATCATAGAGACTAATATTTTAGAAGAGACTGTGCAGGGTGTTACCAAGAATTAAAACCCGATTGAATGCTTTATCTAGCCGGTTATCACGCCGCTTCTAATTACGGGTTGCTCTTCTAAACACAGATAAGAAATAATACACATCGCCGTTGATTCAAACCATTTATTCGATAATTAAACCTCTAAAGCTTTCAAAATCAATAAACTACCACTAATGTTATAATAATATCAACATGTATATTAAGAGCTTTTCATCGAGTTAAATTAGTAGCCTAGGAAAATATTATAAAATTTTTTTAGTAATCAGCCAAAAAGGCAAAGGATATTAGAATATGCGACTTGAAAATTTTAAATTGGTCAAGATAAATGAGGATGTGAATCGATTTTCAGGAAACAGGATAGTTTTTTAGGTCTGAATCAAAAAAACAGTAGGATTGACAACCCTTGATTATCTTAATGAAGATAAATTAGCACGTTTCCCATCAAAAGACTGTTTTTTTCGTTTTTAAACACGAGTATTCACTCTTTAAGCGTGGGAGAGAATTTCACATATTTGCGAGAAAAAGCTATAAGGATTTGAGGATTGCCCTAAAACACATTTTTCGAGAATTTGCGTCAATTAAGTACACTTAACGAAGATATTGATCAACTATTTACACTACATTGAAAAGGAATAATCGCAGTCATCTATCAATTGACTAGGGGCAAATGCAACATGATTAATCATTTTACGCAATTAGCGACGGTTTCCGGCGTAACAATCCTTTTAAATTTTCCAACGCCTTGGATGAAGCTGCCGTGCCCCCCAACTCCCTTCTGTCTTATCACCGCGAAACATACGTACGAGACCGTTCATGTATTTGTTTACGTGTGTGTTACTTTATTATGCTTTGACGAAACGTGTTCGACAATTGCATAACCCCTCCTCCCTCATATGTTTTACATACTTCTTAAAAGAATACATCTGTAATTATTCCTCGTTGTTTGATATAACAATGAATGCCTTATCGTAAAATGACCTGTAAAAAAAATAATTTGTTCTTTTGTTCCGGAGCGAGGCATTTATCACTGGAGTTTATTCCCTCAAATGCTTTGTATATTGTTTTTAGATGTAAAGCAATATTGAATCAGTGGGTCCATAAACCTGAATTCCGTTTGAAGTGATCTCAAAACAAAATATCTCACTAGCGATGCATTATTTTCGCTCGCCACTGAATAAATACACTTTCCAATTTTCCTGCTCACCTCTCTTTCTTTCCAACGTTTTATTTTCATAACTAGTTCTTTCATTCTACTCGTCTCTTCCTCCTCCTCAACCCCTTTCCTTTTTTACGTCATAGCCGTCCCTAATTAGTTCTTCCGACATAAGTTGAGTGCCTTCGGTCCCCCTCAGCTTCCCCTACCGCCACCGTTACCTCCACAACCTCCACCTTCTCCACACCATTCTCCCTCTGCCTCTTATTCGCCAACTCCCGTCGTCATTCCAAAGCCCATCTCTCCATCTCTGTGCTCCAACTACTCCCGAAGACCAAAAACTTTAAAAGACGCATGATCCCTCCTGCTAAAGGGACATTTTCAGGGTGACTGCGTACGCGCCATATGTTAAAACCAGTTTGATTGCCTACACGCTCTAGCGGCTCTGTCCGCTTTAAAGGGGCCAGATGTGGTGATTTTTCAACTTAGTAATGAGCACTAAGACATATAATTCTTTTGTATTTCTTCCTCGGGCACCTATCAATTAATCCCTTATCTTCCTCAAGCTGTGATAGTTTTAAATATCCAGGGTAACTTCCATTTCCTCTTCCGTATCCGCTTCAAAAATGTGCCAATGACATTAATTTTACACTGTCATTTCTATGTTTATTATAATCATTTTTCAAAAGCCTGATTCTTTTTTTTTCTTTTCAACTTATTTTAAACGATGACTTTTCCCTTTTTACTTACCATTCTCCAAGGTATTTGCCATTTTTGTTTAATAAAGTCAAGAATAAAAACTAATCAAATTCAACCAACATTAGAAATTTGAATGCGCGGGATTATTTTTCTATAGCCAACAAGGACTAGCTATTCAGTAATTTGAATATTTTCAAATGGGATGAATGAAAATACTCAATAATTATTTGGTTGGAAATAAAGTTGAATATCTATTCTACGTAATTGCATTTTGAAGAACGTAATTATGCATATATACATACATGTATAATTACGTTTGTAGGTATAATTAGGTTGGTTCGTAATGTATGTGGTAGGTCTGAAAAGTTTCCGATCTAACAAAGTTACAAGACATTTTTTCTGTGTGCATATATATATATTATAGAAGGGTGGTCTGAAAAGTGTCCGACCTCAAAATAAATAAATAAATATATATATATATATATATATTTATATCGTATGAATACCCCATATCAATCTGCAAGGCTATTGAAGTTGGATATCAGATTTCTCTCTAAAGCTTTTTGAGTCTGCGCAGTCTGAAGTCACTGCGCAGAGATTGATCCTGATTGGTCATGATATGTGGGAATATTTATGACAGATGTCAGTCAGAATTAACGTGGATATAGTAGGTAGGTGGAAAGGAAGAGTAAAATTGAAACATTCACTTGCATAGCAGTTACCTAGGCATAAAGTTGCAGCTCTCTATGGGTGCCAGGTTCCGACGAATCGCTCCATAATAAATTGACAAAAATCCTCTTTTTCCGGGAAACATAAAATAATACCTCCACGGCATTTTATAGACGGATTCGGTTATGGAATATCAAATGATAGAGATAAGCGGATAGCCAAAGGAAGACAGTATGGACCCAAAAATTCGATTATTATAGATTGGTATGAGGTAAAAATCTCGTAAAAGAATATTTGCATTATTAGATGGAGATTTTTTTTTGATTAGTAGGTGCCAGTTAATGTTTATGAGAAATTATAAAACAAAATGACCAAACATCTGAAAATAAACGTAATCTAGAAAATTAGTGTCAATTTGAATTTCCATTTTCGCCGTTCTGTCTCTTATTTCCAATTTAAATGGTTTCTTTCGTGACTTTCTTGGATAGTCTGTTCTGATACACCTAAAATGCCTTATCTTATTTGAGATGTCTAAACTTATTAATGTTTATTTTCCGACTGCCTTAATGATATAAAAATGCCAAAAACCCTAGTCACTATTGAAAAACACATTTCGGTAATAGTTGATGAAATTTGTTGAATGTAACTTTTCCCTGGAGTAATAAACTAATGAGTATAATGGAAGTATTATTATTATTTGGTACTACACTTCGTTTTTGTAATACATTTTCATTAGAATGGAAGACACAGTTAACAACATTATCTAAAAATATTTCTATAAATCTTTTTTAAACTTCGTTTATCCATAAATGATATTTTGAAAGCGTCGTTTCATTATTCTATACAAAAGTGTACCTTAGAATCCAGGAGAGGAAATTTGATTAAGTTGCTCTCTAATCCCAACATAGTAAATGAATAGTAGGCCCAGAAGAAATTTAAGAATTAAATAAAAACTACATAGCCATCTTCCTTCTGTCCAAGCTAGAGATGCTGCATCTAAATCTTTCTCCAAAGAAATTGGGAGGGGAAATGTGGTGAATATCCGAGATTTTAGGACAATGCCCGCAGATGGAATCATGGTGCTTGGATTTGAGTAAAGATTGAATGAAAACGGTGTCAAAAAGAATAGGACAAAGGTTTTATATATAGAAGCAATTAAGAGAGAGAGATATATAAAGTGAAAGTTCCTCGACATATTTGACACTGGGAGTTAATGGAAGAGTAGGATGAAAAAAGACAAGCAGAAATAACTGAAAAAAAATAAAAAGGGCGATAAAACATGGGAGACGTGTAAGGTCTCATTCAGAGGGCAAATAATTAAAAGAAGCGAGTCGAAACTAATCGAAAAACGCTTAATCGTAAAGCGTCAGGCCGTTTTGGATGGATACGTCAGTTCCGGTCGTCGGTAGTTAAAGAACAATATCAGTAGTATTCATCAACTCTCATTTTGAAACGAAAATTGTGGTTTCTCAAGTCATTTACTTAATTTGTCGTACAGGAGATTGAGATAAACTCTAAATATTTGTTATATTTAATATTTTATGTATTAATAATTTATTTATAATAATTAATAATTTATTTAATATTTTATTAAAATAATATTTAATATATTATTGAAGAATGTTTCAAAGCATGAATTAAGGAAGTTTTATCAGTATTTGAATATTATTTATTTGGTTAAACAGTGACACCATTTTAAATATTGCGCTTGAGTTACAGGACTAGAAAACGTTCTTGTACCAAATGCACATCAATGTGTCCTCTTTTTTATTAAGTCAAGTAGAGAAACGATCCCACTGATTTAACATCAGCGGATTCGTGTTTCTGAGATACCATTTTGTTCTGCGGGTCGATCGTATGCGTTCAAAGATTTTAATGAATGCATTTTCACTAACGACAGAAATACTCCAAATCTTCCGTCAAGGACTTTTTAGACAGTGGCTCCGTATGTGACATGAACGTTGTAGCAGTTATTCAATGACATTCCCTAGAATGAAAATATTTTAGGCGAATTTAACATTGTCGTAGGAAATGACGTTTTGACTGTTACGCATAATAATATAATTTCTAAATTCTAATTTCGTCGCCTTGCAGTCGCGTTTGCTTAGTAATTTATAATTGTCTGGGTAAATAATAAAGAACAAAGCATTTGTCATCTCAGTGGATAATAAAAATATTTTATTAAATATTATTAATGTATTTTACAGTTCATTTTAGTTATTTTTTATACGATAAGGGTAAGTGATAAAGCAACATTCAAGATACGGGTGGAGAAAATCCTAACCTACAGGTATATCTGGAATGCTGTATGTGGGTGACTAAAATATTCCATCAGACTCTCATTCCAATTGATATAATTTGCGATGAACTAGTGTGTTAGTAAAACATTGTAAACTAATGAAGTAAGTGCAGCATCTAGTTTAGAAAAACACAGTTAAATATATTATAATTTATGAGCGCTCGTGCACTCAACAGAACGCTCGGGTAGGTGATGGAGCTAAAACATGTTTCCCTGCTTGCGTTATTTTGTCTCCCCGATCTGTTTCAGATATACGTCGCTCAGAGAATATACCCCCTTCCGGAACTCTGATATGAATCAATATTTTCCGTGAATATTTTTTGTTTTAAATACACGAGATAAATTAGGCAAGTGTGTATATTTGCGCTTGGTTCGCGCTCGGCCCACTTTCCGAAGTCGACCAGAATACACCTACACCCTCACGTACACGTCTCCCTCCCCACCACAATGTGTCGGATGGCTGACTTGTTAATTTTTTTTACCGTCTCTTTCCCATCTCACGGGCCAGGGAGGGAGTGAGTGTAGAAAGAGAGAGAGAAAGAGAGAAAGAGATGGAGCGCTTGGGCGTGTCCTTGCCCCCTTGCGTGGAAACGAGGTTTCCCGTTGGCACGTCGAAATTCTCTCGGGAGGGCAGGAGAAGGAATGGGGCGGATGGAAGACGGGAGGGTGGTGGAATAAAAAGGGTGAGATGAAGGCGTCCCCTCCTGGTCGGACGAGAGAAGGGGGTGGCGGAGAGTGAGGTCGGAGGCGGTGGGAGGGGCAAAGGGGAAGGACGGGCTCGATTGTCTTGGGACTCGCAATCTTGAGGGTCCCTTTCCCGAGGTTCTCCCCGTCTCCCTTCTCAAACCGCCTGCTGGCCGCAAACCCCCCCCGAGTGCAGCAGCGCCTCACCTCCCCACACCACTCCTCCTCTAGCTCTCTTTCTCTCTCTCTCTTCTCTCTTTCCCTCCGTCCTCAATCCTTGCTTCTTTCTCACTGGTTCCTTCACACCGGGATCCTCCTCGTTGCCCACCCACTCCCCCTTTCTTCATCTCGCCTGAACTTCCTTTCTCTCCCCTTTACGTCATCCACTCCCCCCGTCCTTTGATATTCCGGGAATCATCCCTTCCACTCCCAAATATTAAAAGCCCATTTTTCTTCCCCATTGGTCCGTTATTCTTCCTTGTGTTATCTGTCATACGGCGACTAATCTTCATCCGAGCAGCCAAGAAAATGGATTAGAGAGAAGTGATAAGATCCATAGACGTGATTCCAGGGTCTCATCTTCGAATACATATTGCTTAGTTCTACCCTTCGTGATTACTTAGACGTACTGTTTGTAAATATTTGTAAAAAATGTAAGGATTACACTTTATACAAGTGATTTTTAACGCGTCTCGCATATTTTTACTCGCATATGTAATGTGTCATTAGTTCTATACTCAATGAAATCCAATGGGAAACCACAATCTTATGTAGCTGTAGTTTACTTTTTTTTAAATTTCATTATTTAGTTTCTGCCAGTTGGAGTTGATTTTTCTCCTTTTATTTCAATCTATATAATTTGTTTGATGTTCACCTTTCTTTTTGGCCTTAAATATTGCATGTCCTTGTGTAATTACTTTTAGCTGCACTTTAGCAAACCACAACTATTTCTCAGCTTTATTAATACAAATTAACAACCATTATTCTACTAAATCTACTACTTTATTCCTATGCTGTTTCCTCATATTATTTTTTAACCCGCAGTTCTAATTTGGCTGGATTTCTAGTGAATCCTGAACGCAACGACATAGGAAATCCTTTCGTTGCCATTTTGTGATTTTTTGATCGTCGTGGGAAACAAAATGGTGGTACAGAGAAAGGAACTGGTCCCCTGTACTTCTGGATGTTTGAACTTAACACGGATTAGCTCCGGTCTATCTTTTACATAACTTTTAAGACCAAACTTTTGATTTAATATCGTTATAATGACATTTTAATAGGTACTTACGAATGTTTCCATTAAACAACAACGTCAAGCTACCTTCCACCGCTTTACTTCCTTCAAAATGCTAGCTTATACAAGATATGGTAATTTAGATCAGGGGTAGCGTGACCACAGAGGGTAGCCTAGTGTACAGAGCATTTGGACGACTGGTCAAAGGCCTCGGTTCCAAATCTAAATGGATGTAGACACCATCATCTTTACTCCAAAATTTCCTTAGCTTTATTCCTGCTATTTACCGGATAGCAGAACTTACCAGTAAAACACAGAGGCAACACATGGAAAGGTACAGGCCCTATTGATGCTGCCTATTCTAGAGCGTGCATTTTAGAGACAGCTTGAGGACGTTGTGCTTTGTTCTCTTATTTGTCAAATCAACTGTCGAGTTGATAATGGTGGCGATGCATTGCCAAATATGCTTAATATCGATTTTGTTGTTATATTTATTTTTAAGAATTCGCATTTTCTAGAGGTAAATACAATGATCGATAGTGAGCTTGTGTATGGGACTGCATTATCGCGACAGCATTTGCCTAGTTTTCAAGAGCATGACATTATGACCAACGCAATTTCTAAAATTTTATCTGTAGTTGATCATTAATTTCTGAAATTGTACACTGAGAGTAGTTGATATAATATATATTTTAAATAGCTTGTACGTTATTTACAAAATAATGGAGTTTACTTTCGATTATACTTTACATGCCCCTTGATTTATGAAAGGCTAAACATTTTCAACATTGATTAAGGAATTATTTATTCACTGTGTGTTTTTTTTGTGAAAATTGGAAATTGATATTCACTGTCACCATAGGATCATGAAACAGCAAATTGATTCTGAAAACCTGATGGAAAAAAACCTACACATTGGCGCAGGAAACTAAGATTTGCACACTAATGTAGATAAACAACATTTTTAGGTTTGAATGAACTGCAAGTCATGCGCTATCATCTCAAAAAACTATGCTATATTTTATGAAGCTATAATTATTATAAACGATGATCGACAAAGAAAAATTCAACAAATACAAATATGCGTGTATAAGTCCGCAATCATTGATGCAGGAAGTAACTTTGGAATATAATTCTATGAAATACTATAATAGTAATACTAATAGTATTCTATTGTGAGGCGGATCTGGTTATATAAAAGTCCATTTTTTATGCAGCTGAATTTTGAACAATCAAATTCTAGAAACAGAATCATATCGTCGGCACAAATAATTTCAAAATAGCTCCCAAGATATGAAGTAATGAATATCTGCTTTAGGGTGGATTTTTACCGAGGAATCAACTCAAAATATATTTTCCACGAGTTTGAAATAACGTCTCTTCTATAAATTACAGCCCATGGAGCTAAACTATTGTTCAAGATAAAGAATAACGGTATGCAAAATGGTTTAAGATAGCAAACTACTTATACTTTTCTTAGGCCGTTTTTATCAACGAGAGTTCAACGAGATAGGTTAATCGCCCCGTGTGAACTGCGACAAAAAGGTTCATGATGTAAAGATAGGAGAGGAAATAAAGTTTTTCGCGTTTCTTTTCCTTCCCATCGATGGGGTAAGCGTTCGATTCTTATTCGATGGACTCCAATGGCCACGTGGGTCGCCCATCTTTCAATCACTCACGCACGCATTACAACCCCTTCCCTAAAATAACAATACTCGTCGGACTTTTATCTCTCTCCGCACGCCTCCCCCCCTTGTCCATATGGTGGGATATTTCGGGGCGGGGAATTCCTCCCACTCCCTCTTCTCCTTCTTTCTTTTACCCGCGTTCCCACTTTCTTTTGGAGGAATGAAGGCACTCATGGTTCTTCGCGCCCGCGCGCGTGTGTTTATTTCCAGGATTTTTCGGTTAAGATTCCAGAAATGCTTGCACCCTTCCTGCACGCTCTCAGCGGGACGAATAGTCGCCGCCGTTCTCATCTTCGGTGCCGCCGTCTGTTTCCCTTATCTCGCTCGGCACGACCTTATCCAGACCCCCCGCCCGCCCACGCTCCCTGCCTCGCGTGTCTCGCAATCCATTACGTTTATAACATCTAGCCTTATCTCGCGCAACTCTCTCTTTCTGGCTCCCCCCGCCCTCCTCTCTCTGAACTCCAAACCGCACAAACCCCCACCGCGACCCTCTCTCACTCCTCCTCCGTTGGCGCCGTACCATCCGCGAGAAAAATTCTCCGACATTTTCCAACACTCCCCAACCCACCCAACTTCTTATTCCACCATTCCGTTTGACTACGGTGTTTTTCCCTCGCTCCGCAACACTTAAAAAGGTATTATCGCTTTTATTTCCTTCGACCAAGTTTTTTTCCAACATTAATTTTCTTCGCTCTTTCCCGATTCCATCGCATGAGATGAATTACTCACTCTGGAATGACTATCGACTTCGCCTTGTTTTTATACCCCTTCTGGGCATATTCAATCTATTGGTATTAAATCATACAGCTTTATGGCCATTGCCTCTATCTCGTGCTCCAAGGACACTCAACAGTCGAATCCATTCGAGTCTGTTGGAACAGGTTGGAGAGTTCTCAACTTTTCTCAGAGCTCGGTAAATGCAAAATGTGTCACAGATCACTTACTGGAAACTGGATATGGTTGATGAAAAAAATGAAAGTGTAAAGTAATAAAAAGTTTAACGGTCCAATTGTAATTCGAGCCTAAGGTTTTGAAATAAATGCCAAAAATCTTTTATAATTTCTATACCTTTGTTGTTGGACATGAATAACAAGGCTTGGCGTGAAATTAATTGCTATGGTATATATAAATACAGTGGAAATGGAATACACCTCCCAAAATGAACTTATAAAACGTCGAAGACGGGGAAATATGAATTTATCCCTGCTCTTTAGGTTATGTGAATATCCCCGTGATTCGCGTTAATGATAAAGTTGTTCTAGCATAATGGCATGTATAGCAAGAAGATGAAGTTTATCGACTACGAGATGAGAATATTTTTGTGAATCCCTTCTTGTACAAATATTTTGCCTAAAGGAGCAAGTCGAAATAACATTTTGAAAAAGGTGCTGCTCACATAATTTCTCATATACTTCTATCTTCAAAGAATAAGTCAGCCCCTTGAACTCATCGGCGGCTGCTAGATAAAATAAGAGAAATATACCATCGGTTGGTTAGATTTAAATATCTGTTTTTTCGCCGCATACTTAACGATCATCGCAAAATCATGGTTTAACACTCCCCAGTTTTATGATGCACAAACTTTGTCTCCAATCTGCCTCTGGTTTTTGGAGTGATGTTCATTTATAGAAAAAATAAATATCTCCAAATAATGTCAGTGCAGTTAGTGTCATCTCCTGTAGTACGGCTGCGCGGCGGCAGCATCGTAAAACGAGTTTTATCGCTAGGAACTTGGCGAAACTTCCTCATCTGTTAGTCGTTTAATGACACTTTCCTATTAGTTACTTTTCTGAATTTTTCCTGCACTCCAAGGAAATATTGAGAATTCTGACAGAAGCCATAAGCCAATTTTAATCATACCAATAAATCGTCACATATCTAGAATCGTAAGACACAAGGAAATAATAGTGCATTCCTTGAAAAGAGTAGTTTCTGTAAACTTTATTTTGTCTCTTCACGATCATGCACACGACAAATAATTTTATCTTGTATTTTCATCCAATTTGGTAAATTTCTAGGGGTTTCCTCAGCGTGAATTCCATGATTATCTTATAAATTTTTAGCAATTCGCTGGGTTAAAAGGGTAATTTAATGTGAAAAGCGAATGTTAAATTTATTTAAAAAAACGAATTCTAATTAAAGTAATTGACATTGGTTTAAGATTATGGCTATCCATTTTCAGTATAACGTAAAAATATATGCAGGTGTTTTCAATCCTATTAAAATAATTTTTCCCTCCTATCCCATAATTGCCTCTGATTGTTATTCAATTTATTCTTTTTGCTATTTGTTCAACTTTTTTGCTAACACCCACTTCACGGGCTGTCTTTCAAATTCTTTTCGCGTCTCCTATTTATCGTCTTTCCTTTGCTTCTCACATGCTTTAATCTAAAAAAGAAAAAAAAGAGGAATGAGAATATTCCAGATTTGGTTACTTGTTTTTCCCGAGAATAAATTTCCACTCAAAGAATAAGATTCAGAGCCAGATGCTTCGAAGCGTTTATTCGATTTATATTTTCCTCTCTCTTCCGTCGCTTTTTAACTTAAGCCTCCTCACTTACTCACTCACCAGCCGAAAATACTTAATCATTGCTTGAACCTCCATTAAAGTTAAAGTGTGTATCATACATCTCCCATACTGTAAGTAGAGCAGGGAATTATCTTTCGAAAACAGCTGAAGGGGTATAAGTAGAACTGCCAGCAAAACTCCACGGAAAGTGGCTCGAACTTTGTCAAGGCTTAAAAGGAACGTGTTTTTCGTGTCTCGTCATAATTCAGATAATGTATCGTGCGAGAAAATTTATTGCCGTTAGATTACACATGATGAACCTCAGGTACAGCTAATTTGTAAATTATATATTTATATCGTCCGATAAATAGGATTATTAGTACTTCTAAATTTTTAATGAACTATGTAATTTTAAGTAATTTCGAATGTACCTTTTGAATTGAAACTATACTGTCGCAAATAATTGTAAATAGTGTACACTACTTGAACCAGTAGTTAGTCTCGGTAGCGTACTACAGGGAGAAAATAATGTATACATACGATTGTATATAAATAATTATATATGACTTCACACCTAGAAATAGATATTAGGAAAGGGGATAGGAAAACACATAAAAGACGAACACAGGAAAGGTGGGGAAGGCGGATTTGAGCAGATCACAAACGTAAAAATATTTCCTTAAACGGGATTTGAACTCCGGACCTTCAACTTGCGTGTGTGTGTGTATATATACGCTACATATGACGCAAAATTGAAAAATTTTGAATGGTAATTTCTGAAGTAACGTCGAATTCTTTTATGATGAGGTTGAACTAGAAACATAACTTCTTATCACATGGTACGGTGTGATTAAAACATTTAATGCGAAATTTTTATTAAATATTTTCACTGTCCATTATTTAATTTTACTTACTACAATAGTGTTGAAAAGGCGAATGTTCTGTACAGTCTGCGATTGTGGCATTGAAATGTATATTAGCGGATAACTCCGACAAAGAGTTACTGTCGCTGCATATCCCGAAGTTTCTGGTAATTTTCCTAAGACTATATATGCACATTTGAATTTTCATAAAAAAATGGAGCAATGGCGCATTGACAGTGATAGGCAGAAGAAGCACCTAAGGATAGGGCAGTATGGGATATTGTATTAATAAGAGATTTTACTGAAATAACACAAAACTTAGGTTATATTGACATTGCCTTCCTGGAAAGAGAACGAATTAAATTTTATATATTTACCTATCTATACACCCTAATACGTATGCAAACACTTTCATGTACATCCATAATTTAGTCATGCTAAAGGCATGATGAGTGGTCTGTATTTATTTCTAATCAAGTCTTAGCATGACATATTATTATTTAAATGTTTATCGTGTCTTATAGTAGTTCATGACGACATCGCATCACCTATATGATGAATTTAATCATTTTTCGAGCGAAATACTAAAACACAGTAATTAAACACAACGATGCGTTAACCCTCTTGGACTTGTTTATTAATGGTCTTATTATTAAAAGAGAACTTTAAAGTTTTGACTGCAATATCCATATTTGTAAAATAATTCTTCCTTGGTTTTTGAAGAAAAACACCTTTTTACCTAAAGAATTGATTTGATAGAGATGACAGCAATTTAGATCCCTTGATGATCTTAAAAGACACGTGAAGCAAGGATTACTCTTCATATTTGCGTATGAAAATTTGTTGCACGATCATTAATATTCTTACTCAAGAAGTACTGAATCATATGGTGTGTAGCGTAAAATTTAAAACATTTGCGATGAATCACATGCGATATGACCTCCCACAGCCGTCGGACAAACCCTTTTAAGTCTACTCCGGATGATTTATTCCACACTTCCGTTTCGGTACATTTTCATGGTTATTTTCTCTCTTTGTTATTGAAATATTCTGAGACAATAGTAAAGTGAAGTTGCGGTACAGTTTCGCATCATCAATCATTAAAGCTTTTGACGTTGGAAAGCATTAATCCTCTTTTATTGGCAGATGTCGTCGCAATTTCATTACTCACCTGGCGACGTCGGAACGGACAGAATTGTTTGCTAGTTAATATTCCCAAGGCGATTGTCATTATTCAGTTAGAATGGTGATTATCCAGTTAAAACGGCGAATAAAATTTCTCTAGTGCAAAAGTTAGCATATTCCTAAGATCATTTCATAAAAGTTAAATTGATACAATGGTTTATTAAAATAAAAAAAATTAAATTTATTTAGTTATCCTTTTATCTACGGATATAGTCAGCCTGTGTCGTCATAAAAATGATGACACTGTATGTAATTGACATTAAAATATTAAACCATTATTTAAAAACATGGCGATTACGTGATGCCATGCGTATAGCATATTTAAGATTTTTTTATTCCGCATGAAGCACCACCATATACCGAATTTAGCAAACGTTTATATGGTATTCAGGGAATTCCGCGCACAAAATTATTCATACCCTTCCGTTTTACTCCCATCCACCGCTCATGAAAACATCTGCGCGGACGTAGCCTTAAGTCTGTTTGGCGAACTATTTACGAAATGGGTTGCGGCAGATGGCAGAGCCTAATCAGTGGAGCAAACTTCATGGGTGCGGTGGCGACCATTCTCACGTGGAGGGTGGAGCATTATTAAATCATTTCACTGAGGTGCATTATATTATTTGCCGTTGAACAAAGGTTAAAGCGGAGCTTCATTTACCTCACCACCCAACAGCCAGTCTTTCTGCGATCAACCTGGGAGAAGAGGATGGGAGTCGAGACTGTTTTCGCCCACTGCCATCAAACGTCCGCCCGCCACCACTGGTGCTAATGAATGAGATGCACGCGCGTAAGTCCATATTCACTTCCGTAAATAGGTTGCAAACTCACCAATACCCATCCACTCTCCGAAGATGACACCCGGGTCGGATCTGCAAAGGGAAAATGAGCTGGATTATTTCTGTGCGTCGCCGCTTTTATGATATTACCATTTGAAAAATAGTCGAAAACGAAGGTGTCAATGCGAAATTTTTCAAAAACAAGGTCTCATTATTTTCCTTGCCCTTTTATTCTGCAATTTTTGATAGGAAACCTCGGATCACCTACCCTCGGACCTCGTCAATTTTCAGCCCGAGTGCGTCAATGAAGTGAAGGATCGGGGTATTTCCTTACCACTCCTGCACTAGTCACCCCCATCCCACCACGCGCTCCCAGTTTTCACCCTCCAATGAAGGTGACCGCCACTGTGATCGGTTCGTATCCTCGACAAGCGCTCGGCTCTCCTAGAGGGGATGGGATTCGGACAAACCTAAGTCAACTATTCCTTATTCAGTTCCAGTTCCAACATCCCCCCCCTCGCTTCAGCATAAACTTCTCCCCTTTCTCTCCGGTCCTCCTGGGAACGTTTTAATGCTCCTCTCCCATCTCTTTCCTCCTTCTCCCATTCTCTTTCACACAAATTCTATCTCAACCTCCCTCTTTCTTCCTCTCTCGTTTGCCGCCACGACGCCGCAGACCGCCGCCACCCTTCCGCCCTTTCGCTCCGACACACCACCGGGCCTTGAACCCCCACCTCCATTCGGCGATTTTTTTCTTTCTCCGCCGTCCTCACCGTCACGCCATCCACCCTTGCGCCGTCCCGGGGTGCACACACCATCGTTCCGCGGTCACGCGTACGTGAGCGAACGTACTCCTTCGTCCCCTCTCTTTTCTCAGATTCACCCCTGCCCAAATCGAGCGGGCGCTTTCTTCCCAACTCTCCCTCATCCCTACAAAAGCGTCCCGGTCGCTTCAGCCACTTCTCCCCGTCACCATTCCAGCACGCCGTGTGACCTCTGATTGGTTCTTGGATGAAAAAGCATGTAAAATGATTTAAATTTAGGCGCTCTAAATGTTTCCAGGCGTAAATTATTGAAATGATTTTATAGTGAAGAGAAACAACTGAGTCATACCAAACATACGGCTTACTCGCGTGATTGTTCGCCTAGGAATCTAGATGGAAGTAAACTTAACACATTCCTCATTTATGTGGCAAAGTGTGAGCATAAGGTTCATGAGTTGGCACTATTCTGAGCGAGCTAAACCAGATGCGCTTATACAAATGCGTGTGTTCAACCCTTTTAAGAAATGCCAAATTTGTCTGAAGTAAAAATATCAATGTATCTTTCTACTATATTTTAATTTGGTACAACTGGTTTCGACCTGAGGATAGCGCCGATGCGTCGAAACTAGTTACACCGATTAAAAATTTACTGGAAATATTCATTGGTATATTTTACTTCAGTGATGATAGAATTCTACAAATTTTAGTCTGTAAACATCAAATAGACTAAAGTATCGTTGTCATCACCGTGGCGAGAGGTTTTGAACCCTGAAAAATACAAAACAGCACGGACAAGTACGTTAACGTGTAAATTCATTTTTCAAGTATATCAATTTCGGTTTTGCTATTCTCGTGTTTTAAAATCCATTTTTATATAGTTCAGGAGCCTGTAACGCGTCTCAAAGACGAACATACGGAGGTGAGACAGAACATGAAACGACAGCTCAAACTTACCCAGAATAAATAGAATTTCGCGCAACGCACCATAGTCTTTTCTTAACCCCACAACCATGACCGACCATCTACGTCCTTCACCCCATCTACGTCCCCCCTCCATGCTCCTCATTTCCATCAAATACCTACCGAGAAATTTCTCCACCCCTTCCCATGCCCCTCTCCGGCTTTGTCGTAATCTTTTGAATCACGTCACCCCCTGTACGCCAAGTCGTCATTTTTCTTGCCTTCTCGTCATTTCATGTCTTTCACACCTCCCGTCTTGACTCGAGTCAATCTCTTCACTTCCTAGAATTCTCCCTTTAGGTGAGAATTTTTCCACAACTTCGCCTTCTTCCTACTTTTAAATCATCCCTTTCGAACTTTCGGATCGAGGAGCATCTGCCCAGACAAACGCATCCCTTTTCCTTCTTCTGTCCAAGCCCTCACTCACACCTCTCTCACCAGAGGTAAAGTGGACATTAAAATTTCCACTTCTCTTTCCCTTCTTTCTCTCTCTGTCTCTCCTAGCGTCTGTCCTAATTTGACAACCAGCCACTCCCCTACTCTCTCTCCCTTTCTCCCTCTCTACCATTCTCTATTTTATTCTATCTCTCTTATTTAACGAACCTCTCTCTTTCTCTATTGTTCCGATGCATTGTTTTCCACCCATGAGTACACATTCTGTCGAAGCTCATTTTTCTTCATTTCTATTCCAGCTCTCTCTACATTTCTTTCCGAATTCACTGTAATATGGAGCTCCTTGACTTTATGGAAATTACTGGAGAAAGGAAATGTTTGTCTAAAATCTTGCCTTGAGGACGAGGTTCTCAAAGAAAGCGGTACAGATAGGAAAATTGCGAATTTTGAAGAACTTGAAGTTAAAACCATGTTCAATAATTCCCCTTTAACAGCACGTGTTGTGCCTAGAACCTCATGGTTTAAAGAGTGATTGTGAAAATGATTTCCACTTTGACCTTAAGAAGATAGTCGCTGACACATATTTTTCCGCTGATGCCAATTTGTTTCCTTTTGTCGTAATATTTTGGTCTTGTGTTTTCCAAATCCAACACATTATCCCCCCGCATCGTCTCTTCAGCGCTTGCCACTTCTATTTCCGCACGGAAAGAATAAACTTGGGGAGCCAGATTATATTCAAGATTGTACCAAATGACTCCAGAAAAATACCTTGGGTAAATTAAAAGCTCTGCTCGTCTATGATATAAAGGCAATTATTTTAAATAATAGATACAATTTTCTTCAATAAAAAAGTAGAATTATTGAATTGAAACCTCTCGCAGGTATGCTAAATCCGACAGTTTTCACTTTATTCGGGCACTAATGGAAACTTTACACTTTAATAAATTGGGAAAAATGTTTTTATTTTATTCATTTATATACCCTGCCAGCCACCGCCAGGGTGTGTGGTAGGGGGTGAATACATACCTTAATAATTTTACACGAACATGACCCCACCGCGGTCGAACAATGTTATTATAAACCCCCATCGTTCGTGGAAAGAGAGGACATCTTAAATCTAGATATCGTTATATTGATCGATTAGTGATGTAAACCTGACCAAGGACCGATAAACCCAGTTGTTACATCCGTAACCAAATCTTTCTGTATTCGATCTGGCAGGCCAAGCTCCATAAAAGCCACGGCCACACCGGGCAGAAAGG
Source organism: Hetaerina titia (assembly GCA_037158775.1). NCBI lineage: Eukaryota > Metazoa > Arthropoda > Insecta > Odonata > Calopterygidae > Hetaerina > Hetaerina titia. The sequence continues at coordinate 84,200,544 of CM073769.1, read as the reverse complement.
GAACCGTAAGGATTCCTGTGCTGGACTCCGCCTCGCTCCAATTTATTAACCGGACCTCAATGAAGGAAGCGAACACCCATTTCTCAAATTGAGGATGATGTTTTGGGAATAGATCATGTTGAATGAGAAAAAGTCGAGATTTTTAAACAAATGAAGAAAATTATTGCGGCCCATATTTCACTGAAGTGCATTAGTTTCATGTGATGTATATTATGATATATTATTATGGAAACATTTAATGAATGAAACTCAGTGTGAGAGTGGAGAAAAATAGGATATGATACCCTTAGCTGATAAGGGGAAAGAGTGCAGATGTTGTTGCGTCCAGTGATTTCTAAGCTTTAGATTGAGGAGGCTCATGTGATCCCGAAATAATTTTGAGAAAAATGACTTATTTATGATGATATTTCTATATAATTCAAAACCTTTGTAGTAAAATTGAAACGAAAAAAAATGGGAAAAAAATTGTTTGAAAAAAGAAATTGAAAAAAAAAATTGTTGTACTCTCCATTGAGGTAAAAGGTGAATTTGAAAATGACTCCTGCTTCTTGGTCCTCTTATCGTAGTACATTTTAAATTGTGCTGCACTCCCCAAGTGGACCTATAAATCAAATCTTTTCCGAGTGAATACTGAGAGAAAAGCACATTTGCGAGAAAATAGTGTTAACTTGAGTCTCAAGTTGTTATCGGCTTCATTTATTCTTGGCAATCTTGAAAAGTCACGACTTGAATGTGCGCTTTTATATCTTAATCATATCCTCTAACTATGATGGTATTACTCATATAACATTCAAATTATGAAGTATATTTTTGGTTTTCAGATATTTCCCATTACTATGAGTGCATGTGCTGATTGTGTGCTACCCTTACCTCCGTGGTCTTCTGTTTAAAATATTTCCTTGCCAATTTACAGGCAAAGTACATCATTTCAAAGCATGTGCTTTGCACTCATAAATCCGATTTGGGCTCCATATATATCTCCCATCCTCTGATTCCATTAACATATTACTGCTCCTGTGCTTGATGGGGATTAAATATAACGCAAATTTCGGGTTAAATGGAATTTTTTCCTCATTCCAGCTAATTTTGTTCTTTCAGCTTGATTTATTTTTTATGCCCCACGTAATTCTTACTCAAAGTTAGAAAGAGAACGTAATTTATGAAACAAACTTGCAACTTTTTTTTCCTCGTTGTATGTTATAATCCGTTTTAAACGATTTAAATCATTGATTTAATGGGATTTGCATTCTGTTGTAATTCTGTATCAATCGAAAAACGGAGAGCCAGGCTCACTGATTACTCTTAGTATCACTTTATGCTGTTTTTCGTAATCCCTTGAGTATCATTTACTCCTCGCCGTATTATACGTGTATATCTAATTTGAAGGTCGTATATCGTATATGAAACTAAGTTTTGTAAGCTCTTTAAGCTATTCAACGGATTTAACCTGAATTATTTCCTAATTTTTAACAGTCGTACTCGGTCTTAGAAGATATGTTATTTTGTTTTTCCTCAAATAAATGTATAATTTTATTTCAAACTAATGGCACGAACCCATTAACAAAAAAATAATATATTCAGTTTTTAAGGTACTGAAATACCATTTTAAGGCTATAGATTCGTGTGAGGTTGACTGAAATTTTGATCACTCTCGTGTAAGTTTCACTGAAACTCATCCATTGATTGAAGTAACAGTTAACAATTTCCTCGCTTCCTCACCCTTTTAATTTGAGATAACAGTGTGCATATGTACTACCATTAAATTATTTTTGTCGAATGTTAATGCAAATAGATTATTAAATATTCATTTTACGGAACCTTTTATTCGTTGATAATGTTTCCAGTTTTGGTCGAAAATAGAAACAGGAATACGTTTCAGTTTTCTGGATTATTGGAGATCATGATAATGAATTCCTGTCCACATTATTACCCGTTTTGGCAGGATTTGCCAGGCATCACCCATAAAAAGTTCCCTGCTTAAATGATAAGTGATGTATTGGTTTTGTTTTGAGTTTCAGGCCGTAAGTAGCTGTCAATTTAAAAAAAAGCATAAAGCGCTGTTTATTTTCTTGAGAAAATGTCACTTAAAATACCCAAACATGAGATTACGTATAAAAACTTCGTAATTTGATGGAACATCTTGATTATTATTAAATGCCGTTAAGTCATTGCAAGATCTCACAAAATCCAAATTTAACCGCCTCGATAGAATACACGCATATTAAAGCGAGATGGAGCCAGGTAAATCTTTTAAATATTAATCTCGACAAATTAGTTGCCACAAAGTACGTAAACTCCATTCTCTGAGTAACAATTCAGCCATATCTCCCAAATATTGCCGGGAGTCTTCCAAACTAACTTCTCTCCTCTCCTCTTCCTTCCGTTTCTTGTCCTTTTTACTTTTACCTCTTCAGCTATATTCCACCCCTCAATCTCAGGGCCATTCCTCAATCAATTCCCCCGAACCAGTCGTTCACCTTCGACTGTTCCCACCCCAGTATCGCACTCTATCACCCCAACCACCGCTCTCTTCCTCCCCTCCTCATTCCACGTAAAATTCCTCTCCCGTCGTTTCACCACCCTCATCCTCTCTGCCTCCCTTCAACTCCTATCTTCGCCATCTCTCTCCATTCGATATCCCACCTCTCGATCGCCCTGCGGCGTTCCGAAGGGGCCATCGATATTTCCCTCCTCCTGACACAAATTCTGTCCCAGATCCCGTTCCCCCTCCCTCGCCGCCAAACTCACGCCTCTTACTCGGCAAAGAACTTTCTTCCTCCCTCTCCGTCTGCCTTTTTACCTACTTGAATATCCCAGAACGTTCCTTCCCTTCCACCTCTCCCTCACCTCCCTCCGACCTATGCCTCTCTCGCCGTCCTCTCTCTAGGCATCCCTTCGTTCCCTTATCCGGCCTCGTGTCCCCTTTGGCCCATAAATAATCCGAGCACCTTCCTTTCAACCTACCCTCCCTCCCTGCCATACCTTTAGCCTCTCTAAAACACGCTCTTCTACCCTCGTCCCCATTCTCTTTTTCTCTCTCCTTCTCCAGCCTCCGATCCCTTCCATATTTCTCGCTCCATCCACTTCGCTCTTCGTGCAAAACACAGTAACTACGATTACGCCACGGCTCACCTTTACCCTCTACTTTATCCCCCTGTCCTTCACAGCCGTCTTATCTCTATCCGTCGTCGAAAACGAATTCAACTTGGATCCCGTTCCCTCTTCATCTCTCTCTCTCAGCTTAAAATCCTCGCGCCGTGCAAGAGCTGGCAGCAGGAAAAACCCAGCATCCTGCCAACTTTAGCAGTTTTCCCTGATTCTCTCTTCCATTCGTCATTCTTTTTACGATATATTCTTCATCTATTTGCCTGCCTCTCTCCCCCTTCTACACCACACGCCCGCCCATTCGCCCTTCCCCGCCCACTCTCGGAGTTTTCCATAAACGTGCCCTCACTCTTCCTCCTCCTTCTCTCTCCTGCCCATCTCGCAGAGAACTTCCATCCCGCTTCCCCTCCACTCGCCCAAAAAATACTTAATCTTGAGGCGGAGTAGGATAAAAAGAGAGCAAGAGGGCTCTTGCCATCATCCTTGCGGCACTCGCAATACTTTCCGCCCTAAACCGCGTCCTTCTCTTGGACCAAATTATTTTTTTTTTGACTGCTAGAGAAAATGTTATAACGTCCACTTGCACGCATCTCATCATCTTAAAAATACCGGCATATTTTTACCCCCCCCCCTCACAGTCGCTTTCTTTGGTCTGCGTACCATGTGCACGCCGTGACTTTGAAACTCATCAGTATTTAAATCCTTCTTTAATTTTCTGTTGCCTCTATTTTTTACTCTCGTCGTCGGAGAGTGAAAATATTCCCTAATTGCAAAATTTCCAAATTGCTACTCTCGTAACTTCTATGCTCAATATTTTCCTCTCCGCTCACTGCTTTATTAAAGTTATTTAATTTTCACTCTTCCTGAGCTCTCGCTTCGTTCAAAATATTCTTAGAGCCTTCGTGGTTTTCTTGTTGCATTTGCGCAAATCAAAATGTTGAAATTTTGTTCGAACCGGAACCATTTTGTTTATTTGTTTGCATTTATTTTGAGTCATTCTTTGGCAATAAAATTATGACCTTCAAGAATCATCTTTCTTCATGTAATAAATGGTTTCCTATACAGGGTGTTAATCGATTCTCCTGCAAGAATTTATGTTTGATGATGGCGTCGGTTTGCATCAACCGAGAGGCAAAACGAGTTTTTTTTACAAAAGTATGCATTCGTATGCATTTAATGGATTGCTTTTCGATTTTTTCGTCGACGAAAATACTGGGCTAATCAGTAAACGTGAAACCACCTTTGCCCGCCATCCATCATATGTGAGGGATTGGAGTCGAACTACCACTTTCCTGGATATAACCCCCATCTCAACTCTTCCCCTTATCCTTCCGTAATGATTTCACCTTCCTCCGTCCACCCTTCCTTCATTCTATCTTTCCTTTAACATTCTCTTTCCCTTCCCTCCCCTTCATGGAATATTTTCGTACGGATTCTAAAAACAGACATCTCAGGAACGAATCTTCAGCTCATTTCACCCTCTACAATCTTTATCTCGTAGTCCCTTCTATTTTATGGGTTCGCAGTTTTATTATCGTCGTTCAGTTTTTCTTGTTTCTTCCAGGAAAAAAATAAACTTTAAGTTTATCAATTACCATTCCTTGTGACAATATTTGCTCCAATTCGGTTAATACCCGTTACCTTTACATCCGCGTATTCCTCACGCTTCAATTTCTTATTATTTTCGTGTTCCCACACCACAAGCTACCCTTATTCTCTCTCTCTCTCTCTCGTCAAAAGCTATCATCCCGTCTTACCTCTGAAGTGATTCTTAATGGGCTTTGTACTATTCTCGGGTGTTTTAGTACTTGAAAATCAACCCCCTTATTTAATCATTCCGTTTCTCCTTTTACTAACGCTTACTGGCTTCCTCCTTTTTCCCCTCACGCCATTTTCTCACTGCTTAGTATGTTATTTTTTTGGTTCTCGTAACTGTCTATATTCGTGAATTCTATGGTTTCAGGCTCAACTTTGTGGAGGTTCATTTTCGTTTAAAATGAATACACTTTGTTACTTCCACACGATTTTTATTCGTACTACCGGTTTCAACGCTTCGGCGTCATCATAAGGTACAAACATTTTTCTAGCACAGGGTTATATATATATGCACTCTTCAACCCCCCACTCCCTTCCGAAAAGTGCATATATATATATAACCCTGTGCTAGAAAAATGTTTGTGCCTGATGATGACGCCGAAGCGTTGAAACCGGTAGTACGAATAAAAATCGTGTGGAAGTTACAAAGTGTATTCATTTTAAACGTCTATATTCGTATAAGCTTTAACCTTGCTCTTGCTCCTCTTCCCTGCGTTCCTCATCGAGTTCCCTTCAAATGACCGCGATGTTTCTCTCGTCTCGGTATTTGCACCAAATCGCTTCCTTTTTTCTTTCTCGTCCTTCCGTTATTACGGTACACCTTTTCCCTTTTAGGCATGTATTACTAGCTCTTTTGACTCCCGCTTCCGTGGGGTGCTCTCACCCACGCCTTAACGTGTTTTCCATTTTTTTCCCTTTCCCATTTCTTTCGCATTTATTTATTTTCTTCGGTTCATTTAGGGCTGCCTGTTGTACCATTCCCACCATTTCCCCTTCTTCAAGGGAGTTTGAAAAGGCAGAGCGGTGGTCCTGTGAACCAAAAGTAGGAACTCAAAATTTCAAGGCATTAAATCAGGGGCATTAAGTTAATCGTAATCAAAAAATAAGGAGGCGGAAGAGTGAAATGTTTAAAATGAAGGCCAAAATATGTCCAAGAAATAGGCTTCCCGGGTGTGCTTCAATGAAACACAGTTTAAGTGGTCTTACTTTAAGTTATATCGAAATCATATTATCCAGTTAAGATAACCGTAAATTTTATCCAAGATATAAAACATCTTGGACAGAATTTAAAATCCACTCAAATAAGAGCTTAAACAGCAGGTGCCGCTGTTTACATTACCAGTGTAACTTCTAATTTGTAATTCCAGTCCAGTGCAAACGTGCTATGTGTAAGCAGTTTTCTACAATTTTTCATTTTTGAAGTAATCACACTACGATGAGGCCGAAGATTTTTCATTACACACGGTGTATGGAAGTTGCGTGTTAGCTTTTTCATCTACTTTTGGTATTTTATCAATAAGATAAATGAGAGTGTCAGGGATGAATTCAGACATTTCGAAAATAAATTCAATTCAGTGCTGAATCCACCGCCCTAATTAATATCTATTGTACTGGAACCTTGACACTTTTTTTCTATAAATATGGATTACATTCATGTAAAATATTAACGGCGTAGCTCATTAATTTCTTTCTGGTGAAATCGTGGTTCACCGATTGAGGTCTTAAAATTCACGAAAGATTTTTCACGTTCGTTATGCTTTATATATATATATATATAAAATATGAACCACCGATCTCTCTGACAGATAGCGAACTTGGCGTCAGGCACAATTAATCATTGTCGCCGAAGTTGAATCCAATTCTGACCTGGATATTTATGCATTCTTTCTTACGTCTGTTCTGGCATCAAGCTGATCAATATAGAGTGTAAGAATCACTTCGATATCAATATTAGCCAACTATTTGGCTAATGTAAAACTTCACAATTTTCAATAAGGCATATTTTCTAATGTGATTGTGAATACGAGTGAACTGTGCTAGACCACATCATAATGTTAAATTATTTTTCTTCAGACCACTTCACAAGCTTGCTTCAGATATTTTATTTTGGTGATGCCTTTTCCGGCATTTGTTAACGTTATATAATATTGTTACATTATTATTTTTTCCTTAACACTCAATACATTGCAATAGTTCAACTGCGTCCTCCTTCGATTTTCCTCCCCATGCTTCCGTCCCTTCGTCCAGTTCTTCATACAAGACTGCGCTTTCATGTTCACTCAGTTTCATTTCAACCTTCCCAGTCCCTTTCCGTCTCGCGCCCGCCCTCTCCTCTCCACCCTCTGAAACAACTGTGTAGTGTCCACACTCGCAGAGTTCCCATTCAATCAAATGTCCTCTCGAAGCCCATTATTGCTACATGTCCCCTTAACCTCTCTCTCCCAACCCCGCTTTCTTTCATCCATAATACTCAGACTATGGAACTTGCAGCTCAAATACGTAGCCGCATAGAATTGAGATATAGCAATTTCCCCTTTTGTTTGTCGACGCTGTTTTAAGGACCATCTGTCGAAGAACCAAAAAAAAATCAAATGGACGTATAGGGAATCCATAAAATTTGAATGTCTCAATGTAACTGCTGCGCGATTTTTCAAATCCCAAGTGTCTGGTCGGTTTCCTATGGAAATGCAATCGTGGTGTTTTCTTTTTAGAAACAAAATGAATGCTACGATTTGAAATGTTTCTACAACGTACCTCGGTTGTGTTGACTGCATCTCTATTCTAGTACTGCGGGAAACTGGGAAGCGCGAGCACTCGTAAGGAATTTTATTGCCAGGTGTCGTAGTTTTTCAATAGAGTTATATGCAAACGGGAATGATAATCAATCTCGCTGGCGTCTGACTTATGTACTGCCGTTATATACTAGAAAAGAACTCACGGTAAATACATATAATTTATTTCAATTCGAATTGCTTCGCTTGTGTTTGGATATGACCATATATTAGAATTTAGGAATTACTTGTTATTACACTATACATTTTTTTTTACATATGCAGCAAACAAATGCCTAGAAACATACCCGCCTACTGTTTAAAATTACCTAAGATAATGATAGTTACCTTATTTCCCCTTATTTTACTAGTTATAGCTACGTTTTTCCTTCCGTTTTGCCTAATCGAGAGCTCGTAAGCTTTTCGAAATGTGCACTCCGTATGTGTAAATAAACTTTTTTTTTCTAAATGTTAGCAAAATTCACTTCTTTTGTTAGTTATTTCGAAATCACTTCTTTCGTGCATTGCTATTTCAAATGTTTCACTCTAATTTCCTTTGCATTCCTATGAACTCTACCATGTACCTAAAGAATTAACAAATCATAAATTATCAATTAATTTTTCTGTATAATTGGTGTTTACTGCATTTGAATTTACCAATTGAATAATTTTGTCAGGTCTATTCTTTGTATAATTAATTTCCAATCATGTGTATGTTTATATAACTTATGCTATTCATGTGGAAAAGTAAAGTGGTTTGATTATTAAAAGTCATATTTATATACAGTTTATGTTTCATCTTCATGAGGGGTGAATAATTTTTATAATGACAAATCATTACATGCACGGTTGTACACTTGAGGATCGCAAACCCACGAGATAAAAGTGATTTATTCATATATATTCATTGTAAAAATTTACGAAACAGTTATATTATAGTGTACTGCATCATTGCATAAGATAACAATTCGGTAAGTATTATTGTCAGATAAAATTACATACAATCGTAATCGAGAGGAATTTTTAAACGTGTGTTGTATTTAAAAGTTTTGTTTTAATTGTAGAAGTCGTATAAGTTTTGCTTTAATACATTTACAAGTATGTTATAATTAATTAATTATTAGCGTGAAATAGAATTATAATGAACTCAATCTCCTATATGATAACGATTATCAAAGTAATGCCAGCTAAATTAGCACTGCCACTCTCAAACATACTTGGTTAGAATCGGAGAGGTTCAAATATGTGATATGTCCATTTTTCCTTTAAAACTGATGAGTGAAGCATAATTTCGGGTTTGATGATCTTAATTTTTTTTGTAACTTTATCATTACCATAGTAATGAAAAAATTACCACGACATTGGCTGTTAAACTGGAGTTTGGCATCCTAGATAAGGTAGCAGAGCTAGACAAACACATTCCTTTAGGATTTGTAAACTTTTTCGGAAAAAAATTAGCATCCTGAAAGTCTGATTTTTAGATGTCCACAGGCAAATACAGGTTTTGACCGCGGTAGCCTTCCGTTCTGCGGCCGTGTGCTCCATGCTCTAGGCCACTGAGCAGGGACATATAATCACAAGAGCAAATTAATTTGCGTGTTATCGGATTCCGGACATCTCCTTTCGTTCCTTCAGTCCGACTGAATAGTATCCCGTGGGTCCTCACGTTAGGTCGGTGCCGTTAACCCAACCATTGCGATAATATTTTGTTCCCGCGCATCGAATGCGAGCGTGTACACGGACCCTAATGACAAGTCGTCCACTCGTTTCCCCCTCCTCGTCGTCCTCATTCGTCCGACTAACACTCTCCCTATAATTTTCTCATCGCGTCCGTCCAGCGTTGTCGCGCCTCATGTTCTCCCCCTTCCCGTGTGATCCTCTTTCCGGTCGCGTCCGCCTTCGGCACGCTCCCTTTCGCCCGCCCCGGACGGCGACGCGTTTGCGAAGGCCGCCGCTGCGATCTTCCTATTCATTACCACAGCGGAGCGTCACCTCTCTCTTTCTCCATTCACTCTACGATATGATATATGAACGCGTGCGTGGTTTTGCACGTCGCCTCCTCTTCACCCTTCCTTGTGTCCAACACTCCTACCCCTGACCATCATCCGCACGTATTTCAATCCTTTATTCGCACGTCGGGGAATTTTTTTGGCACCCATAATTTCTCGAGAATTCTGAACTCAATCCGAGTTTCAAGCGCGTTGAATTCCTCTCGTTCCTCGTCTCGTATCTCGCCCTGCAACGTTCTATTCCCCGCGCGCCCCGTTACTGTTTCTACGTCTTCCTCTCTCTCCATCTCTTCTCTCACGCCGTCATTCCATTGCTTCCGATTCCTCGCGTGACAGTCTCCCGTCGATCGACTGCCGGTTCCGTGCCCTTCGAAACGGTGCCTCATGAGAATCATTCCCATCACTCTTCTTTTTTCCCTCACTCTCTCCCGCGAGTGTCATCGAAGGATCGGCTTTTGGCGTAGCGATTTTCAGTTTCGGCTCGAGTGCTCCCACCCATTAGACTGGTCGGGGAGGGGGGAAGAGGAGGAATAATGCATTTGCCTCAGTTTGTTCCTTATCCAAATTTGAGTGGCAACCTTCTTGCTTCTGCTCCAGCTGACTTTTTAACGATTAGTGTCAGAAGAGTGTTGCCCCCTTGCCGACGGTTGAGGTGATGACATGACATGGTTCGCTAGAGTCATTAATGTCTACAGTAGTACTTGTCTTGTGATCAGTAGCCGTGCCTACTGGATTCACCCCACGCCAGAATCATTTTGCGAGGATTTGTCATATCACTGTACTTAAATCGTTGATGAGGCAACGATTAAGATTGCCATCTATGATTTTGTCATTTAATATGCATTTTAAAATAATCCCGATTCAGTAGTATGCGATATGATGCAAATCGTAACCTATCTATTAAAATTTTTGCGAAACATCAATACAGACAATATTAATTTTTATTGAGACCATTTCATCGAACTTTTACTATATTTTAGTTTTCTCTTTTGCCATTTCCTGTGGTTAAGTGTACATTTTGTAGTAAATACATCATGGTGTTATTCGCTTCGTAATTTTTCCATTAATATTTTTTTCATTTAACTTATACAAGTTGCTATAATACTTAGTTGACGCATTTTCATTGATTCTACGGAATCATTTATGAATAAATTTTAAATACATTCCCTATTGGTTTTCATAGCTCGACCAACCGTAGTATTTGCTACCGGTAGATTCTAAAATTGAGCAATTTCATCCCAGAATTTCTTACTTATCATAATAATGCCACAATAATGAGTTTACCTATTATGCTTCAACGTCGCCATCTTTCTCTCGATCAACTAACTTCAAGTAAAAATAATCGATTCGCAGATTTCGTTAGTTTACATCATTCATACGGGGTTTGTTCCAAAAGTAATGCCATTACATTTCCCTCGCCGGTCCTATTTGTCGGAGTAGGGTTGAACTACTTGGACTAGGTGAGAGGGGGACGCTAAGCTTTGCCGCGAAAACAGTCTCAGTGCTCGTCAAGCTGTGTAAGTGGCAGGATGTTAGTTATTGTAAACCTCTGCTCGCCGGCCATGTCCCAAAATATCAACCGAGCAGAAATTTCAAGTGAACTTCTGCAACGTATTGAAAATTAACCTGATTATTTGGACGTCATCATCGATGACGAAACCTGGGTTTTTGAATACGGCCCAGAAACAAAACCCTAAAGCTCTAACAGGCACACCGACCAGTCCCCCAAGCTCAAAAAGGCGAGAATGAGCAAATCAAAAGTGAAAACAAGGCTCATTATCTTTTTCGATTGTCAAGAAGTGGCCCATAAGGAGTTTTTCCTCAATGACAGACAGTTAACCCTGCCTACTACGTGGATGTGCTGGAAAGACTCCGAAAAAGGGTCATCAGGACGAGAAAAGAGATCTCCGCTACCTGGCAACTCCATCACGACAGTACGCTACGAGTGCGCGAGTTCCTGGCCTAATACCAGGTGCAAACACTGACTGACCCCCCCCTATAGTCCTGACGTTGCCCCAGCAGACTTCTTTTTGTTCCCTCGCATTAAGGCAGCCCTGAAAGGAACCCGTTTTTCGTCCATAGAAGAGATCCAATCAGCCGTGACGAAGACCTTGTGAGATGTCGTCGAAGACGCCTTCCAGGGCGCGTACCGGTCACGGCAGTGTCTGTAAAAATGTTTAGAGGCCCAAGCGCAGTACTTTGAAAAATTTCAAGTGTTTTTGTAAATCTATTCGATCAATTAATTAAAAAAATAATTTTATTGCGTTCGGAACGCACCCAGTTGCTCATACATTTACTGAATGCATTCCCGTTTCGTCGTCTACTCTCAATGTCTCGGACGCTATCTTCTGTAAATATGTAAGGATGCGGAATCATGATTTACTGATTTAAATTCGAATCCCCATCAAATCACCAAGTTACCCCGATATACCGAGTATGTTCACGTCGTACAAACTATCATATCCCAATTCAGGAGAAAATGTAAGTTCTCATAATATTTTCTTAGCTGACTTACTACTGAAACCATTGTTTCTTTAATCGCTCTTAATCCGAATTCAGTCCCTAAGATCCAAAAGACGTTCTTTTTCGGTTAGCTTGCATCTTATTTCTCTTCCCCTGATCTCTAACTTATTCTTATTGCGTTCTTAGAAGCCAAACTGAATTTTTCAAATAGAGTAATTTTTATTCAGCTGTTTTCTCTCCATTTTTTTAAAAATCAAATTTCCCTTCCATTCTTTCGATCTTTCATCACTACTCATTTGCAGTCCTTTCTGCTCTCCGTCATGGACATAATTTTTCTCTTTCTTATCTCCGCTGTCCCCCTATTATTAGCCTCGTGCCCATTTTTTTCCGCCTCTCCACGGACCTCAACGTCATGCTCCATGATTTTTATTTCCCTTAAATTTGGCGCTGTTTTCATTTTCTTATTTCCTTTCTCCTCTTCCATTCCCTCTCTTGTCCAGCCTCACATCTAAATCCGACTTTCAGTGCACTTAAAGTGGGGTTCAATTTAGTATAATTACTTTTTTACCCTAATTCGGAACCCTTGTTTTCAAACACTATAACCATATTCTAGTCTGGCATCTTATTTCAAGGCTTCCTTTCTTGTTTCTTTGTTCTCATTCAAATGTCATTGAAATATTCCGTAGACCTTTACAATGAATAGAAATGATTAGAGATTTATTTGGATTTTAATTTTATTTGATACTCATGTACATTTTTGCATTTGAATTTCAATTTTTTATTGTGAAGTGTATGATATCTATGTAATAATTTTCATGTTTGGGCAATAACTACATTGCTGTTAGACTACGATCACTTTCCACCATCAGTTTCGTTGTGAGTAATCTCGCAATCTATAGAAAAGTCGGATGGCAATTGTTTCTCTAACCGAAATCGTATTTTATTTGCTAGACTACCCACGAATAGTAAATGAGAGTAATAATGTTGAAAGAGGTCTTCTGTGTAAAATGTGATGTGACGTGAACCGTAATATTTTTATCTTCTGCTCTATAGCTATATTTACCTAGCCCTATTTGCTTTACAGGTATAATCTTAAAAAAAATTTGAAAAACCTGTGTAATCTCTTGATAGAGATTTATTGATTGTTATTTTATTTTTTCTCTTTGTACAATAATTGTCGTCATAAAAAAAATTATGGGACTCAAAAGATCGGAGGAGAGATGCGTTGAATACAAATATAGCTTAATTTTATGCAAAAATGAATTACATTCAGAATGCAAATACGTTCTTTCATCGCGTTTTTCCCCTTTACCTACCTGATTGGTTCCATGTTTATTAACAAAGCATTTCTTGCAGGGCCAAAGGGATACAAAAAAAAAAGTGACTTAACCCAAACAAGAAACTGATGCAACGTTGTGACGTCGTAATCTCTTATTTGCGTGACCATTGAGCACGATGCCGGTGATTACGTCATAATTTAATCAGTCGTGCGCACAGACACGTACACGTTCGCCGAGTCGTTCCGCCACTGTTCACGGCGTCGGGACGCATTTTGTAATCACGAATCCTCAATCGGATGATGGATTCCTCCACCAATTGCCCTAGTTTCCTTGCGTGCTTATTTACGTGCATACGAGAAATAGACACGTGATCGCATGAATGACAACACTTCGGATCAGAGTTATGAAAACAAAAGAAAACCGTTCCGTTCCGAAAAGTGGCCGTTTCGTCCAAATCGATGTGCGTATAACTTCAGCGATGCTGACGCGGCAAATGATTCAGAACCTAATAGTGTTGAGAAGAACTTTATTTCCTTGCTTTTTATTAATTAAAGATAATGTTCCGGGTGTGTTCAATCCTTTCGGAAGGCGAACTAAAAAAAATGAACATTAATTATTGTAAAAGAGTATATTATTATGTTACACGAGTCAGCTGATATAGATAAAGAGCTCAAATTATCTGAGATCCATGCAGGAAATTTTCCTATAATATGAGCATAATTCGCTCAGAAAAAATTTCATACCAAGTAATGTATCTTATATAAGAGAAAGTGGTTCCCAAATAATATCATCATGTCATTTTTTTCCGATTTTACACCTGTAAATACATTTATTTGAACGGTAGAAATTTCAGCGAGAGTAGTATCGTGGGTTTTAAGTACGGGTGCTAACCATAAAAGCGTTAATCGCCTAGAATCTCGATTTCTGGGCGATTTTTCAAGCTGTATAGTACTTAAATCGTTTTGTGTCTGAAATTTCTGGGAAAATAGGCGGAATCGGTCTTGTAACCAATTCCTTGACCTAAATGATTGCGTTTCATCACCTAATGGCGTTTACAGATTGAGTTGTGCTCATACGTGATAGATATATCCATACAATTGTTATTAGAGAGCAGGAACCAAGCATATTCCCCAAAATGGGCTTGAATCAACGCCAACGGGTCAAATACATGGTTTTCGTGTAGAAGAAGACACCTTTCTTCTCTATTCCAAGGGGAGACTATCTGGTCACAATTTCGCCAAAATAAAGACTTATCTCAATCTATCTATTCTATAGTTGTGGCAATTACTGCATTTTCAATACCTTCTTTCTATGGAAACAAAACGGGAGCTGCATTTCTTAGTAAGCGTGCCCTTATTTTTTTCAAAACTTAATGTATTCTGTTAAGAAACCTAGGCCCATTTATGTTAAATTTATTTATTAACTATTCGTGTAAATTAGTATCTTTAAATAACTATAATGGGAGTAGTTTCTTATTCGATTAACCAGGTTTATTTATGTACTTCTTGAATACTGAATGAGATTATTAGCTTGTCGGAATCTGCAGCGTAATGTTAGACATTTTTTTATCTTCGGCCCTCTCTCCGTTGTCTTTCCTGTGTTCCCTCAGAAATCCCACTCTCTTGCCACCATTTCATCGTCCGACATATCTTGCACCTCCGTTGTGCCTTTCTGGGTGGTCAACTGCCCGCCTCCTCGGGTAAAAAGAATCTTAATAACATGACGTGTGAGTAATCGTTCCGTTGCGTGCCGCCCCTTTCAATCCCCCCTGGCTTTTCCTTGTCAGGACCCTGTACTCTTCTGTGTATCATTTATTTTCCGCGCCTTTGCTGCAAAAGAAAAGGAAAGGGCGATAAATTTAGGCAGAACCAGCGAAAATTAATTATTCGTGGAATGGAAGAAGCTTGTTTCCTCATCCACTGCTTTCCATTTTCCTGCGTATTAAAAAGAAATCCTCCTAGACTATGATTTCTAAGTGTGCTCCCAAGGGAGCCCATTTACATACAAGCTGAGAAATTTGTCATTTCTCAACTCGGTTTTAAACTTAATTAATCTTGGGACGAATTGTTTTTGCGAAAAGCTTATAACATCACAAATACATTGAGTGACACAAAAAATGGTTTTTCATTTGCATACGGGATTACGTTTGTCTATTTATCTTATCTCCAAAGTCTCCGCATTCGACATAATGTAACCAAATTCCCTTAAACTTGGATCCTCTTTTAATTTTGTCTAGTTTTTTTTTGATTTGATGATTTCTCTTGAGGTGAAAAAAATGTGTCAATGAGGAGAAATTTCAGCGGCTACTTCTGATTTTTTGGGTATATTAGATTCTGCATTTGACTAAACCCTCTTCAGCAGAATTTGCACCTATAACATAACACAAATTGCTAGAAAAATACCAGGATTTGTAAAGTTTATTCGAGAATATGACCACATTCTCTCCAAAATATTTCTTTACTGAAAATGAATTATGACTAAAAAAAGTGCTGTGAAATGATCACAGCCTTAAATGTGCAATTACTTTTACCGTGCCATATTACCTTCAACTTTTGTTTTTCTTTTAATGTGTCGACATACATAATGACTATGTATATCACTTTTGTTTTATTTTCTGACACGTTTCCATGTTTACGAAATAGGATTAAAACTTAAATTAAAGGGATCCAAAATAATTGGAAACTATTTAATTTGTAAAATTTCAAATCACAAAATGTCACTAAATAAAACTAGCAATTTTCCAAAAAAATAAAAATTTATTAATACGACCGGTTTCGATGCAACTACATCATCTTCTGGACCAGAAGATGATGTAGTTGCATCGAAACCGGTCGTATTAATAAATTTTTATTTTTGTGGAAAAATGCTAATTTTATTTAATCGTGTTATTCCACCATATCACGCCTGAAACGTCTCTTTTTATACAAAATGTCATGTTACTGCGATAGAACTGAGCAGGCCTGTATTCTACCAAGAGACAACCTCCTTCATATTTGGGACTTGTCCCTTAAAATTCGTTTTCAGTGTTAAAGAACGCTCTTAGTTAATAAAACGATCATCCATTCCGAAATAGCATTATATAATCTTGGAATTTAGTTTTAAGGGCTTAAAATCGTTGAATTTGGGATGATTAGAATAGGATTTTGGGGATTACCCATTAAGTATATATTGAGGATCCGTTCAAGTCAAGACCCATCCATTTTTAACGGCTTAAAAAGGTACCTATAAAATATGGAACGGGACATTTTCGAAATAAAAAAACCTGACAACTTCCCCGGTCTGTGCAAGGAAAAATGTCTCCCATTGGGAATGCGGGGACTAAGCGTACCTCAACGACCGTAGCTTTGTCGCCCAACCTCCCTCTTCCCCCGCCCCCTTGTCCACCCCTCTTCTGGGCGCGGCCATTCTCTCAGCCAAACTCCTCTACCCCCCTCCTCATTCCATCTCTCTTTTCCTCCACCGGAAAGAGGACTGGGGAACAATCTTGGGCTTGTTTATTTTTTTCTTCGGCGGTGTAGCATCACCAACCCTCGCACACTCGAGCGCACTCCCTCACACGTGCGCAGCACCATGGGAAACTTAAAAAGGCCTCGGTCCTATATTACGGTAGCTTTTAAATCGTTAAGTCCGCCTCTCCGCTCTTCCCCGCCCGTCCTCCCACCTCTCTCCCACGCCAAGCCTCCGCTAGCTTCGCCACTATCTCCCTCGCGGCGCACACGGGAGAGTTCTCTTCTCCTCTCCTCCTCCTCCTCCCCGACTCGGTCCCTATCTCCCCTTACCGGCGTGAGATCAAATCCTCCGACCGTCGCCCGGCTCGCCCCATTCCCTCCACTCCCTCGCCTTGACCCCCACCTCCACTTCGGTAGTGATGGGACGAGGGGGTGGAGGACGCGGACGCCCTTTTCTCTCGGACAAAAAAAAACAATAATATCTCTTCCCATCATCCGTCTTAGTTTTCCTTCGGAATCCGGTGTCCCCCTCCCCCATCCGGCGAAAACTCCTCCTCCCCCCCCCCGGCACACGCCTCCCCATCCGCAGTCGACGCGCGGGTGGATGTGTGAGAGGGGGAGGGGTGCTCCCTTAAAAACTCCCGTCAGGACGGCGGCCGCTTTTTCGCGCCGCCCTCATTTTGCTCTCTTCCCCTGACACCAACTCATTAAGAGGTTCCGCGGAGTTCTCTCCACGCGCCCTTCCCTCCCGAAAATACCACCCGGACCCTCAGTGCTCTCTCCCTCGCATCCCGGCTGCAACCCTCCCGACCTCTCTTTCCATTCCCATCCCCACGCCCTCCCAACACCACCACCCCCCTTCCATTTAGGGCGCCTCGCCTTACTCTCTTCCCGACGGCAGTTCCGGGATAGAGGAACAGTAAGACAGAAACTGGTGAGGTTAAAAAAAATAATAAAAAGGAATTTAACCTTCGTCCGACATTTCTTTCCCTCGTGATTTTTCTCATGTTTTTTTAGAACCAAAAATTTATTCTGTCGCATCTGGGGAAGAAATTTTTTTTCTCTCCATTCCTTCTATTCCGTTGTCATCACCGACCCTGAGCTCTCTCCTCTCCATTCACATCTCCTCAAGTTCATTTCTCGTGATCTTATCTCACGCTGTGTTAATTCAGTCATATCGCCAGTAATCTCCTCTCGTCTTACTGTATTTACGTAGGAGAGGAAACCTCCCGCTCCATCCTGACTTTTTGCCTCATGATTAAATCGAGCTTTTCACATGTTGCCCATACGTCTACTCAAGGTTGAATAGCTAGCTCTTCATTTGGAACGCTTTATATTCATCCAGCTTGTATTGTCTTTCTTACATGAACATAAGTTCGTCTTTTTCATTCCTTACCATTTAAGTTAACCTGTTTAATGAGTCTCCGTTGCAGCACTCCGGTTAGTGCGTCCTTGTCGTAGATATTAGGACCTTCAAAACTTAAGTTTAATTTTATTTTAATTCAAATCAGGTCCAATGCACTATAATTGATTGATGCGAATCCATTGATCCAGTTGATTGATTGCTTCAGAGGTGATGATAGACCTTACTTTGAGGCACTAACGCTCATGTTGGAAGTCTTATCAAACGTTCTCTTGATTACCAGTTACTTTTGCCACGTTACCTCTGGCTACCCATAAACCGTCATACTTCAGCCAGAAGTTTCCAGGTTATTCCACGTAATTGATCCCAGTACTCTGCAGTTGCCAAGTATTCTAACTTATGATCGATTAGTACGTACATTCTGCTTTACGACGGACTGGCAACCTTGTCAATAGCTAAAGTACTGGTGAAAGTATCACTTTGCTATCTAATTCTTTATGCAAATTTCTCTTCTGATTTGGTAACAGCTTGATTCTTCTTTTCCCTGGTAATTTCATTTCTTGAAATACAATTTTCAACAAAGGCGGCGTTTCTTTATTTGGTTTCTAACTATTGGTATCCTTGATTTTTCATGAAGACCTCTTTGTATTGGCTCGCAAATATAACCGTACGACGTTTTTCATTCCCATTATGACGGCATGAAACTCTTTGTGACCTCGATTATCGCATTTACACGGCTTTAACTGCAATCGTAAATTCGGTTTTATCTCTCTGGGCACGTTTTAGGAACAAAGAAACAATCTGTAACGTTTATTGCTCACCGGGGAGGGGTTTAGTTTTATGCATTTGTCCGACTATACTGATTTCGAAAAAACATTATCTCTCGTCGAAAACCATAAACAATCCAGTTTAAGTAAGGCTATCAAAATTATTAGTGTGTTAAGAGGGATCAGTAAATTTTTGGGAACCCTTTCCGTTGGAAGTAGGAAATGGAATAATGAATCGCAATTTCTTATTGAATGCACCTAAAACCACCATTTTCTATTTTTCCTTCTTTCCTGCTGATTTAGCTAAGGCGCTTGAGTTCAAAAATGTTACATGTATCTTTAGACTTTCCAATCATTGGTTATGTGATACTGCTAAAAAAGTTAAACTCAAAGTACGAAGATTTTTTAGGTTTTGGGATGATTTCGAACCGATTCTTGAAATTTTATGACATCAATGAAATTGGACAGTTAAATAGCATCATTTTTTCCTTGAAATTGCATTGAAATTTAATTTAAACGATGAAAATCTATGAATTTAGTTTATACTCATGAGTTAATTTGATCCTCAATATTATTTTTTGAGCATTTCATGAGCAATATTTATGCCTTGATACTGGGAAAATAATGAATAAGTGTTTGATTCAATTTCTGGTGGAATAATTACCTTTGAAATATAATTTTACTTTGAATCGTTGCGAATCCTTGGGCCAAGCCAGGTCATAAGTTATTCATTTGTACAGGGTTGTGAGTTATCTTTCCCGATGAGTTTATTTGAGACCGTCAGATGCCCATTAATGAAAATTAATTAACGCTGAACGCTGAAAGCGTATTGATTTTATCCTAATAATGGGACATTTAATCTTTATTCATGGAATTTTCATATGAAGTTACAATTTGCACGGCAAAGAGAGTAAAGAGAGGGGGAGGAGGGTTAACAGATATTTGCGAGCGGAACACCGCAGCGCCTCCCCCCCCCCCCTCTCCCCCCGACCCCGCCGATGTGCGACATAATCTCATCAAATTGCAAAGGAAACCGGACTCCACTGCACACACCAAATCCTTGAATGAGTTATCAGTTCGAAACGAAACGAATCGTTAATGTAATCTCGGTGACAAAAGAAGGGTAAAGGTGGGGAAAGGGGAGGGGAGGATGGACGAACGTTGAGACCCATTGGAGGTACTGCGAACTCCACACGTTGGTGAATAACAATGAGAGGGAAAGGGAGTCGAGTCTGGGTCGATTCTGGGGTGGGAGAATGGCCCAGTGTGCTCAAATCCACGGATGGAGAGGGAGACAGCGGCGTAAATCAAAACCTTCCATTGATATGGATGGCCGTGAGGCACCAGATTGGATGGCGTATCGAGGGAAAGAGAGGTTAGGGGACCTTCACTTGCTTTATATTTCGATTTAGTCTAATCCTTGCAGTTTCGAACCCTTTAATGGCTTTGCCGTACAGCATCGTCTGCAGATTTTGGCTTTAATACGATTTATATAATCCTTGCCTTCTTCCTAACCCATTCACCCGCTCCCCGAAGCGGACCTGATATTCCTGTACTCAGTTCCTACTTCTTTGTGCAAACGCTATTTAATTTTATTCAGATACTTTCTTTAGGATTTCCAAGGGGCTTTTTGAAATAAGATTTGGGGTGTTTCCATTACAGTGACTGACATTTAAACATGTAAATCGTCCCACGTTTGGAGAGCTCTAACTCTTATTGATAATATATACTCGCTTACAAAAAGTCTTGTGTCCCCTATTATGTACGCGGTATCGCTTTCCTCATTCAACAATATTTTCATTTTCATCGAAACCTGAAAAAGGAATAAATAGCCATTTATTGCCACAGAAGATGAGAACTAGTATTTGCATTCAAATGGTAATTATTAAAACAAAACAAATGTTTCCACATTTGATGACATTTTTTTGTAATGTATTTTGCAATGCGTATATATATTTCAAAATTGCATTTATCTTTATCAATCTTTATATTTACTCTTGTAAACACGTAGATTTTATTGGATAAGTTAATTAAGTTTAACATAATTCGTAAATCTTGAAAGTATTTAAGACAGTAAAACGGGATTCCCTCTTCTTTTACATTCTTGTTTAGGACATATCTAATAACATTCCATTATTTTATAAGTTTTTCTCCTTCAATTACGTCTATTTCATTTCCTTCTTTTTTGAGCCAAATATATGAGTTGGGTTTTTACATAAAATAGTATTTTCTTCAAAAATACTTTTTTTCCAAATTTTGATGGTCCCTCTCAAGCTAGTCCGCATTGTACTTATCTCACCTTTTTAAAAAGCATTCAGGCTGGAGGCCATTTTTTTATAGGTCCGTCGAAATTGCCTCAGCATCCTACACTGCTTCTTCTAGTTATAAAGAAGGTTTTCCGAGACGTTTCTTCACTTTACTGAACAGCAAATTTCACATGGGAATAGATCTGGATTGTGATGAGGGAGAGGGACACACTTCATACATTTCCTCGAGGTATTCAGCAACAACATTTACAATATACATCCATGCATTATAGATGTGTATCCTCCATTCCGTTGCTTTTAAATGTAGCCTTATGTGTTTGAGATTGTCTTGGAGGATTTTCAGGGCGTCGTTATAGTATTTACGGTTCTGAGCTCCGTGCGATATGCTGATTTCTGGAATTTTGGGAAATGGTATGCCATAACTTCCCGAACACTTATTTTAGAGTAAGTGAGACGGAGATTAGCCACGCAGGGATTTTCTGTTTGTTCTCGGAATAAAGTGATGTAAATAAATTTTATCACCCGTGATAACTTTGGAAAAAAATCCTCATTTTGGCTTAACTTTTACTTCAATTACAACAAATTAACATAAAACAAACACAAACACCAGTATACCCTTATTCGAGTATGAGCGATGTCGGAACCCACTGTATACATATGCAATGTATCTGTTACGAACCTTTGTGTGGCATTAAATAAATTTTTTTACAAATTTTTAATATTGCTCCTAACGTTATTCCATGATCCTCCCTCACATTGGCCGAAATGCTGTGGGCATTGACCTATGTGAGAGCAGTGACTGGAGCCTCAGGTCCACCTTCATTTAAAATTAATTGTCTCTTCCTTTAAGACATTCAGACATTTTCTGATTGTCATTTATAACAGAACAGAATTTCCACATGCCTCCTGAAGAATTTAATAGGCCTGGGCTGATGGTTTGTTCAGGCAACACCAAATTTTCAATATATCGCTTCTTAGCTTAGTGTTAGCTTAGTTTAGTGTAACTTATCGTTCATTAAGGTGAACTGAACATGCTTCAACTTGTAATGGCTGCATTATGCATTACTGCATTCAAATTATTGATACGTGCATGACATGGAAAATACACATTACGTTAAATTGTAACAGGACATTTAGTTTTTGCACAGTTAATTATGGGATTAAAAATAATGATCACTGTTTACTGAGGAGAGCTTGTAGACACGCAGATATTTTTCAAACTGGTGTACAATTTAGTCTCTCTTCCCAATATTTTTTCATGCGTACCTAATACAAATGTGAATTAAACAAGGTATTTATAAATGAATATACACGTCAGGAAAAAGTGCAATGTCTTTGGCAACCGCACAATAAAACAGGAAGGATAGGAAACAGTAAACGGAAGTAGATAGCCTTCCCAAATTTCTGATTCCGCATTGAGGTTTGAAAGTTATTTAATAGATTTAGGATCTTTGGATGTCAGAACTTTTGGATAAACGCAGCTGCCATCACTTTCTAAATATGTGAATCTAACCCATTCAGGAAATGTGGGGTTAGTCATAATTCAATTTTCAAGCATATGGCATCATCTTAGCGCTAATTGTTGAGTAATTTAATTTTATTATCTTAATTACTGATTAATTTGGCATTCACATCAAAATGTAAAGTTCTATATCTTGTCAATTTGTTATTCATATGATTAGTTTTAGTTCTAAACGTTATATTTAGCTGGAATTGAAAGCTTAAGTCGTCATCAAAAGTTTATATTCAGTAATGAGGCAAGATTCCCAAACACTTCATTCATTCGGTGATCATTAAAAGTTTAATTGGACCGACCGACCTGTCGATAATATCGTTCTCTCCGGGAGGCGTTTATTCAGTGATAAAAATGCGGCCTGATAATCATCGCATAAATTAGTTCTTTCGAGAGATTTATTTCGGCACGTCACGTAAATTGTTTGAAACTATATCCGATTTGAATACATTTTGCAACAACCGCCTTTTTGTTAGTTAAATGTTTGAAATTATGGTTTAATGCTTATTTATCCTTGATAACATTTTGCGAGAGAAAATATTGAGCCTCAAAATTCAAATAATATTACAAATTGTCACTTATTCCCTCGTTCTGGACTGCTGTTTGTGTGGATACAGTTTTTTTCGTGTAAGCTGAGAAATATTTCGAAAATAGAGATTCGATATCAATTTAGGATAAAATATTTTTCTGTAGGGGTCCTAATTTAATGAAAGAATAATATTTGCACCGTAAGTTCACCTTTGACTCTTACTTTTAAGTGGTATAATATAATTAATATTACATCCTATTATCATACTTGCCACTCCTCCCTTAAAATACAAAATGGATGTTATTTTCTAAAACTAGTAGTTACGTGAATTAATTGATGCATATTTCAAATTTATTCTTTGCGTAGGATTCTCCTGAATCTTTAAAGATACCTCTGACTGAGGAAAACTCTCTATAAATCAAAGGAAATACTAATAATATAATGGTCTAAGATTGGAAATGCTACATGGACTTAAAATATAATTTATCATCCAAAAATGACCATCAAGTTAGTAAACTTAGAGAAAACTCCTTATGTAATATCAAGGGGTACAAAATTCATTGAGAGCACAACCATAGCTTTGAGAAATATGATTATTTGGATATAGAGGCTCTTTCAGCCGAGAGTATAGTTTTTCTTTTCTTAGACATTTTAGCGTAGTTAGCGTACTTTACGAAAATTTCTGTCTAAGAGATAACGTAGCAGATAGAATATGTTTCTATGAAATACATTCAGTTCGTGAATTGCTTGGAAATGATTTGATTACTTTACTTTCCAAAATTCCTACTGTTTTAAGGTTCATAGTGTTTCGTGCTTATAAAATAATTTAGATCTCTTCATTTCGATGACGTTCAACACTCAAGCGGCGGATGGGCCATCAGGCGGGATTCGATTCTCCAAATTCCGATGTTGAGTTTCCCGCAAGCACGTTAACCACCGATCCATGTGACCACGTCATTTATATTTTTCAACAAATATTCTTCTAAATTAGTTCTTGTACAAGTAGCATACATTTTTCTTTCCATTATTTTATTTTATTACAAACAGAAACTGAACAATGTCATGACAAAATATATTTATTTAATCTAATCAAGAAATTTTTTTCGTGAAGTATTTTATTATGTATGTGTGAAATTAATTTAAAATAAGCGATGCTGTTTGAAAATTCGATATCTAGCCATCGCTAGGTTTGAAGAATGTTAACAAACACTTTTTTTTTACCAAAACCTTTCATGCTTAGATTTTTAGGATAATGTAAAAGAAGAATTCCCTCGTTTTCATTTTCATTTCACCCGGAAACATTTTCTCATTTTATGTGGCTGCCATCACATATTTTTGAATAAGGAAAATGTAATCATGAAATTTTTTAAATTTCTAACTAAAAAATTCATGAAAAAAGTATTTGCTTTCGATAATCATCTTAACTTTGGTAAAAAGAGATACGTTACTTAAGCTTACAATGATAGCAAAATGAAATGAGAAATCATCGGATCTGGTCATCTCGAAATTTTCGGTATATTATTGTCTGTTTCTATAGCATAAGCAATGAGAAATAATAGGTACCTGATTAGATTAATTTTGTATCGCTTAAATAGTTTCTTATTTTAACCCCAAGGGTCGTGAAGGTGAGTAAGGCAGCTTTCGAATATTCTTTGTCGATAAAAAAAGAGAGAGAGAGAGAGAGAGAGAGACTATATCGATTTGAAGGGTTGCAGGTGATTAGTCCGCTTCCCCCTCGCCTCCAATTGATCCCTCTGAGTTTATTTTTTTTTCACTCAACCACATAGTTTTGAGGTATCTTTATCTTAACCCCCAAAGTTGCATATGCATACATAATTGACATACGCATACATATTACATAATCATTGTACATACATACATATTATATATGTGTATATATATACGTAATAACATATACGTATAACGTATTAACGTATGCGTAATTATTACGTATACGTAATAACGTATACGTAACCGAATTTTGCCCGTTCTGCAACTGCATTCCCCGTCGTTGATTTTACCCATACGTTTAAGATAGGCCCTTAATTATTTATTTTATCAAGAACACAATGTATACATCTGCTGTTCTTTATTATCGTACAACTAGATCTTAATAAAATAAACATTGTTCTTAATAAAATAAATAATGGACATGAAATTCCACAAAGTTGAGCCTGAAACAATAGAAAGCATAGGCCCTTAAGTTCCGTTAACTTTTGGCTCATTTAAAATTTTAGTTCAAGGCCAAGTGCCGTTTAAGACCAGGATTCTAATTTGTCTCTTGACTATGTTTAATCGGTTTTGTTCGATTAGTTCGCCTAGTCGGTTAGTTACCCCTTTTCTCTTTAGATCTGAAATAGTTTTTCGTCCCATGATTGCTAGGGTTGTTGGTGTGATCCCAGTTATAACAATGAGGGCATGATTTCTGACGGTTCTATACCGTTATGTTATCCCGAGTGAAGAGCATCTTTGGATCTCGTTCGACCTACGGTATATTCTGATCAAAGTTAGTTTTTCGTCGATAGAATAGTAATTCTCATCCTTTTCGATTGACTTGACCCCTGCAGTTCCCAGGGCAGAATTCATTACTCCACTTTCATGAAACTTTTGGGTTGCTGTAATGATTTCCTCTGTGACGACCTACTCCCATATTACTATTCAGTCCGACAGATAATAAGCATGCGACCTATGTCGCATTCACGCCACACAACGATTTCTTTTATTCAATGCCCTGCGAGAGCGCCAGAATGGCCTCGCGACAATCAATTGTTCGTCCAAAGGTACTTTCGAATATCATTAATGCGAGGTTGAGTGTCGTTTACGGCACCGCATCAAGACGCCGCGGGGTGTGGAGGGTGTGAGGGACGAGGGTGACGGCGAAGCAAATCAGGAGGAGGTGCGGGGAGGGGGAAGAAAGGGAGGGCTTCAAAAGTCGAGAAGTGAAGAGATGGGGAGCAAAAGCAGGGCATTGAGGAACGTTGCTGGAGGGAGTGTATTGGGGCTCGGGAAGAAAAGAGGTTAAGTGAGGGTGAGGAGGCGCTCGGCTCTCTTGAGACTGGCAATGTAATTTCCTCTCAACCGTAAAATAGGTGGCTTAAAGCTCTCCACTTCGGTCAGACCTTGCGGGGGGGGGGGGAATGGAGAGTGCCGCCGCCCGCGACATGGATATATCCGAAATTTAATGCGGTGTGACCTCCGGTAATCGTTCAATAGGCTGATGGATAGTAGGAGGGGTTTCGTGATAATTCACCCTCTAGGGTTACGTATGGATCGATTTATGCTAACGATAATGAGTTTCATTCAAGGGTTTTACGTTTGTAGAAATTTGACGGTAGCTGCCACTTTTTCGAACGGATCGACGTTTAGTTTGAGCGTATTTTTTGCTACAATTACGAAGAGTTGTAATTAATCTCTTGAATGATACGACGAGGATTATATTTAAGAAGTGGTACTGAGAGGGGAATCCTAATCAATTTTCCCCCACATGAACTTAAAGTGTCGAATTTTTAATGTTAAATCTAGTAGCTGCATTCTTATGATCTATTTCACAGATTTGATAAGGGTATATTTAACATAATATCTTCGCTAAATTAGTTTCTATAATTTTTTCTGGCATTTTCCAAAACGGAAACTAATAATGATTGGTAGGTTTTCGCATATAAAATGGGTTTTTATTTCCATTTAAAAATAATATCATATTGGAAGCATTGAGCAACTGAATTAGATTGGTAAACAGATGTGTAACTCGGTTTGGTTCTCGTACCAGCATACCAGATCACCTTAAATAACTTTTATTGGTGACATGTGATGTCTGTGAAAATATATCATCATATATTTTTTTGCCCTTACCTCACCGTTAGTATATATTCTATTTTTATATTCTATTTCTGTGTAATATATCTACCCGTAGCGCATTCCTATACTATGAGGATGGGATAATTACTTCACTAAAATTGAAATAAGTATTGGATGGCGGGATTTTATCCACCACTCATCTCATATAAATGTATCACTGTAATCGATATTCGTATTATTTTTATGTGTAAGCAGATGATTCCGCGGTGAAATTATACACATTGTATCCGATTTAAATAAAAAGTTACTGCTGCACCGTTTCAGTAAGTAAAATATACGATTTATGGGAAATAATCTTTCTCTCAATGAGACCTTTTTTAAGCTTATCTTGAAATACTAAGGCGCTCTTTATAATGATTTATCTCTCACTTAGAAATGCATACACAAAAGCCATTTGAGAATGAAACAGGCCGTTAGCTCGTCTCGTTAAAATGGTAGTAGGAATGAGGAAGGTGTTAAAGAGGCCAAGGAGGATAAGGTGATATGTACAGCTGCAGTTAGAGGAGATTAATTACCATTTGATGATTAATACCATTAAGGGAGGTTAAATTGTGGCTATTTCGCATTTGCATTCAATCATTCACAGAAATGGTTGTTTAATGGGTGGAGATTAGAATGTTTCATTAGTCCCTTCAAAAGAATTCAACTTACAGAAGAAATTATATTTACTTCCACTGCAAAATATTACCGTAAAGTTCAAGACAGTCTTGTGGTTTTGGGTAATAATCTCTTGGAGAAAATGAGATATTTTCACAAGATCAAGGCACTATTATGAATTCTTATATTTTCAAGAAGTTTTAGTGGTAGATTTCATTGTAATCAATGATTTTAGTAGTAATAATGATATCCCTAATAACGACGAATTTAAGACCATGTAGTTTTCTCTTACACTTAACTACTTACATGTCAAACACCAATTCCCGAGAAATTAATTGAACCGGTGACCTTTGGCTTAGCATACGAGCGCATTGCTCACGAAGCAAATACGGCCTAATGATTACATATTGTGCGAGCCATAAAATATTTCCAATTGATAGAACGACAATCCATTTCCCTTATTTTCTCATCAGGACCTATCTATTAGACGGATAGTGTGACACCTTCCCGTTCGTTGAAAAGAGATGTTGACGAATGTCTTGGCTTGGTTCCAAAAAAATACCTTATTGTTTTATTCAGATTTTCTATGCCCTGGTTCCACATGCTGGAGGCATATTCAAGATGTCTGGCTTAAACCATTTAATATCTATACGTTTATACAATGTAGTTTTGATCACATTTAGGGGCTTATTAGTGCCAAATAATTTCGGAAACTGTCTTACTCTCAAGTTTACCTCGCTGTACTTATTGAAACTATTCTTGTGAACGATAAGTGTAAAGGCGTATTTTTCCGGTATTGTACATCCCGTCAATTTTCAGATATATATCTGGAAAAGGTCATCATGACATCCAGCAATGATATTGTTGAGATGGCTTGTAAAAAATTTGCGTTTCGTTTCATTGCTGACTTGCTGGATTTTCGTGTTCTTTTCGCGTGTTCCAAGACATTGTATCATTTCCATCTCTGTATTACATCTCTGAAGTTCATCCAACGGGAGATGCTTCTTGCAGGAAACTAAGCATTTAATATGAATAGGGTGAATTAGGGTGAATTCGAAAAGTTAATGTATTCATAATGTTACCTATTAAATCTGGTATTTCTCCAGTTCTTAAGTTACAATTTTATATCAAAATGAGTAAACGGCTGTTTGGCTATTTGATCTTTCTATGTGCGATTCCCCAAACATTCTGATTTTTTTCATTTCAAATGCTTTAGAATACTCATGTGGAGTTATGCAATATAATGACGGATTTGACGTCAAAACAACTGCTATGCCACATTTCAACTTCCTGGGTCTTCTCCTATTGGACTAGTTAATTTTCGACATATACATATGTAAAGGCATGCAAACACTTTTTATTACTTACGTAGACGCTTTGTCAAGTCGTCAGGTTCTCAGAGAGGAAATTGATACTATTGCCGGTTGTTTGAGATTTAAACATCATATACGGAGAAGTAATAATTCGATAAATGAGAAATAAGACGAAAACAAATTCGATACGTATTCTTCAAGCAGTTGGATTACACTATAAGGAAGTAGTGTAACAATTCCTTTATATATGTGTTCACAATTTGAGGGAAAATGGCAAAGTTGCCCATTTCACCGCAATTTAATTAATATAATTTTTTTTATTTTCCTGTTGTATGGTCTCTAAAAACAAATAATCAGGTTACTGGTTTCTTTTTGGTGTTCACCTTATTAGAATGACGTGAATGAATATACCCAATTACGTATGAAATTCGTCCTGGCTACTTTTGAAAATATTGTAAAACAATTATTTGTTGAAGATTTTAACCTGAGGAAGATGTTAACTAATTACTTTGTTAGTTGGGAGTATGCGAGCAGTTTAAAGGCACTTCAGAGTCAACATAACGATTAATGGAATAAGTTTTCTACGTAAGGCGAAAATTGCATACTGTTTCGACTGTATCATTACACGAAAAGTAATTATGTAATTTCTTCCATTAGCGCTGTATTGATGCGTAGGGTGTGCTGACGCAGTCTTTAATAATGCCTTGCCTACGACTGGGGAATGTTTACGAGTAGAACGCAACGTGACTTTTATACAAATGCAATATAATAACACTGCTACCGCTGACGTAAGTCAACATCTAGTTTGGGCTTTGATTTATTTCCCTAGCCACGTGAAATATTGCCACTGCCGCTCATCTTGCCTGCTACTATCTTTAATTGATATGTCAACGTGTGAAAAAATTATTTAAAAGTATATTTCGGAGTAAAATTATTGTCTGCACGACTGCGAAATGGCATATTAGTAACAGTATTTTTATGTACTATATGTGAGTGATTCTTGCGTTGAATTTTAGTGAACACTTATTATTTTCATATTGTGATAAGTGAATTTAAGAAAGAGCAGAAAGAGAGAATATAATGTTCTATAATGGGTTGGTTACATATGTAAGTCACTTTTACCTTTCAAGAAATTGCTTAAAAGTTCAGGGGAAAGTATGGTTTCTATGAAATTAATTTAGCCTGTAACTATTTACTTAAAAGTATTTAAGTAAGCTAAAAGTATTTTATACGAGCCACGTTCCACATTTAATTACTCTTATTTTTTTCCAGGTAAGGTGCTGTTGTGTTAATCAGCCTTAATCACCCTGTTTTAAACAAAAGGTATGTTTTATTTTCTTTTCTCGTTTTGAAATAAGTATGTACGAGTATGTATGTGTGTGTACTATGTATATATATATATATATACTATATATATATATATATATATATATATATATATATATATATATATATATATACTATATATATATATATATATATATATATATATATATATTCATTCATTCAAACACAGAAATGGGTATAAGGAAAGGGGATAGGAAAACACATAAAAGGCGAACATAGGACATGTGGGGAAGGCGGTTTTTTGAGTAGATCACGAATGTAAAAATATTTCCTTAACCGGGATTTGAACACCGGACCTTCCACTTGCCGGGCGGATGTGCTACCAATTACACCACCAAGGAAATCTAATGTACACTGAGATCTGCGATGTTTTAAAACGCCCAAGTGCTCCGAATCATTTGCCAAAGGAAGGCTTTAGGGCGCTGTTCCACCCACCAAAGGAGAAAATAGACAATACACACAAGAAGAGGGGACAGTTGGTTAGAAAGCATATAGTATCATAGAGAATAGGAACAGTATGTTTCATGGCACACATAGCCAGAAGAAGAGATGAGCCACATTGGCCAGATACACATTCAAATATTTCATCTGGCTCCTAAACTTCGACCAATTACAATTGCTCCCGCCAGCACAGCTGTAGGCGTCATCGGCGACTCTAACTGAAAATTTATATAAAAATCACTCTTTGTTTTACAGTTTACCAAATTGATGATTTACAGTTACCGGCAAATTAAAGATATTTTCATGCAGAAAAAGTATTGATAACATGTAATTTTATGATATTGCATACATTATTTTAATGCAAGGGATCGTATCTACAAATTTTATGTCATTATTAGGAGGAGATGTTTATCTTTTGAGAGCATTGTTCGTGTGGGAATTGGTTTTCAATAGATATCAGATTCTCTTAAAAGGACCTTCTAATGGAAATTTCTCGTTTCTCACCGATTGAGGGGAGTACGCCAGAGAAAGTTTGGATCGTTTCTATTACGGGATTTCCCACTCTCTAACGTATGTTTACATATTCGAGTATGTCATTGATATAATTCAAATATTGTGAGAATCAACGGATTCCCCGTAAGAATCATTGATAGAGTACGTTCAGGAATAAGGAACGAATTTTCTGATTTTTTTAGTTTTAATTCCGTCTACATCGGTAATTTACGAATCTCGTAAATGGGTACGACTTATTTCCCACCAAATTGGCCATAATTTCATTAGCTATGTAGCGGCGAAATATTGGAGCTCGGGTTTTCGGAAAGTTTTATATACTGAATTTAAGACTGATGTTGGATGGAGTAAACGTCTCTCTGGAATTAGCTCGCCCTTGAGTTTGCAGCTGGCGGGATCCTTGTAAAATCAAAGTTGGTGTTTCATCCCTTCAACTTTTTGTGATACTTACGTATATCTCAAATTCAGTGTTTTATCCTCGCATGTGACAATGGTAGCTACTCCTATTACTTGTCAAGTGACAGAATATGCTAAGACTAGTTTTTTTCCATAATTTGTATGCCAAGTACTAGAATCACAACTGATTCAGCCCTGTAAAAATTCACTGTAATGATCTAAATGTTTTCAGTCTTTTTAGTAATTGAGCAATCATTGTGCTCGTAATACCACTGAGTATTTATTTCCGATAATTAAACTCTAAAACAATGAATAATGTTCATAACTTCAAATAACGATCGTTTTAGGAATTCTAAAGCTCCAACTATACTCTGCTTTGTGCATCCTACTTGCTTGTTTAATCGTGACGCCCTCAGTTGATTGTTTTGGTACGTTGTGCTCCAACCGCCCCTCTTTCTCCCATTAAGTGTCTCAGCCGCACTTTTAATAGCACCCAACCCCGCACAATGGCTCTTTATCATCTTCCAACTCATAACGTCCGTCCTTTTGTCTCTCCGTCCTTCGTGCTTCTTTCTTCACTTCCTTCATTAAAAGTAGCTGCAAACAATCATGCCTCAAAATAGGAAACCCTTCAGAAATGAGAAGACGACGTGGGTATTGGGTCTTCCAGCATTCAACCACTGCACGGTGGCCTTAATCCATGTGCATGGGCCTTTCACTCCTCCGCTTCAAATTATTATTACGGCCGCCTTATCTCTCTCGTATTGTTTTTTGAGGGTTACCATTTTCACTCCCAATATTGTTTTTGTTTTCGTATTTAACCACTCCTACTCGTATATTTACCGTCAAGCGACAATCGTTGTCATTATTTTTCTTGCTTACATAATTTTGTCCATTCAATTGCACTTACCATGGGGAAACAACGAATTAATATTGGTTTCCATGAATTATCGAGCGTGAGAATTTTTTGATCCTACTAAGAGCGTTTCAAATTATTATTATTATTATTAAAATTTACATGTGCAAATAGACAAATGTCAGGTGGCACACAAGTTCCAAGTGTTACAATAAACTTGCCTTGGAAAAATAACATGGTTTCTGAAATACAATCAACATCACAAAAGATAATAAATAAAATCAGTCAGAAAAAAGAAAAACAATACACTTTAAGGAAATTTCCAAACACACATACTGTAGTACATAAAAAAAAGAAAATCCCCATTTCATTAACATTTGTTTCCCAATCAACAAGAAAAAAAAATTAAGCTGTTACATTTAATTTTATACAAAACATCAATCAAATGATTACAGAAATTGTTTACATCTTTTCTTAAAAGTTTGGACTCTGTTAGGAAAGGGCTTAAAAATTTTTGCAGGTAAATTGTTCCAATCAACAATTGTTTCATTTAGAAAAGAAAATTTTTTTTTATTCGTTCTTTGTGCCCGGCATTTTACCTTAAATGTGTGGTCATTTCTCCCTATAAATTGCTTAGATATTGAATAGCTGTTATTTGTCATTCGCACCTGCAGTACATGAACAGTGGCAATTCGATTTTTTGTGTATTTGAAAACCGTAGCATAGGATCCAGTGTGATTTCAGCGGGGAAAATCGTGTAGCAGTAGTGCTACCGGTAAATTTGTCATCGCCCACCGTGAAGGAAATTCATGCCTCTGCGGCAGCTTGAGGAACATCGGGATCTATACAGGAACACCCGGCTCACCCCGTGCGCATGAATAAGGCCAACTTCCAAGTGTTTAAATAAAATGAATGATGGGGTTGGCCTCATTGATTCTTAGAAACCACCAAATTTTAAGAATACCTATAAAAAGGATTTAAGCATTCGGTGTAGCGCGAACTGTAGTGTTTAAAAGTCTTGAATGATGCCATAATATATGTAATTTTTAAGAGTTGCAAAAGAAATGCACTGCTTATATTCAGCGGAGGAATTGCTATTAAGATACAATATATCGTGTGAAAAAAAACGAAGTTTTGGAAAGAAGTAACTGAAAATGTGAACTTTGGGAAATAAAATTCTACATAAATATAATAAATACATTTTAAAGATGAATTGTAAATAAATTTTAAAACAAAAGATTATTTTGAAACTGATTTCATTTTAAATACAATCATAAAACAACTTTACGGAATAATGCAACCATTTCAGAGAGTAAAAATCATTCGCCTTGACCGGGATTCGAACCCGGATCCCTCGATATCCGGCCGAGTGCTTTAACCAATTAAGCTACCGAGACGTCCTCTTACACTCTGAAATTTTTGGGGGCTTTAAAGGAACAAGATGTTATGACGAAATACCGTACATACAATGTCACAGGCATTCGTAGTCGTGCGCGACGCGCCACAGTCCACGATGTTGATAAAGCCAATTTGAAACACTTAGGCTGTTCATACCTTAGACAAATTTTAGAGAAACTGTAACAGTAACTTTAACGGAGTCACCCGCTATGTGTGCATTATAATGCAACCATTTCAGAGAGTAAAAATCATTCGCCTTGACCGGGATTCGAACCCGGATCCCTCGATATCCGGCCGAGTGCTTTAACCAATTAAGCTACCGAGACGTCCTCTTACACTCTGAAATTTTTGGGGGCTTTAAAGGAACAAGATGTTATGACGAAATACCGTACATACAATGTCACAGGCATTCGTAGTCGTGCGGAAGTCATGAACATGTTTTGCTGCCGAAGTCTAGAATAATCCAAATGAATATCGCCATAGGTTTTCGGAACTGGATCTTACTATTTAGGCATCTGTGACTCTCCCCCTTATTCATTTCTCAAAATGTTGACTTATTAATTGATAAATACGCTGCCTCATGTTTAATGGTACCATTCAATAGTTTCAGGGATAACATTTATTCCCAGGGAAAAAGTAAGAGGATTTTTCTAACTTTTCATCTACATCTATACAATACCACTCAAGCCACCGCAAGGGCGTGTGGCGGGGAGTGTTAGGTACACCACCCGTAAAAAGGAACAAAACCTCATGCAAAATCAACACACACATGCAAAACTATACCCACAGTGGCGTTTACATTCATGCAAAAATCCTTAATTCTACACGCATGTAAATATATATACTATCATCTAACAAATAATTGCACCTTATGATGCTGTAAGAAATTTATCTAATATCGTGCAAGCTAGAATTTGAAAAATAAGAAGGCGAAACTGCACTACCACATGAATATGCAACATACAACGGTCTCCTTCCCAAGGACACAGGTAGGGAATGTGACCCAAAGCTGCAGGTAGCGAGAGGGCCCCTCCACGGAGAGAGACGAGGGATGGAAGGGGAAACCCAAAAAGAGAAAAGAAAGGCAGAGCAAGCAACACTGTAAAGAGCACTACATTATTTAAAGGCATTATAATGAGGTCATACGGAAAGAGAGGGTTTTGATAACAAAACACACGAGTTTATTGGACGTGCATGCAATTGAGTAGAACTAATTTTTCCCTAGGCGCTGAGGGTGGTAAGTGGAATGTTTTCTATCTATAACTCTACAGTTGCTATTTCGCGTTGTCCGTCGGAAGGAGGAGTCCTAGTCTGCTAGTTCAGGCATCTATTTCCCGAATTTTGTATACATGATCCAAGCGACCACTTTTCCACTTCGTAAAAAATTTCTGCCCCCTTACTTTTTTCCTTGGATCCCAGTGGGTCTTCTCCTAAACGCTCACGTTGCGTAGGTGCTTCGTTTTGATCCATTTTCTCCTCCTTGTGCTTCTTCAACTGCCTCCTCTCAGGCCACTCCCTCGAAAACCCTCTATCTGTGGTTCCCCTCTCTCTCTCTCACTCCTTCAGATTTACGTTTCAGGAGGACCTCTCGAACCATTCCGTTCCGCTGGAGGTCACATAATCAGGCGTTTATTGCGAGCTTAAGAGGACCCTTTTGCGGTGCTTGGCAAGCATACTCGTTGAACCGTACAAAAAAAGAAACAGATACGCCTCGCACGCCGCTCAATGCGCCCATATGTACACGTATATATAGCAGTCGCGGTGGTTTTTGTGACCCCTGGCAGTCCGCTACCGGGTCCTTTGCGAGATAGCGTTGGCACTCAATCTTTGCGCGCAAGACCTTGATTACCTTCTCTAGCTTACGTCTCCACTACACCTACCTCTCTCCACCTCCGCGCTTGTCTTTCATCTCTCCACCATAAGATGAATACATTCCTCTTTGCAACCTCCGAACCCAAATTCCCGTACTCCTCTCTTGTTTCTCCGTGTCCCTTTGGCCACATTTCTGTTATCCCGTCCGTGTAGCAAGCCCCTTCCCCCCCCCCCCAACCCCGCGGGTGTTTCCCCACCGAACCACTCCCTCTAATTCCGTGATAACCCCCAACCTATCCTCCGTCTCCATTCCTAAACCCCTCCAGTCCACCGCTGCATGCCTCGGTTTTCTTATTCTCGCGTGCACAAAAGGAATGCCGAGGCGTCGGCTTCTTGGTGGTTACTCTAAAAGAGACGAATGCCCTCGGGGGATGATGAGGTACACGGAGTGCTCGAGTGCGGAAGGGCGGGTGCGTGTGCGCAAGAGGTTCTCAGCGTCTTTGCTCTACGTTGGGACGAGCGAGTGAGAATTGGAGCGACGCGCTGAAATTGCCGTGAGGAACGGGTGCACATGACGGAGGGATGGATGGACTTCGTGAAATTGGAGGCTAAGGACGTGGTTCTGTTAAGGAATATCTTAAGGGAGAAAGCATGAAAACAATGAGAGGCGTATTTTCGTGATGCTGTTCTTTATCATAGAAAGATTCTCATCGGATTCCTCTGCATTTCTCAATGTTTTTCATTTTGCAAAATTTTGGTGTCGTCACTAATTTCCGCATACACAACGTAAGACTGAGTTATAAATAGCTATTCGGACGCTTAAAATGAAGGTTTTTTCGTGCTCATAAGGGTGATTTAAGAAATACAATTGCATCGAATTGGCCATTAAAAATCATTACAGGGCCAGAAGGAGATTTTTTATATATGCTCCATGAAATATTTCGCAATGATATTTTTCACTATTGAATATGTTATTAAATCAAACATTGGAACGTCTGTAAATAGCAAAGGCAACTAGTTACTGTATACAATTTATTATCAACTGTCCGAACTGCCCGAGAGAGACTTTAGGGTGTGATTGTGGAGCATTAGGGCCGTGGCACTGCTTGAGAGATTGATTACTACACGAATCTACGTGCAACGGTGACGCAATTGTGCGAGCAATTTAGGATCACTTTATTCGTTCATTTTTAAGCAAGAGAGACGCTGTCCACAAAAACATTGTCGACGAATGAAATTGAAAACTGCCTTTTGAATCCCTTTTTCTCCAGGGAACCTAGAATTGAATAATAGTTATTATAGAGATTGTTCTTGGACTTGAAGAAACATCCGCATACAAAATTTAGTGTATCACAGGTAAAGTTCAGATTTTGAATGCTCATTTGCACAGTTGAATTTTTAAATTGAAAATTTCCATCAAAAACAAGAAATGAAAATCTGTTGAAAAACTCATCCAATCCTTGTCTCACTTGGAATACTGATATTTCACACGTATGCTCATACATGTATATGTAGGCATAGGAGGTTTCTTGCGTGTCGCAGGTCAATGTTTGTTATCTCAGAGAAAATGTCTAAGTAATTAATCTTGAGGTAAATGGTGCGGCCGACTTTTCTTTGGTTTAGTATGACAATGGTAATCTTGATATTTGCCAATTTAATTGTCGTAACTCATATCAGTCTAAATCATAGATGTGTCTTTTAAAATTGTTCAGTTTACTTTGTGAATTTTGTATTTCTCTTATTAATGAGTTCAAACACGTTATTCCATTTCGACTGAGGACATACTATCGTAAAGAGACTCCTAATGTATTACTTATGTATCAAAATTTTTGTTTTTATAACAAGAGCAAAAATTGACCTTTACTCGAGCTAGAGCATTCGTGATAGATCATGCGGTTCGACATTTTGGAAAAACGTAAAATGCGGATTTTTAGGTGAAGCTGTCTGAATGCAGTCACGGATCGTAATTGTGCACCGAATTGTCCAAAATTTTATTGTTACTGGATGATAGAATCATGACGTACTCTTTAAAAAAAATACGTCATTTACACTCCAATCATTTATGTTTGAATTCTTTTACTTGTATGAAAAAGGAAATGATCAGAGTTCATACATATAAGTTAATACTTGAGAATAAATTCTCGTAAAATTTCTTGCTTGAGGATAAATTCTTTTAGAAAGTACAGTCTCACGTCTTTCCAGTTTCTGCATTGCACAATAATAATTTAAGTTTAAAGACGATAGAGGACGTAACAATTTGTAAAGTTAGCAATGTAATGTATTTTTACACACTATATGGAGTTTTTGTTTCGTATTCTTTAATTAAAGTTAATTTTAATTTTGGACCACATTCTTAATTATAATAGTACTGAGAAATGTTTCCTATTAATGTTTCATCTTGGATGAAGTCTTTACCTGTATCTTATTTTCTTTGCCCAACTTCTGTTTTGGTTTTTTATTGCATAACGTGGTAATTCGTAGTGATTTTGAATGCATAAAATTTAACGAAACAATATTTTGTTTTAACAGCTGTTTGTCAGTTTCGAGGTAACTTTCCACATCGTTGCAAACGAACGCCTGCGCAATTGAAGGTACACATTTATATGATGAGAGTTAAACTTCTCTTTGTCTCTCGTGATTCGCGCAGTTTTTCCTGCATTTACTCGCATAAAAGTCAAAAGGGATTCGCAAAGATTCGGGATGCTTCCTTGAGCCCGCTCAAAAATTGGGACCTGATTATGTTTTTTAGCAACAAAAATGAATGTTATATTTAAAAAAAAAGGGTGACATTTTCATTTTCTCTGCTGTGACAGTGAAGTTATCTCTTTTGGTTTTCTTCTTCCTCAGTTTTCTCTTTTTTCTGACCGAGGAGTCAACTTCTCCCGGAAATAAGTTCTGGAAAAGGGAACTAAGCGGGAGCGGAGAGCCAGAGTAGGTACCTATCTACTAACTGTACGAAAGTTTCACACCCTCGCTCAGACATCAAATTTTATGTGTATCCCAGTATACCATTAAATCCGCCCCATTCCCTTCCTTCCATTCCCGTCGGAGACGCTTGAAATTCCGTCCGCGCAGGAAAGAGGGAAAAGAGGCAGGGAGTAGGGGTGGATAGGAAGTAGCGAGGGAATTCGCTACTAGGAGACGTGTCAGAAATGACCACGGACCAATCAACACCCACCCTCTTGCCTTCCTCTCCTTCCCCACTTAAGAACCAGTAAAAGGATGTACAACATGCCGAAATTACTTTTGAGGATTGAAAGAGCTCGTATGGGTACGACGAGAAATTGCCTTCCTGCGGTCTCGGGGTAACTTCCAAGGGCGCAAGGTGGGAGAATGAGGGGAAGAGAAGGGAATTTAAGTGAGAATGGAAGTGTACAGCGCTCACGTATTGTGAGTACATGTAATCTCTGCCCAGTGACCTGTTCTTGTGAAATGGGGAGAGAGTAGAATGGAAAATTCTCTCAGCAGAGAAAGTTCGACCAACTCTCCTTCTTCCGCTCAGTCGTAATCGAATTCGAATCCGTTTTGCTGAAAGACCTATTCTATGCTACGGTTGTACAAAACCTCTTCACCTGAGATAGGATAAGAGAATAATTACTTGAAAAAGTCATTGTTTTTCTTCACGGCCTACATATTCGTGTTAGTTTTCATGTGAAAAAATGGTTCACCCTACATTTCTCGGTACAAATAGAAATCAAATCAAAATAAAATTTTTCTTTTCGAAGTTTCAGTTCGTCAACACATGCTTCATTTTTTAAATTTATGATATGCTCATGCCAGTGGACAATGTAAATTAATAAGTGTAATCGGGAAAATAGGAAAAGTTGTCGGTATGCCGTTAATCCAAGAGTTAATCCAAAAGTTAATCCTTCGAGTAAATGAGAATTTTACTGAAAGCTGTCAGCAAATGTAGAATATTGTAACAAGTGGTCGATGTCCATCGATTAAATTTAATTTCTTAGGTAGATGTTTGGTTTAAAGACTAAAAGTGTAATTTCTTACTTTCTCGGAATGCTTAGCATTCGTTATATTACAAGATCTCTCGCGGAGCAGCTGCTGGCTCCCAGTGCGAAGAGCTCTGGAATATTTTCCAATTCGCGAGTTTGCTCATGATCACTGCCACGCCATGATTACAAAGTGTGCCGCTGGCTCTTTCCAAATGAAAGGTTTTCTGTGAACTGCCACGAAGGGAACTACATTGACCTTGTCCTGTGTCTCTGAGAGCCATGAGCTACGTATTTGTTATTTGTTTCCATTATTGCCGTTCACTTAAATGGAAGCTCTTCAATTAATATAGAAAAAAACATTTATTGTGTTTGCCGATTCTTTATTTCACATACTCCTTTTCCGCATCAAGGTACCTTCCTGTTTGTCGCAGGAGTCAATAGTAATCATAACAATGCGTCGTTGCGTAGTGTGTTTTTAGCGTTGTTCCTTATACGAGACCATTACTTCAATTTCAAGGACGCTTGAATATTCTAGTGTTGTTGATGCAATCGTCCATGAATCATGTGTCCATAGTAATGTTTGAATTTTGATTTGATATTTTATATTTAATTGGGAGGCTGTAAATTATACACAAAAATGCAGTGTGCGAACATGCGTGAAAAGTGATTGAACAGTGCAGTGTGAAGTGCAGGAATCTTAGTCTGTGATTTAGCCCAGTGGAATGAGCGTTCGGCT
This sequence comes from Hetaerina titia, assembly GCA_037158775.1. Classification (NCBI taxonomy): domain Eukaryota; kingdom Metazoa; phylum Arthropoda; class Insecta; order Odonata; family Calopterygidae; genus Hetaerina; species Hetaerina titia. The sequence goes on along the minus strand of CM073769.1, from coordinate 84,160,224 downwards.
AGGACCGTAAAGTTCCGATATCATAGATATTTGATGTTTAACTTCTCATAGGTTGTGTAATTTCTCAGACATCAGAGTTCCTGAAATTTAACGCAAACAATATTGTCATGCCTGAAGATCTTAGCGCATCTAGAATGTTCTCTCTCAAGAAATAGACATTTTGCGTTGAAGACGTAATTTTCGTAAAACTTGTAGGCTTAGAATTAGAGAATAATAAAATTATACTTGCATTTTGTGGCCATTTACTGACGTGACATTTGAAGGAAGGCCAAGCAGTATAAATCTGCTTCTGTAAAGTATTACAGAATTCTTTTTTCTTTTATTTTTTAAGAAAAGTTTGCATTTCGATAGAGAAAAACGTGATTTACCCCTCTGAGGAAAGTCAAAAACTCAAACAAAACCCAGGATTTCGCCCGAAAATCCGAGAGAGAGACTAACATTTTTCGTGTTATTAAGCTGTATACTTTACTTGACCTAATGTTCTTCTTCGAGAATCTTTAGAATATACATTTATTAGAAAATGTTCCAAACTTAATAAAAAGGTAATTCGATGATAATACGAAGTTAAAAGATAATATTTATTTTCAATTAAGGAAAAACAACTCAAAATCTCAGTTCCGTTATTAGTTTCTTCTTTGATAAAATGGTTATATAAGTTCTAACCAAGATCTCGTATTTTGAACGGAAACTTCCCTTTGCGGAAAATTGTCAATTATATTATACTTGGTCGAATAAATCCATGAAGTTGAAGCATATTATTTTCCGTTGCATGGAAAAAGTTGGCAGTCCCGTAAAGATATATAACTTATATTTCCAAGTGCTTTTAGATATCTTAACTTTAATATTCCACGAATCTTAGCTTAATGCTTTAAGATTTATGACTCGTAGAGTCATTAAGTCCTGCATGCATAGTAATTTCATGGCCATTTTTCTTCGTGAATATCCCATGGTAACTTTACAAATTAACAATTTTCAGAGAGCATAATCAAATTTTGGAGAAACAATTTACATGCCTTAAATCGACAAAAGTAACCCGTTTGGAAAGTATAGAATGACGGTAGTCACGAATACGGAAGGAAATTACTTATAAAGTCAGCAGTGGCTAGGTTGTAGGAAAGAATTAAATAAACTGCAGCCATCCTTACAATAATAAAATTAATGGAGTTACTGTTTGTTTTTAAAATTCAACCCAGCCAGGCAATGACTATAATAATCTTTTTTATTGCCTTTCTTAGATTTCTCCACGAGTCGTCGGGATAAATCTTTCCCGTGGGAAACACGATAATTTTCACAAATTGTTATCATCGAAAATCTATAAATGTATGGTATATTTGATTTTAACTGTTGAATAACTAACTGGTTAGGTTAAAAACCTACTGCATTGAGGAACTATACATGATTCACCGTAAATGTGTTCCGTTTGAACTTTTTCACTAGATATTTCTCTCTTTAAGTGAGATCGCTTTCCATTAAGTTTTTTCTTCACCGGGGTTTACCAAGAATTAGGATCCCTGTTCAAAGCGGGCTGCAAATTATTTGACTTTTCCTTTCTTCCATTTATTCAATTAAACTTCCTTCCTTTTGCCTTTACTTTTCTTCCCTTTCAAACAGACCCTCAACACCAGATCTAAGGAGAAATCTCTTCTTCCAAAAATCGTCACCTATATTTAATTCTCACCAATTTAATTTTCAACCTCGGCGTGCTTTCCCAGCGTGTTTCCTTTTCCTTTCATTAAGTCTCTTTAAATAACTCTTGGGTATCGTCCTTTAATTACATTTCATCAATTTTCTTTTGTCTCTCTTATTTGTGCAAACTGTACATTTGATCCATCAGTTTTCTGATCTATCGTCTCACAATCGTCACAACTTTAAATAGGGGGATTGGCTAAAATGTCTCTTTTACGTCAAAATACTATCGTCACTGAACATTGATATCCGTGGAGAATCGATTTATTTTTATAGTAAATTCAATTAGATATTTCATCTTATTACAAGATATTATCGAGAAACATATAGGAACGCTTCATCCATTTCCCTTATCCAGCATGCCTTTTCTTCATTCCTTCTGGCCCTAGGCAAGAACTTTCCCTAAATTTCCTCTCCATACTTTTGGTCCCTAATTCTATCGGTTATATCATTTTTTCCCTTTGATCTTAATCCCTGCTCCGTCTCTTTTTCTCTTACCCATTTACTCTGCCTACACCGACCCTTCCCTCTGCTTTTTCTACTGATGTCGTCCCATCTCTCGCTCACACTGAATCAACCAACTTCCCTTTCCACCACCCCTACCGCCTGCTCCGGCTGCTTTCCTTCCCCTCAATATTGTACCTCTATCTCCCTTCCTGTCATTATCAATATCTATCTTGGATTAAAATTGTTTCCGTTCTTCCCGTATCAATTTTTGCCCTTTTTCTTCCTCTCAAAGTCGGTTTCCTCACCGGCTGGCAAAAGACTCCGTTCCTTTTTCGACGGTTATACATTGAATATTTCCCTTCCAAGCACATTAATTCAGCATCTTCAATTTTAAATAATCATATTTGGAGATGAATATTTCCGGCGGATGAAAGTTTCATATCAGGCATTGCTTCCGTGAAAAGGAAATAAAATAGAGAGTAGTCATTGGTGACTCGCGGATATTTCGATTTTTTTGGAAGGTTGAGTTAGAAATATATGCTATCATTTTCCTCCTTATACACATCCATTTGCATGGTTTCGAAGTTATATTTCTGAAACATTATTGTGCTATAGATGTAGACGCTGGAGAAAATAAAAAAAACAGCAGTATTTTTTCGGATATTGAAAATAAAAAAAACAGCAGTAATCTGTCGGATATTGTGGTCTCCTGAATTAATTCATGTACTTGATTGCAATAAAAATCCAAATGATGTTGGAATTTTTGACTTGCGTTGATGGAGAAGGAAGATATACCCTCTTTATAAGCTTTTGAGCATTTTGTGCAGATTTGTTTTTTGTCCTTGCTGAAACTCACCCTACCAAGATTTCAATTAAAATTCATAGCACAGAAATAACATTTTATTTGCGGGTTTCTATAATGTCTATTTCATTTGCACAAAAGCGATGAAAACCTGCTTTAAATATATTCAGTACATCGTCTTTCCCTTTTCCCAGTACTTTCAGTGAATTTTGCATTCTGTGAAGTTCACATTATCCATGTCATGAGGTATTATGACTTTTCGCTTTTGTCGCCTTCATTCATTGGAATGGGTTTTATTATTTTATTCTCTGCATTTCCTTTTAATTCTTCACGCGGAAGAAATTAATATAACTATTCTATTGTGATTTCTAAAAGAATTATATCTGCATTCAAACCAAATTGATGGCAATGTAAGTAGTTTCATTTTTATGTTTTTTATTTCAATCATCACAAAATTCTCCATTGACCGGTATAGGTTGGTTTCACAAAATTATTGCTATAAGGAATTAGGAAATCATAAAATATGTTGCATTAATATTGGATGAATGTATCTTTGTAATATATTGTAATATGTCTACAATAGAATGGTTTAGGAAGTTATTCCAATACTCATGTATGTAGAATTTCGCTTTATTCATCATTGCAATTGTATGTCGTAAGATGGATTCGAAATTCCGCCGCAGTCCGTTATGCTAGAAGGAAGTGAAAAAGGATATTTTTTTACGAACTTGACGTTGCATGTACGGACGCACTAACGTTTATATCCGCTGTTCCAACTCTAATACTGTTACTCTTCTTCCTTTAGCTAATTTTCTTCGTTAGCCGTCGAACTCGTACGCCAAAAGTTTCTAACTCCTTAATCAATTAACCTTTCCCACCACCGCAGTCTGACAGCCAAAGGGCTAGCTTTTCCCCTCTTCCTGTTCCAAACCTCATTCCTTCAAACTTCCCGGTCCACGATTCATCTCTATCGCGCCCCTTCCCCTCGAGCAGCTTCTAGGTTTATTACTCTTTGCCCTCGCTCCCCCATGTCGTTTATATTCCCCGCTCGATTACTATCGTCAATCTTAAGGCACTGCCGCAGGTCACGACTCTTCGTCATCGCTTTTCGATGAAAAAATCCTATTTGCCGCCCACTATTTGATCATTCCTCACTTTCACCATCGCCTTGTTCCCTTCCCCCTTGGTCTCCTTGGAAGAATTAATGAGTCCATACCCTCAGCTACCTAACCGATCAGCTGCCCAATTATAGATTTCGCGTCCTTTCTGTGCTGCCCAGTTAATAGGAACACCTTTTCTTTTGAGATTTCAAAGTGTTAGAAAAACGAGAAAATTCCAGTATATTTTTTTTACAGTATTTCAGTATTGAACTTGAAATTAGAGCCGAAGTATTGAAAATATCATTTCGTGGATGAAAAATTTCATAGTTTTTAAACTTTTGTCATTACTCTCCGTCAAGCTGTGGTTGGAATTACAGGTGTACACCTGTATTTTGGAAAAAACTGTACTATCCACTTGAGATTTAATATTCTGGACTAAAGATGATGATTCTCAGCTTTTCATGTACTTTTCGGCATTCACATTGGCTCTTTTCTCTTTTGGCTCTATTCATTATTTTTTCATACTTATTCAATGCTTTACCTATATAAAATATATGTTTATTTTTTATAGATTTGTATATGTATATATATTTATATAATATATGTATACAATGTAAATATATATATATTTAGGACACTTACAGTATGTATTGACGTTTCGACGGCTCGACCGTCGTCATCAGAATCTCTCTCTCTCTCTATATATATATAAGTATATATATATATATATATATATTTATTTATTTATTTATGTATAGATTCTGATGACGACGGTCGAGCCGTCGAAACGCCAATACATACTGTGAGTGTCCTTTATTTATGCTTCTGTGTGTTGAATATTTTGTATCCGTGTATTTGTGGGTTTGTGCGTCGCCGGAGAGCGTCAATTTCAAAGATATATATATATATATATATATATATATATATATATATATATATATATATATATATATATATATATATATATATATATATATATAATTTTTATTACTTTAAAATTGATTTGTAGGCGTTCTAACGTTTTAGATACCTAGTTATATCCAACAATTGTAGGTTTTGGAGCGCCCCAAACAACTATTTGGTCCTGATCATATTGACAATTTCCACATTTTCCCCTTCATTATTTATGTATCTTAATTTCTTTGTCACTTTTTCCTCTATCCATGCTGTCTAAAATCCTACTCTCTTCCTTCCTGTACATTGCTTTTTCAAAGTTCTCCCTTCCACTACGACCTTTAACATCCCACTTTCTCCCAACATTAACTTCATCCATTTCCTCTGCCTTTTTGCTGTTTCTCCTGGTAACTTCCTCTCTTTACTGACCCTATTTAAAATCTTTATCTTCTTCTCCGTCGAACATATTTTCTCTATTCTTTCACACACCCACATACTACAAATCTCCAATATATTCTCATATTATTGCGTTAAGGACAACATCCCATATCCATGAATCCCTGCGCTAAATATTAAAGTCGTAACTAATCTTTTTTTAGGTTATTATGTAGTTTTCACATCATCAATTCTTTTCTTGCAAATGTATATTTTGCTGACGCAAATCTTCTTTTGATGTCTCAATTACGAGACCTTATTTTCCTTCATAAAAAATCTGTCCAGTTACAGGAACTGCTTTAGTGTTTTTCTGCTATTTAAATCTTTAACGTTGTTTTTCCACTTCTCAAGAATCTCATTACTTTTGTTATCTTTTCATTACTTTTTATCCTCGAATACCTTCCAGACTGTTTCTATATTGTGCCAAAAAATAATTACAATTCTATGGCCAAATAACTCAACGCTTTTTCATCAGCGAGCATAATTGGTTAAAATATCTAGCCACCCACTTTTATTTCATTGATCAAACTAGAAGTGCTACCATTAACAAATCCATAATATGGTTTTTGAAAAATACCGGCGATAACGGTCACCCTTTCTCACTTTTCAGACGATCAGTACTGATACCGAATCACCCTCTGCCTTCCTTATCTATGTCTAATGATTGATGAACAAGTTTCAAATATATCCTTCAGTAGTTCCAGCACTTAAATCACTGCATGATCGGATGCCTCCTCAAACTCTATGAAGCACAAATAGGCATTCTGCTTATTGTTTCTCACTCGTAATGTTCTCGTAAATACGAGTATAGAGTGCAGAAAAACGCATGTAGTCACTTGGCTTCATCCGTTCTTCTGCCCTTTTTAAAATCAGATTGATCCTTTCATAGGTATTTTTTCGACTATAACCTTCCTTAATGAGTTTTACCGTATCTAAAATTAAAATTTTCGTCCTGCAGTCCTCACGTATGGCTTTCTTGCGATTTTTCGGGATTGGGATCGAAATTGATGTTATGAAATCATTTGGCCAAATTCCTTCCTCATACATATTGCATAAGCCCAGAGAATTGCTTCTTCCCATTTTCCATAAGCTTTTTGTCATTCTCCAGGCATATTATCAAACTCCTACTGTTTTGTTCGACTTAACCTTCGTTAACAGTTTTTCTATCTCGATATCTAGTATCCCTAAACGTAGGCTTTCCCCGGCTACGTTGCATTTTCTATCTGTTTGTAGAATGGCCGGCCTAATATCTTTACTGTAAGGCTATCTCCGTATTTTTTTCCATTGAATCTTTTCTGGAAATGTTAATAACTTTCATTTCTTATCTCTTATGATAGGCATAGTTTTGTCCCAAAATTTCCTAAAAGTTGTCTTACCTTCCAATCCTTCTACCTTTCCTTATATACGATGTGTCTTCGTACCAAGCGTTGATATTTCTATCACATTTCCTTGGCACTACTATTTTCTTGTACAAGATTAAAATTTGGCTTCCTCTAGATCATTTTGTTCCATTTTTTTATTTCATTTTGAGCAAGGTGTTCATTATTATCAAACCCCTTCTTCTGTAGAACTCGACTTCTTTCTCCCCTCGAATATTTCTAATTCCTAAACCCTAATTTACTAATTTTCTTCAATCCCTCCCTTCATCTACCATTTTGAAAAAATTCCCCATCACTATTATATACATTCTTCCTGACACGTTCACAATTTTTATTCAAATTATTATTTCATGCAGTGTACTTTTTCCTCCTGATAAATATTTGCCGGCATATACTCCTTTTCCTAGGTTACCACCAAAATATGAGGGGCCTGGTTTTAGATTATAAATAGAATTGCATAAGTATCCTGACATTTATTCACTACGCTTCTTCCCAGTTTACTGTTCAGCAATAAGGACACTCCTCGTTGACTTCCCTCTCGCCACTATATACTGCGCTGTAACTATTGCTCCAGTAATTTCGGCTGTCTCTCCATCTCACCCCACACAAAACTGAATAAAACTCCTTTCTCCATTTCTCACCTGATTTTTTTTGGCTTCCATGTTCTCATTATCGTCCAAAAATTCTATGTACTTATGTTAACCGTTATGGTGCTCTTGTAGGTCTTTTTTCATTTTTGCTTTCTGCTCGTTTGTGCAAGAATATTCTTGGATGACGACCGCGAAGGTCTTCCCTCCCTTGAGCACGACTCCCCCGACGAGTCCCCAGGCATTACACCTGGCCCAGTGAGCCGAATCCATTTCTCTTCTCTTTCAGGATTAATTTTCTCTTTGTGTCCGACCGTATTTATCATGAGAATGATAATTTAGGTAGTTTCCCGCTCCTCTCCTCAGTATTTTTTGAACACGACACCATTAATAAAATGGCCGCCTCCCTGGGGTACACTGCCTTACTGGGGAACAGGCGCAGCTTGGAATACCTTTCATTTGATTCCTACCCTTTCACATACCTGGCGTGGGTGACCCTACCAGGAGCAATTATCATCGCTTCCTTCAGTAGAGCTCTAGGGGTCATTATACCGTCCAAGCCCTTCCGACACGTCAATGTGATTCAAGCATATTTTACCATGAGATCCCAATTTAAAGGATATTTCGAGAATATATTAGAGCTTATTCACCAAATATTTTATCTATTTGATTTAAAGTATTTTTTTTTCGCTCTGCTTAAAATGTTTTAATTGTATACTTACTATGAAGATATTGTTATGATGGTTTAAATGCGAATGTAATCGCTAATGATTTTACAAGCATATGGTTTTATTTTTGAGATTCAATTCTTTGTGCATACTCTTTAGTAAAGTTAATGTTTCACCAGCTTTATGTTTTTACATGAATTATGTAGTGGATTTGTATTCATTGTTGTTTGCAAGCCGGCTAACGAGCAGCCAAGGGAAGTTTGTCAAACAAATGATGCGCATGAAGTATTTAGTAAAATATTTTTAATTAAAGTATAATTAAATTCTATCCTTGCATCACTAATGCCGACGAAACATATCTCACTATAACAGACGTTAACGTTCAAATGATGTCCTCGATAAGATGATGCATTTGATTAACTTCTTCCTATTAGCTTCCTTACTTCCGCAGTTTCTTTATGATTTAATAAAAAGCTATTCATTAGTTTATTGTGCATTCAGTCTTTAGTATTTTTGTCTAAAAAACATATAGCATAATTTTTGCTCTATATTTTGTAAGAAAACCAGTAAACTGAAATTAAAATAAGGAGTAAGTACTAAAATCCATCGTTGTTACAGTTTGGTTATTTTGACTAGGACTAATTAAAGCTGAATTATATATTAAAAGTTGAATCCATTCATTATTAACTGTCGATGAAAATATACGTGTACTCATGCAAGCTTTTTTCATCTTCTTTCCGACTGGGTTACTTTTCTTATATGAATATTTCATTTTTTCATAAACTAAATTTTAGTCACAAAAACTTAACTTTAAATTCGAAGTATAATTGAAAATTAAGACAATTAGTCGTCAATGGAAATCGACCGAGAAGTTCCTTAGATAGATATCATTTGCTAAATCACAAGCAATATGTTTCCCAGTTCATGGCTTATTTTTATATTAGATAATTGTACATAACACACGCAATATACAAGATAATGCAGCCAAAATAACAGGGATTATAGAGAAAGAAAACAATTTTCGAACACGCTTAAGTTAGAGGCACAATATTGCGTTCAGTCACCTGGAGGGTAAACCGTCGCACAAATTTGACGATTTTCAATGAAAAGAGTGAAATATTTTCAGTATTGTCTTCAAATTTTATAATATATTTTTATTTTCGACGGTTCTTTTCATATTCCTCGAAACGCCCAAATCCCAATATTTTTCAAGGTTTGTAAAGGCTACGCAAACAGTTTCATTTCCGTTTCACATCGGGTGAAAAATAACTTGCACATCCAAAATTAATAGAGTTTATTAAGATTTACTTCCAATTGTTTGTTTTTTTAAATTTAAAAAAATGAATGTTAAGTAATAATGTTCACTACAAGCGAATTTTTTATTCTCGACGGATTATACGACTGCCTATTACTATTACCACTAACCAGCCTGCCTCCCCCCCCCCCCTCAGATACCTCTGATTCAGGGATAGTCGCTTAATATTCGTTACAAACAACGGTGAAACTCTAGAAAAGCAGCTGAGTTGGTTGAAGTTTCTGTTAGTTCCGAACGAACAAATCATTTACTATATTGTAGCGCGATCGTTTGATTCGTAGTTTTTCCAGTTAACTACGGCATTTATTTTTCTTCTATGCCAATTGCCTCCATCATGAACATCATATCATGGATGCAACTTTAAAGAAAAAATATCTTGATATGTAACTCTTTCTCCACATCAATCTCTTTTAATACCACGCCATGTGTTTGGTGACGTGTTACCTACGCAGTAAAGTTATCGTGTTCGCATCTGATGACGTTAATGCGTGGCGTAGATACATGCACATTATTTTGAAAAAAATATCTTGGAGTTTAAAAATGATTTTAAATACAATTCATCACCCATTCTTATTCTAATTTTTAAATTTTTTAGCTTGGACCATATACATCCGAGTAGTGAGATACGTAGCATGCAAACTGACGGAAAAAATTTGTTTTAGAAAGTCTTCCTTGCTATGGATTCGGCAGTTGGTAAGCATGCCTCGCGGAAGTCGACCGATTTTCTTGTTAACCAATATTATATTTTAAAATATTATCCGATATCCAATAGTTTCGATCTCATGGGCTGTTGCTTCTCCATAGAGAGTGACGGTTGGGGCTGGCCCCCCAGCAATAGATTCGATGCCAACATGTAAACAGATATGCAAAACGTGGTGTAGGGTATCGAGAATGTTTTCATAAAAGGATTCGATTGAATTCTTGAATCCTGTGCCTAGCTCTCTTTCAACGGATAGCGACTATTGTAATAGAAACGAGGTCTTCAGTCGGCTTGTGGTGTTAAAGCTCTCTACGTACAAAACACATGTTGCAATTGGGGAAGTGTGAGATTGGAGCAGAAACAATACGTCCATTGTTTTATTACTTAAGTTCACATCTCCCACTTGACTAAGCTAACATATGGAACACAATCGAAACTGCAAATGCTTCCTCAAGTCGTATGTTTCCTTGAGATGAGCTAGTTACTAGATTCCTCATTAGTTTCTCCATCTCCTTCCTGCATGGTCTCCTTTCGGCAACTGGTAAACTAGGGCATTTTGGCGCCATATGTCTTGCCGTATTCACTGTCCCTATTTCTGCACTACATTGTCATTCTAAATTGGATCTTTCATGGGAACACTATTTCACAGAACCACCAGATGTATCCGCACAGTTTGTCATTTTTTTCTTCCACAGTTTCAGCCCCCAAAAATTACATCCATCAAATTTTGCTACCTTATTTTCTTTCATGCATAACAGGATTTTTTTTAATTAACTTAATGGGAATGTGCGATTCATTCGGATTTTTTGTTATTGTGAAAAAGCTTTTACGTTCAAATAAATTTATTATATCCTTATAGAATATTGATTCCATTGTGTTAATTTCTTACCATTCATGTTCAGTTTCTTACATTACCAAGAAGTCAGAGGAAACGCTGAAATGAAAAAAATTGAACTTTAACGCTGCATCGTAATTTAAATTTAACTTTTAGGTGCCTTGACGACTGACGCCATTTGAATGCTTAATTGTATGACGATTTAGTATTTTACGCGATTGATAAAATGGCGTAATTAATCGATCTCCGAATTCGTTAAATGTCCTAGTCATTTTTCATGTTTTTCAATGGGAGAGCCTAAGTAATTTTACCTCAATGTTCAAGTTATTGTATTAAACCGAGCAGCCTTTCTTTGCACGAATTTTAGGATCTGTAAGTCAGCGTTTTCACAGACAATAAAATCAGGTGTTAAAAGAATTGGAGGATTTCCCGCAAATATACCGTTTATTTCATTGATTTTCGTACTGACATAGAAATATTAAACTTGAAACAGTTCAATTTAGGTAGAAATATCCTATGGCAGCAATCCTCCTAGACTCTAAGGTAATCAGTTTTATCGCCGTATTTTTTATTCATAGGACACATATATCACATCAAGAGTGGCAGTTTTAGAAACCAAAATTAATTAAGGGCCTGAGAATTCAAGTCATAATGCTTGGCCGCTCATCGCCGTCCGTCTGATAATCTCCGTCGCACCTAACGAGCGCTTTCATTGAAATATTGATCCCTTCCATCGCTTTTAGTTGCTGTGTACGGCACATGAATTGAGTTATTCCGAGGAAATGAGTTTGAAGCATTAATATTCTGTCAATTTAGTCAATCCATTAATCTAGAAATGGCTTTCTTTCCTGATCTGACAAAAAAAACTGGAAAAGCAACGTTTGTCATTTTTACACTGAAGCCTACTGTGAACGAATTAAAAAAAAAAAACCTCTAGGAAAATCAACAAAAAATGTTCCCAGTATTGAATGAACGACATTATAGAATTAGCATGAACTTGCTAATGGATTATTGTTTTTAATTGATCCATTGTGAATTCTAAAACTTTTTCACCCGTTTAAGATATCAGTCAACAAACCATCATATTCGTTTCATAATCCCTTTCATGAACGTATTGTCAGCAAACTCGTAAAATGTCATCCGTGAGAGATTTATACAGACTCGAAATTCAACCTTAATTTCTTTAGCTCAATACAAAATTGTCGAATATTTGTTTCTTTTTGGGCAGATAAAATCATGAGATTTTGTATTCACTTCTCTCCCTAGCAGCAGATTTATATGAATGAATTAATTATTTTAAAAAATTTATTTTGCGCAGCGAATGTCGAAAGGTTGTTATGTCGACACGATTCGCTGCATGCATTCCAAACATTCAAATCATCAATGGATTTATTATCCAAAAAGAGAACCAAAATGGTTCCTTCATGTATCAACTGATTAATAAAATAAACATGTAGGTGGTGTCGTTTAGTCATGATAAATCAATCATTACAGTTTTCATTTTTAGACAATATATATTAATCAGAAATTTAAACAGTTTTCGAAAATTTAAATTGTATATGGTCACCATACTATTCTTCTTTTCTCTGCAAGTTTAAAGTAATAAGGAAGTATATCTGATATGGAATTGAATGCTACCATCACATTTTGTATGTATGGAAGAGTAATGAATTTGTCAGCCAGTTTATATGTCGACAATCCCAATTTTGTTTCAAGAGTTAAGTTTTATATTGAATTTCCTTTAGTTAACTCCTTTGATAGTGCTATCACCACAGTGATACCCATAGTGACATCTAAAAGGCATTACTATTTATAGTAAACCTACATCTGTTATCTTTTCATATACTTTAGAAAAGAAAACACTGTTAGTAATAATGTATATTCATGAGAGAACTACTACGTCTTGGATTTCAGCCTTGCCGGTCGAAAATCGATCCTAGTGAGTGTTTAGAGTCTTGTCACGGGTATATTTATCGTAGAAAATTCTCCAAGTACTCGTAATTTTAATTCCCTTTATACGGAATAAGCCAGTGTTAAAATTTTAAATAAAGTCCTATTTATATTTAACTAATTGGTCTTATAAACACGTGAAATTAAGTTAATGTTTTTGTTTGTGTAAAATGTTTTACTGCTGGAGTATAAAGTATATATATATGTATATAGAGGTTAGACACGGTTCGTAATTGATAAGAATTTTGTACAAAAGTGCCTAATTGGTGCAAAGAATTTTTCTATGCTGAAACGTATTTTTAAAAATTCGCAGTCACTAGGATCAAGACGGAAAATATTTAAACTATTCTAATCCCTTAGTTTTCGTGCCTCGGGTCATTACTTTGAAAAGAGTATCATTGGTCATGAAGTTGTAGTTCGTAAAGAGATGGGAAGGGGGAAGCCAACGAAGGACATCACACTACAAGACTAAGACCTAATTGGACACTTCCTGATACTTAACTGAAGACCATAATTGAAGGAAACTTGTTTGGGTTGAATTGCAGAGGAAGGTAGTTACGAAAAGTGATGGAGATGCCACCTTAAGGAATTACTAAGAACTTGCAAGGTTGCCTGTTAATATGATAACTCTGGTGGACTACAGAAAATCAATCTCCAAATTGGTAATCCTTATTTATTGCTATAATGACTTGGATTTTGTCTGTAATGTCATATTTCTTGAGGCTACTATGTGGCTTATCTCATAAAACAAAGTACTTACTTTGACTCCTTGCAACATATACGTTCAGATAGCATGTGGTTTGTTTACTTACTCTAAATTTACATTAACTTTTTAATGAACGGGTCACGAATACTAATATAGTTAATATTCTCATAGCACTAGGTTTTGCACTCTTTTTCGAGGTCATCTGTCATTATTTGAAAGAGTGGTATGGAAATATTATACTGGTCCTTTGTTGCGTCGTAGGTTTTACTGCTGTCATGGAAGTAATTCCCTTACAATTGCCGTAGGTAGCCCGCTGGACGTGATGCTATACCCGAGCAGTGAATAATAAATTGGAGACAAATGAAAAGGAGAAATCCCGAAGGGAGAAATCCAGTAGGGAAGTGGGTCGATGGTTGGAGAAGGCGGGAAGAAAGAGGAAGAGTTGCGATACGTAGGCAAGGAATAGTAAGGATTGGGGATAAGATGAAGATACCGTGTTGGCACGATGGTGGGAAAGAACAGGAAAAAGAGAACGCAGAGAGTAATAAAACAGGAGCGATAAAATAAAAGAAACTGCACGACCAGAGATGAAGAAGACAAGAGTTGTGGAAATGAGTGGAAGGGGTCGGTTTCGGTGAAGGGAATGCGAGAGAATGCTTACAATATTCGTTTATCCAGTACGGCGGTTGGATTCCTATCCCCATTTTCCTTCGCTTCCCTCTATCTCCTCGCCCTACACGAAAGGACCCGAAGAGAGAAAGGGAGGGATGGAAGGAAAACAACAATTGCGGTGGAAAAAGAACGTTCACGGTCCGCAAGGCGTGGGTGGTGGGGCGGCGCTTTTGATGGGAAGCGACCCGATAAGGCCGCGGGGAGGGTTTTCGGGGTAAGGGTGGCAAAAGGGGTGGGGATAATAGAAGGGGGAATAAGAGAGGATGGAAGGTGGGGACCATTAAGGGGTGTGCTCGCGGAGGAATAGGGAGGATTGACTGACACACGTGGGAATGTGGATTGCCAGGGGGCTTTTTGGTGCTGCGGAGTGAGGGGAGGGAATGGGGTCTGGTACTGTGACAAAGCCCCGTCTCCATGCGCCACTTGTTTTTGTGAAAAGGCAATCCGTTCCTTAGCGTAATCCGACAGGGCCCGGCTCTCCAACCCACCCGCCCCTCGGTCCCACCTCCCCAGTAACCCCCTCCCCCCGCATATTCCCATATTCCCGTGCACACGTCTCTGCACTTTCACCGCACCCTTCAGCATACGTATGTTCTACTCTCGTCCATGGACACGCCCCCATCCACGCGAGCTTGCACGGGTTCCCATGTCTCTCTCTCTCTCTCACCTCCTTGTGAACTCCGAAAAGACCCTCCCTCCCGCTTCCAATCTTTCTTTCTGTTTATGTATTAATGCGCCTCACATCCTCGTCGCCTACATTTTCTTCGCTTCTCCACCCATCCTCACCCGTCCCGGTGGGCACCACGTTCTCCCGCCCCCCTTTCATCCCTTTCGAGTCCCACTCAGAATCGCTCCAAATTGGAATGTGATGGCGCGACTTTGGAGGACTCGTTGTTCGGTTAGTATGTGTGTGTGTGTGTGTGTGTGTTTCTGAGTGTGTTGGTGAGAGAGGAGAGAGAATAGGGTGGGTGGGTGGGGAGAAGAGTTTGAAGGTGACGCCGTGTGCTTGCTCGCTTGTCATTCGGTCTCGGGAAAGTTTTGTGCCATTGATTCCGTCGTCATCCCCCCCCCTACGAGCACCTCTGCTTACTCCATCTCTCTCTCCTTACTCTAACGGGTCTTTCCCACTTGCTCCTTTCCGACCGTGCTTTCTCGCTTCTAATGTCACCATGAATGCAAGCCACACATCTCTCTCACGCCACTATCTCTCTCTCTACATGTCCCTATACTACACCTTCGCCCATTCTCCACCCTTAATGTTCTCCCGCGTCTAATTCTCACAGAATTTTCGTGATCGTGTGCGGCTACTTTTTTTTATCATGTTCCTTCCATCCCCACCCATGCATGTAAAATGCTGTTTAGGAAAGTTGCTTCGGGTCGTGCATAACGTGGGTTTAAATGAGGTCGGGAGACCACAAGGCTTTTGGTGCCGTTGGGGGGTGTTCCTTCTCCAAAACTGGCGTCCGGAGAGGATAAAAATGTAGAAATTGCGGTGCAAGGAAATGGTTTCAGATGGAGGCTTCCCGTTCGGCCGAAGATATATGCATTGGCTGCGGTCAGGTTAGCTGTTTGGGTTAGTGTGAGCGGGCTTGAAGAATGGAGGGGAGAGACCAGGGAATTCATCTCATCTGAGAAACGTCATCATCTCCATCTTTCTTCTCACTCTCTTTTCCTCCAAACATTACCCACGCGCCCTTAAAACGTTCCATCATTTTCCCAATACTCGTTCCGTCTCTCTCTCACTCTCCTACTCCGCATTACTCCCTGATTTTTCAAGTGAAGATCATTTTCCCTGACAGAAAGTTTTCTCTCTCCTCTGCATTCAAATATCTGTTAAGTTGCTTTTAGAATCATCGATTAGCCATCATTTGTTACAGGGAGACCTTTCAATAGTTACTGTCAGCTTTGATCGTGGCTGCTTGACGCCAATGGTTCCTTTTCAGTTTGTCATCTTCTTTCAACCACTACTTTACCTAAATCATTGTCATCTATTTTTAATACATGTATTCTGTGATAAATAGGCTTGCTTTCAAAAGTTTCAAGCGAATTAAAAGTTATAGGTTTCTGTTGCCAGTACGATAATATTTACTATTTATTCTCTATCAATAAGTTTTTAAACACATTCCGATAGTCCTTAGGGGATGTTATCAAATTACTCCCCTAACTTTTTTATATTATAGGAAACCTTCATTGTTCAGTCGTGGAGAGCTCATACAGATACCTGAAATAATTCATTAAATTACAGTTATCTGATTTTTAATAACATTTTTCTCGTTTAATTTGGGTAAAAGATTTATATATTTAAGATATTAACTATGCAGAAACTTATTCGTCCCTCAAAACAGGTAGAGATTTTAAAGCTTTCATCAAATTAGAGGTTGTTATATTTTTACATTAACGGCATTTTATTGCAAATCATTGAGCTTGAAATCACTTTCCAGTCCTTATGTCGTTAGTTTTATAGAGCTTCTTTTGATTAATTTCAATTTTTAAGAGCAGTTTGTCTTTTTTTTAACAATTGTGAACAATGCCCCAGGTCTTTGTTCCTCTGTATGAAGTTGCATGGTGGTAATCGATTCCTCCCATTCTGGTTGCTTCGTATGGGAATACGAAGTCGAGATATTACGACAGATCTGTTGCCGGGACAACATAGGAGAAGCTATTAAAGCGAGAATAAGTTTGCACACTGCTTAGATTTCTAATTTTTATTTCTGTTTAGTTTATTGCATGCTAGTGGGTGTATAAAGAAGAAGAAGCTAATTTTTCTCATGCATAAAATCACAATAAAATTATTACTTATCTCATTACAATAGTGTGATTTAATGTGCTAATTAAGAAAACATTGTAGTATTGAAATGCATTTCGTATTGGTTTGTGCATTTTATTCATATAATTGAATAAAATGTAATTTCTGAAAAATAAAATTTCCCTTTAAAATCTTTCTGATCAATTACAAGCACATCTAAACTCACTTGCGCATTATTTTTTTATCAATTTTGAGGAAAAATGATGTAATTTGCATTGCCATCAGTAATAACTCCCCAATAGTGACCCGGAAATTTCATATCCATGACTTCATATTTATAATAAATGGAGAGATTATAGTTTCATATTGGAGAAAAAGCGCAATTATTTAAATTTAAGAAAAAAATATTATTTTTATGATTTATAACTGAAGTAAATTGGGTAATCAATTCATCAAGTACTTTTGATTCTAAATTAATTTTGATTTTTTTGTGAATTTATCAGCTAACCTTAAAGTTTGCGGTTAACTCAGAGCTATGCTTTGAGGAGATATTGATTTGGTCTTCAGCAATTCACTGCATGAAATTAAAAGGCCTAAATATGGTAGTTCATGAAGATCCAAATAGTATTTCATTAAATTTTGGTAAATTTATGATCTGAGTAACAAGAGATCTCTAAAGGATTCTTTTTTATGTATGGATAAATAAATCATGGGAATGAACGATTTATTGCGTTGAATATTGTCGGTGATAATTTGAAATTCACTATTTTCGCTGATGTGGCTTTAAAAGATTAAATGGAGAGAGATATCATATCCATTAATTGGGGAATGAGGATGTCAGCTATTTTTCTTCATATTCACGGCAAGAACCGAAGGTACATAAATCTGTATTTACCATGACTGTCGACTATATTTAACAATGGATTGAAATAGACCGACACTGCGTTAATGTGTGAAGTGCTATGTGGTTTCAGAGAGATTTTCCCCGATGTGTCCTACCAGCTTTTGACGAACAATATTTTATTTAGAATAGTGAGATTAGTAATCCGTGCATTGTATCGTTATTGAGAACTGTTTCGTGTTGAAATTATCCCTTTTCCGCCATACAAAGGGATAAAATATGAAATAATACCTATCTCATAGGTGTAATGTACGATATCAATTTAATCCGAAATGTTACCACCATTAAAGTCTTTGGGTATTTAGCGGTACATTTATTGTCAACCATTGGGTGAATTATCTTATACCTAACTATTGAGGACAAAGGTAATTGAAATTCATATGGATTTCATTTAGTTACAGTGCATTCATGCCTATCTAGTATATTTTACGTTTTATGTTAAATAAAAGGTTTTTTTTCATAGATTTAGTTTCATATGTGCTATTAGTTTTTTCCTCATTAAAATAGTGTAAAAAAGCAGAATTAGGAAGATCGACAGAAGCGGGCAGTACTTAAAACTGTTTGCATTAATTTTACATAAATGGGAAATTTTTAAATTACTATAAGGTTTGAGAGAAAAATATGGAATATTATAAAAATATTGGGGGAATAAATATACCTTGTCTAAATTAAAGACCTAGAAATATTCCTAAAATGGAAAAATATTTTGGAGGACTCCTGACTTTAACGCGTTTTTTGCCGCGGAGATTGAAAAAAATATAGGTGTGCTTGGGAAAAGAGCTTGTACAGTCTGGTGTCGTAAACACCACTTACGTACTCCATATAATTGTTAGGGATTTTTCGCGTCAGTTTTATAATATCATTTTAAATTTACCAAAATGAATCAGTTCAATTGAACTATTTCACCAGCAATACTGGAAATGCAACTCAAGTTGATTCTCTAAAAATGACAAACTTAAGGTAGCTAACACCTTTATTAA
Organism: Hetaerina titia; assembly: GCA_037158775.1. NCBI lineage: Eukaryota > Metazoa > Arthropoda > Insecta > Odonata > Calopterygidae > Hetaerina > Hetaerina titia. Next base: position 84,141,421 of record CM073769.1, on the reverse strand, counting down.
TTTACAAACATACCAATTCATGCTCTTCACATCCTTTCATAATTCACTCGTTTCTCACACTCTCTTCTATGTTTATCATTAGCAGTCCTCATCTAGCACATGCCCACCGTTTTTAGCCTTTATCAATGCTTTTTTATTTTTCATGAATGACTAATTTTCATCCAAAATAATTTACTTGATCAAATTTTACCTCACGGCATTGCAAGGAACATTAGCATGAATTGTCATGTAGAATATTGATTGAACCATTCATATAAATAACCATGCATGAAATTATTCTACTAAAGCTGTTACGTTCTACTTGGTCATGCTCCCATCTTCTTGCTTCCCCTAAATATAATATGGAAAAAATACGTATAGCAGCCGAGCATCCTTCCCATATCATGGACTTAACTCGAGAGATGCGTTTTATACGAAGAATGAGAATGTATATTTTCTACTGGTCGCTTTAAATAGGACTAAATATCCCAAGACCTAGAGTTAGCTCTAAGCTTTGAGGATGTAATAGGAATGAATTTGGTATCTAGCTTAGAAATCTTTAATAGAATGGGATATTATTTTGTGAATATAATTTTAGATTTCATCTGAATAAAATTAGAGTTAGCTTCATCATCTATAGTGGAAAAAAATCATCTGAGATTATTATTTTGAGTGGCTATTGATCATGGTGGATTAATCTTTAAGAAATCTTAGGAAGTGACCAAATCTTCTCTGTGCAATTGCACTTTATGAGGATATTCGAGGAGACGTAAAAGCAAACATGAAAATAGGAGCTAAGATCTAATGCGTTAATCTTTAAGAGTACATTTATTTGTCAGTTTATCCATCCCGCGATCACAGCTTCCTACCGAAGATGTTTAGCTTTATGGATTCTTTACGCTTTCAGAAACAGAACTGACATGACTAATGGCGAGTTACTCTGTGCGACTCTCATCTCGTAAGAATAAATTAAAAAAAAAACTGGATTTTAAATCCGGAGGTGTGAGGAGTTGCCGTTTTCCCACGCCTCCCGAGCAATCATCTCGAAACCAGACCGGCACGCATCGCGGCGCTCGTATCGATTCTCGGCCCCGGCCTCGCCGCCCCTCCCCATCCTACCTGCCCTTACCTACCTCCCAGTCCCAAATTCTCCACAATCCCCAGTCCTCTTATTTTTCCCCGCCTCACCCGCCAGCCTCCTTACCCACACCGTTCCGGTTCTTTCTCTTACGGGCCCCGAATTTGCCTTTCGTTGAGAGCCTCTTCCACCTTAAATTTCCTCTCTCCTTAAATATATAATCCTGCCAAAGCTGTGAGACCTTGGTCCCCCTCATAATGTGAGACTTGCTGATTAAGTAATTTACCATCGCGTTACTTTAACGTGTTAATGTTTTCTCCTCCCTCAAGCGAAATCTGCTATCAACTCAATATTCTCTATCAAGGAGATGCGGCCATTCGACGGAGAAACGGACATCTGGCAGGTCGGGAAGTTATGAATGTTAAGAAATGTCGTAAATGAATTATCACTTCGTAGGGAAGTAAAAGTCCACTGTGATATTGAAGGTAGAATTGATCTTCCGTGTTCATTTTTTTTGTCCTAGTAAGCTTATCCCTCGTTTCCTTCATGTGGTCATATATCGATAAATGAGGTATCCATAATGTGGTCCCAGTTAAAGTAGCACATTCCTTCTCGCCAGGTTCTGAAATACTGTGATGCATTTTTTACTTGCCGCTTCATCTAATTTTTTCCTCAGTGCAAAATGCAGGCAACCCTTAGCAGTACTTCATCGTGAGATATTCAATACGTTATGTAATCGTCCCTAGTTCATGTCGAATTATTTCTTTTAATTAAGGCCTTATATTTTTCGCTCCATTATTTCCCTAACGATTGTTCTTTCTCTTCTAAAGCGTAAAATTCCACAATTATGTAGTGTTAACCAAATACTGTATCTCCTACTCTCTTCTACTTACATTATACTTATCCCAGTATGTTTCAATATAATAATATTCATTTTGTAGCTGTGACCTAGTATCTATCCCGTTTTACTAAGCTTTCTGGCGGTTTTTTATGGGAATAAATAACATCATTGTTCCTTACTTTTAGAGCTGTTGTAAATTATTTCTGGGTTACAGGATAATATTTTAATGGGTAAAATACTTAACGTTATAACCTCAATTTAAATGTTTGGACATACAAAATGTACAGGCACAAACTGCGTGCTTTTCGTAACTAGGCCGAACTTGATAGCATCCCTATTAGGTCTAGTCGGAGGTAATGGTTTTAATCCATGTGGTCTATTCCCTTCCTCATAAGCATGTCTATCGTCCTTCCCCCAGGCACCCTTATCTTGAGTTTTGCGTATTACTTTAGCCTCAGCATCATCCATCTTTCAACTACTCCTCTTCATTTTCCACCTCAGACGAGTTTTCATCTCTCCCGCCCTCTTCGGCATTCGCTGGGTTCTTCCCGTTTTCATCACCTCTCTCTCTCTCCTCTCTCTCCCTCACTCGCTCCTCCGCCTGTCATACCCTCTTCCTTCTCGTCACCTACCAAGACCGCCCTGCCACTCGTGGCAATAAAGAACGAGGCAAACTTTTCAAGCGCTTCGCTTCATTAATTCTTATCAGGGACCGTGAAAACCATATGGCACGTTGGTGTGTTTTGAAATAAGCATTTTGGAGGGGGAGGAATGGAGGGAGGGGGAATATTTTAAGAGAAGCCTAATGCGATTGAGATTTTTCTCACCTTCACATCATGGGGTGTGTGTGTGTGTACCATGGATGTCATCCCGCCCTACTCGCCTCCCCTCACTTAACCGCCTAACCCCGCCTTTTCCGTTCCCCTCCCACCCGAATTTCCCGCTCTTCTTTCCATTACTGACGTCATTATCCCTTCGCACGCCACTTTAAATTTCCACGCGTTGTTTGCTCAAAGTTTTCCACCCTGAAGCAAATTCCTCCCATCACTTCTCCAAATATTGATTTGAACAATGAGTGAACGTCCTAAGTGTGCGGCTTTCACAACTCTTACGTACATGCGTGTGTTTCTTGTCGTTCGCGTATTAATATCTCCTCTGCAATCGTTTGGTATCCAAATACTTGTTTTTGTTAGGTTTCGGAAGATAAAATCCACAAGGACCCTTCAAAAGCCGTATGGATTCGATGAAAAAGTTAACTATACTTAAGTCGAATATAATAAATATTTTAAATAATTATCTATCGTGAAAGCTTGGTGAAAAATTGTGGGTGGGGAGGCATAGACGTTTTCACGTTGTGATGAATGCAGCGACTCAGATTAATTCTTCTGACATTGACTCTGTCGTGTTTGAATCAGACGAACACCTCTCAACATTTAACATAAAGTAAAACAATGGTAAATGCGACTTTGCCAAACCCAATAACAAAAATATGACGTGTTTCCTATGATTCAACTAATGGAAAACGCACGTATGAAATTGTGAGGATGTCGCCATGAACACTATTTTCTCCAAACTCGCTGCATTTGATGAATTCAGATATTTCAGATTCTGAGTTCGCCTTATATAAGCCTTCTCTCAGGGTTTTAAGGATATGCTAAAAAAGTAGATCCTAATGTGTAACTGAGTGTGTTTATTGAAGTGTGTTTCATCCAATCCTTTTAATGTCACATTGTCTATCATGCCAATAGAGTTATATATATTAACTTTTATTTTCATAAATATTGGTCAGGTGTTTTTTTTCGGTTTGAAAATATTGTTGTAAAAGTATTTGTTAAAGAGTACCCTTGAAATATACCCTAGTTTTTTCTTATTTTTTGGTACTAAGATATTAAAATTCAGCTATATCCTATGTTTGCTACAGCAGGCATTTACCGTATCTGTAGTCTAATACAGGGTGAGTTCCAAAAGTAATGCAGTTATTTTTTTAAGTAATTTATTGAACATATTTGCACAAACACTTAAAATTCTTCAAATTACTGTTCTTAGGTCTCCACACATTTTTTCCAACGATCTACCATGACCGGTACGCGCCCTGGAAGGCGTCTTCTAGGCGGGGGCCTCTCGCAAGGTCTTTTTCACGGCTGATTAGATCTCTTCTATGGACGAAAATTCGGTTCCATTCAGGGCTGCATTAATTCTAGGGAACAAAAAGAAGCCTCCTGGGGCGACTTCAGGGCTATGGGGGGGTCGGGCAGTGTTGGCACCTGGTGTTTGCCTAGGAACTCGCGCACTCGTAGCGCGTTGTTGAGATGAAGTTGCCAGGTAGCGGAGATGTCTTTTCTGGTCCTTGATGACCCTTTTTTGTAGTCTTACCAGCACATCAACGTAGTAGGCAGCATTATCTGTCTGTTCTTGAGGAACACACTCCTTACGGACCACTCCTTTACTGTCGAAAAAGACAATGAGCATTGTATTCACTTTCGATTTGCTCATTCTTGCCTTTTTGGATTTGGGGGACTGGTCGGTGTGCTACTCAGAGCTTTGGCGTTTTGTTTCTGGGTGGTATTCAGAAACCCAGGTTTCATCACCAGTGATGTCGTTGTCCAAATAATCAGGTTCATTTTCAGTACGTTGCAAAAGTTCACTTGAAATTTCTGCTCGGTTGGTATTTCGGGACATGGCCGGAGAGCAGGGGTTTATAATAACTAACATCCTGCCACTTCCACAGCTTTAACAGCACTGAGACTGGTTTTACGGCGAAGTCTAGTGTCCTCGTCCCGTAATTCAAGTGGTTTGATCCCACTCCGACGAATAGGAGCGGCGCGAAAAATTTAATTGCGTTACTTTGGGAACTCACTCACTGTATAAGATATGATTATATGCAGGAATTTAAATTTTTAATACCTTAATTTTGCCTTTAAAATCACTTGAATTGCTTAATTTGATTCCTGCATGCCTTCTTATACTGCTTTCAGTCTACTAATGTAATGCCTTATTCTTAGAAAACCCATTGATTAAAGATTCTAGGTGGAAAACTGCTTAAAACAAACCATAGAAACTTAAATTCAACAAGCCACCGGGACTATAAATTGCCTTTTTTTAGAAAGATTTTTCAGTGACTTACGACTTAGCTATAAAATCTGTTAATTCAAGCAAATTCAAAAACTTGATATAGTCATTTCCGTAATATATCTAATCTTTAAGTTCCGTAGTACCTACTCTTGAAATTTTTGTTACGCCAGCGAGTTTAATAATATGGAGTTTTCGAGGAAAACAGCGCGAATTTTATTCAGGTTGCTAATTTGGAACCATCTACAAATCTTTATTACCGGCGGTTTATTTTTAAAATTGAAGTATCACGATGTACTTTTGGGGAAAATAATTCTCGTGAGAAAATAAGTATATAATTTATGATGACTTGAGTTCCTCACGAAGAACCTAATAAAAATCCTCTCTGCGTCGTAATTCAAAAGGAAAGAGACATCTTTACCGAGACCCATAGATGCAAGCGATACCATCATTCATGCCATGGCATTCGCCAGTCGACCATAACGTACTATTAAACAATGCATCGGCCCACAACACTCCCCACCGCATACCTCCCTCTTCACAGCCCTCCCCCTCTGACTTTCTGCACCCCCTCCCTTGCAACCGATCGCTGTCAAATTAGATTTCGCGGTTCTTAACTTCCCGGCCAGCGTGTCAACCCAACCACCGGAGATAACGGGGATGTCGTCGGCACCATAACTCAGCGTGATCAAACAAAACAAGAGTTTTCCTCGTCCATATGGCTCCTTCCCTGGCCCGTCCCACCCAAGCGGGCCTACTGCGTCCCCAACTACCCTCCCCCGCGGCCCTCTGGTCATTTATTCGACAATACATCCTCGCCCAAAACAAACCCCGTTTCCCACTCCGAAATCCGAAATTTCTCGTAGCGACAGGAACCTCCACCCCTTGGCACCGCACGTCACTCCGAATAATTCGTGAATTGCAGGCCGAAATGCAGGTTTTGTATTGTCAACCGAGTGATATTTGGCCCAAATGCGAAATGGGGCTGGGAATCGTGGGCTTTTAAAATCAAAAGCTCTCTTCCTGCCGTTTAGCCCCATGCCCTCCAGTCTTTTCCCATTAAAACCACCCTGTTTAATCAGCCAACATATGCCTGTGAGTGGTGAAGTGAAGTTTTCTGAGTGCTCACTTCACAAATATATTACGCACCCCCCTCCCCCACTTCATTCATACAAATTAGCGTTTTATGCGGTTGAAAAATACTCATTTCGTTGAATAGGTACTTCATTCAATCTGGTTATTTCCCGAAATTGAGTTCAATAATGAATGGTATACATGCCTTAAGCCGTATTCTTTTATTAGAGAATTAAAATGAGTACTTGTGGTAATAATCTAATAATAGATTTTAATGATGTATCTAACATATAACATATTTATGTTATGGAATTATTTTTTTATCATGGTTAACACGGTGGTGTCGTTTCACATGCCTTCCTCATAGTTTGCGTTAAAATTTTGATCTTGTATTATTTCCCAAATTTAAAGTATCTTTAATTGTGATATGGCGAGTTTGTAAAATTAATTTGAACTATTTAGCATACAATTATGTTCTTGTTGAATGCTATATCAATAATCATTGCGCCATTCGATTTAGGATCCTTATTAGATTAAATAATTTAAAAAATCCGGTTTATTTATTACTCCGAAAGAACAAATCGCTCCTTTTTATCCAACGCAAGATAATTTTTTAAATTACTACTTCATGCAGTTTCTTGTGAACTCATTTTTTATCATTTTTAATACTAATTTCATCATATTTAATGAAAGCTTGCGAAAGGAATGACTTCAAATATGATTCATTAAGTAGGAACGAGATTATAAAACTTTATGAGCATATATTCTATTGTTTCAGGCTTCACTTCGTGGAAGTATTTAATATCTCTTCTCAATAATCTTTAATTTATGAATATTCTGCCACTGTCTGTTTAGCAAACTTGTACCTGATGATGCCGCAAGTCGGTGAAACGCGTTGTACCATCTAATAAAATCTGTGGAAAAGTACAAATTTTTCTTTCTTTCTTTTATGAGCATATTTGATGCAATAAATATTGTTTAATAAAACCAATAGGGCTACTTGTTAATTATGCCTTAGTAATTTCTTCAGCATAATTTGTTTTTCACAATGAACACTCGGAATTTCTTTAAAGCTGCGATCCATTTGTGTCCGGAATATCAAGATTCACGAGTGAGTTGGTGTGAGATAGAACTTAACCCATTTCTCAATGTTGAACGCCATTTAACAAGTTCCCTAAAGTGAATTTCTTTATATCAGATTTAATGTATAGTCCACAGCTAACTGTCGTTAGGTATTTATTGGTATCACAAAATTCTGAATAAGTAATCGACCAGTGCATCAAATTACTCTTACCTGTAATACGGTGACTCCCTGTAATACGGTGTACCTGTAATACGGTGGGTATCAATATCCTGGGACTTCAATTATGCTTCTGAGATTTGACGGGACATCTAATGGTATGAATAAAAGATAATGAGTGCTCACTTGCGGGATTATTATCACGAGAGAAGAGATTTATATTCATGTGAAAACATGAACCACGTTTAGGGAATAAATATATTCAGCCAGGAGGAATGCATCAGTCTTGGAACAAAGCTAAAAAAAATAAACCTTTCCAATACTCTCAAGAAATGGTGGGTGGAGAGATTAAAATGTAGGGGGTAGGAAAATGGAGAAAAATTCGTGATGCTTAGCAACAAATGAGATTCGTCGTGCATACTCGAGCGGTGGTCCATAGAGAATAATCCGAAACATATTACCATATCCATTGCAAGAACTGCTGGTGGGAGGAAAATGGAGTTTTGAGAGACCATCATCACTCATTTTTATTCTGAAAATGTTACTCTCAGAACCGAGTTCACGGAGAAAAATCAAATGTAGAGGATTTTACCCCGGAGCAAAATTCCAGGATGTTAAGTACAATAAGGGAAGGTTGAGATGATTGAATGACACCCCAACTCCTGCACTTTCGCGATATCAATAGCTTTACCTATATATAGCTTTTACACTAAAAATGGGATTTGAAATTTTATCAATGAATTCATTTACATAGGTTTACCTTTTGACAATCCAAAATATTTTATTCGTGCATGATTTTTTGCCACTATTCTCTGTCTCGCTTTTTGAATTTTTCCCCGCAATGATATGAAAAATTCTTTATGACCATAATATTTTTTACATTTATCGTAATAGCCAAAGAATTTCTTTTTTTAACTGCGGTTCTACCAAGAAAACTGCTACATATCTGTTTGAGAACATGCAGTTCAGTTAAAACGGTAGTAGTATATCAATTGCAGTACCGCAATGTAATAAAATTTCTAAATAGTAAGTGATCATATCTTTCTAAGAATGAGGAATTATTTTATAAAAAAATTAAAGCCTTAAAATTCATCATTGAAAAATAATTGAAATAGAACTTTACATATTAAAGGTATCTAAAAATCCATAAATTCATATCCTATAATTGTTTTTTAAAGCTTTCTTGGCATTTTACTTGTGTGAATCCACTGAGGATCAAGGACAGAATTTTTTTTCGGAGTATTGCATTAATAGAGGAAATAAGAAATAAAGTAGTGTCTTTCTCGGTGACATTTGATAGTTCAAATGCAAGAGGCAATTTCTTAGACTTTTCTTATCCCGCCAAACTCTTTAAAATCATAGTCTTGATATCATTGACACAAGATGTCCGCCTAACAATATCATAGCTGAGAAATGGGTTGGCTTTCATTTTTAGAACGTCACTGAAAATATTCGGATATCTTCATCACCTCATTGGATACACCTCTGGATATGGAAGTATCTGGAACTTACTCTGAATTTTCCGCAGAAAGTATTGATTCAGTGATACACTACCTTAAAATTTCCATATTTTATATAATATATATATATACAAAAACACACGAATACAAAATATTCAACGCACAGAAAAAAAAGGAAGGACACACACAGTATGTATTGACGCTTCGTCAGCCCCGCCGTCGTCATCAGACGGAGACGGTATTGTGGAGAGAGAGAGAGTACAAAATAGACAAACTTCCATCAATTTAAGACACTACCTATATACGATCATGTAATGTGTTGAGACAAGTATGTACCGCTGTTGTAATCTTAAATAAAAATTAAAATTATTAAATTGAAATTATATTGATAAATAATATTGTTACTATCAATTGATATATTATTTATATAATTTAATTTGTCTCTTAAAATTTTTTCATAAAACTACACAAATTTTAACCTCCCGGATCTCAATGTTTAGCCAAACATGATGCTTAAGGATTGAGATCAGGATCGTGATTCATTTGTATGGAAGTTTGCAAAATTTCGCAACAAATAATAATGGAAACGAAAAGGAACATGGCGTAGAAGAAGATAGCTTAGGTCCAGGCATACTCGACGATGAAATAGAAAGAGCATCAAAGGAGATCAAAGCAAATAAGGCTGTGGGGGTGGACAACATTCCTGTAGAACTGTTGAAATGTTTAGGAAAATGCGGGAAGAAAACCCTCTATGGAATGTTTCGTAGTATCTATGAGGAAGGAATCTGGCAGGAAGATTTTGTGAGATCGGTGTTAGTTCCTATTCCAAAAAAGGCAAAGGCTACATCATGTGAAGATTACAGAACAATAAGTTTGATATCCCACGCAGCTAAAGTTATTCTCAGGATCATCAACAAAAGGATAGAGAGTAAGGCAAATGATTACTTAGGGGATGATCAGTTTGGGTTTAGGAAAGGAAGAGGTACGCGTGATGCAATTGCAGTAATGAGATGACTAATCGAGAGGAATATAGAATACAATCAGGACGTTTTTGCCTGTTTTGTAGATTTCGAAAAAGCGTTTGATAGAGTGAATAGGGAAACATTAATGCGTGTATTGCAGAAAATAGGAATGGATTGGAGGGACAGGAGACTGATCCGCAACCTGTACATGTCTCAGACTGCTCAGGTGCGACTGGGGAACGGAGAGTCCGGATGGGCAGTGTTAGGAAGAGGTGTAAGGCAGTGTTGCCCATCGTCACCGGTGCTGTTCAACGTATATGTGGAGGAAATGATCAAAGAGGCATGGGAAGAACTGGAGGTAGGAATGAAAGTCGGAGGGGAATTCGTAAAATCGGTTAGGTTTGCTGATGACCAGGCATTAGCTGCTCAGTCAGCCAAGGGGTTGCAAGCATTGCTGAGTGAATTGGAGGTTCAGTGCGATATATATGGGATGAGAATCAATATTAACAAAACAAAGGTTATGCGATTTTCCAGAATGAAAAAGGCTAAGCTGAATATTAAAATAGGCGGGAAAAAATAGAGCAGGTAGAACAGTTTACATATCTAGGAAGTGTTTTGGACCAATAAGGTCAAAGTAGTAGGGACGTATGGAGAAGAATTGCGCTAGGCAAGGAGGCTTTCTCAAGGAGGAGGGAGTTGATGACGGGGACGTTGAGTCGGGGTGTTAAGACAAGACTCGTAAAAACTCTGATATGGAGCGTAGCTATGTACGGCGCGGAAACGTGGTCGCTGAAGCAGGAGGATAGACGTAGATTGGAGGCTTTTGAAATGTGGGTGTGGAGAAGAATGGAGAAGGTGAAATGGACCGAAAGGAAAACAAATGAGGAAGTACTAGAAATGGTGGGGGAGGAGAGGAGTTTGTTGAGAGAAATCCTATGGAGGCAGGAAAAATGGATGAAAGGCGTATTGAGCGGTAGTAGAATGTTGAAGAAGGTAATAGAGGGGAGAATGTTGGGCAAGCGAGGAAAGGGCAGGAACAGGATAGGGATGTTGGACGGGATGAAGGGAGGAAAGAAGTACACAGAGATGAAGAGGGACCTGATGTAGATTAGGTTGCTAGGTGGGGAGTCACAAAATGTTTATTTGATAGTTGGGTCCATCCAAAAACCTACCTTGACCGGTAGATTACCTAATAATAAAATAATAGAAATATGCCACAGAGTAAGTAAAGAGCATGTGTTATCTTTTGACCAATAATACGCATAAAACCAAAAAAATACATCAAATATTTGAATTTAGGTACGTACAGAATTCATAATCCTATGAATTCAATCCATTTTAGTGGTTTTTGCCGCAAAAAGGTTTCCAGCGTGGGGCATGTGAGAAGCGCATTTTATCATTACTGTAAACCAACAAACGGGCATCTCTCTGCTTCCAATTGCCCTTGGAAAACGTGATTTTAACATGATTTCAGGATTGACCCGGTTAGTGTATTACTTTCTGATTCATTTTGAGCCTATGCTACCGCTGGATTGTTTCTTTTAATGATTTCATATTTTTGAAACCAGTATTCAGTACCGCAATAATTTGTCTCCATTGGGATGAACTTTTGATTAAGTTTTAAAAGTGTTTATCCGATAAGTAACATAACGAAATATCGGAAAAGTAGTTAACTCTGTTCGCTCTGACCTTAAAATTTTTTTTAATTTCGCCAATCTGAGACTGCTACCAAGAGATAACTAGATATATTAATGATCAATAAACATTTCATTTTGGCTATTTACTCGCAAAATGCCAGGGAAATTCCTAAATCAAATCATCAAACCAGGATGACTTTCTTTGTTTATCGCAGTGGATGTAGGAATTAATTTCCTGTAACCATTTACAAGACAAAAGAAAATACTGACGCCACATTCTACTTATTTACTTAATTATTTTCCTTGGCGACTAGTATATGGGGATCGTTAAAAATAATAGGTACCCAATTTTGATATCTTTCTCAGTCACCCAGTCTCTTTCCCTGTCTTCGTTTCTTTCCGCTAAATTCCAAGGTAACTATATATATATATATATATATATATATATATATATATAGCCTTCCAAGTTCAGAGCTTTCTTCACCCGAGAGCTTCCCTTCCTTCCTAACTTTAGTATCCAAGCCACCTTCCATCAAAGTCCGTCCGTAAAAGTCGCGGTGCTTCAGGGGAACCATTTATTTTTCCATTCGCGTGACCTTTCCATCCCTTCAGTGCCAATATTTCCTTCATCCCAATCTTCCGGCCTTCTTATCAAGCTCTAGAATCGTTCCTTCTTACTCAATTCTTACCATTTATCGAAAACACGGAACAAGTCAACTTCATCTGTATTCCAAAGGTAGAAAAAGTGTAGTAGCACAAGCTTCGAGAATATTTGATTAGTTCTTTACGGAATATTGTTTTTCTTTCAGAAGCGTCAATTAAACTATCTGCCACAAGCAATCTGAAAATTAATTAAATCACATGCTGGCGTTTAGATTCATTATTTAAAGTCGAATATGCAGAGGTAGAGTTCAATCGTCTGATTCCATGTTGTTGCCAAATGAAATAAAAGACGAAGTAAAAGTGTCAAAATTTAACTGTAGGTTCACCTACTATCGTATTACTTTACACACATTCATCTATATTTCATCTCAGCAGTGTTAAATTACAGGCAATTCCTTCAATTAGTTGTATTGGTGGAAAATAATTATGAATTATAATTTTCTTGTCAATCCGATAGCAATTCTGGGTGAGGCATACAATAGTAACAACATACCCGGCAAGTGGAAGGTCCGGCGTTCAAATCCCGGATAAGGAAATATTTTTACATTTGTGATCTGCTCAAAACCGCCTTCCCCACCCTTCCTGTGTTGGTCTTTTATGTGTTTTCCTATCCCCTTTTCTTATATGTCTATTTCTATGTGCGAAAATAATATATATATATATACGTGTATATATATATATATTCAAACATAGAAATAGGTATAAGGAAAGGGGATAGGAAAACACATAAAAGGTGAACACAAGACATGTGGGGAAGGCGGTTTTTTGAGCAGATCATGAAAGTAAAAATATTTCCTTATCCGGGATTATATTTTTATCCGGGGAAATATTTTTACTTTCGTGATCTGCTCAAAAACCGCCTTCCCCACATGTCTTGTGTTCACCTTTTATGTGTTTTCCTATCCCCTTTCCTTATACCTATTTCTATGTTTGAATGAATATTTGTGCGCCGTATGGCGGGATTTTCAAGTTTGAATGTGTATATATATATATATATAAATATATATATATATATATATGTATGTATATGTAACCCTTGCGGGGAAGGGCGATGGCTCTCAATTCCATTCTTTGCTCTCCCTCATCTCCTTCGGGTGGTCCGTCGAATTTTTGCCTCCGAATATACTCTGTCCTGCCAGTGTGACGCCCTTCCTTTTTCATTTTAGACCATAACATCCCCACCCCAACGCAACCGCGCTGTCGGTGCAGGCAGGCTCAAATATTCCACCATGCCACTCATTTCTTTAGCAAGTACGCTTCACCGTGCAGCTCTCCGTAATTCATCCGCCCCGCGTCCGCACTCTCTCCCTCCTCTGACTCCACTTTTGCTCTCGTCCACCCCGACTACCACACCCGCACCTCCAAACCTCAAAATATATTCCCCAAACCCCTCCTCCCTCCCTCACCACCCACCAGCGCTCTCTCTCTCTCTCTTTTTTCTCTCGTCCGCCCCTCCATTGGCGCCGCAAACGTTTTGGACGTCCTCGATCCTGCTTCTCCCGCGTGACCCCTCCACCCCAAAAAAAGTTCCCTTTTCGTCCCCTTCCCCACTTTTAAGTCTCCGCAGCGCTCACTCGCTTTTGCCTCCCTCCCTGCCGCCGCCACCGGCCTAAATGAAACCCGAAAGTGATTTCACGGTTCTCTTGCCGAGCAAAATGGCCGATCTCGGAAGAAAGTTATGATGAGGTGGAGGATGCGAGGGTCCCTGGAGGTGGTGGGGTGGTCGGGGACTGCGGAAGGGGGCGGTGGGTGGTTGGTTGGGGAGGAGTGTGAAGGATGATGAGTTGGTTAGAGGGTGCGGGCGTGGGGGAGGATGTCGGTGTTGCGCCGCGCGGACTCTGCGGAGGTCGCCGCCGCGGGACGACACAGACTGGAGAGGCGAATGACATCAAGCGGGGAAGAAAAGGGGACGGCTGAATAAGGGGAGAGGGAGGAGGGGTAGTGGCCGGGAATGTTTTGTGGATGTGCGTAAGAGGTGAAGGACTGGCATCATGGGAAGGTCTGAGAATAATGTGAAGGAAAGGGTGGGGGGAAGAGAATCCTGAAAGGATGTAGGGCATCGGAAAAAAGGCAGGCGGCCAAGAATGGCGTCCAAAAAAAATGGGGCACCGCCCAAATTGCCGCCCGCCATCCGCAACATTCCTACTTGCAGCATTTCCTGATTGATACGGCTTCGGAAAATGGTGGATCCTTTAAAAGCCAGCCATAAAATAAATAAGAATTCATGCTTATTGAGACGATTTTCCAATGGAATTCCGTTATTTCCGTAAGCCTATTTCTCCATTTCACATAATCACAAAGAAATATATATCTACTTTGTTATGGCTGTATGTTAGCTTAATGGGTAGAACGTTTTATGACTGATTTTAAATTCGGATGATGATCCGGATCATCCTCACAAGTGCACTTTAGGTAATACAACTAAAATAATGTTTGATACTGGGTGAAAGAACGTCGTTCCTTGACTTTCGTCAGTGGATTTCATACGGCTTAGGGATTGTACAAAGTTGGTTCTAACCTCGTCTAGAAAAAAAACATTCGAATTGCTGTCTCATGTGTGAATCTCTTTTCTAAAATTCAGCATAAATATTTTGGACAGGTTTGATTTATAAGTAACGTTAAGGGAAAGATGTATGTGGTAAACCATGAGAAGACCTCTTTTCTTCTTCTTTTGATGCTTTATTGAAGAAATATTTCTTCTTGCTTTTCAGTAAGTACGATCAGTAATACGTTTAGACAAAATATTTTGTGCCGCTGTACTTATGAACCGTTTAAATAACGTTTGTCAAAATGTATTAATTAATGTATAGTCGATTTTAAGGAAAATTATGAATTGATTGTGTTGCATCTAGGTTTTGGGTACTTGAATAAGTTATCGTTTTTTAACGAAAAACTTTTTATTTGTACTTGTTACGAAATTACGTCGTAGTATCTAGATTTGAAGCGTAATTCTCTTGGTCAACTTTAGTTTACATGTGTTAGTTAAATAACCTTCTTGAAATGATTACATCTGAAATAAATTATCACTATATATACTCGTATTCTTAAAATAGCTAAATGATAGTTATATGTGGACTCCCTCCGTCAGATGAAGGTTTCGCTTAACAAATACTATGTGATAGGTGGCGATGGGATTCTGACGGATAAAATTCCTTGGAAAGGGCGGTTAAAATGTTATATATGCATTTAATGAGTGAGAGAGGAATTTATAAATGAACTCTTGGTGATGCTGAGTCCATTTTGAAGTGAAGAAAAGGGGATTAGTGGATGAATATTGTCATAAAGCTTTAATGTTACATGGCGTTAATGAATATATCTCCGCTGACCGTGCTGAATCTCCGAATTTTAGAGTTATAATTATTTTGTCATTTTTGAATTTATTCTAATTATATTGTTTTTAATGTCATGAATAATTGTAAACATGTGTAAAACTATAAACGTTATACGTCGATATATCGTGTTTCTGGCCACATTACGTATAGTCAACTTTCCTCGCACAATGTATCAGAACAAAACCAATAATGAAGTCGTATTCTCTTCGTAGAGCCATCGAGAAATAATCTCGACAGTGACCTAAATTTGTTGGCGGAAAAAAATATTTTTACGGTAGTTTATAACGTTTTTTATGTATTATATTATTGCGCATATTTTTAGTTCTGTTAAACAAAAAGGAAATTTGAAGGCACACATGTATAAAAATAGAAAATAATAGGGATCAAAGAAGAACAGAAAACCAAATAGCAATGATGAATAGCTATAAAACTTTATCGTGTTTCTACACCTGGTTTTCTGTTTTCCTCCTCTTCTGTGTCATGTATTTCTCCTTTGGCGGGTGAAACAGCTCCCTAACGCCACCTCTTGGCCAAAGAATCGGGGCACTTGGTGCAATAACACTAGCAAATCTCAGAGCAAAATTCGCCTGTAGAGTTTATATTATACGTATTATTTATGCATGTCTATTTTTATGCATACATAAAGTAACTCTACAGTCCTCGTGAAATTGACTAAAGTAATCAGCGCTTTATTATTTTCTATCTTGCTTGTTTGTAAGATCTTCCTCTACGTGAAACAAATCAGGGAGGCATTCCAGATTTTGAGTTTCTATGAGCTAAAATTAGCAAGTAGATTTTGTCTATTTGTCCTTTTGACGAAACTGCTTGCATTACATATGAACACTCTGTCATTCTGGGCTGGCAACTAAAGTTCTCTCTGTAAATATGTTTGTTAAAAGTTTCTGTTAAATTAAAAAAAAATTGGAATTTACACCTCTGTGAAGATCGTGAAGTGTATGATCAGACAGTATAAAAGAATTTATTCATGACGTCTTGCGACCTTACTCCGGACAAAACGGAAATTTGCATTGTACAGAATATTATATTGTATCTATTTATCATTCGAACAAATACATTCTGATCTATTTATTGAAATATAATCGCCATGTTAATTGGCAAGTTTAATTAAAAGTATGTTTTAATTGAGAAAATGATAAAGTATCACCCTTAGAGGATACTTCTTCAATCCAAATTGTGAATGGTACTTTACGTTTGACTAGATATTTTGTAGTACCTATTACCTGTATTTACAGAAAAGAGTTTTTCATGAGAGCATAGGATTTCCTGAAATATTAAAGCATTTTCTATTAACGTGAAAGTTTAACTTTGTTCAATCGAGAAAAATAAAGTAAATGACATTCGTGAGCATTATTGATTTTTGACAGGGACTGTTTCTGAGTTTTTTTTTAAACCAGTTCATTTTTCGTGCACGTTAATGCAGGCATAGGCATTCCTTCATAATCATGAGAAATAGTATATTCATCGGGATAATTATAATGTTTGTTTTAATAGTATCTACCGCAGTTTCTCAGTAAAAAAGTTCCCTTATTCCATTGCATTTCATATTAGTTTTCCATGAATAAGTTGGACTCGTCAGTTTGAACTGTTATGGATCAACAATGTGAATAACGCCAAGTTGTATGTTTGTCATTATCAATGGGCGATTTTAATGGAAAATTTAATCGATGGAACTGGCTTGCTTGAATCGAACGCTCGCTATTAATGAGGTATGGCGCACTTGGATTGTCCTCAATATTTCGATATACCTCGTTTGTTAACATACGTTGACATACATTTATGTCATCGCAGCATGCAATTTATAATCATTAGACTAGTTGCTGCCGACTTCATAAAGAGACATATGGTCATTTCTAAATTAAAATAATGCAGCCTTGAAGTAAATGGTAACTTTTTGTTAGTCGACCATTAAATCTTTTGATCCGTTTAATTAATCAAATGCCTCTATAATTGCATATGGCCTCCGAATAGCAATTACGTGAAACTTCCGATATGTGCTTATTTTACATTATTTAATTAAACTTAAATTGATGGTGCTTTGAACGGTAAACGCTTAACATTTGGTTGAATTTTTGCATGAGCATGAGTAAAGTACCGATTTTATGTTCGTGTGATAAATTATATTTCGTTATCTTCCATCCAACCAAAGTAAATACTGAGTTCCACTAATTTTCTTCAATAAGAGAACCATTATTTTGCTTTACTTGTTATTTCATTCAAATGAATATGTAAACCAAGCACTAATAATTTCATTTTCATTCGTCATTCTATATCCAGCGTATCTCAACCTATATAGTGTAGTTCAGAAAATAATTAGTTAATTAAAATAAATATCTATGAAACACATTGAGGTTCAAAAATCATTGTTATATACGATTATATCATGCGTTAGTATTAATTGCAGACTTTTGTACAGTCATTTTTCTTTTTCAAAAGGATTTAAAAAGATTTCATACTTTCAACTCAGCTTTTTATATACAGCGACTCACCCCTACACTTGAAGTTTAAATGTAAAGAAAGGTTCCCTGCTTTGTCAGCCTGGGAAAAGTCCGGACTCACGCCAATGTCTTAATTGACCAAAAGATGATCACCCAAGCGAATTTCGTGTCGAGTGAATTTTATGTGAACCGAAGTGGGGCTCGTTTGGAGTGCGCTCGTATTTAATTTCTACCAAACGACTTTACACCAGGGGCAATCCATTTTGTCATCCGAATCAACACCCGAATCACCAATTCTCGCATGTAGGTTTTGCTATCGCACGAGTTAATCATTGGGAATCGGCTGATGTGATGCTATCGCACATTAAACGGATTGAGTTTCATATGAAACTAAAAAATGTCACTGCGTGTTAGCTTCTGATTCTCCTCTAATGATATACCTGCTGTACTCGTATCAACTCTTTCTCTTGCAACACTCCTAGATTTATGCTTGCATTTATTCTCCAGAATTATTGAAAATGTTACCTGTAGCAATACCAGAAATAATTAATCTATTTTTGATGATGCACCTGTTTATAATTTTTATTTATGCATTTATTAAACACGGTGTTAAAAATGCACCATTTTTCTAAAACTATACAGGGTTCGTCCGGAAAATAAGTGTCTTGACAAATAAGTCTTTTTTGACAAAAGGGGAGTCGTCCATTACGAATTTGTACCTGAACGACAAACTGTAAATGCTGCATTTTACGTACAAGTGCTCGACAGGCTTCGAAAACGAGTCGCCCTCGTCCGGCCAGCGATCAAAAACATCTGGCGGCTGCATCACGACAATGCGCCGTCCCACAGCGCGCTTGTCGTGTCAGACTTCTTGGCCAAGCACGGCGTGGCAACGCTGCCGCACCCGCCCTACAGCCCGGACTTGGCACCACCGGACTTCTTTCTGTTCCCGAAGATAAAGAGGAGTTTGAAAGGAACGCGATACGGGACTTTGGACGCCGTCAAAGAGGTCGTGACGACGTGTCTTCGAGAGGTTCCCGATGATGCCTCCGCGGGAGCGTTCCAGGAATGGGAACGCCACTGGAACAAGTGTATCGACTCACAAGGGTCCTATTTTGAGGAATATTAGCTTAAGATATGTAAAAGCGTAATAAATTTGTTTTCCTGAGCTCAGTACACTTATTTTCCGGACGAACCCTGTAGTCGTTACTAAAATGATATCGTAGCTGTGATCTATTCTTTCTGGAAATTGTTTGTGATTGAAATGTATTTTTTTCAATGTTCTTTCATACCAGTGAAACATTCGATTTTTCATGCCACCACAGTATTTCATTCATGCTTCTACAGTTTTCTTGCGGGATGTCTATATTAATTACATACTGGCAGTCAAATTACATACGTACCACGGTTAGTTTCAATGATGCATTGAGGCCGGCGGATCAAGCCATCTGAAAATAGTGCTGATGGTATTATATGAGTGACAGGCCCACCAACTTTGACTGAATGCATGGTCCCGGATTCTTCCGTTTGGGGGCGCGAAGGGAACGTGCAAAATCCTCCAGATGAGTAATCGAGAGCGAAACAAAACAATGTGAAAACTCTGACGAAAGGGACGAGCGCACCCCTCACTTTGACGAAGTAAACGAAGGAGGCGTGGAGAGGAGGGATTAAACTGATGGTGAAGTCTTTGCGTGGTTTCTACGCGGTTGATGGATGGCGCCGCGGTTTCTTGGTTCTCCCCTGTTTAACGGGCTTTGGTGGGCGTTTTGTGAAAAGTTAGGATGACTGAGATGCTGTGGTAAAGAAGAGAGAGAAAATTTCCAGCCGTCAAGGTGGGGTTAGGCGGCGAGTGGAAGTTGGTTCTTCGCGGAGAGGAGAGAAGGGATAAGCAGAACCGCAGAAGAAAACAGAGGCAGCTTAAGGTTTAGGTTTGTATCGAAGGGAGTTTAAGGAAAAGGTTTAGATAGAACTGAAGAATGAGAAGGGTAAGCATGAGGTTTTGTGATTACCCTTGCGTGCGGAAAGTAAATTTCTGTAAACTTGAAACGAATGAGAAGAATTAGATGGGTAAACCATGATGTTACAGATTTCGCGGGATCTCTATTAGAAACGTTTATTGAATCAGTTGTGTGAAATTTTTCAGCACTAGCGTGAGCATAGCAAAGAACATCTTTATTCCGCACGCGAGACAAGAAGTAGTTCTAAAGACGTAATCTGGTAAAACTAAGATGAAAATGATGAAAATGTGTGTTTCATAAATAATAAATAAATTACTGCCATAAAAAACGTTCGTGTTAATTGCACCACAATATCTATTCGAGAATCTTAAAAATTGTTGGTTGTATGTTTGAATTGTTAAAACTCTCTAGGAATTGGAATTTGAGCAAAGTTAAAAAGAGACGTTTCAGGCGTGATATGGTGGAATATCATAATTAATTAAAATTGAGCAAATTTATAAAATGTACATATAATTGACAGGAAATAGGAAAAAAAACTTTCCCTAAAACCGCATGCAGTTTAGAAAACAGAGAACAGTGAACTCAATAAACATAATTAAAATTCTGTTCTAAGAAATTATTAAATATAGAAATTATTATTTGTATTCCAGCTGTTAATGTGAAAGTTCTGGAGATCGGTATTGTGCGGTGGCTAACGTACAGGCTTCCCACCGAGAGGACCCGGGTTCAAATCCTAGAGACAAGAAATATGTTTCAGTAGCATCTCAATTCCTACATGAGATGCTTTGTAGAGATCAATTTAAGTGACTACGACGTCCGTCGGATGAGACGTTATACTGCGGGCCCCTTGGCGCCTTTCGACAAGAGTAGGCTAATGCCGACGCCGGATTTCTCTCCACCCTTCCTTTCCTATCCATCCCTATTGGCGCAAATGACCTTAGCTGTCGGTCTCCTCCCATAAAAAACTACTACAAATATTAAAGTTGTTTTGTAGTTACTGATTTTACTCCGTTGATCAGGTGAGATAGGCATAAAAATCTCGCTAACACTCAGAATTCTTAAGCTACGTTAGAACATAGAGGATCTGGTAGAATGCAGATGGGTAGTCCATTATTGCCCATAGTAAGCTAAATATGGATGGATGTGGAAGGTGAAATCCATTTGACGTTAAACACAGTGATCTGTTTCAGTAAATTATAGTTGCGGATGATAAAGTTTCAGTCAGTCAGTCCAGGGGTTGCAATAAATGGTAAAAAAATACGACATTGGATGAGTATATAAGAGCAAAAGGGTTGTCAGAATATGGGAAGAATATTCTGCATTTGGAGGATTTAAAATAGATTTGAGGGAGAATTTGTCGTACATTTTCTGTGTTTTGGAAGACATTGCGGAAATAAGTGCGTATATATTTTAAAGAACTGAGTCAGCAAAGAAGAGTTTTTATAATCTTTGTAACTCATGACCGAAACTGTTGCAATCCAGCTGCTCTGGCTAATAGTTTTTTTCATAAATAACAGCAATAATAAGTAAAGTGGAACCTGGCGGATATGGATGCAATTTCGTCTAAAATACATCCATAACATTCTTTTTATGAAGTATGGTGAAATTTTAAGCGCTATCGTAAATATTAATTCATTGGAAATTTCGAGGTAGTTACATAAATTCTGCTTATATCGTATTCCTGAATAGTGAATTTACGTGAATGACGATTTTCACTTAGAGCCTAACACGAAGATAATACAGCTAACCATTAAGAACAATAGCAAATTTAATCTATACGAAGTGCAAACCTCTGATTCGTTCATTTCCCTTTTCCTTATCGCTGTTTCCATGTCAATGAATATATATATATATATATATATATATATATATATATATATATGTCATTCATAGCAGTCATATCTTATCTTCCGAAGAAGACGGAGCTCGAGTCCGTCGAAATTATCAAGATATTACTGTGAGTGTTCTTTTTATGTGTTCTCGTGCTGTGTGTTACTGTCTAAGTTTTTTATTCAACACTTCCGTGTTACTTCGAAGAAATCATATATATATATATATATATATATATATATATAAACAGTGTATTATAAATATTTCTCGGGTATTCATGTATCATTACCATAAAAATATCCATATAAATAAGGTCGAAATGAACTGTATATCAACCTCATCCTTTATTTTCATCAACGTGGTTAACCCTATAGTCTTGCTGAAATTATGGATCATAGCCTTGCTGAAATTCTTAATCTCAGTGCTTATGGTTAATTTTCAGTTTAGGTAAATATTTTTATTAATTTTTATTATCAAGTAATTCAAGCCTGATTGTATCCGCAAGAACACATAAAACAGTCCTCCTTTATCTAGCGAGCGCAGTGATAATGAATAAGCTCTAATTGCCGTAAATTTCTTTTCTGTCATTTATCCAAGCAATTATTATTATTTAGGTCGCCCAGTATCAATAGGGCTTTAATATCACCACTACACTAACCGCTCAAAAATGCTTAACCAAGGAGAGGAATGATTCTGGCTTAAAATTTAATGGCCCCTGAAAAAGAATAAGCCAGAAGCTCGTGAGAAAAAAGATAAAAAAAAGTAACGATACTTTAAATTAGGCATACCGAAGCTGGTTTTTTTTACTATTCTTTTTACTTATGACGTGCCCTCATCACAACGATGCGGCGCAAGCGGATGCAGATGGTGACATCTTCAAGGAAATCAGTGAGAAGTGAGTTAAGCGCATGGGTCGTTGAAGACTTCGCGGGGTTCCTTGCCGCAAGACGAAGATAAAAATCTTCTTCTCGAGTGCCATAATGACACCTCACGTTATGAAGCTGCGGAGGCCATTTCTCCTTAAAGCGCCACAAAATTTTCCCGATAGCGCAGTGCTTTGAGGTAAATGATAAGCCATTACTTTGCGGAAAATGAATATATCCTGAGCGAGCGAGAGCCTTGTGGAAAAGATTCCTCAATGCGGGCGTGCATCTTTTTTTTTCCGCCCTCCCTTTGTAGGTCGACTCGTATTGGTCCTTTGTGCCCTCAAAGAATGCTATTAAATCTCTATAATCTGGTTAAGCTCACGTATTCTCTTTCTCGGGAGATGTTACGAGTTGCATAAAACGTAAAAACCCCTATTTTAAAGGGGGGTTCTGGATTGTTTTTTTTTGTGGTCGCCTTTGCGTCCTTAAGGAATTATGTTCCATAAAATCAGATGAGTCCTAAATTCAAATTTCAAAACTAAATTTTCCAGATGGCGGTCCATTAAAGTAATTTTTGTGCATTTTTTTACTTCATCCCATGAGGTGCTATGGTATTGAGGTTGTGTGCGTCTGAAAAGTTCTGTCTGTTTTTCTTGCTACCATTTTGGTCAAGAAGACAAATTATTATTGGAATACCATTGTCATCTCTTTTCAACCCAAATGTTAGGCTATTGTACTGTTGGTGTTCGTTTCCTTGCTAATTCCTAAAGACATTTCTTGCTCTCTTCACTTTTCTCATCCTCCTTCAATATTTATCCAACGATTCCCCTTGACTTGAGAATTGTCATTACAATGATAAACATTTTTCCAATTTGTTTTACAAGTCGAAGTGACTAAGGGGTTGGATACATCAAGAAATCAACCAAAACTTAAATCATGTCTGTTATTTTTACTCTGGCACAATTAGTAATGATTTTATTATGAAGAGAGAAGAGTTTGGTAAATTTTAATTGATTCATAACACATGAAAGTTTTCCCACCCTCACCGACATACGTAATGGGAGCATTTTGAAGCAGCTTGAATTCGAAAAGAATGATGCATATTGTGGACAAATCGCACAGAAACCCCGAATTATGACAAACAATAGTAGAACATTTGGAAACCATTTTCACGTATGTGGATTTTTGAATTAAAATATTTATATCAGAATATGACCTCCGAAGAAATATTTATCAAAACACAAAAATGATGGAAATGTAAGTCATGGCTGAAGGTTAATTAACAAGAGAAATGCTCTAACAGACTAAGGAATAATTCTATCTGAAAAGGTGGCTTGTTAATTCAAAGACGTGGATAGGTCCTCAGACCGTTGGCATGTGCTAAATTTCCTTGACTCAAGTCGACGTCCTCGCTAAGCAAGCAGACATGAGATACGACAATTGACAAAGTTTCGGTTGAGAATGTTACCATTGAGCATTCTCCCCTCCCCCTCTAACGCCCAAGTGTTCCCCAAGCTTGAATTCTCCGTTTTCCTTCTCTTCATTCATTCTATGGCAGCAGAGGGAGATCCTTGAAACTTATCCTTCTCTACGCTCCCAGAAATTATTCTTTTTCCCCGTCCACTGCCCCTGCTCGTTAGATCGTTACGGTGAGTGCGCGTTTTCTTGTGAGCTTTGGTTTCTGCACGCGTACGACGATCATGCATGACCATTCCTCTCTGCCCCCTACTCGCCCCTCCCACATTCATCGTGATCTTTGAGAATTCCTTCCAGCGGCATCTCGCTGCTCTGTGGATTTCTTTGCATTCGATCCTCATGGAAATCGCTCGACAAATTCCTCCCCCATCGCCACCATTCTCCCCGCACCCCCTGAAACTTCCCTCGTTTTATTCACGCTCATATAATGACGTTCTCTCACTGCCTCGGTAGACTCTAAAAACTCATTCCTGTAGAAATAAAGGAGGATGAGACAAGCATCTCAACTTCACAGGAAACCTTGTCTCGTTTCCCTTTAGGAGTGAAATATAAATCTTAGACGCATAAAAAGACAGGATGTCTCTCTTCCATTTGCTTTGTAACCTTCCTAAACGATTTCCTCCCTTGTTAATTTTATTTCATCTGGACTAGTTCCTCATATTCAGAGAGTCGCAATAGATTTTTTGAAGATTTTAGTTGCAACCTGAAATCGGACTTATTCCTCTCGGGCTGTTTAATTTTTTATGTTAAATTCTTGAATTTATGCAATTTAAAAACTAGGGATGTTTTATAAGTCTTTAGTCCTTTAGTCTAAGAACACAAACTTAAGGCAGTGCAATCAAGCACTCATGGGGCATAGATGTCAGGCAGTACTTTATTGTCGCTTCTAGTCGCGCGTAGATATTGATTTTATACGGATTTATATTCCGCTCAAATAAATTCAACAATATTTGACAATGATAACTCAGCAGTGTTTCAACTTGCGCTGTAATGAGCAACTAATTCAGTCTATGTGTGGTTTATTGGTAGGTGGGAGGTTAAGGAGATGGAAGATATTATATTTCTTACCTGTACATTTTTGTTTTCATTCAGTTGAGTAATAATTTCATGATATAGCATCGAAGACTACTGAGGGAATGCCACTAATTTGTGTCTCAAGCCTTTTGAGGCATTGGTCTATCGTTGCCTTACAAAACGATTAATCGGGATCTTTCACATAGCCATCAAACGGCGCCATCTTGTAAACAGTCTGCGGAAATGAGATAGGGGTAGGCGGCGATAGGATTGTCTTCACATTTCGATGACAAATGGCTGCAAAAGGGACCCCGGACGCCATAAAATCGATGGCTGCAGGCGTGGTGAAACAAAAAATTAGGTTTAGATTGAGTGGGGAGATACTATAAATGGATTGAATCAAAGAGCTAATGTAAAAAAAAAGCTGGGACAGCAAATTGACATAATCGAAAAATGGGTTTCGCCCTAGCATGGAGAAGAATAAAAATTGATGCTATACGAGCGGTTCCCATTTTGTGAAAAGCTCAGAGGAAAACGGTATAAAATGATTATTCAAATGAAAAATTTCCAAAAACAAAATCCCCATTCAGCTTATTTGTTTCAACTGGTGACGAAACAAATCTCTACTCTATCGCCAGACGCCCCAATTTGGTCGAATTCACTCAAACCTGTACGCTTGCCGTTGGCAAGCCTTTTAATTTCTCTGCGCGCTCACGTGTGTATTAAATTCAGTTTCGTGAACATTGGGCCTTGTAATGGTATTAGGAATCAGTCATTGGATAAGAGTTTTACAAACATCAGTTTCGTAGCACAGAACAGTTACGTAGAAAAGATTGATTTTAACGCGCGGTCTAAAATACCCTCTACCACGGTGAAACCGGAAATCCAACCGAGAAAACGTTGAGTGTGAAATGACGTATCGGATTATCGTGCGTATTTATCAGTTTACAGAACGAACGCTGTTATCAGCGTAAATAATAACGTTGTGAATATATTGTTCTTTAACTGAGTCTTTGATTCGTTTATAAAAAATAATATTTCAGTTGTATTGGAACTTGGATATATACTAAAAGAAAAAAACTGCGTGGTTTTCAACATTAATGAACGTCTGCCTCTTGTCACCGATGATTCATATTTTTAATTGTGTGTCTTGAAATATCACATCAATTTTTTGATCCCTTGAAATTAGTTTTGCAAAATTAAATCAAATTGAACAATAATCATCCATAATGCAACCATTTCAGAGAGTAACAATCATTCGCCTTGACCGGGATTCGAACACGGATCCCTCGATATCCGGCCGAGTGCTTTAACCACTTAAGCTACCGAGAGCTACTCTTACCCTCTGAAATTTTGGAATTTTGAAATGGTTGCATTATAATGCACACATAGCGGGTGACTCCGTTAAAGTTACTCTTACAGTTTCTTGAAATTTGTCTAAGGTATGAACAGCCTAAGTGTTTGAAATTGGCTTTATTAAAATCGTGGACTGTGGCGCGTCGCGCACGACTACGAATGCCTGTGACATTGTATGTACTGTATTTCGTCATAACATCTTGTTCCTTTAAAGCCCCCAAAATTTCAGAGTGTAAGAGGACGTCTCGGTAGCTTAAGTGGTTAAAGCACTCGGCCGGATATCGAGGGATCCGGGTTCGAATCCCGGTCAAGGCGAATGATTTTTACTCTCTGAAATGGTTGCATCATAATGCACACATAGCGGGTGACTCCGTTAAAGTTACTATTACAGTTTCTTGAAATAATCATCCAGTTGAATTCCTGTTTAGCAACTTTAGACTCTCAATCTTCTGACAATTAGCTGTGGTTCCTCTCGGTCAAATGAAGTTTTAAAGTGTAGTTGCTGAAACGCGTCGGATAAACTTCCAAGTTTCGGGCCGCCGTAATAACGAGGAAAGTACTTTCAACCGAATGAAGTGAACGTTAGCCGTAATGAAACTTCATAATGGAAAATGTGAGTGCTAGTAACGGGATAATTATATGCTATCAATTGGGGAGAATTATACGCCATTCATTTGTTTTATTCAAACCTTTCAAATGCGACTGAGAATAAACGTAATACTTTCCCTCATTAACGCAGGCAAAACCCAAAATTTCATTAAATGCATGTCACCTACCCTTGTCTTGACACCAATGTACTCGCTGCCTTTTTCGTGTCTGCTGAATCTCACTTCCAGCTATCAGCAGGCTCTCTCCTTTGACCTTCGTAGATTGCCTGGCAGACATTACCCCAATTGGTGTAACGCTGAGGTTTGGCTTCAAAGTCATCGTCTCTGTTCTCCCTAATGGCCACATTAGAGAATATTCCGCTTCACTCGAACCTGTATTAACTGCCAAAATATGTAGGAGTTTAACGTTTGAGTGGTCGCGGGAAACGTTTCATAACCACTCACTTAGGTTCACATAGTCATTAGCGTCGCCACGTTCAAAATGAGATTCTCGCGTTCCAAAGTGTCTTTCACAACGTTATATTTGGCATGGTAAACAACCTCGGTGTTTCAAGCACAGACGTTACGTATTCGTTCATCAGTTCCCGGCATCACTTAGGTATTTGGTATTAACATGTATAAAATTCTCATACCGCTCTTTCAAATATGTCTCTTATTGAAATGAATAGAAGAGAAGTACAATACGAGGTAAATATCGCTAATCGCTGGATATTTCAAGTCAAATTTCTTAATCTTGAGGAAAAGTTTTCATTGATAGTCCACAATTATGCTGTATGAGATTGTAAAATTGATCCCGAGGAGAACTGGTATTTCTCGGCAAGATTTCATTGAAGACTTTCTTCATTAATTGTTTTGCATTCGCTAACTATTGAGCAAGATTCAGTAAAAGTTCGATGGAATTCGTGAGTGACGTTGAGTCGCAAACACCGGTGTATGAGATTTAATTACTAGAAAACACGTACCCATCTATTTTTTCATGAACTAAAAAAATTTCAACTATTCCTGATGCCTGATTTCCCCGTGTATTAAGACACTACTGCTAACATTGATTTCATCCAGAATTTTTACGGATCGAGTATGTTAATGGAGTTATTAGGTAATTGCTGGGGTGTTGTTAATTTCCATTCTTAAAGATGGGAGTGACGTTAGCTATATTCCTCTTATCCTGGGGGAACTCCGCCTTCGAAAATTCCAGCATAGTGTACGTATTCAGGTATTATAAGGTAATCTACCGGTTAAGGTAGGTTTTTGGATGGACAAAACTACCAAATAATTATTTTGTGAGTCCTAACAAAACATAATCCAACAAATCCACTCTACATCAAGTCTTTCTTCATCTCTGTGTACTTCCTTCCTCCCTTCATCACTTCCAACATCACTATCCTGTTCCTGCCCTTTCCTCATTTGCCTAACATTCTCCCCTCTGTTACAGTTTTCAGAAGTTTTTCCTTCCTCCTTAGGATTTCTCCCAAAAAATCTCTCTCCTCGCCTACTTCCTCAATTGTTTTCCTTTTGCTCCATTTCACCCTCTCTATTCTTCTCCACACCCACATTTCAAAAGCCTTAAATCTACTTCTGTCATCCTGCTTCAGTGACCTCGTTTCAGCGCCATTCATAACTACGCTCCATAGCAAAGTTTCGACGCGTCTATTCTTAACATCCTTATTCAACGCCCTGTCATCAACTCCCTGCTCCTCGTCAAAGCCTCTTTGCCTAGCGCAATTCTCCTCCTTACGTCCCTACTACTTTGTCCGTGTTGGTCCAAAACACTTACGAGATATGTAAACTGTTCTACCTGCTCTAATTTTCCCCACCTATTTTAATATTTATTTTAGCCGTTTTATTCCTGGAAAATCGCATAACCTTTGTTTTATTAGTATTGATTCTTATCCCATATCTATCGCACTGAATTTCCAATTCACGTAGCAATGCTTGCAACCCCTTGGCTGACTGACATACTAAAGCTTGATCATAAGCAAATCTAACTGATTTTACGAATTCCCCGCCGATTTTCATCCCTACCTCCAGTTCTTCCCATGCCTCTTTAATCATTTCTTCCACACACACGTTGAACAGCACCGGTGATAATGGGCAACCCTGCCTTACACCTCTTCCTAACACTGCCCATCCGGACTCTCCGTTCCCCACTCACACCTGAGCAGTCTGAAACATGCACAGGTTGCAGATCAGCCTCCTATCTATTCTTTTTTCTGCCTTATATTCATTAGTTTTTCCATTTCATTCTATTAAACGCATTTTCGAAATCTATGAAACAGGCAAATCGTCCTGATCGTATTATATATTCCTCTCAATGAGTGATCTCATTTCTGCAATGGCGTCACCCATACCTCTCCCCATTCTAAATCCAAACTGATCATCACCTAAGTAATCATTTGCCCTACTCTCTATCCTTTTGTTGATGATCTTGAGAATAACTTTAGCTGCGTGGGATATCAAATTTATTGTTCTGTAGTCATCACATGACGTAGCCTTTATTTTTTCGGAATAGCAACTAACACTGATCTCACAAAGTCGTCCTGTCAGATTTCTTCCTCATACATACTAAGCATCAGTCCACATAGACTCTTCCTCCTACATTTTCATAAACTTTTTAGTAGTTTTGCAGGAATGTTGTCCAGCGAATGTTGTTGCGTTATTTGATTTCATCTCCCTTAATGCCCTTAATTTAATCTCATCGTCGAGTATGCCTGGACCTAACCAATCTTTCTCTACGCCATGTTCCTTTTCTATGTATAACCTTGTTGGCCTAAGTTCTTTATTATTCAGTTCTTCTTTCGGATCTTTTCTGATTCAAGATTTATTTCACCCAACTTATCTCTAACTGTTAGGAGACACCTTCCATTCTCACTTCCCAATAGTGATTTAACCTTGCTGTATAACGCACCAATTTCACCAATCTTCTGAAAACTTTCCATATCCTCGCACTGTCTGCCACCTTGCTTCTTTTGCTTTATTTGTTGCCCGTCTCAAATTATTATTTAACTCTTTGTACTTACTTCTGCTTAGCTCTGTGTTAAACCTCTTCCATTTTCTTCTCTCGACTATCTTTCTAATCATCTCATCCGTGATCGATGGTTTCCTTGTCCTTTTCCTGTTAACGGGGCCTATAGTGTCTTTAGCGGCTTTTTGATATCCCTTTCTTGATACATTCCTATTTTTCTTCGATAGTACTCAGCTCTTTACCGTCATCCATCATTTTCTCTACAGCCTGCTGATACTCCTTCCTTGTCAATATGTTTAATGATCCTACATTCCATTTCCTAATCTGCCGAGTTATTCAGTGCTGGTGAATTATTGTCAAAGTCTTCGTCGGCCCGGGCTGGTTAACGTTTATATTACTTTCTACTAATGTTACTATCATTTTAATGTGTAGTTAGGCGGGTCGAATAATTTTCTTGAATATGCTTCAATGTGATGACTATGGTATTTTCATTCCTATGATGTACATGTATATACGAGGATTAGATCGGAGATATACTTGTGTTTTCGTAATGGATGGAATGTTAATCTGAAGACCTAAGTGGTCTTCAGATTTTTACCTCATTGTCCTGTTGAGTGTTTGACTGTCAAACTGTTAGAATCTATTTACAAATTCCAGAGGATCGGACATATTTAATAAAATATCTAGTGGGTAGACATATTTCCCTTTATTTGTTTAACAGGAAGAACATGTATTGGTTTAATGTGGAGCGTTAAAGCTTGCGGGCAGCTGTTCACAATTTCGCAGAGTAAATAATAGGATGCGGTACGAGGTGGATTATGCGTTTTCGTTTTATGGAATTCTTCCCGAGGACTAGAATTAAGCAACATTTTCGAAGATGGCTGAAACATAGAGGCACGCTTTGATGGAATACGCCCTGCATCAAAGATAGGCTCTACATATATTTTTCTCATTCTTCCTCGTGAAACCCTAAATTTCAGTTCCTCCTTTTCTCATACTGTTGTCCTTCCATCAACAATTTACCTCTATTCAAAATATTTCCTCCTTACGGAAATATTTACCTCACACTCCCACCTTCGGGCCAAGCCGACGTGAATACATGCATACATTTATGAAAGACAAATTTTAAAAAGGCAGTAGTTGGGAAGAGCATGGAAAATCTACGGGCGCGGAAGAGAAAAATAAAGAATGGGAACATCACTATTTTTTCACGTGAAGGTTCATAAGAAGGCGGAGCTCATGTAAAACAGCCGTTCGTCGAAGATTTACTTAAGTCAAATCATTATTCTCATGTTCCACTTTTTTTTTGTGCATTTCCAAGCCTTTTTTAAGGTTATTCAAGCGTTGGTATGAATATGGTAGAACCGGCGAGTAGTTCATATGCCTTCTTTTGCATTAAACTCATACCTTCATGTTTCTCATTGTTGTCCTCTTACCAGTATTGTCCTCGTCCTTTCTTGTTTCACCTCGTTCAAACTCTTCAGGTAGCAGTCCTGTAGTCTTCCCTAGTTGTTGTCTACCATTGGCGGACGTTTTTTCGTTATTTAAGCTTATTTTTCTCTCGGCACATGAACATTCGTTTTCTACGAACATCCTAAAGTTCTTTCCTATGCCCCTTTAACTTCCCCATCAACCCTTTCTCTCATCTCTAATTCAACCCACTTCGCCCGCCGTGTTCTTTCATCTCCTCCCAAATTCTCTTCTTGCACGTCCCTAGAGCCCTCCATTTTAATACCTGGTCTTTTTCCTCCCAGAAAGTTGGCATCGTGCACGAGAACTTAACCTACAAGGTCTCCTTCTTACATCTCCCTCTCTTTCTCTCAGATCCGATTATTCGACTTCATTTCATTTCTGCTTAGGTACTCTTACAATCCCTCCCCTTCCTGATTTCCATTGTCCTTCCTCGCCTTGATATCGCTTAAGAATCGAAATTATGGGTATTCCAAAAGCCCAATCGGCCTATCCGAGTTTCGATTTCCTTTCCGTTGTCATACCTTTCCTTTTCGTCAATTCTTCTATTGGAAACCTAATGTTCTTTATGGTAGAATAGACAAATACTTGAGGATTCCAGAAAAAAGAAAATTATTGCAATACATTTCATCAAAGAGGCGACACCAGCAGCTAAAAATTGTTTTCAAAGAACATCCTGAAAGTGTCGCTTGTTTTTGTCTGTCTACACTGAAATTCACAGAGTTGTCAAACTATCTTGAGGATGATATTTAAAAAAAATGTTATCCTGTACCCAAAGGTTTGATCGATTTTCCCATGAAGGTTCCTTTTGCCGAGCGCAGTTCCTCTTCCAGGTACGATTTTTTTCAACCTTCCACCCTGTTTGTCCTTTTGGCGCAGTATCTGTTTCCTCGGTTTTTATCGCTGTTATCCTTCCATTGTACTTTTGCTCTTATCTGCCAGTGGTGCTGGTCCCTTTTTAACTGCCCCGTCCTTATCGTCTTTGATATCTTCCTTTCCTCCGCCGTCTTCCGCTGATCTTCCCTTCACTCTTTTTATTTCACCTCTTACGTTTCTGGCAGCCCCTTCGAGAAACAAGAACTTCCCCACACATGCCATCGGATCGAAATTCATACGCACGTGCACGTACAACCGGCACTTTATCTTGTACATTTCTTATCTCTCTCTTTCGCTACGCATCTTAGCATTTCCCTCAATCTGCGCCAATCTTCCCCTTTCCGCCCCTCCCGTTCTTCGTCCCGTTCTCTCGCCTGAACCCAACCCACATCCCGCACACGCCCAACGCCTCTCTTCCTCCTTCGTGTTCAAAAGTATCCATTATCCTCCCACAACCCTCCCCTTGCTGCGGCTAAAAAAAAACTTGGTCGCCACCGACGGCGCACCAGCGTCCGATTGTCCCGACCGTTCCCCCCGGCCCCCTCTGCCTACCCGACCCTCTTTTCTCTTCCTCCTCCTTCTTGCCCACCCGGCTACTGGGCGACTTCTTGCCTCAATCCCATCAACCGCTGTTCCACGTGAACGCCGTCCCGAACCGCCACGGAAGTAAGGAGGATACCAGCCCGGATGTAAGGTTTATGTAGCTCTTCCGATTGATCTGGGAAGTTTCTCTACAGCGATTTCCCTCGTCGTACGCTATGCGGTGACGAGTTATCGAAAGTGTGTTGATTCATCTATAATATGACATCGTATTCACATTATTGTTTGCAAAATGTGAAAGTACACACATATTTTTGCAAATTTCATGCATTAATGTTTCTCCCAAAACTTCTGTCCTCATGTAGACAGACATGAAATCTATTGTTCCCTAGAGTGTGTTATTTATGATAAGTATTATACTATCTCATCATAATTATACTCACTAGGTACACTCTTTATCACACATTCCATATCTACACGTACCTCTCATATCCCTAGACGAATCGTTATCGAAATTCCCATCGCACATGCGATACAGCCTATAATCAGCTACATCCCACGAACCCTAGTTCTAACTGGAATACATCAACATAAGGCGTAACATGAATCGCTCTCCCGAGTGCGATGACATATTTTTAACAGTGGATTTCTCATCCCCTCATTCTCCATGGTGCTTCGTGGACGTCGCCATCCCGTGCACCCCCACCTTCGCTTATTTCTCTCGCCCTCTCCACTGGTAGTGCTCTCACTCTTTGTTTGGTGTTTGGTTGCCACTGCGTAGCATTCCGACTCCTCCGTCCCATATCAGAGAATTTATGTGCCTTGGCCTAAGCTTATGGAGAGTCTATCAAATGGAGGCTCACACTCGTCCTTTTCCTTTCTCAGGACTCTCGCATGATTTGGCTGAAGCTTATTTATGATCTCAGGACATTTCCTTTGTCCAGATTTGCCAGGAGGGTTAGAATTCAGTTAACATTTGTCTTCGTACCCAGAAAGATTCTATGTCTGTGTCAAGGGGAGTATCACTCTACAAAATGGGCGCCTCACTACATTTGATTTGAATGGCATGACAAGGGAAGGAACTTCCGTTTCTCACTATTCATTTGTTTCACGTGATTAGATTATTTCACCAAAGAATCTCATTGCTAAGAATTTCATTCATACTACTGAACATGAAATTTTTCAAGCCGTAATTACTTTCGAGAAATGTTCAATTAATGTACATTTGAAATAGTTATAATTTTCCGGGTTTTGCCTAAAGTTAATCCTAGCCGAATTTCGCTTTCTCCAAATCCTTTATCTACGCAATTTAGTGAAGGGAAGGATAAATACTCCACTCTCATAGTTGTGATACGTAACGTTTTCTTTGACTTTAATGCCCTAAACAATTTCCGTCTGTTATTTTCAGCCATCGTTTTTAACCTGCCTTCCTTTATTAAAACAGTTCTCGTATTTTATTCATAGTATTCCTATTTAGTATTTATGAAGAATCGAATTGTTCAACTTTTCCACAGGTTTGTTTGAATACTTGGACAATTTGATGTAGGTATCGTATTTCATCTCAATTTTGGATGGATGAATTGTCTATTTCAAATTTCAACGAATTGGCTATTTTTAAACGCTTGAATAAGTATGTTTTGAAATTTTTCAGTAATTTTCATAGATATTGTGCACATCGTTAAGACTCTTTTGACCTCGTTGGAAACAAATTCAAGTTTTTCTTTTATTTTATACTTGTGAACCACGATCAGTCAGTTTAGACGTCGTCTATCTATAGTTGGATAAGGAATTCAAGCCATACTTGAGCAAGTCATACTTTTAATTCAATTCCCAGGAAAAATTAACATACATTTTCTTTAGCCATGGATGAAAGGCGTATTGAGCGGTAGTGGAATGTTGAAGAAGGTAATAGAGGGGAGAATTTTGGGCAAGCGAGGAAAGGGCAGGAACAGGATAGGGATGTTGGACGGGATGAAGGTAGGAAAGTAGTACACGGAGATGAAGAGGGACCTGATGTAGATTAGGTTGCTAGGTGGGGAGTCACAAAATGTTTATTTGATAGTTGTGTCCATCCAAAAACCTACCTTAACCGGTAGATTACCTAATAAAATAAAAATTTGTATAGTCACGTTTCCACTATGTTGGTCCGGAGTAAGAAATTGATATTTAATCAGAAAAGATGCCGGTATTATGAACTGAAAAGGAAAATGAACTTGAGTACAAAGTAAGAAAACACAGAAAGTCGCATCTCAAGGAGTGCATACAACCACAATTGATAACTCAGATGCGTGACCTATCGGAGAATGTGCAGGCATATGCCATTCAACCATACCGTAGGAGTATAAGATACTGGTAGTGTGAAACGGATAAAACTATTATTTGGCCTGAAATTTACTTTTTGACTAGATTGTGAATTAATCAACATTTTCATTCGAGTGCTGAAGGATAATGCAAGAAAAGTTATAAATAGTGAATCACGTTTTCATCGCGCCCAATTAAACTTAGGAATTCATTAAAACGACATACAACGCTTCCTTCCAAAATTCCATTCCAAGTTAAGCTTTAATTGTACTGGACCATTTCCAAAGTCCAAATTTCAATCCTGGAGATTTATACTCGTAATTCTATTTTTCAGAAGTGTGATTTTATCCAATTCACAAATTATAATCTGGAATAAAATCAATCACAAACTCTTAGAGAGCAGGCCTTCCCTGAAGAAAAAATACCTGCAGTAAATCCGCTCAAAAATGGTATGATTTTAGGGTATCCTATTCAAGGGGAAAATAATCTGATTAAAAATGACATTTGTACATCTAGTGGACATTATTTAACCTGATTTAATGTGGCCAAGTTGTTAGCATTCACTACTGAAACTGATTTTGTCACAGTTTTAGATCGTGAAAAAATATAACGCCTGTGAGCAAATTCAATGCATGCGCTTATGCTGTTTTGGTGGAAAGAGGAGGACATGCAAACTCAAGTAATGTCACGCTTCAAAGCTAAGACGACACGCTTATAACGCTCGCAAAGATGACTCTGCAAACTCATTACGGCGCCTGAAGTGAATGCCTCTTTTCTTTTCATCTTTCTACTCGGTATTTTTATTTCATCCCCACCGTTTGCTAAGCCGTTCGTTTGTATTATAAGCCAGTTTTGTTCTGAGCGCATTACTTTCCTTTTTCACATTTTTTCATCCTCCGGGAAGCATATTAGCTTACGTTGGATATCCCGTGAAAGTTGCTTAACTTCACCTCTATTTCGTTTGACGTAGGTATTTCCAATGCTGAATAGAATTATTTCTACCAGAATGGTCCCTCCAGTCTTGCGGAAAATATTTGTATTTCCTTTTTTTATTTATGTATACCCTGCAAACCACCGCAAGGGTGTGTGACAGGGGGTGAATACACACCAGAATAATTTTATCCGACTTTACCGCGGTCGGTAATAATTCTATTATGGTCCCCTATCGTTCATGGAATAAATTGCATCTTAAATCTAGTATCTGTTCTACACTTAATCTCTCTAATTTTACTAACATGATCTCTCCTACCGTAGTACGATGGGGGTAATGACACATTTTCAACATCACTGCTAAAAAGATCTCCTTCCTATTTATGCTAGAGCTTCAATCTGTAATTTAACCTTCGCTCCTTGAGTGAATCCAAGCCTTGCTGCTCTAATATTTGGGATACGCTACTAAGTTTATCTTGACAACGTTTTAAAAATCTTGCTCCTCTACGCTGCACGCGATCCAATTCGGCAATCAACCCAACTTCGCGAGGATCTCATATACTTGCAGTATATTTTGAATGAAGCTTAATCAATGACAGATAATATTTCTCTTTGACTCCTCCATCACATGTACCTAGTACTCTCCTAATAAATCTTAATTTTTTGTTAGCTTTTCCACATATTACCCGTGTGTGTTTCACCCAGAAGAGATCGTGAGCGAGGGAAACTCCTAGGTATTTAGTTGAATCTACACATTCCATTTCGGCTTTCCCAATGCAATAGCCGTTCGTGTGGGAATTGCTCTTTTTCCAAAACTTTATGACTACGCACTATTTTAAGTTTACTTCTTATTGCCGAGTGTTGCACTAGCGTTGTATAGCATTTAGGTCATCTGACAAAACTGCTTTGTCCTAAGGATCACGGATATCACGGTAAACCTATGCATCGTCGGCAAATAAACGTATCTTACTAGTGACTGCGGAGTCAATGTTGTTAATGTAAAGCAGGAATAAAAGAGGTCCGATGACACTTCCCTGGGGAACACCTGAAGTAACCTCTACTGCATTTGAGCTAAATTCATCGATCCCTACTCCTTGAACCCGTCTAATTAAAAAGCCTTTATTCCAACCCCGAGTATTTTTATCTGTGTGAATGCTTCTAGCTTCGCGAGTAGTTTAATATGAGGTACTTTGTTGAAAGCTTTCTTAGAAAAACTGCGCCCACTGTAAAATTGCTCCCTCCCGTAATAAGAATATGATGAACAAAAAGCGCAAATTGTGTCACGCAGGATTTACCTTTTTGGAAACCGTGCTAATTTTTCATTAATAACTTCTGGCTATCGAGATGTCTCACGATCGAACTAGCAAATAATTGTTCCATAACTTTGCACGAAATGGATGTGAGGAAAATAGGTCTGTAACTTCTCGGCTCCTCCTTGTCTCCGATTTTAAATTTTGGTGTTATGTTAGCCTTTTTCAAAACTTTGGGAAACTTGTGATATACCAGCGACTTTATGAATATTATATAAAGAGACAGCGCAATTTCCAAAGCTAGATACTTAAATATACGAGCGGGTATTTCATCGGGCCCGGAGGATTTATTAGACTTAATATTTTTCGGCAAACGTTCTGTTCCATTACATGAGATTTCAAGTTTGGGCATCGGTTGGCCATTGTTGTTTGGTTTGGTTGGGTTGTTGATTTGGTAAGCTATCGGGAGTGTTCTGTGAGATATTAGTGAAGACGTTTTAAAAGAAGGAATTTAATAAGTTAGCCTTTTCCAAAATGCTGGTTGCTCTCTCGCCTTTATCGTTTTTGAGTGAATTAACAGTTGACTAATTTACCTGAACTTTTGTGGCGTATGGCTAAAATGCTTTTGGATTCTCTTTTAAATTTTCCGCTAAATTTTTTCCTTTTGAATCCCCTTAACGCTTTCCGAAATTCATTGTTGGTATTCGCACTAAATATCTTCTAATCATAAGTGATTTTATTCTTTTGTCGCTAAAGATGTCATCCCTAATGTTTTTCATCTTGAGATGAGATAACGTTTGACGTCGTAATGTCTTTCTAACATCCGCGTTGTACCATCTACGTTCCGTTCTATCTTTTATAAATTTACTGGGAATGAACTTGTTGACAGCCGAGCGCGTGATCTCGAGGAAATGATTCCACCTATCCTCAGTATTTTGGTGATTGCTATATTTCTGAAAACTAGCAAATTGATTCTGTGGCACGCACTTTCGACCATTGTAATCCCTTCTTTAAAAAGGTAAATTTTCTTTTTAGGCTTCTTATTTCGGAACTAATGAAGCAAAAATTTAACATTTTCTGCTCTGTGGTCACTAATTCTATTAATAGTTTGTATAGTTAAAGACTTTTAAGGGAATATTAGTTGCTACCGTCATAAATCCAGAATATTATCGCCCCCAGTTGGTGAAGTTAAAGGTTGATTCAATGGGTTCAACGTAAAAGAATTCAATAGCGATTTGCAGATATCTTTGTAGTTATTTCACGTTTAACAACTATATTTGCTCCAGTCAATAGATGGGACATTGACATCTCCACCGATAAAAACGTCGCAGTCATTGCGTTGGGATAAAAACCTTTGATTTGCTGATCTAATTCTAGTATGTAATTGTCTCCAAACTGACGGTCTGTAAAATGCTCACACATAAATTCTTTTGGATTGAGAACTTTTAATTGAGCAACAAACCATTTTCCAAACCATTACCCGGAATTACCTCAGCCCTGCTGACGCAAGAATTTTTAAATTTTCACCTGTGCTTTGAATAAGTAGATTATATTCTGCGACTTTATTTTTTAAACTTCGGCAATTTACTACCAATACAGTTAATGTCCCTAGACATTCCGCTTTTTTTAATTTTAAAGAGGATCGTCTTCATATTAATTTTGATTCCCTTATAAAATTTTCTGTCCGATGCTGATTGGTTATAAATGAACTATTGCAAGCAATGAACCTCACTTCATTTAAAGCTACATAATATGGAAAAGAAGGCTTTAGAAACCCACTAATTGACCTTCACGCTGATCTACACTTTAATTAAAAAAGCTCTGCAGTGCTCGAATATCTTATCCGCTACATACCTGGTGGCCTCAGACGTGTAGTGAACACCAGAACGGTTCAGAGGGTTCCTATACGATCGGATCGCCGGATGAAGGCCGACGAAGAACGCCCCGATATCCCTACAGAGAGCACACAAACTCTGATTGATGCCTTCCGCTCGGCTTCAAACTAGTAGTTCACGATCAATCCTCGGAACAAGGCTGCAGATCGAGAGCGTCACATCCCACCCACCCGCTTCACTTCCGAGTTCTCTTGTTGTACAAGCGGTATCTAAATAATGGAAAGGATGATTGGCGATTTTAAAAAATTGAAGAAATTCTTAGGCCTATTTTTACTAAGTTAAATATTTTGCGAGGAAGAATGGCATTGGCCTGTAAAAGACTTAGGTTTTACCTTTTCAGCTCTGTAAGCCTTCCTTCCATCAGACGTATTCTTTCCCTCTTTGCATATCTTGTTACTGTTTCTCGTGAATCACAATTTCAAACTAATTGTTTTTAAAAACATTTTGTCTTGAAATAATTATCAGTGGCGTCATATTTAGTACTTCACTGTACGTAAACCAAATCATTGAAAATGATACAATCGCTTACGGGTTCCAAAACAAGTTGGTTTCCACATGGAAAGCCAGATAGTTCCGGCAGTAAAATTTATCATTATTTTCTAGTGAACTTAGAATTTTAATTTTAAATCTAATGGCACCTACTAAAATTAAACGTAGGCTTGTATTTTTTATTTATATCGTGAATAAGTAGGCGAAATATTATGTAAAGCCACTAACTACATTTTAGTATATTCATTGTAGTATGCATACACTAAACTAATGATATTTATTAGTTTTTAGTAATATTTAATGTAATGTAAACCATTCATAAAGTCGGTCGTAAGTGCATTCAGTGCCGGAAAGTAGAATGTCTTCTTCTCCCTATTCCGCTCATTTTCTCTCTCTATCTTTATTGGGTTATATTTAGTTTTCATTCGAACGAAGTGTCTGTTCTTATCTTCATTCACTTCAGCCTTTAAAATAAATTTAGAGGCATATCTTATTCCTCACTCAAGCAATTTTCTATGACCCTTCTGAGGATCTCCAACTCCTAGTCCCGATTTTTATCACGGGGGGAGATTCTCTTTATTCCCATCGCGAGACCCTTCTTCTTCTACTATCCTTCGATCCTTCCTTGAGTCTTTATTCGCTGTACTTTATGCACCCCCTTCATTCCCCACCAAAATATCTCCCTGCATCCTCACCTAACACCATTTTAACCCTTTTACCCTTTCAAAAATGTAACATGCATGGCAACATATTTTTGTTTAGTGCTCCTGAATTTTGGGATGCTAAACGGGACTCCCTTGTACAGGTTCATTTCAAAAGAACCAATCACTATCAGCTAGATTTTTGAAGCATTCATTGCTTTTTTTTCCCCAATAGAATTTCAGGTTATTCCTTGAATTTGGCAAAAGCTTTTGATCAACCTTTGTAATGAACTATGTTGTATGTACTATGTCTCCATGAATTCAAC
Source organism: Hetaerina titia (assembly GCA_037158775.1). Lineage (NCBI taxonomy): Eukaryota > Metazoa > Arthropoda > Insecta > Odonata > Calopterygidae > Hetaerina > Hetaerina titia. Next base: position 84,100,842 of record CM073769.1, on the reverse strand, counting down.
GGAAGAAGGGATATGTTGTCTTTTATCATCGTGCCCAGATGACACGTGGGTGAGTGCTCATATTGAGTTCTTCTCTACACATTATATAAAATAGTCTTTCAAACTACTTCTAAATTTTGTTACTGTTCGGGATATTTGATCAACGGGCACTGATGTGGTAAATTTTTATCAAAGGCTTGGAGTAGAGCATTAGTATAGTTGACATCAAGTTATGTTTTCTTTACGAGATTCGAGTTCGGATTCATAAAATTCTTTGGTCAGATTCTGAAAGTGTTTTTATTAAAAACATGGTATTTTCTGAGATTAATGTGATGAATGAACTTCATTATTATTCAGAATAATGTTAAGAAACGGATAACACATAATGAACTCAAAATGAAAAATGCCATAGGCTCAACTTAAAAAGAGTTTTCAACATGAGTGAAATTCGGTGTGCACATTTCAAGAAATGAAAACATTGATAATGGAATCCAAAAAAATGTTTCATTTGCTTGCACCAGAAAGCATAAATAGTATTAAAGTTAACTAAAAACTTACTTAAATGGGCGCGTTTTTATGAAATACTATCGGATTGCTTTACGTAAGAATATTGGTATTCAGAGTACTTTTCATTTTATGAAACTCTTTTTATCGCACTTTTATCGAAATTTTATTCTCCCTAATTCCCTAATTCTTTTGGAGAAAGTCAGAGAAAACAGAAAAGGCAGCGAGGTGAAATCAGCAGAAATCATGAAATCCATTTATCTTCTCAGCTTACGCTACAACTTCCCTCGGCGTCGAAATACGGCTTCATTCTTAGAATAAACTCACAGAATGAACAAGTTTTCACCGCTTTTCTCGGAATTACTTTTGAAAGTATTCAGTTCGACTTCCTCTGCCAAGTTAAGACTCAAAACTTTGTGAAGAGAGCCAAGGAATTTGCACCGTTCGCCCTCTCTCCTCCTCCTCTGAAAACATTCTGTTGCCTTCCGCGATGAAATGAGATCTTCACGTTGTACCGCCAATATGTCCGCGGACGAGAGGCACTCCCCTTTCAGTGTTGGAAAAGGGCAGGCATTCCTGTGCATTCCAACTCCGCGGCGGCTTGTCCATTTTTCTTCTTCCCCCCCCCCTCCCCCTCCCTCACAGCTAAAATACCCCTCGCCGAAAAACCCACGTTTTCCCTCTCTCCGGTTCTTCTTTCTTTTCTGAAAAATTTTCGGAAGAACCCTACATATTGCATAACACCCCCCTCGGCCACCCACCTATCCCTTCGTTCTCTCCTTTCTCTTCTCTCTCCAGGCCCTCACCCTCCCGTCGCAATCGTGCAAAATTATCCCCGCGGAGCCCTGAGCACACGCCTATTATTTTCCCCCATTGCTTCTCCTTCCTCGTTATTTCTATTTCTTTCCATTTCATCCTTCGCCTTTATCTCAAACGCCCCGTCGAATCGAACATGTATATCCTTCCGATCCATGTCGCAGCCCTCCCTCGCTTTCCATCTCCCGTCCCCTCGTGTGGAAATCTACTTTTCTCTTTCAGGCCGACCTCCTGTCGGGCTGGCCTTCCATTCTTCTCTCGCGACCCCATCTCTAAAACGCCAACTCTCCTCACCCCCGCCCTCGCAATGACCCCTTCCACCTCCTCGCTCGCGACCTCGAGGTCTCCCCAGGGGTGAGTGGGGGGGGGGTCCGAAGGCGATTGAATTGGACGTCGTGTTGGGGAGGGACGGATTCAATTTTCGGCTCCTTCCGCCCCGCCCCCTCGGGACGGCGCGTGGTGGAGGGGCGCGTACATAATGCATGCGTCATCTTCCGGTCTCTTTCATCGCCTCTGCCTTCGCGTACCCGCATTCTCTCATCTATTCATTTTGGGATCGAGAGACACGGATTGGGGGCAGCTCATCGCGTGGCCCTTTTCCATTTCCCACTCTGCAATCTCCACGTCTCTTTCGAGCTACGAAAACCTGGAATTATGCTGAATCAAACAGTAATAAACGAAGCCTGTATCCCCATAGACATAGGGATTAACCTCTAAGGATTTGACAGTGATCCGTTGACAATGATCTAGATATTATTGTTTTCTGGGTGTTTAGGAATGTGTGACATGGGGTTTATATCGCGTGCCAAAGAGCATCTCTCAAAAAGTCAATTCATTGCTGATGCTAATTTATCCGGCTTGTCCATATTGTCCAAGTAGTTACAGAATCTTTATTAGTTTTTTTCCAGAGCTCCGTTCGAGCTAAGGTTTCTTGTGACGTTAACTCACACTCTCTATAAATAGAGGATGTGGCGCTATTGGCTGTTGAACAAGTTGTCACCAGGAAAGAAGAAAATCCTTTAGCCAATAGAAAATGCAGAAGAACTCCGATACCGGTATTTCGGTCACCAGGTGACCATCTACAGGGAGAGAAATCGAAAGGGAACTTGACAATTGAAAGAAGACATGCACCAGGCACTGCCCAAAGTCAAGTGGGTGTTCACGCCGGCGGGTGAGGTATATATACCTGGAGGGGCAAGGGGGGAGGGGTTAAGCGATGGTCGGTAGGTGGGGGGGAGTTTGTTGAGGTCACGTGGGAAGGAGAGGGGGAAGAATGGTGGTTATTAGGAGGGGGCTGCCTATTTTTGAATTGACTAACGAAATTAAAAAGTGAACTGTTGATGATGCCTAGTTCATTGTTCATAAGTTTATTCTTGTTTAAGTGAATGTGTAAACTCTCACATGCATCGAGTTTACAGTGTTGTATCGGTTTTAATAATGTTAAGTCGTTTTGAGTGATGGAGTGTTCAGTTTCAAAAATGTGTTTGGCGACCGCTTGGTATCGAAGCTCTTCAGCATTTTTTATTGGCTATAGGATTTTCTTCTTTCCTGGTGACAACTTTTTCACACTCTCTATGTCCAATTATACGCTTTTAATCATCCAGAGGTAAATTTTAATCTATTTACGTAAGTTGTGCTAACGATATACATTCCATTTTTAGAAATTTTCTCAACCAAGTAAACTCTTAGTTTGCTTTACTCTGTGCAAATAACTGAAATAACATTGTAAATGCCATTAAAATACTTGCCTCACTAAGAAAGATTTAACCAAAGACTCCTCAGGAAAGAGTTTATTGTTGTCGACTGGTTTCGTCTTTCATTCTTTCTTCCTGCTTTGAAAATGTATTTCCACAAAGTATCGTCCTCAACCATCTCTCAAACTAAATATATCGTTCATATTCATAAAATACGGCCTTTTCTTAAGGTGCCCGAAGATACATTGTACTCGCAACGCTACGCTGGTGCAAACAATACGAGAAGGTATTGTTTGTTTAATCAGTTACTAGAAAATAATTGACTGAGTGGAATGGAAAAGTTTGTTGAAAGCCGGCAGAAGTGAAAATAGTGGTGTAGACATATTTTTACACGTATAATCCCGTGCGTGAATTTGTCTTTTTACCATTTTAAAAGGGTGTGGAGAGGGTTGAAATTATAAAGAGATATTGGAGAAATTATGTACATAAAATAAATTAAACGGAGAGCTGTGAAAATTCTGCTGGGTATATAACTCTACAGAAATCGTCTGAAACCTGCATAACATCGATAAACGGCCTATTGATAAAATTAAGGGTTAGCTGAATAAATCTAGCCAATCTCTAATGGCTATCATATTTTATTCATTTATATTTACGTGTATTTCCCATATTGTCCCTGAATTTATTACATTGCCAAAGTCTTCTGTTTACTCACCCATTAATACATTTTTTATGGATTTCCATTTTAACGCAGCTCCAGACTCCGATGTTTTTTTTCTCATTTGTTGAAGGGCAACAAATAGCGTATGTAGACAATACCACCAAACTTCCGTATTTTTCATCCTTCTCCTCACCCCCAACCCTCCTTCCTTAAACGGAGTCTTAATCGTCTCCCTGGAATTATCCCGCTCCTCCTCTCTCCCTCCCCGCCTCCAGCCTCCCCTGCCAGTTAGCCCAATCGCTCCTCCGCGATGGCCGTCGGACCCCCGGGTCTGCATTATGTCTCACAACGTGTGCACATTTTTCATGAACACTCTTTTCGATCATCATTCTTCCTTCTCTTGTCCTCCGAAATCATCTCTCTCCGTTCGCCACCCTCTCCTTCAAGGAGGAATCCATACGACCCCCTGCCTATGCACTCTCCCCTTGCTCGTCCGGTTCCATTGGCGACATCTTTCCCTCCTCCCTCGTGCACTCTTTGGCATGTCCCTCGACTCTCTTGCTCTTTCTCATCCTCCTCCTCCTCGACTCTCTCTCCTCATACCTTTATCCAAAGCCCGCCGCACAATTCCAACACTTCCCTTTCACTACGCTTCCTCTATCAATTTCTCGCTTAATGACTTTTCCTTTCTTGAAAAAAATATTTAATTTCAATCCCCTCTACTACATCTTTTCCCCCTCCTCCTCCTATTCCTCTTCCGTTAGGAAGAACCCGCTTACTCCGACCCCCCGTATTTCCTAAACCTCGTTATTTTTCAATCAAAATTAGATTACAGTGTTGGCTCATGTGCCTCCGATGAGATATTGGGCGAGTCGATGTAAATTGATGGTCTTTCGTAAATTTATGCGGTGAAATTATTCTCAAAGATAACGTTCCGACTTTGGACTCCGACGTCCATTACGTGTATGCTTCTGTTTTGTTAACCTCGCACTGGGTGCACCCTAAAATACTTTTCATGTTTCTTTAGTTTTTTAGTAACATTTCTTTAGATAGCAGTTATATTTGCAAGTGAATACCATTGTTCTCTATTAAGATAGGCCATCAAGGTGCAACGGTGACGATGTATGAAAATTCAGAATATGTGATGAATTGCTCCAAAATGACGAGCGCAATAAAACAATGGTTTCAATTAAATATTCTCTTGGAGCATTTCAAAGTTTGAGGTGTGTTTACATTTACATAGTCTGGATAAAAGTGTAGTATATGGTTCCTGTCAGGCCGTTTTATTATTCATAAATTACCATTTCACTACGCGATGTTTGTGCTCCCTTCCATCATATCATTTTCAGGGGGTCTTCGAAAAATTTCCACTCTATCCTAATTTATGTTCCCCACATTTTCACTCCCAGTATTTTATGCCACACATGCGTGAAAGATTTTCGTCTGGTTTCTTCACCCTGTCATTATTTTCCCCTTTATTCTCCAATCACACAGTATGGCTCCCGGAACATATTATTTTTTTCCGCTCATTTTTTCCCCCGGCGATCCATCGCTCGTCCTTATTTTCATACATCACCCGTTTTGTTATTCCTCCTTTCCCGCGTGTCATCATTCACTCAAGTTCATCCCCCCAATCCTCCCCTCACGCTACCCCCCCCCGTCTCTTCCTCCATCCCTTAATGCACGGTGATTTTTATTGTGTTAGAGGGGCCTTCCGTACCATTTTGTCCCTTTGTTTTTATTTATTTTACTTACGTGTCCCTCCACCTCTGCGGCTCAATATATCTTTCGCTGAAAAGACGCCATATAGCATTTATCGTCCCGATCCGATAGGAAGGATCCATTCTTTAACGTCCCTTTTGGTTCCGTTTTTCTCTCTCTCTCCCTCCGTCTCTCTCCTTTCCCACAACAACGGCCGTGAACTCGGATCTTTACCCTTCCCCCGGCACTTCTTTTCGACCTACCTTTCTCTCCTTTTTCTTATTGCTTTCCCCTTTTCTCTTTTCCCGCCCTGCTCCTTTCTCCGAGCCCACGCGCGATATCTTAATGCCCCCACCGCTTCCCCGGGCGTCCCAGGGCTGCAATTTCCTCCCTTCGTCCCTCCAAGACCCTTCGCCTTCCCCCCCCCCCCCCCAACTTCCTCCGGCCGTTTTCCCGCGGTTCTTTTTTTATAATCATCCACTCGGAATTGCATGCCACCCCGTTTTCCCTTTCAATAACGTATTAGTTTTTATCGGAAAAAAGAAGAGTCCGCATTTATGTTTCACTTAAAATTTTCCTTATTTCTTCCTCCCACGTGGTTTTACACGGTCGTATTACCTTCACCCTCCCCTTCCTCCCTCTTTCGTCTCTTTATTGCTGCCGTTTTTGCGCCTCTGCTGCGTTTCCGCGTGAATAAAACGTGGAATGTGCCCGCTAATAAAGTGCAAGGAACGCAAATGTTTGAACCTCTGTGTCTTTTCGTATCTGAATGATATCGAAAATTTTCTTTTCTTTTTTTTTTCAGTTCCTTTTGGTCTTTGCGTTCTCCTACCATTTTCGCTTCTTTATACCCACTTGTGCTCTTAATTCCACCGTCACTTCACGTTTCTTTCATCTTAAAATTTGTCGCTTCTGATGCCGAAGTACCAGCTATTACATTTGGAGAAGACCATGTTTTTCGGAATACATTCTCATGCGAATTGGTTGTTTATTTCACGCATAAAATGGACTTCAACTTCTTAGCTTGGCTCTTTGTATTAATTATCTTTTTTTAATATTTCACCAGTATATATTTTCTTCCTTTATATCCATTATCATATTCATTTGAAATCCACCGAAACCTTCAGTAAATTTTTATCCAAACAGCAAATCACTATTGTCATGCTTGATATCTCACCATCAGCCCGTGTAATTTACATTTCACCACTTGGTGAAACTTTAGAAAGAATTACATTATTCATCTGCGACATGTATGAAAAGTGTTAGATTATTGGAGAAGAATGATGTTAGAATTTTAGATTTCACTTTTAAAACGTGTTTCCTGTTCTAATTTATTCACCTTCTCAAAATGTTTAAAGAAATTTGCGGGCATAAACATAAAGCTCATTAAAAGTTAGAAACATTTGAGCCAAAGTGTCGGCTTGATCATATATTGTGAAGTGCGTTAGTACCTTAGGAATTTATATGAATGCATCATTCTACGTGCAATCAGTTAGTGAATTTCCATAACAATCTTTGCTTATGCCTCAGTTCCTTAGGATTCATAAAGTCTTCCTCGATGTCTAATTTCCATGAATGCAGACTTATCCTGATCCTGAGGATCCTGAGAGAAAACGTAAAAGGACACTTCAGTAAGTTGAAGCTTTCGGCCTTCTCTGAGACCTTCTTAAAGTCAAACTGACCCGAAGAAGCCCTCAGAGAAGGTCCAAAGCTTAAACCTTATGAACTGTGAGTATCCTTTTACGTGTTATCTATTTTCCACCTTCCCCACCTCTCTTGTGTTCGTCCTTTATGTGTGTTCGTTTCCCCTTTACTTATATCTATTTTTATGTGAAAGAATATATATATTTTTATATAATGTAAATGGACTAGTCGACACAAACACAGAAACACATTAAAAGAGGGACTCACTGGGTCTCGAATTTTCGGTGGTGCAACCACCTTTCTCAAGAGGAGTTAGGAACAGAACTCTGGTGTTGTGTTTGTGTCGACTAGTCAATTTACATTATTGTGCACGTTCGTGGGATTTTCACAAAAGTGACAAAAGTGTAATATATATATATATATATATATATATATATATATATATATATATGTATATATTACACATATCCACACCCATTCTTGTGTTGCGTGTATATATATGTGTGTGTGTGCATTAAATTTTTCATGGCACTATATTTGAGACATTATGCGTTGCTTAGTGAGGGTTCATTACATTTCATCATTCTAATTCGGTGAACATAAGTGGTGTAATGATCCTCCTCCACTATAAATAAAACACGTCTTTTTCACCTTCTTAAAAAGCCAATTTGCTTGGTTTATCCTCGGTGTCAGTATTTTCAGGATTGTCTTCAAATAGGCATTAACATTTTACTTCAACCAAAATACTCTATCTTGGAAAGTGAAAAAGTGGGACTATTCGCCTCTAGGCATAGTTACGTCTGGCTAGCAGTGACCGAAGTATTATTAGCGCCTGTCGTGCCAACTTCACCTTGACCGCTGCCTTCAAGCCAGGAATAACGAGCCGAGGAATTTAGAGCGGAGTTTTGTCCCTCGCTCTTAATTATCATTGTGATACATATCAGAGAATCTCTGCGCTTTAAATTTTATTTAGGTGTGCAGGACGTGGAAACAAATGTATATGGTTTAACCACAGAATTGAAGTAATGAAATTTAATGCATGCATGGATGTGTGAATTTTGCCCTAATTTAAAGTGCGCATAGGACTAAGGCAATATGGGAACTGTTGAATTTTCTCAAATCAACTGCCTTTCCACCTTTCGTGTTTTTTATTTGCTTTGTATCGATGACGATTTTATTATTATTACCGGTAATTTCTCTACGGCGGATGCTTGACATTGATTAAATCTATAGTGAAACTATTGTGAAAACTTGCAATGCTGCCAGGTTTAATAGTTACTCTTCCTAGACCACAAATTCCGGTATTACTGATTACAATGTGACGCCAAGTGAACCCTGATACTTAATTTTGGAAACATCTCTCTATATATAATTGCTCCAGTGTTAGTCGTCAGAAGAAATTATTCTCAATTTTGATTTTGCAAAAAAATGATGTAATCTGTGAAAATGCAAGTTTTATCCCTGAAAATCTGTTTCTGTGGGCCAGGAATTGGTTTCTTCAGTTTTCACCCTTATGAAAAACATAAAATTTTTCAAATGTTCCATAAACATGAAATTTAACATCGGCAAGGAACATATTAACTCTTTTAGCAATATCCACACTAAAAAGACTTTGTGGAAATTCCACGGATTCGTGGAAAATGTATTTCTAATTTATTAAAATGTACTTTGTACAAAGTTACAAAGTCTTTTTAGTATGGATGTTAAAAACTTTCACGGAGTGAAGCCTGAAACAGTAGAAGCAATCTTTTAGCAATGTTTACCTGAAAGGATCTCGAACTTCATCCAAGTCCTTTCGACGTTATCCACCTTTAAATCAAATTACTTTTCATCGCTTAACTTTTCCTTCTTTTCGACAGAAAAATGTCGAGCCGTTTTAAATACTTTGTCAAGAGTTCATTTTTTTATCTGATCACCACTCTCTAGTCACGTTCTTCTTCCTTCATCACCGCTCACGATCATTTTTAATCGGCGTAAAACATTCCCTTGATTGATCATTTTATACCCAATTTTTAAGTATAGCACTAGATATTTCCCATTTTATTCAACTGGGTCAATATTTTATAAAGAGTTGAGACCCATTATTTTGTTTTTTTTTCACTTTTGTGCCCCCTACGAAGCTCATCGCCTCCGACCTTAAATGAAATTACTCTGAACAACATACCATTGAGTTTACCGATTATAGAAGCCGGTAGTCATGTAAATTGGGGCACGGTCACAGAGTGGCGAATGAAAAACAAAAATGACGCGTTACCGGTCCTCCACTGGTACCCTTTTTCTTTTTCACCAACTTCCAAATCTTCCGTCACCTCATTCCCAGCGCCCGCTCGCCTCTCGTTTCGTCGTCTCCGGACGAGTGTCCGCTGACTGCCGGAAGGAGGGCATTGAGTAGTCCGGCACGACCTCATCCATGGCAACGCACTCAAAATAACGTATTTCGTTGCTTACACACGGTAAACTCATTCTCCAGAACCCCGGCTATCTCCCTCGCCCTCTCTTTTGAACCCCCTCTCCTCAGCGACAAAGGAAGTCGGGTCGTGTGTTTAGGCAGGGACCTCTCTTGCTTATGGATGTACGCCACTCTGGAGGAGCGAGGGAGGCTGGAGGGGAAACTGGAATTCCAGAGTAGCCGGCCGCCTCCCTCGTCTCTCCCATCCTTTCCCTCTTCTTTCTCTTCAATTCCTCTTTCCTCCATAATATCTTCCCCACGTATTTCACGAGCAGCATCCCATTTCCCTGACGACGTGTACACAGCCCTGTACAAAACTTACATCATTTATTCCTTGCATTCAATGGTGGCCTCCAAGTTACCTAACGTACCCCACTTTTTTATGTTGATTGTATACACTTATTGTGAATCATTCACGTTGCTCATTGTTCGTTCTATTTGGGAAAATCGTTAAACTAAAATCGAGTTAAATGAGTGTTTATTTGAAATTCTTTAAGATATAAGATTTAAAAAGATCTATCGTAAAATCATAAAGGTGTGCACGTATTTCTTTAACCCCTGTTGAAGACTTCACACAGCTATAACGAAATATTTAAAATTTTACATAGTGCACTCAAAATATCTAAATTATTCCGCAATTCTCATCACTTGTCATTTTATGTCCTTTTAAAACTTAAGGGTTTCGCAATAGTATTAAAGGCTTTGTGTTGAATAAGATTCTAACTTATTTTATAAAGTGTTTACTATGCCAACGTTGAAATTTTGCTATAAAAGTTAAGCATGATTCAAAGGAGATATACTGCTTGTTCAATTTTCTTCTCTAATCTCTTTATATCATTGGCCACAGCGATAGACAATGACTTCGAGAGAGATGTGAGGCAAAGCTTAATACGTAAATGGAAAAAGTGTATCTGGGAGAGTTATCTCATTTTTCAATCTGAAATGTTTGCCAGGAAAATAAATCTATAGTATTACCTGTATTATGAGAAATAATCCAATACAACCGCTCACGAATTTCAGCACATAAATTCTAAAAAAAATTATTAATTATAAAATAATGAATAATTATTCATTATTCAGGGATAATAACACAAAATGTGATTAAATTATAATTTAATCACATTTTGTCTGTAAGATCATTTTTACCCTACTATTTTGTTCTAGGCCGTCCACGTTACCGTCTTTCTGGTATTGAACATTCTTACTGAACTCTGGGTCATCTTTCCACGTCCATCCTGTTTACTATGTCAACTGTAGTGGCTGTTTACGAATCTAAGCATGTCAAAGATGTTTCACTCGTATTATTTCGTCACTCAAACGAGAATTCATGGAGTGGTGGCAAATAATTATGGCTACCGGGAAAAAGATTTTGGAAACAGGAAAAAAATATCACTTGAAGTTGTATTTAATGAATAATGTCGAAAACGGGTCATTGAAGTCCGTTGGTGATACCTCATTTGTAAGGCAGCGTGTCCGGTGCTGAGAGACAACGTGACATCGGTGTTTCCGATGGGAAAAACCGTTGCTAGTGACGGCACAGTTCTCTTGAAAAATTAAATCTTGGAAAACACCGAAAAAACGACGAATTCAAATAATAAAACGTCATTCTATGTGTCAGTTGTGTTCCTGCTTGTTGCGATTTACTTGGATGGTTATTGTTAGTTTCACTTTCGGTAAACGCAGCTAAAATGGTTCTCAGGATCATCAACAAAAGGATAGAGACTAAGGCAAATGATTACTTAGGGCAAATGATCTTATCCCTGAATATATCTAGCGGCATTGGAACTTCGGTTTCATGAGCTTGGTTTTAATTTTTATTCACCAAATGTTCTAGGAGATTAATAAAATCGCAATTTCGATGACCACATAAAGCTCTTGATTCACACTACTCTGATGTATCATAAAAAACAGTGCAATCCGCCCAAAATCTAGTTAACTAGTACGCTACATTAAATTTGTTTATTTCTTCTAATCATGTTGGTAATAATTTGGCGAATCCATAAAAAAATAATATTTTTAATTAATGTTTAATACATGATGAAATTATGTATATAATTTCGGCGGTTTATGCCACCGAAAATTCGAAAACTGGTGAGTTTCTTTTCTTTTTTGTGTGTCTTCGTTCGCTAGTGCTAACTTCATGTACATTATTATTGAGATCCGTGAGTCTTTCACATAAATTATATATATATATGTATAATGTAAATTCACTAACTAGTCGACAAAAACACAGAAACTAAAAAAAACATATAAATTTTTTAGTTTCTGTGTTTGTGTCGACTAGTTAGTGAATTTACATTATTGTGCACGTTCGTGGGTTTTTCAAGAAAGTGACTTTATATATATATATATATATATATATATATATATATATATATATATATATATATATATATATATATATATATATATATATATGTGTGTGTGTGAGTGTGTAACATTTGGACGGCACACTAGAACGCTAAAAGAAAATAGTTGTAAGTATCCTTTTTCGCGTAATCTATTTTGTTTTTGTGCTCTATTGTGCCGTCAAAAGGTAATATTGCTCTCGTGAGTGCTTCTACATCATCGATAAATATAGGAAGCAGCTTTTCATTTAGTTCTATCGCAGTCCCAGAATTTATTTATTCCGTAGCCTTTTTGAAATATTCATTCAGTAAAACAGAAATAAAACCATGGTGCAGAGAATCAAACATCTTGACTTCAGAATGGTTCCAACGTAATAATAACTACTTTACATCCATTTTATAATAAATATGCTGCCTTTGCCACTATTTGAAAAGGCAAACATTATAAACATATTTGTTGTATTTTCCTTCAGTCGCGAGTTTTGCTTCGTGAATTTATAATGAGGAAGTGCATCACCACGTAACTCGAGATGGAAAACATTATTTTTTTAAATGCTAACATCCATCTTATTATTTTCTTTTCCTTCATTGCCATTTAGTGTAGCGTTTTTAAATTAAAAAGTTATTTTCTGATATTTTGGATAGATATAATCTCCTATTCAGTGCTCATTCAATTCGGAATTGGCGTTTGGCTCTCTGTTATAGCACTGAACAAATTCTTTAAAATTTTTGCGTATTCTTCAACGCACAAATGTTTCAATTACGTATTCATAAATTTAAATACTTAAAAAGTATTTCTTGCATTAAATTATTATTAGGTAATCTACCGGTTAAGGTAGGCTTTTGGATGGACACAACTATCAAATAAACCTAAATTTTCTTGCATTACATATACTTTTAAAAATATCGTTTTAAAGCGTAGTAATTACACGGAGTTTTTTGAGCGTCAAATTATCGACTATGGGAAGCATTGAAATTACCACTTCTCAGGCAGTAGTAAGAAAAGAATAAAGGCTTAGAGGATTTTGGTTTTGCATGATGTTTAAACATAATAAATAAATTTAAAAATAGCGTTTCAATCTCTGTTATACGTAGAAATCTTTGGGTATACTCGCTACGAATATTCTGAACGATTTTTGTCAGATATATGCGTATGTTATGACCATAATTCATTCATTTATTTCATATTCAATATATTTTTATTTATTTTTATGGACTTTCTGCTTTTATTTCGTTCTTCTCTTCCCGCTTTAAAAGGTTGTGTGTCCATTTTTCGCATGTCCTCCGTTACATCCAAGAAGAGTTCGTTTCACCGTAGTCAATCCATCGTTACCCGTCACCACTCCCTCTTTCTAGGGAATATTCTACAGTTCACCCTTTTGATTGTGTTTACAAAGGCTTGTGAGTGATTAAAATGCAACATACGAAAGCATTCTGGTGAGGATAGGTTCGTGTACAGAAATATCCACGGTTCCTTACGCACGATGGTTTCCAGCTTATCTATCCGTGTAACGGAGAGACGAATGCCATGCGCCGGTCCCTCTCTCGCGCCTTTGTCGCTGAACTTCGTTAGAGTGGGTAAGTTTAGGATCTTCCAGCCTAGCGCTGTCGTCAAAGGGTACTCATTGGTTTTCAATCTCAAATCGTCGGAGCACCGCGGACGCTTAAACAAGCATGGGTGGGCCTTTCTCCCCAGTGTTCGAGCAAGATCATGTTACACATCAAAGCGCCTCATAAAATTAAGGAACACAAAGTGTACCTTTGACGTGGCAGGATAAAACGAGGGACTTGAAATTTACATGCACCATAATATCAATAAAAGCTGAGGGAGACAGAGTGAGAATTACGTATTGCACTCGTGTGTCTAGCTGATGCTTATTTCACCTCCTAAGCTTCAAAAAGTAAATTTGAAAAATAGACGTTTCGCAATGAAACCGTAAGTTCAGTAAAAATATCTGGAGAAATTTAATGACTATTTTACTGGTGCTTTACAATTTATTATGCAGTCGTAGATGATTGTCCAAAAGAATGTGTCTAAAAAACATAGAAAAGTACAGGTTAGGTTTCCGTGTTCATTCTTAATTATCATTTTTTTCTGGTTAGTAGCAGTTAATAATGGCTGAAAATTAAGTACTTGTTGGAGACAAAAATAATTATTTTTGGAAATAATTAAGTTTAATAATTAAAATTATAAGTGAAATGAAAAATAAGAAACTTTCATCTTTCTGGGGTTATATATTATAAACAATGTCCTGTTTACCAGCATTGGGACCGTCTTAATATCGCGTGAAATTAGTTAAATGCTTAAGAACGAGGATCAAACTGCTCAGCTGACTGGTGTTTTTGTACAAGAACGCAGGTACAAGCAATGCACTGAGCATGAACCCGGGAGGGGAAGAACGGAGGTTTTTCCAGACCACCGGTTTGGGCCAAGCGGGCGCCCTTTCGACCCCATCTTTGACCTGACATTTCCCGAATGCCCTTTTCGGAGGCGGCTCGACGTACGAGTCACATTTCTCCCCGATTCCGAGCCGTGTCGCATAAAAGCGTGCGTGAGCAATACTCCGGTCCCCTTATCCCTTCCGCATGCGATGCAATCCATCAGCGAAGGTGCGCGGGGGCGGATATATCTCATTTTTCGTCGAATAGCCACGTTTCGTTCTCGGTGCGATGTTCGTTTTCACTTTCAATCTCGCCGCACCCACACGAGCACGCACAATTCCTGCTCTCACCGACGTCGATTTGTTTTCTTCCTCCTGCCCCCCCCCCCGACCACCGAATTCCTCCCATCACACTCCTCCCTCCACCACCACCTCCCTCACTCGATGATCCCGTTCTCGACGATAAAGAGAATTGTGGATTCCGAACATTTGCTCGGTCGAAGCTTTTCCCGCTTCCCTTGCTCTCTCCTATAATTGGACAATTTCGAGCCGTCCTGCGATTGATTCATTGTTTTAATTTACATTCAGCGGTGGAGAGAAATGTTTTTGGTGGCTGGAATAATAACTTAAAGCATAAAATATTAGTCCACTCAACCCTCAATATAATAGTTTATTTTTAGCACTTTAATTAAGTTTTGTTTCTGACCGGTACGATGAATCTCAGCTCTAATCGCGAGAAATGAGCTTTTATTACAACAGGTAATGATAAAATGTTAGAAAAAGTGATGATTTTTATTTTTTAATGTGAATCATCAACTTAATTATTTCATTCGTCTGATTCATAAACTTTACCGCTGCTGATCGTAGCGGGATGTGAGATTCTTAAGTTTGACACGTGTGGCCCTAGATTTTTTAGACACAGTTCCTCATATCGTATTGTTATTATTTTCCTGTGGACAATTTGATATTAAACTCACATTTAATTTTCTAAGGGTAGGCAAAATGATAATATTGTATGCCAGTATACAATGTATTAGAATATCAGCTTGATAGTATTACGAAAATGTAGCGATATTCCTTATGCGTCCATTCAAAACCTATATCACATAATGTACTTTCAAATAAAAAGAATTAAAGTAAGCGACTGGTGGCGACGGATCGCGTTAACTTTGTCAATTCCTACGTCAAAAACCTCTTCCAATACTATCCAGTGCCGTCGATACGAATTTTTTATGCCAGACCTAAGATTATGCTTTTCAATATTATTACTTAGTCTGCAGAGGGAAAATATTGTTTCTAACCTACTATCTATAATACATTTCAGTGTTTTTACTTCGAAAAATAAAATTTGATTTTCTCAATAGTTCACTGCTTTTTACATACAATCGTATTTCGCATTCATCTGTCATAAAAATCCATCATCATTTAATTTCGTTAATATTAGCCAAAGTTTTTATTCAATATATCTATATAGAACGGTGACCTAGAAATTTCTTGAAGTAGAGTGTTTCTAGGAGTCCTAGAAGTAGAACGTTTCTCCAGGATCACCGTTCATTTCGCCTGTTGATTATTTTCTTTCATATGGTGACGATATGTACGTGTTCGTGGAAAGCAGGACATTAGGCACTCACTTTGCTTTTATCTTTGGCACCAATACCTTTTGCACTACCACCTGAAATGAGTTTGCAAGCATACGATCTAAGAAATAATTTAATAAAACGATAAATTTCCCAATTTTCACTCAGGGTAACTTGTTCATAGATCATGAAATTTTTTAAATGTCCTTTTTTAATAAACAATAAATGTTCAGGAATGCGAGTGTTGAGAAAATTATTAATAGATTCCGGAAAAACATACAAGTATATTTTAGTGGCAAACATGTATATTTTAACTTGGCGAACCTCAATTTTTTTATATATTTTTAAATATTTCTTGAAGATATATATTCATAGGCTAATGCTATGACAAAAATGACCGGTTAGGGTGGGTTTTCGCTCACCGGGACGGTGTATGTGTGCCCGTATGGGCCGACAATGAACGCTTGAAACGCTACATGCATAATAATGCACTTGTCTTCAATGCTCCAATTATTAATTCGTTTTTTTTAACCCTTACTGAGGTGAAATAAAATTAAAATGATATCTTATTTATTTTTTTGTACAAATACACGTTAACTCAACGTACAACTCTCTTTATGAATACCGCTTTTCTGTTCCTATTAAACCGCACCATTCCATGCATTATCTACATTATGAAATGTAAGGAAAAGTTTCCCTACGCGTGGTTAGACAAATGTCTTAAATTTAACTCGCCTGAACTCTTTCTTAATTTATTTTGAGCATTTGCCAACAATAAACTGTCGTCAGAATCGTCAATGCGTGTTCCCACTTGTTACTAACCAAGTTTTTTTCGTTTTCCATTAATTGCCCATTATTTGGTTAGGGGCGACTTAAAAATGTCGGCGCTCCTCTTGCTGGAAACGTCATTACTAGAATAAACACAATTCACCTATTTATTCTTATGATATAGGGACTGGTGCCCGTGACCGTTGCTCGATTGTTGAGTGTTTTCCGTAATTGTAAATCATTGGTTAAATTTTGGTCACTTTGGCAGAAGCGGATTAGATTGACCAAATTCCAAAAAGATTGTAACTGCCTTGCATTTTAAAAGAGTGGACATTTTAGGTTTTTCACTTTTTATAGTGACGCTACTACTAAGAAGAGCGAGACTATTGTTCTTACTCTGGAGGCCTCTATTTTAATATTTATTGGTCTTTTCATTCCTTATATATGCATGTTTGTGTCTGTTAATATGCTAATTGGTTATCTATTGCAGGTGTCAACATGTTGCCTTAATGTTTTATTACGAATACTAAGTTTATATAGTGCCTAAAATAGTAGAATTGTCCCAATTTGCGCTAATAATATTGTAGCTGTCCTGTTAAGATAAGAATAATGATAAAGTATTAAATGTATATACGAGATATACTCGTATCTCCAGACTTTTAATCATGTGGTTACTTCCAGATATCTGGAAGTCTCCCAGGTTTGTCCATAATTCCTTGTTTGAATGGCATTAAAATACATGCTAAATGAGTTAGGGTCAATTGTCGGACCCAGATCCCATCTGTTAACTCATTGTTTGGAGGAGGAATTCATTCTCCTTGTCCTCCCTCCATCTCTTTGAAGACATTAGCAATCTAACGTAGTTGTCTGCTCTTCCGCCGCAGGGCCCTACGGTCGCTCATCTCAGCGTAAACCTAGCCGACGAGATGCCCATCTCCGCCTTCCGCAAGAAGAAACTCCTCTACGTGTTCAACGTCTTTTTTGGTGAGTAGTTTCATGTAACTGGTGGTGATGCCGAGAACATACTCTTCACCTTTCCAAGAGATTACGTGCTTTGTAAACTTACCGTTGTAAAATACACTTCATTGATGATTCAAGTTAACATATAATTATAGGAATTGAAATAATTACTACACATTTAGACATCGGCAGAATTCGAGCTATTTATGGCAGTCACTGGAGTTATCATTTAAAAAAACGTATCTACTTTTTGGTACGTTCTTGTGAGCTCATAATTATAATCACAAGGTTGACAGTGGGATAAAAGCTAAGAACGGGCACTCTCGATTTTGTTGGTTAAATCCTTCGGTACCACTACCATTTTCACCGGAAAGAAGAAGACAGCGAAGAATGTTTTGGAGAAAGTAAGTAGGGGTTAAATATTTTCTTCGTAAAACACTTAAAAGAATTGATACAAATATGACAACCAGGTCATTCTATATTTGATGGTTTGCTTACATTTTAGCCCTTTGCGTCACCCATCGAAGGACGTGGCTCAATTTCTCCAAAAAAATGAATGATCATTGGTTAGATTATAAAGCAATAACAAATATTGACGTAAAACTATTGTGTTAATATATACGTTGACACTATTTGAGGCTTAAAAATTATAATTTGCAAAAAGAATGGAATTAACCGTTGAGAACTACATTTACAAAACCCTAAAATTTTCCATTGCTCGCCCTGATTTATGCAGCTGGTATTGAAGGTCAACCTCTTCCGTACATTTATTCTCCAACTCTTCAAGATTCTTAGCATTTCTTTATTATGTTGATTTCCCTCCCCCTTCGAACATTCGGTACCTCTTCAAGCTCTCTATATTTGGTTTACAATTATTTTTTTCGACGAGAGAGAGATAGCGCAACCGAAATGATTATTTTATTGATTTATGGATTTACAAATCAATATAGCCACTGACAAAATAATATGGTCACAGACAAAATAATGGCAATAAATTATAGCCGCTGTCGAAAGGAGGAAAAATATATGAATATGCTCATGCAAAGCGTTAAGAAAACAACATAGAATCTAAAAGCATGCAAAACTCGTTTTTTCACTCTTATTTGAAAAACTCGTTTTAAAACCTTGAGTTTGGCCTTGTATTGTGGGCTGTGCTTTAGCTATCAACTAAACAGACCCAAGTACTATTTTACTCAGGCATTATCTTGCATTACGATCATGTATCATAAAATAATCATGCCTCTAAAAATATTGCTGCGAATCAATTTCAGAAAACTTAGATAATGATTTTTGGCTACCTATTTAAGAAGTCAATTACAGGTAGATGGTGATAGTGATGGAGAGAGTGATAGCCGAATTAAATGGACAGAGATTACATAATCGTAACATGGATGCTGCGATGGGAATAATTCTTTCTATGGTTGTGCGCACTGTTCGTTTGAAGTCAATATAGATCCCGAAGTTGACTATTTAGTTTCATTTAACCTTCATCTTAATTTGTATTATATTAATGTTAAAACCTTAGTCAAATTATCAATATCAGAATTGCTCAACATAAACCTTCTGCGTAATTACTGACCACGTTATTTTTCATTTGTTTTATTTTCTTTTGGATGTTTTAATACCATTTCACTGGTCTAACAACTTGTCCAACTTGTTATAACTTCGTAACAACTGCTCTACAGCGAAGTAGGTTGTTATAACATTCAGATAATCAAACGTTTAAACCTATATACATGCTATTCAAAATAATTAGAAATAATAAATTCTACTTTGCGGCTAATGATGCTCTAAAGGAATAATGACATTTTCAATTTTATTGGTCTTGTCTTACCAGGCTCGAAATTTATTCATTAGTCCCTGTCTCCCGTACTTATCGGTCCACTCACACGCAGTTTTGCGAAGTAATTTCGATAGGTCTTCGGTGTTAGCATATAGTACATAGATTCAAATATATTAGTCGTGAACTTTTGGAGAGCAGGTTCTACTCTGCGGAGAGGTATTTAGAATTAAACATGTTCACGTTTTCTAATGAATGTTCTGCTGTGGATTGAGTTTATCTTCCACCTTGGTGACACTATTTACCGCACAGTTATGTACGAGTACATAAATATCCAAAGCCGTATATTTGTATGCATGTAGTGTTTAATTACCTGTGGTCTAACCGTGAGTATATTTATATATTTGTTATGTTTTGCGGCTCCAGGGATTGCAATATCATTAACCGTCGCGGTGATTCAAAAAACCCGGTTCCTCCTTTTCGATTCATTTCCCGAGCGAGTAAGAATTACGATATTAACCCATATAGACTCACGCCCATGATTTCACAGAGTGCATGCCATTGTGAATGCCAAATCAGACGTGAGCTGCACGGTCTCTTTAGAGTTTAAATCGTGCTCTTTTCCGTGAAAGGATTATTGCAAGCGCTTCTTTTTATCATGATTTCCTAGTCCTCTTATTCTGCACAATGCTAAAAATCAATCATACTTTTCTGGCGGTGCATACACGGTGCACTTTTGGATGATCGTAGATATAAATATTGCTTTTACTCTTGTTAATCGCAGGAGTATTCAGAATATTTTCAATTATGTTATAGTTGAATAGTTATATTTACCCAGGAATCAATCAATTTATTCCTTTTGTAATTGAGATGTTTGAAGTACAAGCATTTACCAGAGTGAACCAGAGTTTAGTAATTGTTGTAATTTTTTTATTAGGTTTATAAAACCGGTTTTTACAGCGAGTATTCAACACATTCTCTTCTTCCACATTTTCCTTGAATATCTACCAAATTCTCTGTAAGATTCCTTTTACGTCTTGATAATTAAATGTTGGTAATATATTTCTGTGAGCTAATATTATTAGACAATAATAACTTGATTTCTATTTTTAAACTGATAAATATTATACCTTAGTTTCTTGTCTCAGAATGCAGATAGTTTTTTATAAAACCCAATGGCATCTTTTTTTCACGGAATTTTCTACTATGCTAAAATTCTAATGAATTTTTCAACGTTTTTCATTGATGATTTTCGAATTACGCGAGCAAATTGTTAATAATAACAAAATAATTATTTCAAAAATAAAATTTATTTTGTTTTGAATATCGAAATATGATGTAAACACAAGTTGGTTGGCCATTATCGGAATTCCCAAGTGACGTTTTGATACATGGGATTTGGACGGGTGTATAGGGCAAGTACGCGCTAGCTAGTTTCGTCAATGATAGACAAATATTAATGGTGGGACACTTAATATAATACTATAAGAAAAAGGAATGTGATATTACTTCTGAAGAACTTTGACAAGTTAAATTTTCATGTTGTCACATCCTTACCCTTCCCATTAATCTTGAAAATTTGCATTGCTGCTCAGAAAACTTAAAAATCCTTTCTCGTAATTCTGCGCACGTTATTTTTATCTCTTATCCTTTTCTTTTTTCATATGCTATGGTCCATGAATGTTTTTTTTCTACCATTCCCTTCTCCACCACTCTCTTTCTGCTATCACTCCCATCTCTTGAATTCTCGCGGTTCTTACCACGTTGTTTTTTTGTATTAACTCGAGTTTTTTTAATCTTTTATTCTTGAAACAGACGCATGAATATTTTTCTGAGAGAGTTATGTGAAAATAAAAAATATATAGCATCTAAATATGCCACAGAGACTACCATCCTACCGTCCGAAGTGCTCCTCAAAGAGCCTTCCTTTTTTATAACCTCAGATCGATGGAAATGTTCTCTTTTTCTTATTATCTCTGATCGATAGATCCTTTTCTTTGGGTTTACCTTACGAGTCAGAGTGCTTACCATGTTTACGTTTTATTTTGAATGGATATAAATCAGCAGAGTGCGCATTTGAGTTCATCTTTCCTTCATCTCTAATACCGCGTTCTCGTCTTTCTTTCCATTAAGGTAATGCTTCACTTCCCTAGCTGAACGTTGCGTTATTCGGAAGTTTTCATCGATATTCTTGAAGGAAAAAAGTAAACATGTTGAGAATTATTGAGCTATATTAAAAGTTCAATCTTCTCGATTGATTGATTGATCGATTGATTGATTGATGAATGAATTTCCTTTTAATAAATATCAGCTTTCCTGGAACAGTTTTAGCCGAAATGAACCTTACGTGTTTCCTGAACAACTGAGCTGAAATGAGCCCTACATATATTGAGTAAATATTACATATAGGCACAAATACTTCAAACCATGATTTTTTTCTTATATTAACCAAAACTTCGCGTATCTTCTCTGAAAAGGAATTTCTCATGGCTGACGATTGACAATCATCAGGCAAGAAAAGGGTTAACCAATAGAGAAGAAATAGGACAACGAAGGTCTTTATTTCCTTTGTTAAAACATATTTATTCTCTTATGAGGAAGTTTAATATGATCTAGGGGAGAAGCCCTAATAGAGAGACCTTATACATGTCGTTAAACATTAACATTAAAATGAAACAATAGTGTTATGAATGTTCCATGTGACCCATCTCCATGTCTTTGTAAGGTCACTTCTTTACTTCGTTACCCATGATTGAAACTGTCAGTTATCATATGACAGATAATGTTCTAGAAATTTAAATTTTCTAGCAATTATTTTATTTAAACAAAAATAACTTACTGGATACAAGTATCCTTTTCACCCGTTTTCATTTCTCCAATAATAAGCTCCGAATTAAAAAATATGTATCAAATCTGTTGCTTTTTTTATATTTAAAAATGTTATTACAGTTATTTATTTCGCTATCAATATCTCCAATGCATGAAGGTTGTTCACAATACAATATATAATCTCGGTTGTTTACCTTACTAGCTTTCTTAATTGCCATGGTACCGAATTACGAGACCTCGACCTTCAGAATAGTATAATGCTTATCATCGGACTTGTTACTCTCCGGTTAGTTTTTTTTATTATTGTGATTTCTGTGTAATATTAACATAGAACTCCCAAAAATCTTTGTTTATTTTTGAGATTTTCCATAGTTACGTCAGGAACCAAATGTGTTTTTATGAATTTTTGTATGAGGCTGCTTCGTTAACATTGCTTTAATCAGCAATGTAGTTTTACTCCAGACGTGTGTACCTCATTAATAGACATCCATAAACCATGGGTACTAATTTTTTTTATTATGAATTCATTTGACAGAGAATCGAGGTTTTCATGGAAATGAGAAAAGATTTTTTTGTCCTTTTTGTTTGCTCCAACATGCTAATATACTTAACAGCCACTTATTTCTCGTGCTCCTTATTTTTTCTAGAAACAAAAAGGAAGTGGATTCAAAACTAAGCAGACTTTCGATAATGCGTCTACACTTTCTATTATCTTACACTTAATTTGCGGAACAACTTGGAACACCGCAGAGTGCGGTCTTTTTTAGGCGTCGATGGGCCCTCATCGACCGAGCACTTACATTCGCCATGCTAATTTCAGTGGAAAATTCCAAAGCAAAGATCAAGTTGAAACTCCTGCTTAAACGGATTGCAACCAACAAAATCGTGCAAGTAAGCTGTCCAAACAGTCAAAACTTAGCCTAATCACGATCGAAATCCATCGATGAGAAAATTCATTTGGGAAAATCAATCGTTATATAAAAATTAGTTTAGACTAAAACATCCCCGTCACGGTTGGAAAGTGAGTGAAATTAACTGAATGACATGAGTAATGTATTCTTGAATGTAATAATTTCTTCCTCCTTTCACTTCAGGAAAACACGAAAAGTCAAGGGAAATTTCCTGATAAGTGAGGAATTTTCATTAAAAATTCAAAGGAAACGTGGCTCAAAGCTCTTACATTGATACTTATCTAATGGTTTTTCATTTACCTCCAGAATATACATTAATTACAAAGGTCTCATCATGTACATTGTTAGATGAGTATACGAGAATTGGGAAGTGAAGTGCTGCTCCTCGGAATGGTAATGCTATTCATAGTTTATGCAATCGTAGTAGTGTTAGCATAATTTTCACGACACATAATGTGATGAGTTTTTTCTTCAAAAGCTGTGTCCCCTGTCTACGTTATATTCACGGTATAATCTCTGCAATTATTTCCTCCTATATTTTGGGCTTATTCGTGCGCAGCAATTAATTACCATGATATGGAGTGTTAAGAAATATATACATTTTTATGTATCAGAATTAACATAGATTTTTCTGACCCAAGAATACTACGAAGATGTAATTATATAGGAAAGAGATATGGAAATCCACAATTAGCATCCCCTCGGGCGAAAGTGTGTTTATTATTGCGTAAATTCTTCTCGGGTCCTCCACCGGGTTATATCGTCCATCTCGGCCGACCATTATTATTATTATAAGGTAATCTACCTGTTAAGGTAGGCTTCTTGCTGGCCATAAATGCCAAATAAATATTTTGTGACTCCTAACAAAACCCAATCCAGGAACCTACTCTACATCTGTCTGGTCCCTATTCATCTCTGTGTATTTTCTGCCTCCCTTCATCCACTCCAACACCCCTATCCGGCTCCTGCCCTTTTCTCGTTTGCCTAACATTCTCCTCTGCGTAACAATCTCCAACATCCCACTGCCGACCAGTACGCCATTCATCCATTTTTCCTGCCTCCTTAGTATTTCTCCCAACAAACCCCACTCCACACCCACCATCCCTAGTACTTCCTCAATTGTTTTCCTTTCGGTCCATTTCACCTTCTCCATTCTTACCAGGTTTCCGCGCCGTACATAACTACGCTCCAATAAAAGTTTTAACGAGTCCTTCCTAAACATCCTGATACAAGTCCCTGTGATCAACTCCCTTCTCCTTGTGAAAACCTCTTTGCCTAGGGTAATTCTTCTCCTTATGTCCCTAGTACCGTGCTGGTCCAAAACACTTCCAAGATAGGTAAACTGTTCTACATGCTCTATTTTTTCCCACCCTAATTTAACGTTCCCTTCCCTTCCTACAGGTTCCCCCCACCTTTCCTCACCTAACTCCCAACCCCCTCAACCCTTACCCTTCCCTCATGGTGCTACACCCCATGCCACACACCTTTTTGGTGGCTCGCAGGGTACTTATGTAGATATACTTATGTAGATGAACGTTTAGCTTAGCCCTTTTCTTTCTGGAAAATCGCATAACCTATGTTTTATTAATATTGATTCGCATCCCTTATATATCGCACTGAATTTCCTATACACTCAGCATTAGTATTCATATTAAATATTAAACAAATATGTATAGAAATAGTTATGAAGTTTCTCAGTACTATGTAAGCAAAATACTATACATTCTCTGTAAGTAAACAAATCAATAAAATTTCAAATAATTAATATTGAAATAGATATTTGGCATGAAGTCCAAGATCGAGTGGTAGCCTTAGGTGAATATAATTGCAATTTCTGAAAAGTGCTTTGAAAAGAGATTAACTAAGATGCATTGCATTGAAGATCGTATTTTATCAGTTATTTCTTATTGTTTACTTCAGTTTAATACATTTTAGTTATTTTGCTGGTTAAACTACTGGAATTTAGCACAATGTGTTTGATTCATTTTTAGCCACCGTACCTAGTCCGTGTTGCTTTCCTTTTATTTTTATTGCTGGTTTCCATTTCTGCAGGTTTTATTTCTGTCCTTCTCATCCTAATCATTTCTTATCTCCGGCCTGTCGTTTCCCTTCATAGGTTTTATATTTTCACACCATCAGCACTAATCCGCCATATATATCCCCGTGAACGTTATCGTATGCACTTTCTTCGCCAACTCATATGGCGAAATGCCCAACCGATTTTGGCCTCGCTTTCAAATCCAGTCTCACTCGATTCATTTTTACAACTCAGTGCTTCAATTTTTCCTCTCTTTCATTGGCAATCATTCATCTCATGTATTTTCATACTATATAACTTGCGAAAACGTTCAATGCAGAGGTGATAAGGTCATCAGATGCATTAGGTTAATCCTTAGAATCCTTAGGTTAATCCTTAAAAATGGCTGTTACTCGAAAGTTTTCCTCGGGTGCCTAAAGCTTTGAGTAAAACATTATTTCATTGTTTTCCGAACTTTCAGTACACGCTACTACGAAATATGTATAATACTTTTTTCTTGCGGATTTCTGGGCCATAAAACAATTCTTTGCGGAAACTGACTAGTACTTGTTATGTGTTTTTTACTTGAACCCCATAGATCTGACATTTTTGCACTGTAAAAACCATTCACCTTGATTGGGCTCTACTGCAAATGATTTATATGCTGTAAAAATTCTCTCATAACAAGTGACTTCGTTAATTTAACCTCCGCAGCATTTCCGCAGTTTTTGAATCCATATATTTGTGTCTTCTTTTATGTTCCTGTCAATTCCAGTTATAAAAGCATTGAGTTGATTCCTACGACTGCTCAATGAATACATATAGAGAAAATTGAAATCGCGTGCTGGGCAAAATCGTGTCGGTACGTTACCACGCCTTGGTTTATACAAAGCTTAGAGTAAAAAGATGATTGAAGTAAGCTCTCCACAGCCGTTAAGTCACCCTTCCTACCGCAGCAGTTGAGGGTTCAAAACCCCACTCCGGATATGGGTGTCCTGGATGACCTCTCTTGGTATTACATTCGCTTTTCAAGTACATATTACGATTGCGCTGACTTCACCGAGAATTGGTCGATCTTGTGAAACCAGAAGATATGCATTGTTGCATTTTCATCGCTTTTGCTTTGAATGAAACGGTTAGATCACCAAGCTATCAACTGGTAAATCATCCTATGACCTTCATGAAGCCTTCCTCCCTTCGCTCCTTTATCTTTTCCTTCCCTCCCCCGACCCAGCCTTCCCCCCCACTCTCCCCAAATGTCCTTTGGTTATTCCCTCCTCCTCCTCTCCCCGCTTTCCCAGCATTTGAGTATTATACATGTGTTAAAAAGTTGTATAATTTACTCTGCAATAAAACCAAGGTCGTAATAAAAAAATTCTATGTGAAAAAGCCCCTCCCATGAATGACAAACTTGAAGTCGTGGAAGGGCTTGGGCCTTCCGATGACCACTAAAGCTGTCCTGGCGGGACCCATGATAATTGATTCTGGTAGAGTCACCCATGCCAGATAGGTCGAAGGTTAGTTGCCAGACGAAAGATAGTCCACGCAGCGTCTGTTCCTCAGTGAGGCTGCAAAGGCGTCTGACCCCAGTGGGGCTGCCATTGAGTGATTGTGTCACGTAAAAAACACTATTGAGGAAGGTAATAGTGAATAGGAACTTGGAATGTAAGGACAATGTTGAAAACAGAAAAATCAAAGAATATTAAGCGAGAGATAAAAAGAGGAAATGTACATATTTTATGCGAGGTGAGATGGAAGGATAGCGGGGATTACTGGAGTGATAAATATAGAATAATATACAACGGCGGGGACGAGAGCCAATGAGGAGTTGGCGTAATATTTAATAAAGAGGTAGGAAGAAGTGTAGTAAACATAGAACAAGCAACTGATAGAATATTACTCGTAGAGATAAAATCAGAACTGACGAATTTGGTCATTTTCAGGTATACATGTCACCAAGTAATCATTAGGTGGAAGAAATCGATAGGATGTATGGTGAGTTAGAGGATATAAGCGCGTGTGTTCCTGCAGAGGAACATTTGATAGTGATGGGGTATTAGAATGCGACGGTAGGCAAAGAAAAAGATGGTGGTGAGGTGGGGGACTACGGTTCAGGTACGACGTATGGCCGTGGGGACAAAGCTATTGAGTTTTGTAGAAGACAGAGGTTAGTCATCACCAATACTTGGTTTAGACACCATTAAAGGCGTAGGTGCACCTGGAAAATCCCAGGTGACTCAGAAAGGTATCAGTTAGATTATATTCTGGTTAGGCACAGGTTTCGGAACAGTGCGATAAATTCGCACAGCTTCCCGGGAGCGGATGCAGACTCTGACCACAATTTAGTTGTTATGAAATGTAGAGTCTGTTTCAAAACGATAAGGCAGGGGCGGCGGGCTAGGAAATGGAATGTGAAAGAATTAAATTCGTAAAATGAGTTAGGTTTGCTTATGATCAAGTTTTAGTTTCTCAGTCAGCCAAGGGGTTGCAAGCATTGCTCAGTGAATTGGAAATTCGGTGCGAAAGATATGGGATGAGAGACAATATTAATAAAACAAAGTTTATGCGATTTTCCAGAGAGAGAAATGATGATTAAAACGTTAAAATAGGAGGATAAAACATAGAGCAGGTAGAACAGTTTACGAATTTCGGAAGTGTTTTGGACCAACACAGTCAAAGTAGTAGGGACGTAAGGAGAAGAATTGCGCTAGGCAAAGAGGCTTTGGCGAGGAGCAGGGAGTTGATGACAGGGATATTGAATAAGGATGTTAAGAAAAGTCTCGTTCAAACTTTGATATGGAGCGTAGTTATATACGGCGCGCAAACGTGGTCATTGAAGGAGGATGATAGAAGTAGATTGGAGGCTTTTGAAATGTGGGTGTAGAGAAGAATGGAGAAGGTGAAATGAACCGAAAGAAAAACATGTGAGGAACTAGTAGGTATGGTGGGCGAGGAGAGGGGTTTGTTGGGAGAAATCGTAAGGAGGCAGGAAAATTAGTTGGAGGGCGTATTGATCGGTAGTGTGATGTTGAAGACTGTAATAGCGGGGAGAGTGTAAGGCAAAAAGGGAAAGGGTAGCAACAGAATGGGGATGTTGGAGTGGATGAAGGGACGAAGGCAGTACAAAGAGATGAAGAGGGACTAAATGTAGAGTAGGCTTCTGGACTGTGTTTCGTTAGGAGTCATAAAATATTTATTTGGCAGGATATCCATACAAAACCTACCATACCCGTTAGTTTACTTAAGAATAATGTGGAAAAGCAAATTATCTTCTTTCATCACGCTTTTAATTTACATTTCGGCAAAGCAACAAGCCTATAAAATCCATTTCTTTATATATATATGTATGTATATATATATATGTTTTTTATTTATTATATGTATGTGGATATTTGTATTTATAAAGGGGTACATATAGTATATTGGATCTGGCGACTGAATTCTCATTCGACGCGGCTAATGAGTTGCGTGTTAACTGTGCTCGATCGCTTCCATGGATTTCCGATTCAGCTGGTCTCTCGAATGGGTCAGGAAGACTTCCTTGCTGTTGGAATGAAAATTCGATCGATTCGGTGTATTGGCGATTTTGCCCCGAAGAGGCGTTTGCAATATTACACTAAATTGGGTCTTTTTTTATTTTTCTTCGTTCCAATGCCTAACCATAAACTTTTCACCTCTACTCTAATCACTGCTTCTTGCCTTTCTCCATCCTGCGAATTCACAGCACACTTGCTCCTCCTTTACATTTTTTATGTAATTAATTTGGAAGGGAAGTGGTATACCCTAAGGTGAGTAGGAAAATACAAACGTCGTTGCTCTTTGTTTTTATAACGTATCGCTTCCTTCCCCTCGCCGTGTATCTTAGGCGCATTCTCTTGGACGCATGTTTGCAAATCCTTGCCCTCTTTTGATCATGAATGTACGTGCAAAATAAGTAACATATGCATGTAAGTGGAAAGCTATTCTTACTTTTGGTAGAAGTATTTCTGAAGTTAAAAATGGAACTCACGGGTAAACGATTTAACGCGCAGTGACAAATACATAATTTATAGTGTGTGAAATATCAACTGTGCATTATTACCACTTTTAAACTTCTCAACCAATTCAATGATTTTTCTTTTTGTTTTTTTTTAACACATTACTTTTCATATTTTGAGAGTGTGTGGAGAATTTAGCATGTGCTAGAAAGTTTTAATTTTAAATACTTTGTTTCCAATTACTTGTGTTGCCAAAGGAAGAGTCTCTGGTTTCGGATGAAAAGGATTTGTGTTCATATTTTCACCAAATGAATGATATTTTTCCGGCTGTCAATCTTACTTTTAATATTTTTAGCCTAGGATTTGCAATCTCAGTCTTTATGTTCATTGACTCCATGGCGATTGTAATAAAAGCATTCTAAGAAACTCCGGGTAGAATATTTACTTAGGGAATAATGAAGATATTAAGTGTGTCCAACGACATAGATGTAGCAGCAGAGAAAGATGGGATATACGTTATGTTTTGAGAAACATTTGCCCATTTAACTTGCACCTTTCGTTTCGACGCCGAAAAGAAAAAATATGAAATCCAAATGGACTTATTACTGCAATATAGAGTGAAAATCGATACTCAACTACGTGTTCTGAATGACTTTTACTCTTTCTAAATTGTGAGTTTATTTTGCACTTTCATTGCAATATTGATAAGCATTCGCAAATAAATTTGCCCACCTATTGTTTATGAAATCTTGGCAGAATTGGTAGGAACTAAGTCACTATAGAGGTCGTAACAGTATTTAATTTTCTCAAAGAGGCCACATTAATGTTTATTTTCAATGTGTTACTTACGATCATACGAGTTTGGTGTGATACTTGTAACTTTAGATAACTCTGACCCTGCCTTGTCCGTGAATTTATTTTATGCGATTCTCAGATTTTCTACTTTTATATTAGTCTTGAAAATAGTTCTCATCGTTACGAAAACATTATATCGAGGTGAACGAAGGGCTCTCGGATTTCGTACCTTTCTGTGTAGTGAAACATAGATGTTTCAAAGGCTACCCCGAGACATCATCTTTATGGTGGAGAAATTTACTGCTTTATTACGCTACGGTGCGAAGCCCTAGAACTCACCAACCACTCTATTCGCCGGGAAAGTCCAATTCTTCATTCAATTAATGTTTATGGCTCACAGTAAAGATTTATGATTCGAGATATTGAAATACTCCTACGAACTTCTAAAATTATGACACTTTAAATTTCTCTTCTCTCTGTTAAACATATTCTTTACGAAATTATTATCGATATGAAAGTCAATGAGTTATGTGATAGACATAATTAGTTTCTTCGTCCTTCACCAGTGATTGCTTTCTGCTAGTTAGTTAGTCATTAAAAACATTTGTCTTCTCAATCTTCCTTTCGTCATTAATATATTTTGCTACACCATTTATAAGAAGGTGCAACTCTTGGTAAAAGCAAATGCTCTTCACGTATAACTACTGGATTTGTTTTCCCTACAATTCATCGTATTCGTCAGGTATTTCGTACTTGTTTATTTTTAAAAAATTTCGTACTTCTGCATAAAGTCTAAATGTCACTTATAAACATCCCCAAAAAAAAGCAGTTAGGGTCAAATTTATATCTCGAATACCGCATTTCTCCAATGACCACTTGGCGATATTTGTAACTTTTGTATTTTATCACTTCTACGTGATGTCATTCTGTTTCCTTCCATGAATATTTCTATCTCTTGCATTCAATTATCCTCAAAACATTTCCTTCTCCAATGAGATCTTGAGTAAGTACAATCATTCAAGTAACGACGAATTTTACGCTGTGCCGCACGAAGACATTCCCCTTAAGGTATTTTTCACCATTGACGGGCTGTATAAACTCCCCGTTTGCAGTCTCTCTCAAACTCAACCTCGCATTATCTCAAGGGCTGAAGAGTAAATAGACAGTTTGCCTATCGTGACGTCCGTGCATTCTTCTATTCTTTGCATTCTCTTCAAAAGTCGCCGCTTTCGATGGCGTGCTCCTCCACCACCAAAACGACCCCACCTCTCCTCCCCAATTCCAACCTCTTCACACCCTCCTGCCCCGCCACTTCCTCATCCTCCCAACAATCCCCTGCCGACGTCCCCCCAAACCCTTTAAACCTCTTTCCGAATCCACGAAACGGCTTTTTATCTTCCGAGCGAGATAAAAAAAAGTCTCGGGAATGGTTCATCCGTCTCCGTGGTCTCCACCTCCCTTCGCCGCCGGTATCCTTCCCCCTCCTCCACCTTCATCTTTCAACGCTACCTATCCTACCCTTTGCACACGTATCCCTCCTTCCACGCCCGCGCGAATCCTTATAACGCGTTCTTTCTTCTCTCTTGTCGTCACCTCCTTTCACGGAACCCGCATCCTCCTCGCTCTGCCCTTTCTCCCGTCGCCTTTCCATCCCTCACTCCAGTGACCCCTGCAATCCCATCCACCCACACACTTACACACACCCTTAAAGCAGCCTATACTCCGCCAGCCTCCACTCCATAATCCCACCTCAGAGTTCCACCCTCTCTGGGAGTCCTACTTTCATCCCCATAGCCCTCTCGAATTCTCTTCCCCGTGGTCGGCTGGACACCCCGCCGCCCTTCCCTCCTTCCCTAGACACACCCTCTTGTTGCTCACCCCTCCCTTCTCGCCCGCCCTTTTAAGGCCCGCCGGGCGGTAATTGAGGAGGGGAGGAGGCACTGAGAGCTGGCGGGTGAAGGCGGGTGAGCGGGAGGTGGTGGGTGGGATTGAGGCGGGCGGGGAGTGGGGAGCAGGCGAGGGTACGGAGGAGGCAGGCAGTCTAGACGGGAAAGCCAACCGAGGGCGGATTATCCTACAATTGGAGGGGGAAGGGCGCGGGATGGGATGGGAAAGGGCGAAATGGGTCGCATCCGCTTTTCCGCTGTTTTCGTTTTCTGCGTTCCCTCACTGGAACCGAAAGAAACGGGGGAGAGAGAAAGAAAGAGTAATACGGATAACGTTAAAAAAAAAGAATCTTTCCCACCACCACCTTTCACTCACCCGGTCGCATCTCCGTCTTTTATTCCACAATTGCTTTCATTATTCGTTTCCATTATCCCCCGTCCGAATGGCTTCTTTTCTTATAGCTACGCGAATGACGGGGGAATTCACGGAAGACCCGCAATAAATTGGCCATCAAAGTCGAGGGAAAAAGTCGTTATTTAGTTTACATATTTTCTCTCAGGCTCCATTGACTGCAAATCCTCACGTGATGTCAGTGGGCGACTTAAAATATGCTGCTGCCTTGTTTGAGTTTCATGCTATGGTGGGACAATGGAATATACGTACCTATTGTAATTTTAGGAGAAGATTGGAAATTGTACGGTCAAAAGCTTTCAAAAAATATCCATGTTATCAGCGTACATCCGTTATACCCGCTTAATGTTTGCTTTTCATTTTGTGTGAATTAGGCACATTTTCGGAAACCGAGCCTTTACTTATCAAAGTTTACCTATAACTGCACCAATTTCGTGGAATTTATCGATGAGCCTTTTTCCAAAATACAGCCAATGAAGTTTTGAAGCATCAATACCATTTAATGCACGTTCCTTATTCTACCGCACCAGCAGTCAATCAGCGTGCGATCAGTTTCATTGGTTTCATGTAATGTTTCATGAGAAATATTTTTGTTGGAAATTCTCTACCCATGTGACATATAATGGGATACGTGTGGTTTTGGTATTGTCCTTGTATCCTACATACGAGTATACGTATAGTCAGTTCTGGGTTGCAATGCCAAGAACAATAAAATTCAAATTAAATTGTTAATATTCAGGTAGTCATATGACAGTTTCGTGCACTCACCAGAGGAATTAACAGGAAATACCGAAGTTACCTTAATTTTCCTCATGAGGTGGAACAGATACTTCGACCCGCAATCGTAATTCTCCTAGAGTTCAACATTGAGTTTTTACAAAAAGTAATAATTTTTTGCTATTTTCTGCAGCATTGCAACTGTTAGGCGTTCAATTTCGTCCTTATATTCCACCGTCACAATCACTTATTCGAAAATTTGGGTGTTCGAAGGTCCAAGGCGATGAAAAATTTGGTGTTTTTAGTCATCTGTAATAAATTTAATCATTGTCTATATTGTCCGATTCTTTTACACAGTACAATTCGGTATGAACCTACGCATCTCATCTCATTCTAATGGGAACTAAACTATAAATGAATTACTTTCCTTTTGTGAAAATGGAAAAAATTATGCGGTGGGTAACGTGCGAGTAAGGCCCACAGGGTCCGGGTTCGAAACCAGGAAACGACGAATCTTACTCCGTGGTATCCTGTTCCCTACTTGAGATGCTTTGTGGAGAGCACTTTGAGTGAGATCGCCGTCAGTCCGTCGTATGGGACGTTGAACTGCGGACCCCTTGGTGCCTTTCGTTAAGAATAGGCTAATTCCGACGACGGGTTTCTCTCCGTCCTCCCTTCTTTTTCATCCTTATGGCTTCAGCTGTCAATCGCCTACCCTAAAAACTAGTGCTAATACGAAAATGGAAAATTTCAGAGGTCGTTTATTGCATGTGCTTAACGCTTTATGTATTTCTTTCTTTTTACTCATTTATACCTCGATATTTGTATTGCACACGATCAATGCCTCTTCGTATTCTTCATTATTATTGCTCAATTCTTATGCCTCCGTTCTAATTATTATTGCTGATGATTTGATGGCACCTGCGTATTATAATAGGTAAAATTATGCTAGTTTTCGTTGTAAATTGCATTTCAAGCCGTAGGTTTTCACAAATAAAACAATGATCAATACTCGATGATAATAATCGTTAGGAGTCTGAGTGCAGTTTCATATGCATAACGTATTTTATAGTATGCTCTCATCGGGCATAAATACCTGAATAATAGGCTTAAAGTGACGGGTTGGATTCCCGATGTGTTTCTCCTGTTTGTCGGCCCGAGCTAACGTTTTCATTTAATTATTTGTTATACAAGAATATAAACATTATTGTCTATATGAGATATTCTCTCCCCAGTGCATTCTGAGATTATAGTGGAAGCAATCGGATGTGGTCCTGCTTCCAAACTCTTCTGGTTTTCGTTTTGTGGTTATATTTGGTAGTTTCATTTAAATGCCACGGTCTTGTAGCCTTAAAATAATAGTTTGCCAAAGTTAAACCATTGGAAAATATGTATACCCTATTACATCAGTTACAAATATTAACAGAACTTAAAATTAAGATATTTTCAGCTGTAGTAAATTGAGCATTGACTGCGCAAATATGTACACTCATTCATGGCAGTGTCACGCACACCTATTTTTGCGTGTTTCACACCGGTTTCTAAAAGTTATCGACAAACTTGAGAATGCACACAGTGCAGTTAACACGCTATTAGCGAGCAAGTTCTCTTTTTGTTGTTGTCATGCCTGAAGATATTAGCTTAAATTACAAATACCTAGTAAACTGGTGATTATTATCGTATGGTTAGAGATGAAATCAGCAAGGAGAGAAACGCATTTATTAGAATGGTTTCACGACTTCGCTTCGCTTGCCAAACACTATTCAACGTCCACGCGCCATTTAACGTCTCACGAAAGAATTATGGGCAAACATTATCTTTTTCATTAACCAGCGACCCGTTCGGTGAAATCGTGTTATTCTTCTTTTTGCTCATGTAATAAACATAATTTTCAAGAAAACAGAAATACGAGTGTAAGGTACTAAAATTTTCCTTTTTTTCTGTTTAAATTACGACGAAGCATGCAGGCGTTTTTTTCTCCTCTCTCATCGTATTTCGCTTCGCTATCCTGTTCCCTTACACCTTGATAGTGCCGACGAAGCAGAGACTGGAGTGGACCCAGTCGGGGAAAGAAATAATCCTTCAAATTGGAAAGAGGTACTCGGCGATAATTAATTTGCATTATTCAGGAAATTTCTCTCTCCTGCGGCGCCTTTACTAATCTTAAATAGAATCCTCATTTCTCGCTCAAGATTAATTTCGTTCGTAGATTTAACATACGACGTCTTTCTCGATAACCAACTTAAATTCAGAAGTTCTAGCGTGAAATGCATCGCTTTTACCAAGTTCTGGAACCACCTGGTCCGGATTATGCCTGATAAATGATGAGGATATTTTCTTTTGCTTGCAACTTGGCGCTAGAGTACATCTGTAGAACTTGGTATTAATTACCACGCCATATCATATCCCTTAGGCAATTTAAATTCTCAATTTTGTGGCCACTGGAACTTTTTTTAATGCTAAAATAGTTTCCAATCCATTCCTCGGAAACATCCGATCCTTTCTGGATGTTATCAACTCTCATTCCAAGCCAATAATCCAATGCAATAAATTTTATGGTTGGTTTGTTTTGGAAAAGACTAAAGTTATGGGACTGCAGTTATAGTATCTGCTACCCGTGTATTTTTACAAAATCGATAACACGATTATTGCGTGTCTTTTCCCCGTTTTGAACTCGCCAAATGACGTAATCTTAAAACTATAACTAAAGATTTCTTATATATTTAATTGCATAATTCCAAAATTTAATATGTAGGTGCTTTTTTTTAATAATTGTGTGTGTAGTTTTTTATCGCATTTAAGTAGTTCTAATAGGTGGTGCTTCAGGATGTTCGCCAAATTTAGTTGAGAACTGAGCACGCAGTACTTGAGATGTAACGTGCACGGTAAATTACTTTAAATGAGTATGATTAAACATATCGGAGGCGATAGAGCTTTATCTTATAACCACCTAGTGAAGTTTCACTCTGACTTAAAGTATAGAATAACATGCTCATTTCTGGAGTTGTGCATTGCAATCAATGAGTTTTCCAGAGATTCGGAGACATTATACGTTTATTCAAATCTTCCCCAAAATATTGAATGGATATATTGAATATCAAGTTTATCTTGTATCCTATTGTATCACTAATCATCGAATAACATACCTTAAAAATCCTCAATTCTAATGATATTTCTTATTTATGTTGCTTATTTAAAGTTTACTTGGAGTAGACTCCGTTACGTCACACATCAGGACGGTCACTTATGTACGTATAGTCTTTTCCCGATTAGTCCAGGCATGGATAGATCAAAAATCATGAACAAAGAGAAGAGAAGGCAAAATCAAAATATAGGGAGTATCCACAGTAAAATCATTTGTGCAGAAAATATATCGTAAGAAATTATTTTAAGTGCCGAGAATACAATAAATATAAAAAAGGATTATATACAGACAAAATAAAATATTTGGGAAAATAAAAATAGGCAGCCATCCACAATTCCAAGACCTTGGATTCCTAATAGTTTTTCTTCCTGCTATGAGATTTACATCTTATGAGAGTGGCCTGCAAATATAAATTCATATTTATGAATTTCACATTAATCCGAAATTATTACTTCGACTTTTACATCGGACTTTCAACAAAGATATAACAATAGACAATTACAAACACCCAAGCGCTAAATGGAGAAAAACCCACCTAGGTGGGAATCGAATCCGCGACCTCTGGGTTGGCAGGCGAGGACGTAACCCCGCCGCGCCGAATCCGGGGACCGACAATTCGTTTGGGGTAACGTAACTTTTATGGTTTTAATACCCTTAGACTCATGGTTCGTTATCTTTTAAGATAAATGATCTTGAAACAATAAGATCTTCTGCCGGCCTCGGTAGCGGTGGGGTTACGTCCTTGTTTGCCAATCCAAGTGTCGTGGTGGTTGTACTCGTTTCCATTGTGTTCACTATTAATAATCCGATGTAAAGGCCATAAGTATTGGTTTCGGACTACGGCTAAATAAATAAATAAACCATGTTGTTTTTATACTTCCCCTATCCTTCACGAGTAGCACGTAGTTCTAAGTGGGCGTTGACTCTCGAAAGAAACTATAGACATTTTGCTCGAAAACTCATTTCATGGCACTATTCGCTAACTGTTACTGGTTTACAATTAAACTTGACCCCGTGTTCATAGGTCGAGTATTCGGCACAGTCACTTTGGCGATGGTACGTATCTATCCTTTAGGGGAAGGAGAGTGACACAGCCACTATGGCCTTAAAAACTCCTCTCCTTCGCATTCCTCCGCTGTAGGTATCTCAGTTTTCCGGCTTTTGTCAGGTTCTGGAACTCTGAGGTATTCAGTAAGACTGTCACGATCTTAGGCCTCGCTTTTATCGTGAGTCACTCCCACCCGTCCCTTTCCCCCCTACAGAACCGGAACAGCTGCACACCCCACATCTTTTTGACCTCTGACTCCAGAAGTTCACCATTGCTCCCGGGAGTAGATCTACTCGCCCTTCGTCCTCTGTTTCTTGCCCCTGCTCCTCCGCCGGTCTTTCACATCCATTCTCCTCCTAGAGTAAACCTCAAAAGTCCTGCTGTCTACAATCCCTTTTGTAATCCCAGTCTCCCTTCCTTCCTCTCTTCCATTTTACCATCTTATTTAACCAAAACCGCTTCAGCTTCCATTTCGCCTTTTCCTTCCTTTTCCATCCAATAGCTCCAACCAATTTTTTCCTGAACAGTAATTAATACGAATATCATTTGTGAAGGTTGGAATGACAATGAAATGAATAGTATGTAAACACGCTTTCGATGGCCTGAGAAGGGAGAACTGGACCATTCTTAACACCCGTATAGTATTTGAATTATTTCGGGTCTGTATATACTAGGTCATATCTACTAGGATCAAGGTAAAATTTTTATCCCTCGTGGATCAATAACTTTTGGAACCGTTTTGGTAAGAAGAACTATGATTTAAAAAACACAATTTGAGGTAGAAATGTCTCTTTAGTTGTAGAATTATCGCTTGAAACGTTTCAAAATATGAATATTACGGAATCGAGAACCGGGAGGCAAATTAATCCCAATGCAATTTGTGAGACAATTGTCGAAGTACCTTGTAGAAGGCAGTAGATAAAAAGGTGAATTCGGGAATTTCGCTCTCTCATTCTCTTTCATACTCTCCCTCTCTTCAACTCTATAAGCAACCCAAGGTTTAATTTTTCATCTTTGACGATTGGCAATTTTTAGTGAAAGAGACACTGAAGATGATAATCCGGTGCGGTATTGAAACGGGAAAGCAACGAGAGATGAGGAGAGAGTAAATATTGAGTGGTGTCAGATGAGTTTTACTAATCTTAGGCAACATTTTCGTAGATTTTCTCTTTGTAAGCTTATGGCGTATTGCTTTTAATTTTTAATCACGATTTTAACTTTCATCTTCCACATTTATCAGCACCAAAATACCACTGGAATATGTAGACTGAATAACTAGAAATTAAATTTACCAATGCTCACCATAGAGTATACGCACTGACTTTACGTGTAAAAAGATTGTGGATAAACCTAAATCAAGCTCGAGAATCAGACGATCACCGGCATCAGACGACTGATTCTCACTGAAAAATTTATGGTTACTTTTGGTCTTGTGCAAATAATCTTATCAGGCTACACACGCAAATATTTGATAAAAGACTCCTTTTGCCAAGTTAAAACATGGAAACTTATTGATTCAGTCATTAAGTTTATCCTCGAAGAGTGCATCGCTCCAGAATTGTGACACCCATAGTCATTGACAATACATCTTCTCATCTTATAATTCCAATGAATGTTTACCTTACCCCGGGAAAGAAATTGCAATAAATCAGTTCATTTTTGTAATGCTTTCTACCTGATGGCGCGAAGTCATTGCGATCCACTCCATCCAGATACGATAAGAGGAGGAAAAGAAAATCTGAAATCCGAACAGTCTCTTGCGGGCTAAATATCCGAGTACTTCAGCTAAAATATTTTTAACACCGTTGTCTATGAAATTATTCCAGGCACAGTTAAGCTTCCGTATTGATTCCATATCCAAAGGTCAAGGTCAATGATTGCAGTTGGTTTAACCTGATGCTAGGGAAGATCCAATATTCTTCCGATCCCCATGAGGTCTTTTATTCTCTCACTAGGCGTGGTAATCAGCCTGACGTGCTTCCCGTCCATTCTATCTCTGAGTTCAACAAATGCCGTCCGTGCTTCGCCTCTTTATTCAAAACATCCACGATATTTTTCATCCCCTTGATTACGTCAGTCCAAGTTACGTCCTACCTAGTCTCCTTCGCATCGATCCTCAGGAGACGCTAAACGCCCGAGTTTTCTCCCTCACTCCTCCGCTAGCAGTGACTCTATAAATCGA
Organism: Hetaerina titia; assembly: GCA_037158775.1. Lineage (NCBI taxonomy): Eukaryota > Metazoa > Arthropoda > Insecta > Odonata > Calopterygidae > Hetaerina > Hetaerina titia. The sequence continues at coordinate 84,061,661 of CM073769.1, read as the reverse complement.
ATAGGTTGGAAGTCTCAAGTATTTTTGGGAATATGTTTAACTTGTTTTACTGGTGGTTAAATTTGTTTGGGAGAGAAATTACTCTCGAAGTAAGAGACCGAAGCGATACCAGGAGTAGGTGTAGAGTAGCAAAAATTAATCATTTGTAACGGTTAAAATAAATTAACTAAAACCAAGACCAGATTTTACTGTTCCCTGTTGTAGTACTATTGGCAAACAAAATTAGAAGTGAAAATCTAGAACGTAAAAGTAATTCAATGAAACGCTTGCGGTAACATTTTATCACCTTTTCCATCTATGATCGTTAAAGTACATAAGCTAATAATTATTTTATTCTCGACAGCTTCTACTGTTGGACTCAACAGAAGTCTTTTTTGGTGAAAAAACGTGAATATTATTCGTTGATAGACAGTCTAGTTTCTCTTTTCCATTATTATCACAAACTCATGGTAACTAATGATAAACTGTTCCTTTGATATCGCCCTTCAACACTAATTAAGAGTTTTGACACTATGTGTGAAGTAGATTCTTCTTTCTTTTCCAATAATTTAACCTTTCCCACTTTATTTAAAAAAAGAAGCTTTCCGTCCGCCAAATTTTTACTGCTCCAAATACAATAATATTGAATGCGGTTCATTTCTGAGACACCGATATTCAATCAGCTCTTTCTACAACCATAATCCTCTATTTGCTCTGCACAACTACAATCTGGACGTTTCGATCGAAAAATAACTAATCAACTTTTCTCCCTCATTCATTTTTCAGAGCTAACCACATCCTTTCATCGCGCACTCCATCATATTGCCAATTTGATTCCTTTCACTTTTAGTTACGAATCAAGCTACTATCCTTCTCCGTCATCTTCCGCCCAACATCACAGAGTGAATCTCTTGGCCAGCCACTCTCCCCTTCTTTTTTTTTCACTGGCTGCGGGTATTTTGTGACCCGTGGTACATAAATTTTTCCTTGGGAATAAAAATTATAATGGCATCATGTGAACATCCTCTGGCAAAATGCTCAATAAATTTCTTTGATGCAGTCGGCCTTGGGAAAGGCGCATTCCACGATTCTTGAAAGTGAAATAAAGTTTCACAAAAAAAACAACTTTATTTTATAACTGAATAGCTATCCACTTCAGCTATGCTCACCTAGTTCCTTTTCCATATTTTGCTGAAGTTGGTTGACTTATATATTTCACTTATCCTATCTCAAGGTTAAATTAGAAGTATGTCAAGTGGAATCGACGTCAGCTAAGTGCGATTGAATTTGTGTTGGAATATTATTTTTCTCAAGTCTCTGACAGTTCCATTCTAAAACATTTGAGAAAATACGATTAGTGCGTTAGATGGGAATTACACGATAACACTGGTTCTCTTGCGTTTTAATTATATCCAACAACTACTTGTGAAAATGAGCTATTACACAGGCCAACAGTGGTTTTGGTGCCGGAGCTTTTAATGCTGATTTAAAGAACAATTGGGGTGCTGAATCCAATTATGACACTAGTTTTTTCCTAACAGCTATAGTTTTCAAGTTATAGATATGTTGTTACTTATGTAAAAAAATCTTCTACATGATGACATGGGAATATTATATTAATAATTATCTCATTGGCCTACAATATAGAAATATACATAAAACTTATTGACAGTTTATTGAAAATAAAAGGAACACCGCAGAGTGGCTATAAATTAGTATACTTAGAGATTTATTTAACTTTGAAAATTATTTTCCGGAATATATCAAATATTAAAACAACTAATCGTAAGATGTGCCATATCTAAAAAGTAGAGCTGTTAAATAAAAACGGATTTCATATTTGGATTCAGCTCTACAAATATAGTTAAAATCATCACAAAGATTCCCGGCACCAAAAAAAAATTTTTTTTTGAAGGCCTGTGTTATCATTATAAAACTAGAACGACCTCATACGATTAATTCATCATACGCTGCTCTTAAGCTCTCCTGCAAATCTTGACTCACTACTGCTACATGTTACATTACATATAATTTGATATAGGGTTTTCAAATTGAAGTAATAACTAGCTCACTAATCGCTCCCATTATAGCTTGAGGCCTTTAAAACTTGGATTAGAGTTATAATTACTATATTTTGATTTGGCACACCTTAAAGGATTATAATTGTGATTATGGGAGAGAATATTTTCTCTCTTTGGTGTAGAATAATAATATTCACATTAGTTAGTCAAATGTTACCCGGAATGCAGTCTGGTATTTATATAGATTTGACATTACCTCAAGCCAAGAAATGAGTGAATCACAGGGTGAAAAGATACTGTCAAGTTAGGAAGTTTAAATATCATTAACAGAGAAAGATTGAGGCATATTTACAATAATCTTTTTGACTTTTAAATGGGTTACTGGGTAGAGGAATTACGAGACGAAACATAAACCCTCGTAATTGAAGTAGCAGTGATTGTTTGCTTGCAAAAAATACCAAGAAAATGTGCATGTAACAAAATATCTCTCAATGTATATTTATTTTCGCGTCTTTACATTTAGTTCAGGTCAGTTAATGGACTAGGTAAATTTTCTTCCCTAGCGCATTCAAAGTGAACCCGAAAATCAATATGAATACTGGAAAATCTTTCCAGAGATTCGAGGGCAGACTCCAGAAAAAATACTTCTAGGACATTCCCCACTTTTCAAGGCTTTGAGTTTGTTCCCGAAGTACGAGTTCCATACCCTCAGTTCTTATGGAACCGTGATCTCCACAGTTCTATGTAGCAAATGCACACTAACGTAATGATAAAAAAATATTTTTCTCATGTATTATTTTTTATATAAGAGGATTTTTTACTAAATATTAAGTCCCATTCCCAAATTTTTACTAAGATTTACTAAGTAAGTAATTCCCATTTCGAAATTAAACCATATCATGTTTGTCTTGTCGTGGATGCAGATCTCTCACATATATTTAGCAAATAAAAATGCTTGTCGATTGAAATTTTATTCAAGAGATTGTTTTAAACATTGAAATGGAGAGAAAAACTAAGAATAATTTTACTGCCCAGATAATTCCTCTCGTTATACTTTAGAAGCTCCATTTTTAAGAGCAAGATGAAAGTTTCTTCCTCCTAACAGAGATTTGATGAGACACGTTCACACTGCTGGCATTACTAAACTCTTGCAGCAATCTCACGTTACTGCTAAAAACAACTGTTCTAGTGGAACTTTAATTGTTTCTGTGCCACGAAATTAAAAGGATATTCAAGAGTACGTGATTTTTTCACACCGGACGTAATGAAAAATCTCAATGGATTACTTCATCTTGTCTGCTATTTTGATTCCTCAATGCAAAAAATTATTCTTATTAAAATGTAAGTACTACACATTTTAAGTTTTTGATCAGGATCTATCGTAGTAACACTAATTTACCTACAAAAATTACGTTTATGTTACCATGACATGATAGTAAAAAGGAGTTCTGCACTAATCGGAGTTTAGTAAATGTCATTATTTTGGTTCACAAGTATTTGTTTTGTTTACTACACGTGTCAAGTTGAAACCTTTTTTTCATTAAGTTCTTTTATCCGAAATCCTCTTCCAAGCGCATGAACATGTGGTAAATCTAGGAATGTCAACGTATCAATTATACCGTCGTTCTCTGTGGCTGGACTTAAAATGTCCTGACGTTTCTTACGTCGGGAGGAAATTTATATATGATGTGAAACATCGCGGACGATTAAATTTGAAACATCGCGGAAGAGGAAACCAAACAGAAAAATGCAAATGGAAGTTACTCACGAAGTGGAGTCTCATCACCATTGTTATGAAAATCACCGGTGGAAGAAACAAATGGCTTCCCTACCAAATGACTCGTATTTAGAATTGCATTTGTACAACACACTGCCGTCTCTTTCTCTTTGAGTACATGTTCATGCAAAATGCTCTGAAATTTTATTCCACGATCTACAAAAGTTTTCTATTCAGCCTCAACCTTCAGTGCCGACCTCAAAACTTCCCTCGGCGTACGTTCCTCGCTGCAAAACGTACGAGTAAAACTTTCGTCCCCTCTGAGGCGTTGGGCGTAACACTTCACCATCCAACCGCCCTAACTCTCACTCTTTTATCTCCTCTCTCTCGTTGTGTAAATTTTGCATAATGTCGGGACACTGTTGGGAAAAAAAGGTTGAAATCAAACATCCATTACAACCACTCCTTGAGAAACTTCCCTCCCGGAGAGCTTTCTGGAAAACCAAGGAACCTTACAAATGAGCTAGTTTTTTTCTCTAATGCACACTAATTTCAAAATTAATCATTGGCTAATTCGAAAAATTACTTTTCGATTTTTTTTTGCCCGTATCTCTCCTCGGTTCACCGTCCAACCGACGCTTACATAGTATTCATGGACCCTGAGTTTGGATGGTATTTTGTCCTTATTTCGTTGCTTTGTCCTTGCACCATTTTCTTCAGTTGGGAAAGCGATAGGCAGACCAAGTGGTGGTACATATATTCCCTGCCTTTTGTTCTCCCTCCCCCGTTCCATCTCTCCTCCCATCGCTCCACCTACTTTCTCCCGTTCCAAACTAAGGGGAAGCGCATCCCGTCTCTTCCTTCCCAGCATTAAAGGAAAGAGCCGGGGAGTGGAGAGGGTGGGGGTTGAAAGACGTTAACTACGAAAATGGGTCAAGAACGAAAAGGAAGGAAGAGGCTCGGAAAGGGAGGAAAATTGGGGAGAAGAGAAAGGGAGGGAAGGCCGGAAGGAGTTTAAGCGTGAGCATGGAATTAATTGTGAACCGAGTGTGGGTTTTTAGACCCCGGTCCTGCTGCGGTCGTCAGTGAATGGTAAGGAAGGATTTGGTCGAAAGGGGTGAGATGAATGGGAACAAGAAAACGGCTAACGCGGCCAAAATTTTCGGGATGTTGGGGTTGGAGGGTAAATGGCACTGAAATGGCGAAGGAGAGGCCAAGGAGACCAGGGAGTCTCGACGAAGCGGCTGAGCGCAGAGGGAGGGCGATCGGGGAAGAGGAAGCAATGGGAGTTATAAAAATACGAGGGACGAAATAAAAAGTCCAAGAGCAAATAGGATGACCCCTTGCACTTGGATTTATGTGACGGAACGGGCAGCTTGAGACCGCGTTGAGTTTGAAGGCGCGACCCAGTCATTCGGGGAAGAAATTGAGAAAATAACCCTACGTGGAGAAGGTTAGTAAAAGTATGCAGCGATAAAAGACGTCGTAAAGGCTATAATATAGTTTTTATGCCCCTTGATATGTTCTCTTAGTGTAACAACGATAAATGTGTGAGTGGGTAATATTTTAAACATTCTTCAAAACCCCTTTGGAAGGCGTTCCATGATTTTTGCTGGCAGTGTGCACATATTTTATTCCCTAATATTTTTTCATTTCAATACGTGGCTATGTATCATACAAAACTGTAGTCGTATCCTATCTATTTCCGCAATGAAGTGATAACAGCGACATTCATTCCAAAAAGACTTTGGTTGCAATGGAGTTTGACCACATAATACTTCTATCAGACATCTGAACAACTTGTTTTTTCTTTTATTACACAAATATGTTCGAAACTCTTCAAATTCTCAACACTGATCAATTGAAAAAACATTATTTTCAACAAACATCGCAATATTTACCTAGAAAGACTAAATATTTCTGTTTTTCTGCTGATAAATTAGAAAACACGTGTTAGATTTCACCAAACTTTATTGGTATACCACCTTTTTCATTTTAATTTTATTTTCCCAACTCAGCGCTACAAAGACACCCTTTTCCCTCCACCCTCTCCTGCCGTTGTTTTCTTTGAATATGTTGTGTTCTTCTGCCTTCTGGTCTCGAAACGTCCATGAGTTCACGAATTAAAAAAAATATATATATATATATATATATATATATATATATATATATATATATATATATAAGGAGATGAATATCAGATACACACTGGACTGTTAGGGTGCCATGCACTGGAAAAAATGGGAAGGGTATATTTTGCAAGTTCTGCATAGCCCAACCCAGGGACCCATCAGTTTGATCTATCTCATAACCATTTCGGCATGGTGCATAAAAGATAACTGACAAAACTTGTTGAAGAATGAAAATGATTCTATTGCGAGAAGTTTGCATGATGTTAACATCGTTGACCTAACATGTTATTTAATCGCACTAATTATATATCGGGTTAACATTTCAACCGACTATTATATATTAATATGAAATTACAAATTTATTTTAATTAGTACTCTTTAAAAATAGGATATACGTCAACATCTTTCCAAATCAGTCGTTTAAGTAATTGCCTTATTTATATTCGTCATTTAATTGAGTGATTTGAGTTCGATAATTTATGCACAATAATTTTACGGCATCTCAAGTTCGCCAAGAGAATCCAGAGGAAAAGGTGCAAATATGCTGCCATTGCCATATTATTCTTTTCAATCAATGAAGCTGTAGGACGGACTTACCAAAATAGTAATCCGCAGTGTGCTAAAACAAAACCCCCCTTCTTGAAATGCGGAAGCGTAAATTTTCACTCGTCGGATTAATGCCACGTCAATGTTTTTCTACGATCGAGATCAAGGATAAAAAATGAGAAGGTCGTCGATGGACAAGGAGTGATCTTGGGGGAGAGGCGGAGAAGCGGAAGGCTGATTATGCCCTAAATGGAGCGAAAGCAATGGGTGCAACGAAGGGGGAAGGGTGAGGGAGGGAGAGAGAGAGATATGGCGAAGCGGTGAGGGGGGGTCGGGGATGGATGGCGGGAGAGGGTGACGCCGCAGGGGGACCGGGACTTTGGAATCCTAATGGGACAGACAGTCGCACTCGTGGGGCAAATAAATGGCTGCGATGTAGAAAAAGCGAGGAAGGAAGGGAGAGGCGAGAGTGAGAGAGAGAGAGAGGGGGGAAGGAAGAAGTTATTTGAGGGTGAAGTAACCTCTCCTACCGGAGGAGGAGGAGCGTCGGTCCAAAAAAGCAAATGTTTGCTCGGTACTTTCACTTTGGAGGAAATTAAATGGTCCATTGGGCGGATCTACATTTTGGAGCCGCAGGAGATGACAAGCAAGCTAACTGAACCGTCAGCTGAAAGTGTATTGAGTCACGAAGCCATTTACTTTCTTGGTGGATTGCGTTTTCCGCGGTAGTTTTATTTTTCAATTCACGTATTTGCACCCTTCGAAGTTCTTGTCTAACCCACTTCTTCCTTCCCTAAGCATGAACATGTTTTCTGCAGTTATCCTCTGAAATTAATTTTACTTGGTAAAGTTGCTGTCTACAAATTACGTCACTTACTTAAGGGTTTTCCGGGGCATAATGGTATATTTTCATCTATTAAATGAGTCACTGGCACTCTCCCGTCCTGTCATTATAAATGACAGTTTAAATTCTGTTCTGAATAAATCAACTCGCTAAGAATCTGTTAAATGACTTAAAAAGATAAACATGTTAATGGAAAAGTAAATGGCTGGAGAAGATATTGAGTAACTCGAGGAGCTATTTAACTTCGCAACAGATAAGACATCCAGCTTGGCTAGAGATATCAAATTATCTCACACAAACACACACACGCATACATATGTGTGTTTGAGTCGCGGTAGCCTAGGGGCAGAACGTTGAACTACTGACCGGAGGGCCCGGGTTCGAATCCCGGATAAGGCACTGGAGCTCCACCCAAGCTGTGTGATTTTTCGGGTACTTCCTGGGAAACCATCACCGGCACAGGAAAAGGAACTGGTGTATGAATTTCACTCGCTTTCGGGCTTAGTACGGGGTAAACTCTACCATCGCCTACCAAACCGACCTTCGAGTTGATTACTGTGTGTATGTATATACATGTAGTTATAAGGAAAAGGGGTAGAAACTTACGAGGGTTGCTATTTATATCTTCAGCCTAAGAATGAAAAGACAGTAATTTATTGTTTTAATGGCTTTATTGTTTTTCGAAGTATTCTCCATGATAATCAATACACTTTTGCATTCGCTCGAACCAATTTTAGTAACACTTTATCCACTCCGATTGAGGCACCTCCAAAACAAGGTTTTTGAACGGCTTCTTCAGGTGCCGAAAAACGTTGGCCACGCAATTTTTTCTTGATAAACGGGAATAAAAAGAAGTCAATTGGTGCTAAATCAGGTCTGAACGGCGGATGACCCATCAATTGGACGTTTTGGCCAGTCAAATATGTAGTTGTTTCAGCCGGTCAATGAGAACTTGCATTGTCATGATAAAAAATTAAGATCATTCGTTGCCGCTACTTTTCCGTACTTCACCAAGCACTTCTGGCAAGCAAATGCTCACATACCATTCAGAATTGACGGTTCTACATTGCTCTAACGGTACGGTTGCCACATGTTCAGTTGTTCCGAAGAAACAGGCGATCATTTTCTTCGATGTGCTTCGTGCACGAATCACATTTGTCGGATTGGCATCGTCTTGGAAGACCCATAGAGTGGACTGCTATCTTGTTTCTAGTTCATAGACATAGAAATTGATTCATTAATTGTTATTATTAGCCATTGTGTTATCTAACATTCAAATTCTGAAAATGCTTTAATTCTTGGAAAAAAAATTGGAAGATTAATTACAATTTTGGGCATAATTACACTGTTTTTTTCGCCATATTTATCTAACTGCCATCAGTTTTTGCAAACCGGAAGTTTAATGTAAAGTAGGAATGACCTCGCTATCTCCATTATTTCGGGTCAATAACAGTCAGTTCACGGTCCCTATTGATTCGGTTAAGGACGAGTTAAATAGACTTCTCAAGAGCTGATAATCCTTTACGACCCTTCACTACGGCGTCTCGAATCCTCCGTTCATTGAGGTTTGTCTCTATTTACCCGTTAGGCATCAAAATATTTAACTTGTGCTTTTCGAGATTTTGGACACAATTCCAACGGCGTGAGGGAGATTTTTATTGTGTTACCGTTTTTCATCGTTCGGGGGATTTAAGATAATCATAAAATTTTCGTGACGAACTTTGCACACTGTGCTCTTCTCAGCAGTAGCGTTATCGTTAGACTTAAATATATTAAACTTTTGCAAAATAATCTATTAAAGTTTTATAATGAGCTCGAAATAACATCGATTGCATAGAAGTGACTAAATTGAAGGAGAATAATCTGCAATTTAAAGGCAATATTACAAACTGAATGACTAATTACTCTCTTAAATATCAGATAGGAGGAGAGACGTTTCAGGCGTGATGTGGTGGAATATCATGATTAATTAAAATTGGCAGTTTTCCACAAAAATAAAAAATTATTTACACTACCGGTTCCAATGTCACTACATCATCTTCAACGCCAGAAGATGATTTAGTTACATTGAGACCGGTCGTATTAATAAAATTTTATTTTTGTGGAAAATTGCCAATTTTATTTCATCTTATAGGAGTCTTAAGTTTGAAAATTAATATTTTGATTTGGTGCTTACATATCCATTTAATTTAAATTTATGGCGTCCTCAATTGCTCAACCGAGCTTTGTATTTCGGCGTAGCTCAATTGAATGAAAGCCATTTTGTGCTCGTTAGATCTGAGGCAAGAAACATTTTCACTACATTCTGAACTTTTATAGGGTTATGTACTCCATTTTGCTAATGCCATCGTTTGAATAAGACCATTAGCATTTTCCAATATAATTCAATTTTAATCACTTCGTTTGTTACAGATTCAAAGTACCCAGAGAATTTTTCCATGGGTTGTAATTAAAAAAAAAGTACGTTCAAACTTCACCAGGGGAAGTTTCGGAATATGGAACACTTGTTCGATTATACTAAAGAGCTCCCGTTGGCATAGGAGGAAGCGTAATGCACAAACACTCTTTTGAGAGGATATTAATTTTTGTAGGCGGAAGTTTGAATTAAATACTTTAAGTTTAAAAGTGAAAAAAAACCAGCACACTTTCAATTTGAATTACGGAGTAAATTGACAATGTGAGCTTTCAATTTGTAAAAATTTCGAAATAGCAATCACGATATTGTCTCATTTCACTGCACTCCGGTGTTTTTCGTTTAAATTTTATTGAAAAATATTGCAAAACCAATCATGATAGGGGCCATGCTGTTATAACGTATTTAGACATCACAATGAACTGGCTAGCACCTGCTAAGTATGGTAGCTCTTTTGGCAATGTTGTTTATAGTGTAATATTTTAGTGTTTTTTTTGCATTTCGTAATTCATAGTTCTAAAAACTTTTAATGCTGATATGTAAGAGTTTTCATTTTTCTATCTTTCAGAAATACTCACATTGTTTTTGTGTTATTTAATATTTTCACAAATATTTTTGTGAAGTGAGACACAGGTGGTAGCGATTTTTCCTTTGTGTCTCATAATGTTTAATAAGGAAAATCTCTGGAAAAATGAAAGTGTCTTCAGTTACAAAAATTGATTTCATCAACGTATTATACGTACGTGTACTATCGCTTTTGCGTTACCGAGGCATTAGTTCCTTTATTATTTACGTGCTGCAACGGCACGTAGTCTTTTACAGTTTTTTCTTAGACGCTTAAATATTCCATTATTTAATCAAAATTGAGACACTAATGTGACTCAGCGGTACAGTCCTTGACACCAAATGAACTTTGCTTCTTCTGATAATGATTTTGGAGTGGAAAACAATTCGGCAAGCCCTTGAAGTAACTTCTGCTCCACTCCCAGAAGAGAGCCTCTTGTTGTTTCCGAGGGAAGCAATTCTCTCGCAGTAACAGGCATCCATCAGGGAACATCTGCAGAAAATGGCTATTTTCCTAACTTTCATCCCTTTTCAAAGCATGCCTCGAAATAAAACCCGGTGGGTTGGGGTCATTCCCTATGAACGCCATCACTATTTGATTTTCTTAGTTACCGATGTTTCATTTTGAGTGTTTCTCGTCTCTGGGGAGTTATCTGTCCCTCCAGGAAACCAGGAAACTTTCCTTATCCAGTACACCTCTTAACTTTGATATTTAGAAGTACATTTTCACGAACATTAATTGTAAAAAATGTTTCGGCTGGAACTAAAAAATCTTTGTTGAAGTTTTACAAGTTTCTCTATACATGCATTCTATGCCATAAGTAACACTACTATCCTACTCATTTAAGCAAAATTCGTAAATTGCAAAAGACAACAGCGCGTTCTAATAATTTACGTGATGTGCTTATTTTCATGTGATAGTCTCCTTTTAGTTTTCGCCTCCATTTTTCCATTGTTATCGTAATCTTATATAACTGTTCTTACTGCTAAGAGAGAAACTTTGTCTTTGGAAGCAATTAATATGGAAACGATCTCCGGGTCTTAACGACGATAAAATGACCCCTTTTGAAAATAAACGTATTCTGTCTTTGGAAATAGTAAAATAATTATTTCTTTGGCGGCATTCAAGCACAGTATTATTTCCTGATTTTTTCACTCTATAGTTTTCATAAATGTTGAAAATTGTAAGTTTAATCTAACGTTTCACTTCTTACTTCAATATTAACTACAGTAAATCTGTAAATGTTTATAAACAGCCGTTTAAATTAGAGTATTTCTCCGTGTTGGTGTGCTTACATCCTTTTTAAGAGAACAATATATTCATAATCATATGTCTTACATCTACTCTTGTCTTGTTTTTGTTTTAACCTTTCCCTAGTTAATTAACTATGTGATACTAAATTATTGACTTTTTCGCGGGCCTTCGACGCAATTTGTATAGGGCAGTGAATGATGGAAAGATAGAAGCACTTTTAATACGTACTAAGCAATTACAACCTTAACTTTGAGTAAGGGGCATTTTACCACTCTGTACATCCCCCATTGTTCTTTTTTTTAATTGTTTATGTCGTAAGTGTCCATTTTTTCCTGTAAGGATCCCCATTAAATGGCTGAACCAATGTGCTTCATGAAATATGGGATTGAGGATTCTTAATCCCCCTTCAGTTTAAAAAACTCTTCCCCTCTATCGCATCGCTGTACTTTTTTATATCAACGTACCTAGTAATCCTAACAACTGCAATAAATAATATACCATCCAATCCTAATAACCCAACTAATGCGTGTACTCCGACTTTAAAGCATGATATTTCTCTCCAGTTAAAAGTAGTGGCATTGAAAATGAAACATTTGAATTTTTGCCAGGTTCAGTACTCAATTTTATGACTCTAGTAATGGCTTTAGGCGGCCTTTTCCGTGTACTTTCATTTGCGATGTTCTTTCCACTTTTTGACTATTGACCTGGAAATTGGTAAAGTGGAATTTAGAGATTCGGAGATTATATTTTCGATGCTTACTGCCTTGTGAATTGATGGTGTAGTTCCATAACATTTTTTAAGCTTGTTTAGTCCTCAAAGACATGGAAGCAATATCAACTCTGCAAATGCCGTCAATTTTATAGGGTTGCCGTCTGGAATGGTGCATACTATTTCTGTCGAAAGTAACTATAATGCTTCAATACAGGTCGCTGTAGTATTGGATGGAATTTTAAATTTTAAGATTTTTTATTTTTAGTTTGTCCTGAAATAGTGTCTTTAACCAATTACATAGTTGGATTTTTTTTGTCTTGTGTATTTTTGCACATCTCAAGAGGAAAGCTGACTGGCCATAAGGCTAAGCATATTACTTGGTACGTAAACTATGACATTAAGAATTAAAATCGTGAGATATGTAGGTAAGTGGCATCACCCGGACGGAATGCAGTCATCATTTTCTCATTTCCATTTAAACAATTGACAGAATATTGAACAACATTGGGCGTAGATAGAATTTATGATCAATTGAAGAAGAATGTATCGTAGTGGGGAGATGCCATATTATGTCTTGCTAGGCACGATTAAGAAATTCATACGTGTTCAGTATGTGCCCATCCAAAATCTACCTTAAACGGTAGACTACCAGATAATAATAATAGAGGTAACATGCATGTAGTAATGTCCATACGTGCATGAAAGGTTCATCGAAGGGCATGAAAACCGTTGACATTACAGATTATTCAAAGAGATCGGGGGCATACCGTGAATGTAACTTTTACAGGAGTCTTCCGCTAATGCGCATTACAATGCAAACATTTCAAAGTGTACAAACCATTCGACCGACATTTGATCACGGATCCCGGTGAAAGCGAATAACATTTACACTTTGAAATTGTTGAATTGTAGTCACAGATTATGGTTAGGTATTAAATACATTTCATATGCAGTTATATAACCTAATGAGAAAAACTTGAGACATCATGCGTAAATACTGGACGAACAAACAAGTACCTACGAGGGATGCACATTAAATTATTATTCGTGAGAAATATGCGCATAAAGCAGGAAAATACGTCATAAACGTTAAGGCAGGGCAAGTAATGTAAGATTGAAACCGCCGAAAGTATTTTCGGTAAGGGGTAAACAATTAATAAGTATAGGTTGAGACGAGATCTCGGATGGCAGACCTCTGGTAAATTACAGTTCAAACAATAATTTTCATTAATTAATTATCTTTTATATTTCTCTTTCCCTGTTTAAAGTACACATTTTCAGGTTTTTTTAAAGCTGGGTTGAAAGGATGTCAGATAAATGTACGTTTTTACTGTACATTTCACAAACATGAGTAAATAGTTTATTCGGATGTATCCATTTTACACTTCAGTGAATTAATCTTTGAAATTTATGAACATCTAACGCAGTTGTTTCGCCAAACATTCATATCAAGTATACGAATAATACCAGCGATATATTTCCAAAGTTAATTCAGTCATAAATCCAGGGCATGTTTCAAGTCTATGGCCTACGGGGTGCACCGCAAGTGCCCTGCGCTCTGGTCTAATCACACGAGGGAATTTAATTTCTCGTCATTAAATGAAACAGATTTACGAAACTCCTTTGATCTTGCCGTGGTTTGTTTCACATCAGCGTTCATCGCTTTGCGAAAATATTTATCCGCTTCACTAGCTTCTCCGTCGCAGATTTTTATTCGGCTGACGATTTTCCGAAAGTTCTCTACTCAGAAATGCAACGCAAAAAATAGAAGCGAAATAAGATCAACCCCGCGACCCAATTGCCACAGTCTTTCGTACGGAAATTAAAATAAAAGACTGCGACGGGGAATGAACTCGCCGGTGCGGGGGCGTTGGTATCGGGGGGGGTTGGGAGTGAGGGCAATGATTCGGGGGACAGAGCGTGGGAATGGGGTCTGCTCGGCCAATTCGCGTCTCCTACTCGCCGCTCCCCTCCCTTTTACTTATGCACACAAGCCCCTGCATCGAGAGCGCCTTATCCTCAAACAGCCCCCATCGGGGACTTAACGAGAGAACGGAGAGGTGTGGAAGGCAACTATGGGCCAGGGACCCGCCGGGGGAAGGAGAGAGACGGTTGAATCGAGCAAATACACTGTTCTTCGAACGCTGTTAGCTCAAAGGCGCGCGAGCGCCGCGATTGGGTGGGAGGAGTGGGGGGAAGGGTCCCACATTCAACTTAGTCCAGGTCTCTCGTCTGCGCGGGTGACGACGCCGATCTACCACCCACCCACTCACGTGCGAGGCGTTTCTTTTTATCTCATCCTCCTCATGATCCCTTTTCTATCCACTTTTCCTTTCCAGCAACATCAATGCGTTTATCTGCCGCGCGAAAGGATGAGTAATTTCCCCTAGCTGATGCATCTGTGAGATTTTGATGTGTAAAAATGATTTTCGGGATTATGATTGATGATTACGAAGTGACCTAATGGCGTAATAGTTGTTTGATTTTAACAGTGATGGCAATTCAGTCATCAGACACATGAATTTTGGCAAAATACAACTTAGTCAACATATATTAGAATTTCCGAAAACTGAATATTCACTTCGGCAAACGGATAATCACTATATTTCCCTCATGTTGGCACAAAACTTCAATTTTCAATGTTGCCACGTTTAAGGTGGAAATTTGAAAAGCTTTTAGATTAGATAAACCACGTAACAAAACAGGAGGTCGCCCTATACATACAGGTTTTCAATTATACTCATGAATGCTAAATATAATTTTGCGCAGGGGTTTTGGAAATGCCTGTTGAAATTGGAATTTCTTTTGGCCAGATTTGACCTGTACCGGGTCTCGTAATATTCAGGAAATAATTTTCCGTCTTCATCAATTCCCCTCCTTTTTAATCCACCTTTTTGGGAAAGGAGCAGCCGAAAAATAAATTCGTGAGGGGGGATCTGGGATAGGGGCTCGTTTTTTGGGCAAGGTAGTGTGTATGGGGAACGCGAGATGGGGTGACCCCCAAAACACATACAAGTTCAGGGTAAATGTGGCGGAGCAGTGGGCGGAGGGGAAGGTGAGGGATTTGTCGAGGGACTCAAAAAGAGCAGGAGAGTGGGGCTGGATTTGGAGAGGTTGAAGGTAGAGGGGGCAAGAGTGCGGCGGTCGTGTATATCGCAAGATATCTTATACGCGCGCTTGAATGGGAGGTCGGAAGAAGAGGGGCATCGTGGTCCTGGAGTTTCGAAGGAGCGAATCTCAGGTTTGGGAACTGAGTCGGGATAGGAAGTAATAAAAAAATAAATCAGTGATTTCCCGGGAACAGGTGGAGCGGAGGAAGAGGAAACGGAGTGGATATCCGTTTGGAGGGTGAGCTGGCGGAGGAGATAGGGGGTATGGAGCGGCAAGGGGTGCCACTGTCGGACCAAAGTCGGCCACGGCATGCTATGGGGAGAGAGAGAGAGATGAAGGGAAGGTTCTCAATAGAGGGAACGGAGTGACGGAGGTCGGGGCTGCCGGGGAACGGTGGGGGGAAGGGGCCACGCGCCTGAATATTGAATCAGTTTCTTTTTCAGGGTCCCGACGAAGTAACTAAATGGACGGAATGAGGAGGATCGGAATTCATCCCTCCTCCTCTCCTCTTAGGGGCTCTCGCCCGAGTGTGCGTCTGTGTTTGTGTTCAGGGGCGTGTGTGAGGAGGAGATGGGAATGGAGGGCGGTTGGGAGTAGTTGTTGGAGAATTGGGGAAATGGAATGGGGTTGGGGGTTGGCGGCCAATGAAGTACGGCAGAAAAAATAAATAAACGGAGAAGGTAGAGGAAGAAGAAAGAATGTGTAAGAGAGAGCTAGGGGTGATGGTTGGCCTTGCTGAGTGCAGCAGCTTTTGCGAAAACTGAGAAAGGGAAAGGGGAGAGGGGGGTTGGTTTGGAGAAAGAGCACTGAATTTTTTATCTTCCGCCTCGGAAGGAAGAATAAAAAAGTCAATAAATGCTGGACCTGTTCGGAATATCTTATGGGTAAAATTGTCTCTCCCCTCTCACGTTATGGAACGGTGTTGTCTGATGTGATGGAGGAATGTAGGTGGTTGATCCGGATTAGAGCAGTTGCGCGCACCCTTTGGTGATCGAGCATCTTTCTCCGTACTGTTGAATTGCACCGATTCCATGCCGTGGAAATTGAAAGTACAATCACCCAGCATCGCTTCGAATGTAATTTTAACAAATCGGTCTTGCACCTGAATCGGACTTCTGTATCTCCTGAGACTGATACCGTAGAGAAAATATACGTGTATCGTATGTTACGAGAAAAACGTGATATCGCTATTAATATTTCTACAGGAATAAGAAATATCTGCAGTAAATGTTTTGGTATTGCTACCATTGATAATAACTGATCAACAATAGTTTTTATGATTATATTTATGAAAACCGCGATGGAACGCAATACTTTTTATGAAAATCATTATTTATAATAACTATATATCATTTAATGTTAAATTAAAGGGCAGGACCTAGGATGAGCTACACATATATACTTATGAATGTAGCTGTATACATCAGTATTTTGATCCAAATAAATGAAAAAAATCAATTAATGGGAATAAAATTAAAGCAGGCTTCCACATTCCTGCATTTAAACCTGCAAATATTTTCCCGCCACAAGTAAATGTAATGCAATAAAATCAGTCTAGGATTTGTATTTCGACAGTAGTAAAATAATACTACTTGAGCAGCTGTGTAAAATTATATCTTGGAGATAGCTAGAATGACTTCAAAAGTTGAGATTAAATTGGAAATTAAAAATTTAAAAACCATGTGTTGATAAATAATCTCAAGTATGTTTCCGAGTAAATTTTCCCTATTTGATGTTTTAAATATAGATTATGTTTACTTATGAACGCTCTTATTAATGAGAAACAGCTCACATCCTTCAGGGTAAACTTCCTCAGACTTGAAACACCCACTTCACATTATTTGCGGCAAGCAGTAGCATGACATGCAGGGTAATAAAATAGGATTCCATTATTTTCACGAGTGCACAATAGGAAGCCATCACGGACTATAACGGGAAGTGGTATTTCACCAAAGCGCCTCATTAATTAGAGCGAAAACTCGCGTTACGTATGGTCAGGTTATATTAAATATCTTAATAGGTAGATTCCTACCTGTCAATGAAAATAATAAAGATTGTCACATGCAATCTAGTCGCAGGGATTGATATTAAGAAGTTGATATACATGGTACTCTTTAATTTAGTCTGCTTTTCCATGTTTAAGTATGAATGTTTAATTGTAAGCTTTTATCACAGCAGTTTCGTGCCGAAAATCTCTGTTCACATTTAAAAAACTCCATGAAATTTAAATAGAAACAGTTTATGTTTTTATTAATAGTTTTAGTTTTATTTAAATCAGCTTATAATTTTCAAATAATTAATAAATGCAGATGCTCGTTTACATCTTGTTGAGTCAGTGAATGGCCCATCATTGCAATTTTGAAGACTTGAAGCTGATTTATTTTCTAAATTTGCAAAGCGTAAAGTGCTTGTTGGTCGGATTAGAACTCTTAAATTCTCCAGCAAAATCCCATAAATGATTTTCAATTTCAGTGATCTGCACCTACTTCATCCAGTTCTGAGAGGAAATTTATTTTTCTTTAATCATCGCACAGATATTTTCTTTGATTCTGGAGTGTTTTCAGTTCCGCCAAGAGCGACACATAATCAACGGGACGAAACATAACAAACATTTGGAGAGGCATTTATTTTCCTCCAATTATTCAGGACAGTTTATGTAAGCACGACCTCGCATCGCCGCTTTAATTTTCACCGCTCATAAATCTTCCCCAATTGTCCTTGCCTTCGTTTTATTTACGGAGCCCCATCTTGCTTCTTCCCTTTTTGTCCGCTCGGCCTCCTTGAAGACCTCCCGCTCGCAGACGGTCTTCAAATTAAGTTTCCGCGGGCTCATTTCATTTCCGGAGGCATTTGCTTTCGGCGCCGTTTCCCCTTTCAAACGGCTAAGTGTTGTAATCGCCATCGTCGCCAGGGGATGAATACCTCTCTCTCTCTCTCTCCTTTGCTTCCTCTAACCTCCATCGTCCTCTTGTAATGGGGCCGGAATGGAGCTGGACGGAGAAATGAAGGTAGGCGACACTCGAGAGAAATGAATGCTGTAGCAAAATAGAGTCATTAGCTAGGAAAATCATCGAGTGTGTAAGCGGATAATATTTCTTTGGGGTGGAAGGTGTGGATTTCCATCGATCTGTGACAAGAATAGGATGAGGTTGGAGGATACTTAAGGGTGCACCACTTAGGAATGGAGAATGGGGATCGTTGAGCAGAAGAAATCTCAGGAGATAAAGAGTGCAAGTGAGGAATGAAGAAAATACAACGGAAACACACAAAAAAGTATTTTCCTTATTTCTTTACAAAATATTAGGGAAACCCCTAAATGTATTGACTTTTGTAAGATTGAACCTCTATAGCCACCTTATGAAAATGTTCATGTTAACATTTTCCATATGAATCAATTCCATATTCACTATTAATTTTAAGAAATCAACTGTTCATAGTATCAACAATGTATCACTCTCAAAACCACCTTCAAGAATAGCATTAGCTGTCGGTTAACTTTTAAAATCCATTGCGAAAACTTCCATTGTTTATTCTATTACCATGAATATCAAAGTCCGTATGATTTATATTGTATGGCACTATTTAGTCCTTTCATATTCTCACCTAGATTATCTCAGTGTGTAACAAAAACCGGAGAGCTGACCTACTATATATTCACCTCCAAGTGTGGGGGAACGTGCTTACGCCGTGACTAAGTGGATCCGCTTCATCATTAAAGAAACACAAGACACTTTGTCATTCCACTTTAATATGTTTTAAGGCGAACACTTGGTTTTTTCAGCGGTGCGATATATTCTGGTAGTCTCAGTGTTAGCTGGAAGATATGCAACTCCATGAAACGTAAGTGGTACTTCAAAACATATTCAAATGGAATCCCATTTATATGGCCAGTCGAATAATGTATAGAATTGATTTTTTGATTATACCGTTTTAACATAATCTGAGGAATCACATGTAACGGCAAAAATTTAAAATAATTATGAAATTACGTAAAGAAAGATTTCAGGAAGACCTCTTGACTTCACTTGGAAAGAAAATGATGAAAAATAAAAATTATATTTGATTCAATTGTATAATTTTCATTTATATTTGGCCTACATTTTTCGAGATTTTTTCGAGCGTTTCGATATAAAATGAGACGCCATCACCCGTAAAGAAACTTTCAAGTTTTAAAGAGCTCAATGAAATTCTTAAATATTGGCCTACCATGTAAATGATGTTTGGCAGGAAAAGAATAACTATTGCGGAATAATTTTCCATGTCAAAACTAATGAGAGTTAATGAATGACGAAAGCGAGGTAGTAGGAACAGTAGAGACGAATTGAATATGCAGGTACTGAAGAGTCTCGTAAAACAAGGACGCGGAAAGTTCTTCCGTGGAACGTAATTGGACTAGAACATAAAAAATGGCAGTGGCTGAGGTGGAGTGGAAACTTCAGGTTTATATTTTTGCCCAAACTTTTTTCCCCATCATGATTTTAACTTACTTAAGAAACCGTAATATGACTTGTACGTTTTTGTCCGCAGCATCCATTTATCATATTTCTTCCCATCTCCAATTCCATCTGCGTGGAACACATCCAATATTCAAGTCTTGGAATTCGGACCGCAGAGAGTAAGCTTGAGAACCTATTTTTTTCCTCGCAGCGAATCGCAAGTAGCAAATTTCGCTGCAGTGGAAGGAGATAGCCGCGGGCATTAGAAAGACACGTGTAGGAGGAGACGCGCGGAGGGGCCGGACGAAAGGGGAGCTGGGTAATTTAAAAGAGCCCCCCCCCTCCCCGAGGGTGTGTTTCGAGTTGCGGGGACCGTCGCGAACGTTAGGTAGGGCGGAAGGAATGAGGAAGAGAAGATAGGGAGGGAGTGGAGAAAAGAAAGAGGGAACGCGGAGTGAGTGGAGTGGGGAAGAGAGGGAGGAGGGCCGACGTACGGGCGTGTGTCGGGAGGTGAAGAGTGGTTCCCGCTCACTTCGCCGGGATAAGGAAAACAAGGGAGAGAGGGCGCGACGAAGCGTGATAGCGATCGAACAGGGAGCGATGGAAAGGCGAGCGAACGGCGACGGTCTTTGTTGTTTTCGGGTTGGAAAACGGTGTGGAATGGGGAACGGAGGCTGAGATGGTGTCGGCGGCGATGGGAAAGGATTTAGAGGGAGAGAAAACTCCTGGATCCATGGTTGTAAATGACGGCAAGGGAGAAGGGTAGGAGGAGATGAGAGAAACGGTTCGGAGGCCGGGGGTGTGGGTGCCGGGTTGTTCGGAAATGAAGCGTTTCTCTTACCCTCGCCGCCAAGAGAGGGGTGACGGGCGGGCAGGAGGAGGAGAAGGGGGATAAAGTGGCGGGACTCGGCTCGCGGGTGAATGAGGGGATTATTACATTGTCCCGATCCGCCCCGGGAGATGCTGGTGGCGCCCACCCCCCTCTTCCTAGTCCTCCACATTTCCTCCACATCCCCATACCAACCGGAAGGAGAGCTGGGGGCGAAGGGGACGTCGAGGCAAGCGCGGGTGAAGGGGATGCTGCCTCCTCCTCCTTGGGAGGAGAATTAACGGATGAGAGGGATATCTAATAAGAGGGTTAGGAGTAGTTTGAGGTTTCAGCCGCAGTGGATACGACGGTGAACACGGGGATTGCGTGCATGCCTGAGTGCTGATAATAGCACGGGGGGAGAACTGGAGAAGTGTAATAGATAGGGGCAGGGACGCAGGCGGGAGAAAAGGTGGAGGGATCTGGAGTTGGTGAGCCGTAAATGTGGCTAGGGATGAAAATGGAGGGAGAAAGTATATTTTTTTCATTAATCTGCTTTTGCGGGTTTAATTGCCTCTGAAAACCGAGGTATGAAAATCATGGAGAGCCTTTTGATATTTTTTTTTCCATCAAGTCTACATCAATGGCGTTCCTCCCGAAGAGATATATTTGCGTTTCAAAAGCGGCGTGGATATCTGAATGGGAAGAAGGACTTCTGGACCGAAGTACAAATTGACGTGAAATGGCGCTTGAGGTGTAGTGCCGCTTTTGGCTTCGGTAGAGTTCACGCTCGGTTGTGCAATTAAAAAGTGAATATCGATTGATAGAAAGTGGAGGGGGATTTCGTAATGAAGCTTCGACTGAACCTGGAGGGATAGTCGCTATTAGGTGAGGCAACCGACAGCTGAGGTCATTTGCGCCGTTGTGGGAAGTGGGTAATTTGGGGGTAACTAGGATTACGGAGGAGTTGAGAGTAGGCGGATATAAATCCACCGCCGACAATGGGGTAATCTTAACTAAAGGGTCCACTGGGCCTCATGGTTTAGTGTTGAATTCGACGGATGGATTATAAACTGCTCTCGGAGTACCAACACAGTGGGAACTGGATAGAGATGATAATATCGTACTACCCTAGCTTGGTATTGGACACGGTTCTCAGGAATGGAAAGATGCCACATTAACCACTGCACCAATTCGATACGCAAGAATGGAAATAACGAGCATATTGTATATCATATATTGATTCATCATGCTCTCTGTAATAAACAGCTTAAATATGGATTTCATAGTTTTCTGGTCCGTTATTTGCTACGGTTTTTTTACGGGCTACCATAAGCTTTTGAGTGGACCTCGCCCATTCATTCTCGTTCGTGTATCAAGAAATTAATTTATCTTAAAACTTTTCCGTCCCAGCGTTGCTATCAATTCATGATGTGTACTTGTAGTCTTTTCGATCGATTAATTTGAAAGATTTTATTTTTGCTCTTTGATTCGTGTTTAATTGAATACATTCCGAGTTTACTTGAAACACGTGTAATTATCAGTACCAATAACATTGATTCCTAAATAACGGATGCTTCTACCACATCTATCGACCCGGATGTCGGTTTGATAGGAGAGCTTACTTAATAGTAAGCTTAACGGCGTGTAAACTTCACACACCAGGGCGGGGGAGAGGGGACGCAGGTCCATTCCCTACACCGCTTGTGGGTTCCCAGGAAGATATGGTTCCCGAAAACCGGACAGATTGGTTGAAGCTACGGGTTCCCCGACTCGTTCCCAGAAATCGAACCGGAGCCCTCCGGTCAGTAGCCGAGCGCTCTACTCACTAGCATACCACGTTATTATATAATATTCAGAAAGGAATAAAGGACTTTAATTTTGAATTATAATGAGTTATCACAAGTTTAATTTAAATTTATAAATGAGAAAAAAATTTAAAACGCATTATATTTATTTAATATTGAAGTACGAGTATATAAGCGTTTACCTTCCTAATAATTCATAAAATTTTTACGCATGCGTACTCATCCAGATTTATCAATGTATATTAAATTGTCTTAAATAATTTTCAAATATACCATGGATGAATACCATCATATTACTAGTTAATTTTGGGAGACTACCTCATCTATTTGAATGATTAAAAATGTAATTAGTAATAGATTTTTCCATTTTAGATATTTAATCATCCGTAATCGATTTATAATCTATCAAATATCGCCATGAAAATTCTGCGTTTCGAGGTACATATATTCTTAAAAAGTAGGAAATTATAGAACTGATAGTTTGAATTGAAATAATCAAATGGCATTCTATTTTTGGTCAGTTTTTCGGTAAGTAAAATATCCGGTTTGCAGTGCAAAAATTCACAATTTTACAATATCTAACTACATGTGAATATTTCACAAAATAGATTTTAGTCAACTAGAATGATCGTAATGTAATAGGAGAGCATAAAACCCAATTACCCATTTTATATCGTACATGGTAAAAAGATTCTAGAAACACCCTAAAGAATAATATTTATATGTTGTTTCAAATGAATAACATTTCTAAACATTCATTTAAAGAAATTGTTTATTTAAAATAAACATTTTTTGCATGAAACATGAAATGAGACTGTTGAAACTAATTGCTCGTTTTAACTAGATCCCACGGGATACAAATTTACCATAATTTTTTTATTAATCTATTGAACATTCAGTGATTGATATTAAATATAAAAAATCTAAATTAAATTAAACTGGACATGATTTAAACTTTAAAATTTCCCGTCCGGGATCGACACCAAACAGATTATTACGAACCAGACGATTACCTAGCCCAAAGTCACTCCTACAGCTTGAAAACAGGCGGAGAATTTCATCATGACCTCTTGCTGCCGCATCGTATCACCGCAAAAATAACATTTGTTCTAGCGATGATCTCGACAGAAAATTAAAGCGATTCAAGTCACCTCATCACCGTGGCGACAAGCCGTTCTGCGACTACGCCACTCTTATTGCTTTTATTTTACGGGGTGTAATCCGCGGGGGAAAAAAATAGCTCCCGCTTCTAATTCCTTTCCTTGCCGACTCAAGGACGCGGACACAACGTCGGTGCAGGCATTTCCCCGCGGAGTTTTCCCGAGATGACGGCTTGAACTTGGCGCAAACAGACGAAGGGGGAGTTAGGGAATGGGTTAGCTTTGGTCGGGGCAAAGCGATGAGTCCACTTCCCATTTGGAGTGGTGGCGTGGGGGAATGCGGTTTGCGTTTGAGACGGAGCGACCGTGGGAATTAACAGGAAGGTAAAAAAAAATTAAATTCCGACGAAACAAAAAAAATCACGGAAGCAGTGAGTGAAACGAATTTCGTTTTCGCCTGCACCCCCTCTCTCCCTTGTTTACCCAGTTTATTTATTCCGGATCCGAAATCCACAAAAACCGCACGAGCTCCTTTGCTGAGCAGTTGTCGGTCCGTCTGTCGCCGCGTCCGTTGGATGGCCGATTTTCTCCCTCCCACACGGCTCCTTCTCTTCGGTACTCACCCGCTAAATCGTGAAGCGTCCCTTATCAAATTCACAACGGGAGAACAATGGTGTGGACATCTGTTTGAATTACGACCCTGGGACACACGTGTGCCCATACCAGCCGCGAACTCTTCGCCTTCGCGTTACCCTCGAGAATCCACATCTCCTCCCTCGCCCATTCCCGCAAACCGCTCTTCTATTTTGCCGGTCTCCGTCCGAAACTCTCTAGTCCCTCTCCTTATTCCAAAACCATTACCACATTTTCTGTCGCTGTGTATGTTCCGCTTCTCTAGAATTCAGGCAATAACACCATTCAATACTATGCGGCCCTCCTTCAGTTTATTCATATATACATATGTATGCATTACGTGTATGTAGGTATTACTCGTGTATAGGTCGATCTTTAAATACAGGGTGCGGCAACATAACCTCCTTTTGTCAATGCAAACTTATACTGAAAAAAGGAAGTTATGTTGGCACACCTTGTGAAAAATTTCTATGAAAAAAAACGCATTTACTCTTTCTGGCTTTTTGGTAGTTCGTGATTTCACTAGCAATGCCTGGAGGACGTATTCTTCAATGCTAATGGGAGTATTGATACAAATAAATAGTCTGGAAGTTAAACTCTGGCCATCGGTTTGCAACAGAGGTAGTACATCAACTACCCTATTAACCTCATGACTTCGGAAAATGTGATCCTTTGGCCAGGTATTATGTTGGCTCAGTTTTAAGGCCCAATATTAAAATTGCAATGGAGATTGCGTAGGCTGTCTTAATGTTTGTTTATTATTAAGGTTAGAATTGTATAGTTATTCCCTAAAAACAAAAGTTTCCTCTTCTAATTTTACCTTATGTAAAAGCATTAAAAATCCAAAGACAAGCGATTATACTGGTAAATAAATAATCCAGTGATATTTGAGCTAAGTGATATTCCATGACCAATAATAAGTTGATTCCTTTCCGCTGTCGCATCAAAATATAAGCTCTCCAGAAACCGCGTTATTGTCTCATTATATGTGTATATTTTTAAAATTATACACAAAAAAATTTTAAAAGGAATCGGAGTTTTGCCAATCCAGCTTCGAGTTCGAAAGTGCAGGATATTAATATCGTAACAATTATAATTATTCGCCCAGGCCGGATGAATGATTTTGACACTGTTCAATTGCTGCATTTTCGATGCGCGTTAACTAACAGCTCCATTAAAGTAACTTTCCCGTCATTTTCCATAATTCTTTGAACAGATTGAAACTGTGTATGAGTGGATTTCATTTATCATCAGTTTTGTCAGCCTTGAGCGTAAACTACACCATTCTTAATGTGAAGAGCATTAATTCATGACAATTGATCGGAGTAGAGAAACATATGCCTATGTGCAATAATCAATGAGTTAGTAGAAGATAAGAAGTTAAAACGATACAGGGGTAACCGTTTTAGCTCATTGCATCGCGAGAGAATACAAAAGTAAGAGTATCGTGGTGCTCTGAAATGGAGACCGTGACGAAAGAGGTGCAAAAATAACTTATGAGGAAATATTTATGAATAAATAGAATTTTTTAATCAAAATTGCTTCGCGGTTAACTCATTCCATTTATCAATAAAACAGTTTCTGGCGCAACTTGATGGAAAATCGTCATATTGACATTTGAATATTAAAAACATTGAAAGTGGAAAAGCCAAGTTGTTTAATTTTAAATTGCCAACATTCCATTGAGTTTATAAGACAGAAATAGACGTCAGGATTCATTTGTGAAAACAAGTGACCACGTATAAGAGAAATTATGAAAAACGTATACTCCAAATTATCTATATAATTTTACAAAACTCGTGGCAATTTTAGGTTTTGCCTATTATATTAGTGCTTCATAGTGTATGAAAATTTTAACTCCTACGCATAGTCGGATGCAGTCATTCCCAGCGGTACAACTCAAATTTTCACTGCATATTAGAGTACGTTCAACAACTTCTAAATGCTTCGCTTCAGAGTTGGAATTTGGTTTTTAAACCTATAGTGATATTGACTATAGTAAACTATATTTCCTTAACCTTTGAAGGGTTAACCCTTTACCAATTAAAGAAATATTATGTATTATAATCAGTTTAAAAAGAGGCCCCAAGAAGCTCAATTTATCCTTTTCACTATTGTGATACATTAATTTCTTTGTCAATTTAATTACATCAGCATGTTTTTAATAAAATAATTACTTGTTTCATTGAATTTCTTATTTGAATTTGGATGTAAGAGGAATGTAGTTGTTCACTATTATCGAAGTATATGTAATAATCTTCATATCTCCATGTTATAGCCAGCATATTTTTTTAAAGTTTCATATATTTGTTTAAACGGAACAAATCAATGAAAACAACTCCTTTCATATGCATTTACATTTTTAATAAATCAAGTGCGCTCTCGATTCAATTCAGTAGCTTGTACTTAAGAGCACTTACCCAGTTGACCAGAACCCATACCGTTAATCTCCTGGAAGCGGCTCTTCATTGGTCCACTCATGATTACTCAGTGCCTACCTCGTTGATGATGCGCGATTTTTCTTTTTCATGGCGAAAGATGTGATAAATGTAGCGTTTTATGAACTACTCACTATTAAACAACTCAGTAAACTTTCTCTCGAGGTTTTACAAGTTAAGTGTATTTTAAGATAAAAATTGCATAAAGCTTCATATGACACGGTGGTGAAAATAGGTCTTAATATTTCGAATTACATTTTATAATTACAACCTTACACACAATGGGAAAGTCCCATAAACATATACCGGCACTTTGATTTATTGAGAGTTAATATTGAGAATGCCTTATGGCTCTCAATCTTCGTGGATAAGGTTTTTCGAATGTTAAATACCTTCCCGTATTTTTTCCATCTCCCATGGTATTGATATTTATCAGTACATTTGGTGTTTTACTTTTCCCGAAATCTGTGTAAAACCTTTAAATATGGTATTCATATTTTTCAAACTTCACGTGACCTTTATAATGCAGCGATGAGTATTGAGATTTCAGCAAAACCACGTTTGACCCAGAAACTATTAAATATTTACGACCTCCTCTTTGAATTGGAAACGTTAAGAGTACTGAAAAATGAAGTCCAGAGAATATTTAATTGGTTGGTCATGCAGTTTATTTTGAAGCAAATTATCGAATTCAAACTGCCGCATATGTGGCTGGAAAGTAGGTTACCAACCAATGCTGGATGACGATTAATGGGACTGGTGTTATTTATTTTTTGGATGCTCATTAACCGGAAACCTCGTGCTGAAATAAAGTGCTTTGATGAGGGAATTAGACCGGTGATCCGTACAGTTCACTCGTTGAGTTTAGGTTAACTATGGTGTCAGAGTTTTTCAAACTACTTTTTGTACTTTCTTATTGCATATTTGTGCATTCTATAGTTATTGCAATTGGCAGAATTCCACCAGATCAGGGTACGTTTTAGACGAACCCAGGTACTGTACACTGTTGTACTACAAATTAGATTTAACTACCACGACACAAAATGTCATTGAACCCCACAAAATTATTACAATTGCTCGTTCTTTAGATACGTATACTTTCTACCTCCCTTAGTTCCATTCAAAATTTCTGTTCTTTTCCTCCTTCCAGCTTCGCTTTCCTCTACTCTTTTATCATCTGGAGCATCCTGTAGTCTCTCAGTATATTTTGTATACGCCTATCCTACCATATTCTAGTTTCACCCAAAGTATGTTCTCTTCCTTTTTCTTGTCTAGGACATCTTTTTTTGTTTCCGTCTCTGCAATTTTTATTTTTTTTCCATTCTTCTCCCAAACTCACATCCCAGAGGCTTCCAATATACTCTTATCACCTTCACTCAACGACTACACTTCCGAGGAATATAAAACTATGCTCTAACTTAAATTTTTTAATAATCCTTTCTTTGGATATTTTTTTTTAGATCCCCATTATCAAATCTCTTCTCTTTAAATGCTTCTAATTCTTACGCATTTTCCTTTTAATGCACTAACTACTCTCCCCACCATCTTCTAAAACTTCTCTAATTTATTTAATTAGGTAAAAAGTATTTTCCCCGTACATCATTTTCCACGATAATGGTACAAGTTATTATATGTTAACACACGGTAATTCTGGTGAAATTAAGCACAAATTAACTTAATTACACATGCTACAGGGGTCCTATCGTTGTTCTTGAATCCCCACAAGAATTCCCGCGGCAGTGTTTCACGTTTCACATAAACCTCTAGGGCGATGGAAAAAATTTTTGTCGTGATAGCCTATGCATTTAGCCTACCTTGCAGAAAAAGGAAGCAGTAGGCAATTTAAGGATAAAATTACGGATAGCATGTTATTATACTCAGTGAGTCAAGAAATATTCAATAAAATCATAGAACGCTGTGAATGTCAAGTTTCAAAATGTTATAAGCCTCCGTCCTTTTTTTTTAAAAAATCTTCCCTCTTAAGTATCCGATCCAAACTATATTTTCAGGGCGGAGACTTAATTCTTCCGAGTAGGAAATTTAAAAGGATCGCGGAGATTTAAAAAAAAAATCCCCAGCGCCTCGGGACCGGGAGTAAGAAATGAACTCATTCCCTCGAGGGGAGGAGTGCAGTTTCCGGTTCACTCTGGGCCGATAAGTTTCGCTCTTCGCGTCGTTTTCTTCCTTCTCGTCACTTCACTTCCCATCTCCCCGGGTCCCTCCGTGTCTCCGTCCTATTCATCAATCTCGGACACTCTCTCTCCCTCACCCTTTAATCCCCATAATCGCTCCCAATTCCCCGGAGGTCCGTCCACCTCCTTCCTGTATCCCGTTCATCTCGTTTCCGCCTCTCCCATCACTTTCTTCTTTTCTTCGAATCCTCGCTCGTCCCTTTCGACCCCCCCCCTCCCGCAGTAAACACGTG
Organism: Hetaerina titia; assembly: GCA_037158775.1. NCBI lineage: Eukaryota > Metazoa > Arthropoda > Insecta > Odonata > Calopterygidae > Hetaerina > Hetaerina titia. The sequence continues at coordinate 84,032,719 of CM073769.1, read as the reverse complement.
AAATGAATAACAGCCATCCCGTTCCCTATTTCCCAGCCGCCACCCCGAACCTTCCTCCCGCGAGAGTCGAAATAACCTCCGCCCGAATATATGTCGCGTCGCAATGGGAAAGACCTCCGGAATGCCCGCCGGCCCTGCGGAGACCTAGAGTGTGGAGGGATAAAAAATTGAGTCTTTCGTTACAGTTTGCCGTCCCCGAGCCCCTTTTATTTTTATTAGTCCTTTAAAACCGAATTGAAAAGCTGCGCAAACAGAAAATTTCCATCATGGGGCTTAATTCATCTCCCTTCCCCCTCCAACCGTAGCGTGTCCCCACTTTATATCGGTCTTGAATAATTCCTTTCTTGTCTTACTTCCCTCTCGCCATTTTATTTCTCCAAGATAGCGTGGAATGTGTGATCTTTGATTCCTTGTTTATTTTTATATTGTAGTGTCCACTGCACTCATATATTTGTTTTTCTTTCGTGATTATTTGCGATTAATGTAAACCAAACGCTAAGCTTTTCTATTCCGTCCCCCCTCCCTCCTATCTCTCTCCAATCTATTTCTCAAAAATCCAAATCCCCATTTTTTACTTCATTTTTTTTCAAATCCTCGAGTAATTATTTTCCCAATATCTTCGGAATGCTTGTCGCGATACATTTCTGCAAACTCGTTTCCGAATGGGGATATTTTCCATAACCCGAAGGCTTTCGGCATCGCTCAACACATGAATCCCCTTTGCTCACCCACCCGTCCATTTTCTTCTTTGGTGACGGTGGTTTGTAATCTGTAGATATAATATGCGCTGGAAGTTTGCTCGCCATGCTTCGGAATCCGAGGGAAATTCTTCATATCTTCTTGTTAAACAAATAAGGGAGAATCCCCGAGGCGCAGGTAAACTCAATATGAATGTTTCGTCTGAAAAGGAAGGCGCCCCTCCTCGCCTCCACCCAACGTACGAAAGTACACAAATCTATCCACTTCTCGAGATTTTTGATTTCCCGTGGTGTTTATTGCTCCCTCTCTCCTTCAATGTTTCATATTCGGGTAATTACAGTCGGTGGTGAATGGATTCAATCACAGTTAAAGGACTGATATAACATTCAATATATTGACTAAATATTTTAATGTTTGATTCAGTATTCAAACGATGTTTACTTAATCAGAAGAAAAACAGAATTCCAAAGAAACATTCAAAAGTTAACTCCCACAAAAAGTCTTGCACACCGTGAAGATCAATAACGACTCCGTCATAAGCCTCTTGAGTATTTATGAAATTTCAGTTGGATAAATAAAATATGGGAAAAATTTGTGATTCATCAAATAGCAGTTCCAAATATTTTCCATCGACGAGTTTAACTACAAGTTGTGGGAAATTAGCATGGGGTCGTGGTGGATATTATGCAATAATCTTTGATCATAAATAAATAAATATGTCATCATATGGAAAACGAAAAATATTTATGACCCGTCCGCGGGATAACGCACAATAGCTTTAGTTACATGGTGCTGGTGAATTTCAAGATCTACCATATCTACATTTTTTCATTGCTACACATGTTTAGGTTTAATTAGTTTTCGGCTATGGTAGTTTTTATATCAAATAAATATAAAAGTGAGCATTTTGAAGAAACCGGGTAGATAATTAAGGGATAGAAGACTTGTCCGGAATCTGTGCGTGTCTCAGACTCCAGAGATGTGGAAAGATAATGGAGAGTCGGGATGGGCAGTGTAACGTAGTGGAGATTATGTACATTATCACCTTTCTAAGCATATACATATATGCGGATGAAGTGGTAAGCGAGGCTTGAGAAGGGTTAGAGTGAATGTATGTCGGAAACTTTTAAAATCAATTAGATTTTTGTGGGTGATCAAAAGTTGATTAACCAGTTATCCAAAGAATATGAATCAATACTTGGCGTTGCAGAATCAGTTTGATAGGTATGATATCAAATGAGAATTAACTATTAAAAAACGAAGGATCAAACAAGTAAACCAAATATGTACTGTATAAAACCCACTTATAATAACCTTAAAATTAAGCAAACTCGATGAACTTTGATAAATGGGAGTCATAGATTGAAGCCGTCTTTACTTCCCAAAGGGTAAACGATCAGAATATTATGCAAGTTAATTAAAGCATAATTTCCGACACAGACTGTTTTCTTTCATTAATAACTTTGCATATTGACTAAAGTCTACCTCAAATTGTTTTGTTGAAACAACTTCTGCCAAATTCCGCAAGCATGGTTATTACAAAAAATTGGTAAAAATAGACTGTTTTAACTCCAGGCAAGAAAAGGAAAGGGAAAGAGCTAAATATAGAAAATGTAACAGTTCTCTTTTGCGAAATAACTCCTTAGGCACTTTCAGGAAAAAACATATCACTGATTCCAAGCCCCCATCTTCGAAGCCATTCCTCAGAATAATTCTATTGAAACTTCAGCATTCCTCTGGATCTGGTCAAATAGGCTTATTTGAACTGCACAAGAGTTGCCCTGCTTCCTTCTCTAGGACGACAATAGACTATAGGAATGAGAAAAGTTAAATTTTCTATAATAGGACTTCCGTCAGAAAGACGTTCGCAGCCAATCCGTTTCCATAGGCACGATGAAAATGCCATTTGTTTGAAAAATTGCGAAATTTGTGTCATTTTGCATTTCCAGAGGCTCACCTGGAGGCCCTGGAGTATGAAGTTTGAGGTGGTCGTAAATGAGAATGACGCTCGGGTGGGGGTTTGATGTACCAGCTCAGCGAGGATAAATTCTCCTCTCACCTGAAGTAGTGACACAGTGCCAGAAAGTCATCATGAGCCAGTAGACATTGTTAAATGAAACTTTTTATGTTTAAGTTCAAATCTTGACAGCCACGCTGGAATGTCCTGAAAAGATAACAGACTTACGCCATGGAAAATTAATCGGAAGTAGGATCCTCATAAATCACATCACAGTATTCCTCTAACATACCCATAGGGGTGAAATGAAAAAAATTCAGTGAAGAGAAAACAGTTCATCTTAATAACGGTTATCTTAGGTCATGTTTGGTAAAGTTGTATTCGTGAAAAAGCCGACTTCAAAATATTTCTGCGGAAATGCACGTTAGGCATTCACTTGATATTTTAACAGATCCCAGATTTTGTCTGTTGGTTTGTGTTTGCGCACGTGTGTACCTGGGAAGTAAAGAATCCATAGAATTTAATGACAACTCAACGGTATTTAAATTGGAGCAGTCGAAGTTTGGCGTTCAACTTTGTTATTGAAGGGGACATTCGAGTCAATTTCAGTAAGAAAGAGCATTTTCTAATTTTAACGAGTCATATTCCAATCAGAGCCATTTTTTGATTTTATCAACCATTTAAAATATAAAAAAATGGCAAATGTAGTAAATCGTAGAAACATTTTATTTATCTTTAACTTGGGTATTACAAATCTTTTCCTAAATCTAATTAAAAAAACCATAAACACAGTAATCAACCCGACGGTCGGTTTGGTAGGTGATGATAGAGTTCACCCAGTACTAAGCCCGATGGCGTGTGAAACTCACACATCAGACTAGGGAGGGGGGAGTTCCTTTCCCTGTGCCAGTTATGGTTTCCCAGGAAGACCTGGTACCCGAAAAATCAACTAGCTTGGGTGGAGCTGCAGGTGCCCAAAGTGCCTTGCCCGGGAATCGAACCCGGGACCCTCCGGTCAGTAGTCCAACGCTCTACCCGCTAGACCACCGTCCATTAAAATCTATTAATCTATAAATTATCTAATTATTTGAGGAATATTCTTTAAAAAAATTAAACAATATAATTTTGAATTGGATCTGTAACAAATCACCTCACAATAAATCTAGCTCATTGAACTGATTTAGATAAAATATGCTTGATTTCGCACATTGGCTATGCTTCTAACTCATTTCTAGAAGACTTTGATTGCACTAGGCAATATTTAACTTTGAAACTCATTAGGTTGATGTAAAAGAACCGAATTCAAAAACATGTTTTGAAAACGAAATAAAATCGTGACGATGATGTGTATTTCATTTGAAATCCGTTTATTTTTCCCAAAATGTAATAAGTTCTTCCAGTTATAATATTTTTCTTTGCAATTTTGGATTGAACACGAAAAATTTGAAGACCATCCTTACCTACAGATGCAAATTGCTATTGGTGCATGAAGATCATTTCCCACTTCAATCATCCCGTTGACCCTTTGAATAGTTTGTTTTCTGTGGGCCTTGAATATAAGTAGTATCAGCTTTGTGTGCGAACACGTTCCTCATGTTTCTGTAATGGTGCAATTCCATGCTTTTTATTCTTTCCCTTTCCAGCTTTTCTCTCAAAATTTCTAGAGTGGAGAAATGATGTATTTTTCCCCTTCCAAGGGTAAAAAGCACATTCTTCCACTTCTCCCCCGGTTCGCTGCGCCAGATGTGCAGATCAAATGTTCGTGTGTGATCAAACAAACGGCATGGTTGTTTTTATGCAGCGAGCGTCTGCCTCATAAAATGACGCGTCAAATAGGAATTCCTACGACCGTATATTATTAGCCCCATAATTTGTAAATTATTTGGTTCAAGACGCTGAGATGCCAAAAGCTAATCCGTCTATTTAGACATAGAATATTATGTTTTCTCATGACTAAATTAACTTTTGAATATTCAATATGTTTTGAGAATCAATGTGTCAATCTAAGAATTTCCCATTTTATTTTCACTAAAATTTCAGTTTTGTTAGAATCGCCATAACATCTTATGCCCTTGGCTTCTCACATCCTCCATATTTAGGCTAGCTATTTTATACCAATCGGCGTTACTTTAACGTGTCGATTCCAAATCTTGTGAGCATCTGTTTTAATTTACCTCAAGTCTCTCCGTCACCTTCTGAATGCTGTGAAGAGTTCAATAAACTGAATTCTCAACGCTGCCGTCAAACTTGAACAGAAAATGATATTTAATAAAAACAAGGCTGCTTTTTTCCCACGTGGAGAAAGGCAAGCGAATAGGGGAAAATACATGTAAGGTCAGAGTTGTTGTATCTCATTTAGGGTTAATCTAGCATCGTTAATATTGCCAGCGAGCCATTGCTTGATAAGAAATTTATTGAAAGATGTTTATCACAGGAGAAGCATAGAATTGATGTCTCATTACAAATCTTTTGAACCACTTTTAAAATGTTTACCATGTGACGACTAAGTAAGTAACTGCATTTCACCGAAAATATCCTTTTATTTTCGTAAAGAAACTCTGGGGAAGTTTCCAAATGGCGAACGTATAAACCTCCCAACCATTCATTTTCCATGTTATGTTTGAGTCTCATGCTTTCACATCGATCAAAGTTTTATATTTGCCCTCTTAATGCACTGGAGTGCACTCGAATGGTGTAAAACAACATCGTGAGTGGCTTTGGTTATTCCACAGATACACTGTCACTCAAACTGGGACCATACCTTGTGCACACTTCTCCTACTCACGTGGTCGTTTACGCTATCGCGGAGTATGTTTAACCAACGCATTTCACACTACAAATGATAACGGAAAATTGTGGGACCGAGAAGTTCTGTTGAGGCCGAGGAGGGATATCTATTTTCAAGGGGGACTTCCTGAGTGGCAGCGTACAATGAACTCCACCGGAACGATAAGATTTCCCCCAGATTCGGGCGGATTGAGAGAAATGACTTAACGGCCACTTCAGTGGGGGGTAAACCGGAAGCCAAGCACGGACCTCGCCCCGAATATTGGTAAAAGCTCTTTGGTGAGGACACGGTGATGTAATTTGCCTGTCCTCGCCTTCGAAAGCCGTGGGAGAAGGAGCGGTTGCCCATTAATTAAGTGGCTCCCCTCGCCTCCCGGATAAAAATCTCAACCCGGTCGTCGGGGTGAAACATCGGGGCTGCACGAAGATAAATAAAGCCGAGAGGAGATGGGTGTAAAGGGAAAAAAACGCGGAATGGAATTAGGTGAGTGGAGAGAGACACGGAACAATTAGAAAGAAGAGATGGGAGGAAAAGGTTTCGATCTGTAGAAAGACAGGGCACAATGAAATTTGCCGATATTAAGAAACTGATGAAGGGTAGAGTGCTGTAAGTAATATATTAGCAGAAACAAGCCAAAGGAAGTTTGAGCGATAAGGAATGGTGGGTACATTTTATGAAGAAAACGACGTGTGACGGGAATAAAACAGACTCAGATGTGGGTCACGGAGAAAATATTAAGAATTTGGTTGAATTTTATCTGAGTAAAATCAAAGCTACGGGGTAAGCCGTTTTACATGTCAAGGGATCGTAAAGCAAAACTTATAACACATACTCACCATAATAACTTTTACGTAACACCACATAACGTTTTGAATACTTATGAACTAAAAAAAAAGAAGTGATAGCCAGAAAGACTGAGTGAATTATTAGGCAATTTGATATATTTCTCTGAGGACTGATATTTGAAATGGTAGCATAATAGCTATTAAATACATTTGTGCAAAAATAATTTAATTAATATCCTATTAATATCTTAAATGTAGGTCGGCATGGCTAAGTAGGCGGACTTATTACTTGTTAGTACGATGTATACTCTCTCATTTTTGTCATGCTGTAGCCTATTGCTAAAATTAGATTAGTTTTTTTATATAATTTCCTAGGGCACTTGTCTGTTCTAATCTGGGGAGCGCTGGAAAGAAAATAATCGTTTCTTATTTCCTGAGATCAATAAGAAGTACCGATTGAAACCGCTTCGAGGGTTCTAAGAAAACCCTTGTTCCTCACGAAATTCGAATTTGAGAAATCAATCCCACGCGGATGTTTTCACTAATTAGATCAACCAGGTTTTTTTTACTTCTGCAATCGGATTGAAAAAAAGCAGTGTTACTCAACCCGTCCACTTTAATTACCTCTCGGCTCCCTGTAAGCCGCATCGGATTTCCTAGGATTTCTTCGCAAAGAGGAGACAAGAAAGTCATCCAGAAAATTAAGTTATCAGTGGTTTCTCGATGAACGTGCTCGCTGACCTTTGTGTTCGTATCCGCTTCAAATTCGGTGGGAATGGAAATGCAATTGGAGAAGATGCTCTGGTTTCTCGGTATTCACTCTTTGCGGATCTATCCTCCTCCTCTAACTCACTATTTTTACTATCATAAGTGTTCATGGAGTAAAGTAATTGTGGAATATGGCATTTTCATGATTAAATATACCTAAATATTCACAATCTACTTCAATCAATAAAACATCGAATTTCCACTTAGCAGCATCTATCGTAATTGAATTTTTCTTTGTTGGATTTCAAAGTACTGCGTAGTACTGAGTAATTACTCCTTCGGCAGAATCAACATAGATACCCAAGAATTAAAATTAAAAATGCTGGAAATTTAGCCTTCTTACCATAACGTGATGAATGATGGTGACACAAAAAATTGCATCCGGTTAACAAATCTTGAAGCATTATTGAAAATCTTACTGTTATCGTTTCCAGGTGTGGTTTTCGAAACTTTATAGCGGAATGCATTCCTTTGTAACCTGTGCGCAGTGTTCATTACTATATTTTAACAAACACCCCTTTGCTTTCAACAAATTTTAATTTCGAGCCCAAGCCTCCGCAAAAAAACGGAGAGGGATGGAAATCTGAAAGGAATTCTTATCATTCTCAGAAGAGTGGGTTCCCCCTCATAACAATAAACCGTGCCACCATTTGCCTTTACACCACTGCTGCTTTACACCGTGCACGCGACTGCGTCCCAGCGCCCTCCTCTCCACCCCCCATCGGGGGCAGGAAAGGGGGGTTCGGTGGTGGAGCAGGTGCGTGGGTGGAACGAGGAAAGCGTAATGGAATGAGCAATCTCGTAACCTCGCAGGAGATGATGGAAGGGGGACGGAGTGGTGATAAAAATAAAGGGACGAAAAAGAATGACTCGAACGAACGCGAAGAAATCTTTTTTGTATCGAATGCGTGCGGTACAAATATCCTAGGAACGTCGTCATACTTCATTAATTAACTTTCATTCCAAATGGAGTGGAATGAAATAGCAGGAATATATAATTCAGAAAACTGGTTAACTCTTAATATAAAATTATTGTTATTATGTCGAAATATTCATTGATGCAGGGGACAGGAGATGAGACGGATGAGTATTTGAATGGATGCACAAGAATAGAGAGGGACGCAGTGTTGTGGAAGTGGATGATATTCACGGAACCAAAAGTCCTCTTGCTTTTCCGGTTTAATTTAATACATCAGAGCACAATTTTCACCTCAGTACGACATCATCTGGAATTTTGATAAATGTGAAATTGATTACATACGTATTTTCCGAAGAAACTGTAGGAAAACGCAACGGTATTTACTTTCCTTTATTTTAATACGCAAAAACAAATTGAAAATGGGCTAGTCATTTCTGAATTCCCAATGGGTCCTTATCCCTCCCTGAGGTTGTAACTTAGGCGAACTTACGCTGTCTTAACGACCACACCGCGTGTCCGTATCCTATTCGGCCAGATCTTTGCTCGGCACAGCCGTTTATACGAGATGCGTCCTTAGTGTTTTTAGGTAGGAAAAAGCGATATAATCTCTTAAATAAAATAATAATAATAATATCTGTGTAAATGTTAGTGACATCGAAAGCTATCTTCGCACATGAATTTCCTAAATGAATAGCAGGATAAATCACTCTGTAAGTGAGGATTACTGGTGCACCTAATATATTATAATTCTCCTGATCAACTGAAACCAGAGTCTCTGAGGGCGTGTTCACAAATCTTTGCGCGAGGTATCGCGAGATAGAGCTGCAAGTAAATATTTTGACTGGAGGTTATTATGATTTATGGAGGGCGCTGTGGAAAATATACGAGTACTTTTATCTTAAAAAAACAAGCTAAATGTTCAGGTTGCTTATCGTCCATTCGGAATGTAGGTCGTATGATACTACCGCAATTTAGTTAAGATAAGTTCGAGCTTTTACTCCATGACACGCTTTGCGGCGGCTTGCTGAGCATTGTTTATTTGTAGGAATGAAGGATTGTTATAAAAAAGATCTTAAATAAAAATATTTGATTTGTTGAATGGCAGTATTGGTCGCAAAATTCGTTGCATATTAGAATCAACAGAGTAAAATCGTAATTTAATAAAAATAATAAAATAGTTATAAACAATTTTGCCCATATCAATTTAAATTAATTGAACAAATTTCAAAGAAACTGCGGGAGATGCCGCAACAGTAACTTTTGACGAAGTCATGCGCTAACATGCATTTCAATGCAACAATTTCAGAGTGTAAAAATCATTCGCCTTGACCGGGATTCGAACCCGGATCTCTCGATGTCCGTGACATGCCTGTGATATTGTATGACGGTGTTTCGTCACAACATCTTCTTCCTTTAAAATCCCAAAAAAATTCAGAGTTTCAGAGTTCAGGGGGATCCGGGTTCGAATCCCGGTCAAGGCGAATGATTTTTACACACTGAAATTTTTGCATTTAAAGCAGTTATTTAACGAAGTAACAGCAGGTCCGAGTAAATGTGGTGGTATAATGCAATGATGTTGAGAATTCACAGAGGAGAGACGAAGGAATGGTTGCACAATCGGTTAAAGTGTAAGAAATTTTTGGCTGTAGGATTGAAAAATCCTTAACGATTATGAGGGATAAGGAAGAGAACTAATGAGTAAAATCGAAAATTCAGCTGAGGTAGAAATAAAACACAGCCCTTTGCGATACGGATACGTAGAAATTTACCTTGGATACTGAAAGATAATGTGACGTAGAGATGAAAATAATTCGGGCGCTGGATTAAGAGAGAATAAGAAATAAAAATAGCTACGCTAAATGAATGTGGATAAAAGAGAAGAAATAAATGTCTCTCTTACAGAATTAAAAACGTTTAGGAAAAAATGCAGTAGCTACTGTATGTGAATGCCTAAGAGTTTGATTTTACAATGGGATAAGGTAGTACTACGAATCATCAATAGAATTTTCCATAATACCTGTAGAACCAACAATAATGTAAAGGATGGCCAGCTTGATTTTAGGAATGGGAACACTCGATACCATAGCAGCGATGGGAATATTATTATAAGGGAGTATGCAAGATATATCAGAAAGAAGTATACAAGTATGCTTGTATAATGCTGTCTTTGTGTACTTCGTTGATTTTGAAAAAGCGTTAGAGGGAGTAGAATGGACGGAGTTTATTAGTGCCGCGGAATACAGGTGTCGACTGGAGAGACAATCCTATGTATCCAAGACCTTTAATCAGACGGTACAGATAGGGTAGCGCAGTAGGGGGTGGAACGGGAAGGTATGAACACAGGGTTGTTCGTTATCCCCACTGCTTCAATTTACCGTTGAGGGAATATTAAGGGTTGCATGTTAGGGGCTTGAGTTGGGAATAAAGGAGAGTGGGAAGTTGATTAAATCATATCATATTTGCAGGTAACCGAGTATTACCTCGCTTTCTACAGCCAAAGGATTTTCGTTATATGGTGCATGTCTTACAGCCAAATTGGTCATTTTGGATTAAAAGAAGTAAATGAAATGGTTTAAGCAGTATTAGTGAAAGTGAAAGTTGGAAAAAGCAAGTATTAATGGCAGGTAGTCTAAAACAAGGACAAGTAAATAAATAAAGTATTGTTATTGCATTGGAAGAGCAGTTTTGCAAATTTCCGAAACCAGATATTTGCAGGTGAATCAGCTTATACTAGAGGGAATTGGGATGAGAATGTGCAGAATAATGCAGAAAATATGATGTAAGGAGACGAAAAGGAAATTCCAAGTTTTTATTACGTCATTTAAAGAAACGAAGTTGTTAGGTGGAATTTGTAGTAGGCAGAGAAAGGAGGACCTACCGTGCAAGCCACCACGATGTCGTGTTTCATGGAGTTTTAGGTTACCAATCATAAAGTTAATCAGCGATTTTATCTCCGGGTGATTTTTTCAAGGCAGCGGAATGCCAAAGCTACTGATATTGGGAATATATTGGGTAAGTAGGGGAGAAGAAGGAAGGGAAAAAATAAGCTTTTGAAAAGGGGATAAAAACTAGTAGAAACTATGATGTGAAGAGCCAAATAATGTATGGAACGATATTTTTACTCCTACGATGGGCAATGACTGTTAGGGCCCATTCGAAACCTACCTCTAATTAATTAATTAATCAAAGGAAATTATTTTCGCTGTCTCACTCAAAGATGTAATTCTGTATTGGAAGGTGAATATTTTGATAGTTCAGTTTAGGTTTGCGTCTCAAATTCATATAAGTTTCCCTTTGGAATCTCGACGACGTGGAAATCACTGACCAATAAACCGTTTACCTTATTCGAAGGAGTGAATATAATATAACCCTCTAAGAAATAGTCCTGAACCCTTTGGAACCCTTTCGTGCGTTGGTCTAATATATTTAGTCGCACTAATAAATTTCACTATGGCACTATTCTCATGATTATCGCAGAAGAAAATTTATCACGCCAATGAAAAACATTTTAGTAAATTGTATAGATGTATTGTATGAGTTAAATGCTTCCGACGACTTTTTGTTATTATTTTAGCTGATCATATAGCAGCTAATTTGGTGACCTAAGTACAACGAAAATAATGAGATCCCAAATCCCCTTCTATGATCGAATGCAATCATTAAAAACACAATTGTACACTTGGATGGAAGGCTACGGTAGCCGATTACCATATAAAAACTACCGCATTTTAACATAATGCTAAAGCTGTGGTCCTAGAATAATATATAATAATGACCATTTTAAACTGCGCTATACAGTCCTATAATCGTGTTACCATTATCTCTCATTTCGTTGTACAACATCGTTACCATTAAATGCGTAATTTCGCCAAATAAAACAACTGCTTCCAATTAGTGTAGTCAATTTAATCTATATTTTAGCCTTTGGCCCTTAGGTTATTTTCGACCCAGCTCCAATAACGCAGTCACGTTGCTGGATTTACAATAGCATATTCATCTTATGATAAAATCATATCGTAAGTTTTGATGATGCATTCATTTAAGTTTTCCTGAACGGGGGTAAACGTAAAAACTGACGAACATCATTACTACGAGGGTCATCCGGAAAGTAGTACCCGTTCGTGCCGCATGAAGTGCTGACGACGCGAGTACCGCTGGACGAGGTCAGATAGCTTCAGTGGCTTGTCTGCCTTCTCTGAGCCAAGTTGCGTGACGCTAGCATTGCCTGTGTTGTTTCTGTGATTGTTTACACTGTTTAAAAAAATTGAGAACGCCGCCAGTTGTGAAGTGAGCCATTGAATTGTGAACCATTTTCTGGGATCGACGAGGTGTATTGCTTATTGATTTTATGGCCCGTGGAGACACTATTAATGCCAATGCGTATTGTGAAACATTAAAGAAATTACGGCGGGCAATACAAAATCGGCGGCGAGGTCTATTGTCTACTGGTGTCATTCTCGTTCATGACAATGCCAGGCCTCATGCAGCTGGGATAACACAAAAACTTTTGCAGCAATTCAAATGGAAAACTTTCGACCATCCACCGTATAGCCCGGACTTGGCCCCTTCAGATTTTCATCTCTTTACAAAGCTTAAAGACTTTTTGGCAGGAAAAAGATTTGACAGCGATGAAGAACTTAAAGAAGGAGTGACCCTGTATCTCAATGAGCTGGCGGCGAAGGACTATGCAGCAGGAATACAGAAACTTGTCACACGTTATGACAAATGCCTTAATTTGCTTGGAGATTATGTTGAGAAGTAGTTTAAAGTATCCTCTTTCAAATAAAATTTTTTATGTTTGTTAATATTTACTTTTGTGTCTTTATTTCACGAACGGGTACTACTTTCCGGATGACCCTCGTAAAAAGGCGTGAGTGTAAGATGACCACATACATATAAAGCATATGTTTCAAAGCCGGATTAATATATTTGCAAATCACGATTAAAGGGAAACGTTGTAAAGCAATAAACCAATTTCCTTGTGATATTTTATCCCAAATTTTTATTAATTTATTGATATTTCTCTTTGTCTATTTTATCATAACTTATAGATACAGCGTGTATCTGCACTGCCGTATTTGTTTTCATAGATAGAAAAATCTTTCTTGCTTCGAAGGGCTTAGTCTAAAAAGCGGGGATTTATGTGTTCTCTACATTTTGAAATCAAATTAATTTCCAGATATTGCGTACCAACTTCCAATTGATATCCACATTAAATGCTGAGAATATCGTAAGCACAAGCAAGTATTTCAATAATCTGCATTCCACTTCCACACCAAGTCAATTTTAAACTTCAATGAATTTACTGAAGTGGAATAATAGCAGCGGGTAATAGTGCCCGTTCGTCAACAAATACCACTTGTAATAGCTGATGGCGCACTGTGGAAGAATTTAAAGCGTTCTTATGTTTCTCCAAAAATTATAAAACTGTGACTAACGTAAAACCGCTTTAGCATTATTCAGAATGATTTTAAAAAATAGGAGACACTAAATTTTGAAATAAATTATTCAGGAAATATATATATATATATATATATATATGTACCTACATTACATTTTACCATGACATTACATTTTTACATTACCATGATTTATATATATATATATATATATATATATATACCTACATTACATTTTACCATGACATTACATTTTTACATTACCATGATTTATATATATATATATATATATACCTACATTACATTTCACCATGACTGTTTCATTTCAATTGTCTAATTTTGAATCGAATCAATTAGCATTAATTAAAATTAGCAATTTTCCACAAAAATATTTTTGTGGAAAATTGCTAATTTTAATTAATTATTTCATTCCACCATATCACGCCTGAAACGTCTCTTTTTATCAATAAGCATGTTTTACTATTGACTGCAAATAGTTCCTATTATCCGAAAGTTTTAACTCCGTTGTTAACAATCGATAGAGTAGCGTAACAAATCATAATTAGGTACATGGTAACTACTAGGATCCAAATTTTACTTTCCTTCGTTAAAATCTAACGAAATTCAAGAGTTTGAATTTAGATTACAAATTCAAATTAGCAATGCTGCAATAACTCACCCTAAAAGTAAATCTGCTACACTCTCCAGTAGCAAAACTATTATAAACCAATTAACCCTCTACGCATGTATTTGAAGCAATGCATCTCTGTACCATAGTTAAATGCTGAAGATTAAGTAATTTCACTAAAGCAAGAGCACTATACTCCTCGTATAAACTGTAAAGAGCATCATCAATCGTTTTAAACTTTCTGAAATTTCGTTTCCCCCTTCCCCCCCATAGTATATTTAAAATACTATGCCCCCTTCTAATGCATTCAGATCACTTAAATCTTATCGTGATAACGGAAACATCCAATCATGGAAGTTGACAACCGAGTGACTGGAGACGGTGACCGCGTACTCGGCAGTCGCTCAATTCCAATTCCTGAGTACTCCACTGAAATCCCCCGTCCCATGTCATAACTCAAGTTTTATTTTTCCCCAGACGCTTAGGAGAGTTTTTGAGATTTTCGGCGTGTCTATTTCCGCGGCATCGACTTCACGAAATTTCGAAATGTAAGCCTTCGAAAGGTCTAACGGGAGAGAGTTCGCAGGCGGACAGAGAAAAACAAGTTCCAAGGCTAGACGGTGGGATGGCAAAAATGAAGGCGGGAGGAGGTGAAGGAGGAAAACTCGGGAGGGGGACAGAGGAGCGGGTAGGGAGGGTGTGCGGTGTTGGCTTGAGGGTGTGTGTGTGTGCGCGAGCTGGGATAAAAGTGGGGGATGAGGGATGCGGGGGTGGGTTGCACTGCGGGAGAAGTCCCCTCGCAAAAGGGCGTTCTTTGTGGGTTGGGAGAAAGGCGGGGACGGAGAGAGGGAGGATTGGGGAGGCGGAGGGAAGAATGGGGGTGAAGGACCGTGAAATATGAGGGAGGTGGAATAGGGGAGGGGAAAGGGTTGTTGGGGGTGAAGGACGAGAGAGAGGGGGGTGTTAGGTGGGGGGGGGCTGGTTTGTGGTGCAGGAGGGGTGAGTGTGTAGGGTGAAAGAGAGAGAAAGAGTGAGCGTAATGGAAGAGAGCGGTCTGACTCTTTCCCCCTCTCCCTCCCACTAGCAACCCTAGCCCGATCCCCCCGCCAACCCTCAACAAAAAAATCCTCCGCAGTCCCCCACCCCCCGGTTTCTGTACGAGGAGAGGAGCGAAAAAGGAGAAAGAAAGGAGCAGCATCGGAAAGGAGAGGAAGAGGAGAGGAAGGAGAGGAAGATGTGTGGAACGGCAAGTTGTGGGGCGGGGGCTTGCCCAGGGTGTGGACGGGGGAAGGGGAACAGGAAATGGCGCACGGTCCGTGAGAGGGGGCTCCGGGAGAAGTTAAGAGAAGGAGGAGGAAGACAGGAAGAGGTGGAAGCATGCGGCGGAGCGGGGAAATGCCGAGGGCAAGGGTCGGTGAGGGATTGCAGGACAGGGTAGCGTGTGCCTTTACTGAAGTACACTGGCCATGCCGTGCCCGTGCTCCTTATAAAACCCTCGGGGCACGGCGGGACGGAAATGTTTGGCCCTTCTAGGCTGCTGCTATCATGGTTCTGGCCTGGGGTGGATGAAACGATGTGGAGAAGGTGACCCCCCATTACATAAAGGGACTTTAAAGTTACTGGAAACGTCTCTCCGGACGGGGATAGTTCCTAAAAATGTCGCAGAACCAATCTCATTACCTTAGTCATTGTTCAAGGTTTTCCTCATCAATAATGAACCTACTTGATTTCCATGGGTGAAATTTAGTACATGTGATCATACTTTTTTCCCCAGAGTGGTGGATCTTTACAACTACGAACGGGAACAATTTCCAAATCTTGACAAGAATAATTGTGTCACAGATTGTTTTTACAGTTTTCCGACAAAGAATTGAAACAATAGCTTTTCTACAAATAGGGGCTGCTACTCACCGTGCACTCGTAAATAATTTTTTCCTCCGGGTACAGGAGATGTTCAAAAGTAACAGGGACAAAAAAGTTCTCGAACGGGGAGTCACCGCTCCAATCTCCACCCTAGGCCCGCCCCTTTCTCTCCCTCTGCTTTCTTAATCCGTCACACTGACAGATACGTCCTAGTTTTCAGATTGATGGGTGCAATTTGGTGTGCCATTCCACACTTGTGAATACCCTTATTCGTTTGATCCGGCAGACATTTCACACCTGCGGAGACATTTATTCACTTTATGCAATGCGCTGCGCAGGAATGTACATACATTTTCCACTGCCGATGTAAAATTAGTTTGAATACCAGAAATAGGCTTCCCACCCTCGTTACAAATAGTACTTCGTTGGTTGAATCCTGAATGATGAGTAATCAATATTACTGGTCTAATTTCACTTCATAGTGTTTTATTATGTGAAATATAAGTTGGATAAACGCCCACGTCGCCATTTGTCCCGTACCCTATTCATTAAAATTCTCTCCTGAGAGCTCTTATAATAATCTCTTTGAAACCACGGATTTCTTATTTGAAAGAGTGGCCCCCCCGCACTCGTTGTGCCTTAAGACTTTTGCAAACTTACTTATCCCCTTAACACACACTTATTACTGCTTAAATCAATTCAAGAATGATAAAACATGGAAATTGTGAAAATATTATGTTTTTTTATTTAAGCTACATTTTTCTTTACGGGAAAGATATTTTTATTTAGGCAAATATATTGTTTCGAATCAAAACATGTGAACGAACGAGCATTGAATATTATTTTTTTGGTAAGAGTAGATTTAGTAGCAGTTGAGTAATTTTTACGGTCTTCGGCAACGATCTTCAAAACAAATTGTTTTTCATAATGCAACAATTTCAGAGAGTAAAAATCATTCGCCTTGACCGGGATTCGAACCAGGATCCCTCAATATCCGGCCGAGTGCTTTAACCATTTAAGCTACCGAGACGTCCTCTTACACTCTGAAATTTTGGGGGCTTTAAAGGAACAAGATGTTGTGACGACGGATATCGAGGGATCCGGGTTCGAATCCCGGTCAAGGCGAATGATTTTTACTCTCTGAAATTGTTGCATTATAATACACACATAGCGGATGACTCCGTTAATAGTTACTGTTGCGGCATCTCCCGCAGTTTCTTGAAATTGTTTTTCATTTGCATCTTTTGTGAGAATGCTATTGTATTCCTGAATTAGTTTGACACCTCGTTCTGCAACATCATTCACAACAACTGTGCTCTCCAGTTTTTTAATTGCACCTTTGTAACCATCATCATTCTTCCATGTTAAAGGGTCTTTGTCGAGGAAATCGGTGCTGATAGAGAATCTCGTTTAGAAAGTTTGTTTCACATGTGTTTTAAAAAAGACGAAAACTCGTTGTTTGTGAAGGAAGGAAAATCATTTTCGTGCCCAATTTACTTCTCTATTTGATTTTTTATTCTTCCTCTTATTCACCTTTACCTCCTTGGGTCTTATTTTTTTTAACCGTGATTGGAACATTGTCATCAAATAAGGATAAAGCCACAGTTTCGGGAGCTAAGTACCAGAGATGGTTTGAAAATGTTTTAGCAGAGGCCTTAATGATTTCTGGATCAATATCCTGATAATTTAATAATTCACGCATGAATAAGAAATCATGATAAGGTGCTTTAATTGCTTCTGATGTTAGAAACCAGGCTCGAATGTAAACTCGAGCAGGAAAAATACATAATCTTTTTTAATAGTTCTTCTCCCCATCAGATAACTGAAATTGATCTTGAAATAGGTAAATTTTGAGTAAATAAATTGCTTTGGTCATCCCCCTAGCATGACCTGCAGCTCCTGGTCTGTGGAACGATATCCCGCTCTTCGGAATACCGCCAAGACAGATCATACTTAACTCCAACAATTCTCAGTAATAATCTCGCTGTTGTTTCTGCTCATAAAGATGGTTTTCAAGAAATACAAGAATGGTATAGCGGACATCATCAGCCGCTTCGTTGCTACCGATACTGTAAATCTCCCTGTCGAGTATTTTCCCGGATTCTCTAAATCTTTTGTAAAGCGCCATATCTGGACTAGAAGTTGCACCCATTACTGAGTTGACACAGCTCCTCAAAAAAAAACTCAAAAAAGTGATGACGGCAATGTAGGTACAACAGAATACGATAGAACAATTTTTCTAGATTTGTCCAAGCACCATTTATTCTACTAGTGTTCTTGCAGTCGTATCATAGCAAAGTGTCTTAATTTTATCGATTATACCCCGCTTCTCCACTGTTTGGTAAATATCCTTGGCTTTGTTCGTCTCCTGAAGATTTTAGGATTTCAGGGACCCCCAACAGTTGCTCCTTGCCTTCAAAAGTAGCTATTATTGCCAGTCTATCAATCTTTTCAACACCTGCAAGTGTTGGAAGAAACTTTCCATTCCAGTGCATCACTAATTCTTGTCAGTCGTTTAGTTTGAATTTGTGTTTAATTTCTGTGTCTCGCTTCTCCAAATTTTTTCGAAGGCTTTGAAATAAAGTTCGATTTTTTACCAGGTTTTTAGTATCACGCCCAGAAGCAGCCATCAACATGTAAACCCCATTTCTATCAGTGATTTTGCACCTATCAAAAACCTCAGAGAGACGGGGAGTAACAAGCTGCAACGTACCTCGAGTTTCACCCGTTGTTGCTGCTGTAGTTTTTGCTGTCATTTGCTTATCGTTGGCAGAAGAACTTTCATCACCGTCATCATCACCATCACTGGTTTCACTGCAAAGTGGTGTAGAATCATTAGTTTTTGATATCTCAAAATGTTGGAAAGATTGATTGTAGAAAAAGACGCTTTAAACTTGTCTGTTTGAAGGAAGTTTGGCTCCAACCATTTGATTGAAAATGTAGTCAACAAGGGTGACATAAAAATCTTATCTTAACTTGTGTGCCGAACGATCTGAAGAATTTGATGTCATTTTACAAGTGAAGGAAGAACATTTCATAAAAGTCATATGATACCAGCAGAACAAACAGTTCTGAAACGATAGTTTAAAAATCAATTATCATACTTGGTTCAAAATAAATAAACGAAGCATCCAAAAATAATAGTATCAATTTATCTGTAATGATAAACCACATGGCATAATTCATATGGCTAATATTTAGTTTAGATTTTTGATATTATCATAGTAATAGGCAATCGCATGCTATGGAAAAAAATTGTATGTTATACTCCGATCGTATTAATTTCCTTTAGTAATTGATTATTAAAAACTGACGAAATAAAAAGTGACAAAGCAAATCTTCCAGAAAATAAAATAACTAAAAAAATTATGTGAAAACATTATCTTCTGAGCGAAAATTTCGAAACTTCATGGACGATGAGGGTCGCCTCGCATTTATTCGATTTAGCTTAATTTTTTCACATATCGTTTTTTTATTGATGAAAACAAGATAGGCGGGTTGGAGCTAAACATTTGGAATGTTGAAATATAAGGGCCACCCTAATATAGACGCATAAGAGATCTAACATGTAATTAAATTAATATATGCATTAATATTTCTGCTGGCTTCCGCCATCACAACCCCCGTCATATGCCCTTAAGGTGGCATGTGTTGATTTTATTAGATGAAGATTTAACCTTGGAAATTCTACAACATCAAGCATTGTCTACGTGGAATTCGAATCCTTTTCAGTTGGTCGGACATTGAAAAAGTTTGACACTTTGGTATATTTACTAATTAATTTATTTTTAAAGTACATCAGGTACAAACCCTGATTGATAAATAGTATGTCCCTCACTCTTTCATGGGACAAGAAAACGATCTGAATTATTCATATTACAAACGTAGCTTTTTT
Source organism: Hetaerina titia (assembly GCA_037158775.1). Lineage (NCBI taxonomy): Eukaryota > Metazoa > Arthropoda > Insecta > Odonata > Calopterygidae > Hetaerina > Hetaerina titia. The sequence goes on along the minus strand of CM073769.1, from coordinate 84,013,018 downwards.
TATTTGTTAGCTAGATGCTTCAATGTAAAACCTGGACATAAACCTGTCCATTTATTTGGCATGGTTGTGGGATGGGCAGGGGAAAAAAGATGAGGGAGCATAACCGTAAAAAAAACGAGTAAATTAATGGGGAAACTAGAGGTGGCAGAAAGAGGATCAAGAGGAAGCAAGAAATTTGCTCTGAATTATTTTCAGACGCCTCGGAAGTTCAAACCTTGTCCTTCTGGGTTGTAAGGAGCGGGAGGGGAAAATTGAGACACAGAGTTGAAGTAAAAATGAGGAATAAAGTGATGCGTTAAAATGAGACCAATGGATCCCACTTCTCTTTGCGCTGTACTGAAGGCGAGCGTTTCTGGCCCCATTACAAGCCTTGCGAATAGATTGGAGAGGCAAGCATGAATAATTCCACAATACAGCCAGTATCGTATATATACCGTACAACAGACATGAGGGGGGTTAGTTTAATATTATTATTAGTATGAATGGGCTTGCGAACCGTTTTGTACAAAAAGAAAGTACGCAAAAACGGCTGCGGACTGCTTAAAATTTGTTTTGCCTCTAATTGGAGAACTTGAATAGCAATTCGTCCTATAGTGCGCGATTGTGGTCGTGCGGTAAGCTGATAACCCGTCGTCATGCCATTAACGCGTAGCCACACGTGGTGAGTGTAGTTGCTCTACATATCAAGACGATTTGTAGTACGTAGGTTCCCAAAAACTCATTCAACCTCTCTTTAGACACGCAGAGTTGAAATCACTGCTTCATAACATTTTTATAACCCTCAAATTTTGAGCCAGCATGGATTTTTCAGGTTTCTTTGTTTCTTGTAATGAAAATAAAAGGAAAAGTAATTTTCTCATCAGTTAATCTGGGGCGAGAGACCCGTCTTCATTCCCCTACATTTTGCCTTTCATATTATCCCCAGCTCAATGATTCTCTCATTACATTTCCTCATCCAACTTTCCCTATTCTCAAATTTTGAAGCTTGCCGGTGCGTGATGTCGTGGCGCAAATTGGGTTTGATTAAGCCTGTGATTCACGGTGCACGTCTCCATAAATAACGCGGCAAATTCCAGCGGGGCACTCACCACTTTTGACGGAATGCGGGTAATATCCGGTGTTGCGGAGTGCCGGGAGTTGTAATGATACATATATGGTGGGTCGCAGTAGTCCAGGGGGGTTGGACTACTGACCCGATTTATATATATATATATATATATATATATATATATATATTCATTAAAACAGAAATAGGTATAAGGAAAGGGGATAGGAAAACACATAAAAGGCGAACACAGGACATGTGGGGAAGGCGGTTTTTGAGCAGATCACGAAATTAAAAATATTTCCTTATCCGGGATATATATATATATATATATATACCCCCACATTATATAGAAAAATATATGAACACACACATGGGTCGTGTTAGTCCAGGGATAAAGTGTTGGACCACTGACCGGAGGGTCCGGATTCGATTCCCGGGCAAGCATCTCATGGCACCTGCAGCTCAACACAAGCTATGTGATTTTTCGGTCCCAGATCTCCCTGGGAAATCATAACCGTCACAGGGAAAGGAACTGCCCCCCCCTATTATGATATGTGAATTTTACACGCCGTCGGGCTTAGTACTTGGTAAACTCAACCATTACCCACAAACCGACCTTCGGGTTTATTACTGAGTTTATTGGTTTTTTATACACACACACCTATTATATTATTATCATTAGGTAATCTACTAAATAAAACAGTTTCTGGCGTAACTTGGTGGAAAATTTTCATACTGACTTTTAATAATCAAACCACTTTACTTTTGCACATAAACTTTTAAATTTTTACAACCCAGGTTTCGTCATAGCATAACATCATCAGGTGTTATGCTATAACGAAACCTGAGTTGTAAAAATTAAAAAGTTTATGTGGAAAAGTAAAGTGGTTTGATTATTAAAAGTCAGGTAATCTACTGGTTAAGGTAGGTTTTCGGATGGAACTAACTATCAAATAAATGTTTACATGTTGTATATAGAAATTTATATACATAATATATATAATTATACATTAAATTTATTAAAAGTCTTTATATACCCGCTTCACATACCTGATCAGTTATACCTTTATGCTTATGATTGTGGCAGGTTCCATTGAAAATTAATAGTTTGCTTATGGTTCCTCCTACTCCTGAAATTTAGTTTACTCATTTTATGTCAAATTTAACGACCAAACGTTAAGAAAAATCCCCAATTGCTGAACCAAGGGACTGGAGAAGAGCGCTTTTGAAGACTACCCCATTGCGCCAAATACTGCGAGATGAAAAATGAGAGGAAAGTGGAGGGCATAAAATTGTGAGAAGCCATCGACGCAGGCAACCTGGATATGGCGGAGTCGAAGACGAAATTGCCGCAGGAAGGAGCGAGGGAAAGGGATTTTGGATATGAGGTGGGCGCGCATATGTGTGTGTGTGCGGGCTTATGTGTATATGTGCGTGTGAAGGGGTTGAAAATTTGGTGTAAAAGAAGGGACTCGGATGAGAAGCAGAAAAAGATTATAAATAAAAAAACGAGGAAGAACAGAGGAGGTTGGTTGGCGAAGTGGGTGGGAAGTAGGAATGACGTCATCCCCCGCGAACCTCCCAACCTAACGCCCCTTATCCCCTCCCTCCCTGCCTTCTCTGCCCCCAGCCGCCCGCAACCCCCGCCACCATCCCACCCTGCACTGCCCTGCCCTGCACTCTCTCCGGAAAAAAACCCCAGTTTCCTTCTCCTCATTCTTCGCTTCCCACCTTCTTCCATGCCCCCCCTCCCTTCCCCACCCTTTGCTGTCTCCTTTTGTGAAAGATATCAGTCGTAAAATTGGCAGGACTCATTTTTCGAAAAAGTAAATAAAGAGTTTTAACTAATGTTATCCTCTTCCATATTTTTAGTTTTTCCCCACCGTTGTTAATATTTAGTTTTTTTTCGAATTTTTTGACTGTAGAATGCCTCTGGGAAGAAGACGTCTAGTAATGTCTGCCCCATAACGTGGGTTGTTTCTATGCCTATTTAACTAGGTTGTCATTTTCATGTAAGCGCGTCAACGATCCCTGTAGTTGAATCTTTATGGTAACGACAGAAATGAACAGCTCACAATTAAAAATTAATATTGGAATTGCGGGTCTATTTTCAAATTTGATTAACAAGGGAGCATTATGTGAGACGTTTCTTAAGAATTATAATAAAGAAGGACCTGAAAAACCATAATCAACGATTGTTTTTTCACAGGTCATCAATCCAAGAGTTGGTACATTACTGCTTTCCACTGTATTCTTCCATCGGTCAACCCCTTAGCGTCGTCAGATTTCCTCTATCAGTATCGGTACCTAGCCATTTCAAATGTGTTATTAGTGCTCTCTCTCCGCAGTAGTGTAAATGCTAAAACGCATCCCATATAGTTATAATGTCCTGTTTTCTTTCTCCCTCTGTTCTTCAAGATATCTCTTTATGAGATAATTAGAATTAAAGAATACAAAGTGAAAACCTAATGATAAACGTACGTTGAGTCAGTATCGTATGTATTTTCTCCTGGTGTAGCGATTTAAAGAGTGGCCTGCGGGCAGCCGCTTCACCCTTTCCGCCCAATGCCCTCCGGCCTCTGCATCGTTCTCCGCCTGGCCTCTTTCTATTCTTCACCGCCTCCTCTAGGCGGTGAAGAATAGAAAGAGGCCAGCTCTCCTTTCGCCCTCTCCACCAGTCTACCATTCCACTTCAACCCCCCACCCCTTTGTATCCCGCCCACTCAAACCATTATCTGCTCCCGGAGCTCCCCACCCTCTCTCACTCTCTCTCTCTCTCCCATCTTCCCAAACCCAAAACTCCTCCCGTCGCTTCTTTTAGGGTCCCCGTCCCCCATCCCAGCTTCCCATTTTTTCTGAAATGTTGCTCATATACCTCGTCATCCCATAATACTCATAGTGACTGACGATCTTTTAACTCTTGGAAACGACGAGTATGGAAATTCTCGAGGAAAAAACCTCCAATCTAGTAAAAAAAAACTGAAATTACTCTTCCTTAATATTTTTTGCCAATTAAATTAGTTGACAGTCAAAAGGAAATGTGATTTTTTCACTATTGCTCTCTCAACCGCTTTTTTCCGTGCGCTCATATCGTGTTGCTCGAAATGAACTGTGCATATTAGCGCTTAGGCAGGAATACAGGGTTCAGAATTTTTAGAATCTTTTCGAAACCTTTGAAAAACCTAATCCCACTTATAATGCGAGTTTTCGCAGTATGAGAACGGTGAAAATCAATAAAAAAGAATTTCTAGTGTGTGAAATTAGAAAATGTCTTTTCTTCGTCTTTCTCAACTCATTTCTCCTTTCTTTTGTCTCACACTCCCTTTTCGAGGGTCTTGAAACACTCCATGTTTTTTATATATCTCTCTCTCTCGTCACCTAAAAAAAACTCTTTCATCCTTCAACGCCTTCTTTTCCCGTCCTCCTCTCCTCCGTCGTCTTTTCACTCTCTTTTAATGCCTCCCCCCCCTCCCCACTTTCCTGCCTTCCCTGCTTCGTTTGTTGATTCTTCCGCGCGCGAACACACACGTAGCTATTGTGATGCCTCCTGAGGACGTGTTCCACTCCCCCTCCTCACAATTTCCCTTATCCCGCATTCTTCTCTCCACCAAAAATTCTAGCGGGGCGTACTGAGCTGGGGTTGGGGAGAGTGGAGCAAAAAAGGGCGGATTTTGAGGCGTCGAAAGCCCATCACCTCCCATTAACCTGGCACATTGCGATGCAACCTTTTCGGGGTACAATCCGTGCATGCTAAGGTGATGCCGCACGGAAGGAAGAACATTCCCGACTCGGCAGGTTGAATTTTTTGGTGAACTTGAGTTCTTTATGGAATAGAAAAATCGCCAGCACTTTTTTCGTGTGTATTTAGCACTTATGAAACATTCCATTTAGTCTCATTGTTTGGTATTGGACCTCGAAATACATTTTGAGGCGTTTTGTGATCAAAATTCATTTTCTTCCTGAAGGGTAACTTTGAAACTATACATGGAGTTTTTAAAAATGTCTTCTACTGATTGGCAAGCATGCATATTGCGCGAGTATAATAATGCCTTTGTATTATCACCAACCCAAATGTGTGTATAATTTTTCGTTGCTCAAATTACTATGAAGGGATGGTTTTGAGTTCTCGGGGACATGTTCCACAAAAGAATATGTGGGAAGGTCAGGTCTTTTACGCCCGTGCGTTGAATAATTCATATTCATGAATTCGTATTCATTGCCACTAATGAATCGCTGAAATAAATAAGACGCCATAAAAATGTCAGCCAATGGAATAGAACCTACTCGTGACCTAGTTGCTTTCCGACCATTTTGAACGGAATCCATAATATAGCGAAGGCGTCGTAAAATTAAATATATCCAACAGAATGGGAAATTCGGTCTAATGAATGAATTGAGACGATGGGGATGACTACGCCCCTCTGCCCCCACCACCTCCCCACTTCAGACGCATAAGGCCGTGAAAATAGTGATCGCAGAAATTAATTTTACTCCCGTACCCTCTCTCTCTCTTCTCTCCCCCCCCTCCGGAATGCGATAAATTCCAAGACCTTTTGCGATAGTCTCGGATAGAGAGTGATTCATTTCTGCGTATGATTTACCACTGATGGCTTAACCCGGCCGAAACGAACGATTCTCCATGAATTGAGTCGTTATCGTGATTATTTCATTTCTAACTCATCCCGTCAACGGAAGATTAGTTCTTCTTTTTGTTCACTCTGCTCACTCCCTCCGTCGTTCACCCCTCCTGCTTCACCTACCCCCCTCCCACGAACATAAATCTCCTGCACCCTCTTTCACCCCCTTCATTCGCCGAGCGGCGGCTCTCCCTTCCCCCTCCGCCGTGTCTCCGCTCGGTCACACAGGCACGAACGCACACAGACTACACACGACCCCCTTCCTCCTTGGCGCCACCGTCTCAGAGCTTCAAAATCCTCTTTCTCTCCACCCACTCCCCCCCCCCCACGGCCCTTCATTCTGGGAGTTTCCCTTTCTTTCCCGTCGTCTAGGACGACACCACCCGATCTTCCCTCCGCATCCTCCCGCAAGAACAGAGGAACTCGGTCCCTCATATATATACGCCGTATATTTATTTCTCCTGCCTTCGCCTGCCCGTTCGTATCGCATATTATTTTCCTCCCCGCTTATTCTTATTCTGCGTTCATATCTCTCTCTGTCTTTCCCGTTCCTCCTTAATGTCGTAATCTTATGGTTCTATTTTCGTCTTTTCGATGGGTTTTTTTTCATCGCTTACACAATTATGCTAGTCTAGTTTCTTCTCGCACGTACTTGCTAATGCTAATTCTCTCACAATGATAATTCTACCATAAATTCCCTCTCAACTTTCCGCATCGCAATAAGGCTGTATTCGCAATTTTGGGTCGGATCTGTTTCCGGATCGGAGAATATCTCGGTAGACTTCTAAAAGCGCAATTGGCATCAATTTGGTGGATCCAGGGGTGAAGTTGTGGAAAGCGAACACGATCGATGTGTAGGAAATAATATTGCACCATTCCACTGCTGATAAAATGTATCTTGATCTAGGTTTCGACGTTACTTCCTCATCTTCAAGTTATATTTGTCATATTCAGGTGAAGTAACGTTGAAATCTAGGTCGAAATATATTTAATTAACATTGATGCAGTGTCTTATTATTTGCTACAAATCGATAACATAAAAATATTTCTGAGGCGTTGATTGAAATATCAAAATATTTGGGCATAGATATTTAAGTTCCGATGGCAATTTTTAGTTCAGTGCGTTAAATATTAATGTTGATTTTTCAAGACTTTTAATAAATTCTTTAATAATTAGATAGCCCATGTTTTTTAAATGATTGATGGGACATCTTACGGATTAGAGGTGTATTGTTGAAGCATTTTAAACTCACATTCCTGATACGTCGCGGGGAACGACAATGTTTAGAGCAATGGTGCAAAATTGACAAATCTGTCACCTGTGCATTCAGTACATTCCCCACTCAGTTTTACTTTGTAATACCAAAGTAATGAGCACTATCACATTATTTATGGTGTAATAACATATTACTTAGGTCTAATGAATATATTTTGTTCCCTTCAAAGGTGAAGTAAGGGAACAGATTCAATATTATCTCCTCGAGCAGTATATTCTCAAACACTTATTCTATAAATCCTTTTCCTTCCATTGGTGATATGGATTGTGTCCTGCCATTGGAAATGGGCCGATGGTGGTAATAGGATTTCATCATCATCACATTTGAGAGGTCAAAGAAACCCAAAAATATTGAACCCAAGAAGTTTTCTAAAAACATGTATTTCGCACGAGATATGATATTGCGAATAGACTTAGAAAATGCAATCCTTTATTCTTATATTGGTTCAAGTATCATCCTAAATTCTCTGTTATTTCAAATTTTAGTGAAACATTTAAGATAGTGCTTCACATATATCAATTTGCTCCAGAAAAGAAATCTCAAAATTCTTGCTCCGCAGCTGGGATTCTTTCGCGAGTTGGAAAAAGGCCGAAACGGTTACTTCAGATGGGTCAATTTTCGCCAAGATCTACTAGGTTTTATCATTCTACTAGGTTCGGATTCGAAGATCTTTAAATATTCTTTTGACAATCCGCTTAAATCTGAGAGTCGTTTCTTCGAAATATTTTACGTGAATTCTACCCTGTAGGCGTACACATTTTTTACCACATCGGCAACACGATTTTCTGTCCACCGTGAACGCTTCTGCTGGGTTCACGTTTTCCCAATGAATAAACCTACGGTCTGCTACCGAGACTTTTTGGGTTTGTTATTATGCGGCGTTTGTCTTTCGTCGACCTGTCAAGCCCACTAACGCACACGTACACACTCATAGAACCATCATTGCACATCTCACTAAATTGACGATGAAGTTCGATGAGTGTTAAATCATGCAAGGGGAGAATACGGATAATTTCTTGCCGTTCTTGTACACTAAAATATTCATAAAGAGAGCTTGCGTAATTGAAGCTCAACCGCATTCTTCTTTCTAATCCAAGTCTCGAGAAAAAATTGGGCAGCTTAAGAGCTTGAATGCACCTTTTAATAAATTCATCTGCTATTAATAACGTGCTGGTTCGTTTGACATTTTTTTTAGTTTGTCGTGTCCAAATGAAAATCCTTCGCATAAACGTAGACTGTCGTAGGTCGCAAAATGGTCAAAACGTGTTCAAGAGACCTCTAAACGTATTTCCGTCGATCCCTCGAGGTCGAATGCCCATTATCTACCCTATACGTAGGGTGAAAGTAAAAATTTGGACCCTAGTAGGCTTTTTGTTACCAAGTTTATTTAATCGGTGACAAGATTTGGAGCGGCTGGGCAGAGTGTTCTGGGTTAATCCATATTTTTAATACAATGGCTTAAACTGAAAATTCTCCTTTCACGGGTTTTATATTCCCAATGGCGCCACGGTTCACTACTCTGTGCCGACAAATAAATTGACTTGTTTACTATGTGAGAAGCTGTAAGTTTATTATGTGGAGAATGCAAAATATGTAATTGTCCTGCCCCAGCTGCGAATGTGCATAGCACACCCAAGTTTATTATCGAATTAGCTCATTGACTTATTCATATCGAGTTGTGTAGATTCCGCTATAACTGAAATTGCACACACCTCGCGTTCAATTCTATCGCTCTAGTATATTCTTTTTCAGTGGAACAAATGACAAGAAACGGCACTTTGCTAAACCATCGCTCGGATATTCTAAAGTATGTTCAAATTCATAGAAAGTACGTAGCTTCTTGCTTTCGATTGATTCTGAAATGTTTCACTAATCTTTTGAGAACGTGATAATATGATCATCAATGCATGATGAATGTGTTTTAAAAGAGTACATGACCCTATCTATAATGTTGAATGGGCCGTCGAACACACTTTTTCATTATTTTTTTTAAATTACACCAGAATGGAATCGCTCATCCACCTGCTCGAGCCATTTCCACCAATGCTCCCTTCTTGATACCCTCGCTATCTCCCCCATTGGCCCTCGACCTCTAGATCTCCCGCCTCTCGAACGGGAAATGTCTCCCCTCACCCCACCACCCGCCCCCGCACTCCCACCCTCACCACCTCAAAATGGGATTGGGGGGTGGTAACGGCCCTTCGAGGAGGAAGGAAGCAGGGACGTTTTATGGGCCGGGGCGGAAGGATGAGAAGGAACCATGTTGACCTTCACTCTATTCGATAAAGAGATCGAACGGAAGGGGAAGGTAAAGGTTTTATTATCACGGCGAATGATTGTTAGAACAGAGATCTGGCGGGGTTTAGGAATTAAACATATCATGTTTCCTTCCACTAAATTCCCCTTCCTTTCCCCTGGACATCCTGCTAACCCTGCTATATGTGCACTCGTGAATTTACATACATACGTACACATACTCACCTATACAAAAAATGTATACCTATTTATATTTTTACCGCTCTTTTGCCAGCTACCCTTTTTCTATTCTTTTCGTAACTTCTCTTTTCCCTTCCATTCCAGTGTCCTTTACTCCGCCCCCATACACTTCCATTCTTTCTGCTTTCGCCCTCCAAACCCTATTGCACCCCTCCACTGTTCCTCTCTTCTGGCCTCAAAACCTGCCCGTATCGCAATGCGGGGAAAGCTTTAATTTCTGCCGGTTAATTTTTTCAAAAGTTGATTTTCGTTTGCTAGTAGTTCCTTGTAAGTTAAACCAGTAAATGTGTCAATACTGTGTCAAAGTGCATGCAGCTGAAGCAGACCGGGGACGAGACCCGTCGGTGCTCATACCCATGTGTTTTATTTCCGTGTCCACCTATGTTTGCACTGTTATGTCAGATGTCATTTAGGAAGAAGAGATTAAAATATTGATACAAGACTAAGGGAAACCTAAACCTATCATTTAAATAGAAATTAAGTTCGATTCAACCCTTGTCCTTGAAGAAAATTGAGGCCTGGTAGTCATTATGATCTCAGAGTTATGAGAAAAGAGCTAATTATTGGCAAAAGGCGGCCCGGAGTGCTAATGGTTTGGAATCGCTCTCTCTCTCTCTGATTCCATAGTGCTTGGCAGTGTGCCTAAGGTCCCCGGGTTAACATTCAGTTGGCGTCTAAGAACGTCTGCGCTTCAGATTAGATAAAATACGTGATATCCTTTCCGGGTACCTGGGATGTTTAAGGCTGTAAAAGACGGATGAGGGCCACTATCCCCCAGCCGGAATCCGATGCTTTGAATCACGTGCCATTAATTTGTCAGAAGGACCTACGCTGAGCAAATTGCCTTCCAAAGACAATCGTCGGCTAGGGTCCCTGAACAAAAAGACAGCAAACTATAGAGAGATAAAGAAAAAAGAGTCAGTTCATTGCGGCGGTAGGATCGCCCACAAGGAGAAATGTAAAAGTGGTAGCCGCAATACAATATGGATTGGAGTTGACTTAAGGTACAACCGAAATGGTGATAATGTCAGTTAACTCACTTGAATTTGGAGTGGTTGGTATTACTCGCTGTAACCCGTGTTAGTACGCTATGAAGTGCAAGGCTATGGAAGGTAAATGATAAGGACACTTTGTTCAACCACGCTCATTTTCGCTCTACGTATAGCAGACGCCACTTAATTGCTACCTCATCACCGACTAGAAATAAAAGAAAAGTGGCTCATGGGGATCTATTTTCTTGTTCTTGGCAGATTATTACAAGAATTCGTGTGCACATCGTTTGTACAATTCATTAAATGTTTAAAAGTGTCCTTCATCATGGGGAGCATGACCTGCTGTGCTTTCCGTCAAAGGAAATTTTCTGAGGGATGGGTGAAGTAGCTGGATGTGCTTAGAGGTGTGGTTTAGGTCGACCTAGTTTGGTAGAGGTTGAGCTTGGGAGATTTACTGCGAGGAGTTCCACCAGCAGAGGCTGGATTAGGACGGAAGCGTACCAATAAGGTTTAATTCAATTCTCTCGTGTGCTAAAAATTGAAAGAGCGTATATTAATGCGTAAAATGATTGAAAAAGTAGATATGAATCCAACTACGCAGATATGTAAAATGCGTTTATATAGATGTTTTTTATGAGAGGAGTGGTTCATTGAAATTAATTTTTATCTTTTATCATTTATTTGATGCTGATTATGAGATGTCAGTTCTCAAAACGACTGATTGAATTACATCGCCTTGAGCACCCAATATATATATCTTTCCCAAGGAAAATTCTCATTATGTGATGTGGATATGATGAGATTGGTCCATGTTTTTGCAATGGATTAAGCTACCGCTCCGGAAATTTCTTGGGTAAATTCTTCTTGAATATGCGTGAAAAAAAGATTTTTCCATATTTCATCAAAGATAATAATCATAGCATTCAAAGAATCGAGGTTTTCCTTAATCCCCCACTGCGTATGACGGACTGGCAGTCTTTTTGTTGAACAGCCTACAGTGTGGGCAGTTTATTTATTTTATCTAGTTTGTGTTTTCAAAGGAGGGGTAATATACGGAATTAAAAATTCAGGCCTACTCTTTCATTTTCCTAAATAAATATTAATTTTCTGACTAATCATTATTAGATATTAATCCCAAATCCGTTTTATGAAGTTCACTCCCCCCGCTATCCAATTTTCCATGCCGTATTTACTTATCTTTCCCACATCCCTCCTTATTTAGCCGGGTTATTTTACTCGTGCTAAATTTGGAAGGCTTCCATTAATTAGCCACGCAAAACCATCCTGGTTAAGGGAGACTTAACTACCTTTTTTTACGAGTCTTTCCTATCAATTCAAGTTTTATGGACGAAATGAAATGTGCATACCGTAGAGGAGAGGTAGCACTGCTGCCTCTTATTGAGACTGAGGTTATATATATATATATATAAATATTTTGTCTATAAATAAATATATATATATATGTTTATATATTTATAGATATATAAATATATCTTTTATTATCGTTTTTCAGAATGATTACTCGCCAACTTTTTCCGTCATCTCCCTTTCCACGTATTTCCTCTCGTTTTCCCCTCCCTTACCTCATCTTTTCCCTCTCCAGGACTCAATTATACCCACCCTCTCCCGCTCTCGTTTCGTTCCCTTTGCAACCGATGGACCAGCCTCCATTGCTTCCCCTTTTCCCAATGAGACCTTTCTCTCGAAGCCACATCTTTGGAAACGTTCGTAAAAAAATTATGGAATGCGGTGAAGGGGTAGAGGGAATGAAGGGGGGGACGTGGTTTTGGGAAGGGAAGGACTTTTCAATATCAAATTAAATTCCCTGGCGAGATCCTGCAAAAGGCAATTTGCCTTCCCTCCTCTTTCAATAGTGGGAGATGTCCCTGTGGCAAATATATGGCGATGGCGGGCGTATATGCGTGTGTATACTATATATTGGTAAGCGTGGTACGGTGAGGTGGCAGTGGGGGCATGAAGGAATGAACGCGGCCGTCTCCGAGATAAATTGATTCTGTTTTCAATTAGGGTGGATCTCATATAGCCCCCTTCCCGAGCGCTCCGTATGTGCGCCAATTCGGCCCATCAGTCAAGTGAGGGTTGAGATATTTTAAGCTCATTAAGGTTTTTGCGGACGATTCCGGTCCTTTTTATGACCCCGGTTCGCATAAAGGCATCCGCCCGCCCATTCCGCCGCGTTGACGCTGGAGCGATATTAATTTTCGCGGTCGCAACGAAACGATTCGTGGTTTGTTCCGTTTTCACGAAGAAAGGGGATGGTGGCGACCTCGAGACGGGAGGGAGGATGGGTTTATGGGAGCGGGAGTTCGCTCAACCTCCTAAACAGCCCCTCCCGTGTCCCGGTGGTTAAGATATATTTAATTTTTTGCCCGAGCTTGGGAGGTGGGTGGGCCAGTGTCTCGTGGGATTGACGCCGCCCGTCTGTATGTGAAATATGCCTTCAGGGCGGACGTGTGTTTTCCTTTCCATCGACACCAAAGCGCAGTACAGGGGTTAGTGGAGGGGCGTCGTCCCTCATCTTCCCGTCATGCCGACGTTCCATCCCTATGCTCCGGAGACATAAGCGGCCAGCGCAAAAACAAACGTGGACCAAAAAATCAGTTATAAGGGGCGCATAAAAGGCGTCCAGGAAGGGATGCATGGATAAGGGAAGAGTGAAGTAACAAAAGCATTAAGAGGCAGACCTTGTGCTCGAAAGGCGTTCCAACAGTGGATACAACTCAAACTGATAACCTTTTTGCACGCCGACGTCAGCGATGAAGGAAAGCATTTAACCACGATTTTAGAAACAAAGAGGTCTGGGGTTTTTTTAAATATTTTCAGCAGCGGCGTCGACGACTAACCCACAGGCTCTTTACTTTTAAAACAGAAAATATTTGAAATGTACATGAGTGACCTGTAAGAATAATTTTTAAAATAATGAAGGCACAGTTGATTAAGCCTTTCACGGTCATTCATGATAAACAAAAATCTTGTTTTTACTGTGTATTCGTCGGTTTTTGGCCGGAGAAAAGAATCGTTTCAAATAGTTGCTGCTTACTTTGATATTATTAGGTAACCATCGTAATTTTTTTGCAAACGAATAAATAGGATTCAGAATCGGGACGATTCTTTTTAATCTATTTTCATTCATTCCAAAGGTGCAGTTATATATGACACGAATGGGTTGAACGAGTTAGTTATAACTGCAATTCAGTTCATTTTTGTCTGGATAAATTGCACAATAATACATGTAATTGGCTTATTAAATCAAATTAGAAGTGACCATCGTCACTAAGGAGTTTTAATTTCAGGGACGGGTTAAAAACAATAAACATGATCAAATTATTGACGTTTGAATTTTACAACTAAAATCATACTACGGTTCTTCTTTCCAATGTCGTTGATTAAGAACCATTAGTTGTTAAATTAATTTAGCATCATGAAAATCACAAGATGGCATAAATCATTAGTAGGTAATCATTAACCACTATACGCCACAAAAGAGTTAAAGTTACCTCAGTCGTTGTTATTACAGAAAGACTCATTCTTATTACCATTTTTATTCCTTTTTGCTACAGTTTTAATCAAAGGAAATCAAGCAAATATTTCTGCACATAACTAGTGGGGAAGGAAATATATTCCATAGTTTGGAGGATGAAATTGGATTATTACCAACGTTTTACTGAAAATCTTTTTATGATTCGAATGGCTTTCTGGCAATCTTCCCGCTTTCGAGGATTTAGGGCAGTTAATGGTTCCAGAAAATTTCTTTCGAAGATTGGAAACTTGTGCTTTGGAATCATTGATTAAGGTACTTTTCAAACCTTTCTTAGTGATTCGATTAAGATGACATCAAAGAAGTTTTAGCAGATTATGAATATAGTACTTTTGTATTTGCTCATTTTCTCAAAGAGAATAAAATATTTTTGTGGGCAATGCAGAATAAATAAATTCATTTAAAAACCTAACATTTTTGTTAGTAGTCAATAATTTTAGCACTTTTTTATACAATCACTGTAGTGTCACAACTTCAAAAATATGATCTTAGCTAATATTCCATTGGCTTAGCACTTGTATATAATGTTAAATTTTAAGAATAGGTAGTCGGTATATATTTTAACCAAATTCCGGTTCGTTCATCATGCAACTGAAAATAATTTTTTCATATGTTGATATGTTTTATATCACACATTTGTCATGTGTATTTATAAACTGCCAATGAGTTGATAATCATGATTTTTATTTTGTGTTTCAGATGTGAACCAGAGTGGAACCATTGAGAAAAAAGATTTCGAGCTCGCCATCGAGGTAATTATGCATCACAGTTAAATTATGTTTACTTAAAAATTCAAAATGAAAATTTTCGCACGTCTTTTCCTGTTTTTGGACTGACTCAGAAATAGAATTAAAGGATTTTTCAGGAGATTACAGAATTTTAAATCATATTATTTATTAAATTTTTGAATCTGGTTCAAGTGCCTGGTGGCGTAATTTTCTTGCTAATTAAATATATTAACATTTTTGACGATCTCTTGGTTTTTGTGCGACCAGCTACGACAACCAATCAGTGTAATCGTGTGAATACAATAATTTCACTATTTGGCGTAAATGAAACTGTACTTATTGTTAATATTTTACCCTCTTGTCTTCATCATATTTTGTTCTTTCCCCCCCCCCCTCCACGCACCCTTGCGGTGGCTTGAGGGTTTTTATGTTGAAGTGAGAAGTTCTCATATTTGTCCGTGAGACCTCGGTAGGTCTCACTGACAATGAATTTAGCACGATTAGCACCATGCCTGATGGAATCGATGGATGGAAAATATAGTGTTATACTCATTACACAGGCATACGATAGAGGTTTCTTCAACACTCGATTCCGCGATACTTTCATCGGCCATTCCTCATACTTTGAGAAATGGAGAAGTGTGGACTTAGTTATTTAAGATTTTGTGTGCATATAAATGTGTTATTATTATTACTTTTATTAATATTCGACCGGTTAAGTTCAATTTTAGATGAGCTCAGTCAATACAACGGTTTAATACTATATTTCCTTACCCCTGCTTACAAATCATAACCTGACCTCTGGCACCGCATTAAACCCCTCTTCAATTCCTCATATTTTTACCTCCGTTAATTAAGTCTAATATGCCTATTCTCTGCCTATCCCTTTACCACTTGCCTATGGTTCTCTCCCCTATCACAATCTTCTACATGCAATCGCTAATAAAAATGTTGTGCGTCTTTCCTGCTTCCTATGGAATTTTCCCGATAATTTCCTCTCCTCCCCCACTCTACCAAGCATTACTTTCTCGTTTTCCTTGTCCTTCTCCCTCCTTTATTTTGCATTCTGTCAATTTCACGTTTTCTATTCCTTTCACCCTCACCTGTCAAAATCCTCCAATCTACGCATTTCATATTGCTTCAACGATCATTGTTCCCGCCGTACTTTCCATTACAAACTTTTGAGGAGACTTCTCTTAACATCCTCACTCAACATCCCTACTATCAATTCCCTAATCCTTATCAAATCTTTTTGCAAAACGCAATTTTTATTTGATTGATGAGCATTATAGTAATATTTTAACATTCAGTAAATTGGGTAGAACTGATCTATTGCAGAAGATAAGAGTAGATTTGAGGGTTAAGCTGCTTATTCACGAGCTGTGCATGCCTCAGTCTACTCGGGTGCGAGTGGCGAATTGAAAGTCGCGACGAACATTGTAGGAAAAGGGATGAGACAGGGGTGTCAATAACAGTTCGTGATTTATAAGGTACAAGTAGTGGAAATGGTTTAAAAGGTATGGGAAGAACTGAAAATAGTAATGACTGTCGGTGGGATATTATTAAAATCAATTAAATTTGCGAATGAAGTCGAATTAGTCATCCGAAGTGCATTAGGTAGTCAAACGGTCTTCTTTCTTTTTTTCAGTTACTATTTCAGCTTCTTTATTCATATAGCATAAAGGTGATCGGAAGTTACACTATCGCGTCATTAAGTTGTGTTACAATTTATGTAGTACGGTTAATAGCTGTAAAAAGAGAAAACAACATACTTGGTTGCAAATGTCAATAGGCATTTTTGTATGGCGCAATCTTTATTGAAAAGACCTTTGTCTTGTGGCTTGACATAATAGGCGTATTTTTTGAAAATAATTTTTTATTGATCAGCACATTCTGCATGGAATTATTGTCATTTTTCGTGGGTTCGGCATCAGATCCCTTTCTATTTTTTGTAGAATATATTTTATCTATTGAGCTATTATGAACATTTTGAAAGACGCAAAGAACTTTTAAGTAAAACATTTTTCCTATTGATAAAAAAATTGACATCACTTTCATAACTATAATATTTTAAAGTGTTAATACAACTACGACTTAATAATTTTTTCAAGAAATAGCTTTATGTTATGTTATGGTAATGAAGTGTTTTATGGTTTAATTTGAGAAGTAAAGAATACATTAGTGAAGTCGGTAATGAAATGTATTATTTATGCATAAAAAAATCCATATTAAGTTACGCTCAACTTAAAATTAATGCCTTAAAAATGTATCTACAGGACTATTTGGAAAGGAAGATAATAATTATATGCTGAATAATCAAGTAGTTATTTTAAAAAATCAATGTAAAAAATTATGAGACACGATAAAATGAAATTATAAACTTTCTCTACTTGCTGAATTTATGCATTTGATGTGATCATTGTGGGCACATTTTCTACGGTGGTATCTGCCTTAGAAAGAACTGGGAATGCTGTACCAAGAGCTTCCTATGAAACACTACCAGTTGTACACAGCTAATCCCTGCCTTTCATCTATGAAGCTTGCCAAGTGAATGTTTTCACAAAACTATTCATTTCACCGTAAATGGAAACGTAATCAGGAATACTATTCCGCAAAGCGAAATGTAAAGAGATGAATGTCCTAGTGAATTCTCTCTGGAACAGATTTTCCATTTCATTTTAGTCTCCTGTCAAATATGTGCACAGTTTAGCAGCTTTTGAGGCAATAAATTACTTTGCCTCACAATTTTAGCATGCACCACTGCACTTCCAAACTGGTGTGCATGAATATGACATAAAGGCGATAATTTTCAGCAAGCGTGTTTGAGTGAATTCCCTGTCACTAAATTTGTCGTCCATTATTGACACTTTTGTGTCTTCCCAACAGTTCCAACATTCCGACTAATCCACTAGTATTCTCTTGGCATAATGTTTCCTAAAATTTCTAAATAATAACTTCGTCGTCAATGTTCTGGGTTTTTGGAATTTAATGCAAGTTTTTTCATTGTCAAATTTTACTTGGAATTTTATGTGATTTCTGTGCAAATCAATTAATTCAACATTAGAAAGATTTCATCAAAACAACAAATCGGAAGAATTCTTCCAATTTTTTCGTCTGTGCAATATAATTTTATTTCATTACAAACGAGCTTGGCATAAACGTACGCAGTCATTCGCTGTATCTATAAATAATTATAAATGTATAATTTTAAATATGTATGTATAATTTTATATATATAATGTAATTATATTATATATAATTAAATAATGAAATTATATAATAAATAATATAAGTATTCCAAAAATCCCATAAAATCTATCCAGGAGTGTATTCATATGTAAAAAGAAAATTGAAAAATGTCCTTAAATTATTATTTTCTCATCTAGACATGAATAGTTGCTGAACTTTCTTCAGAGGTCATACGCAAAAATTTGGAGATGAGTTCGTTTTTCGGCGTTTTCATTCATCCATATTCTATGACCATAAGTGTCTTGAAAGACAGCAATGTCCCAATGAAATATTTTCTTAATAATTGTTAGAGCTATAAAAATTGAACCAATGAAAATACATCACGTGAAATAACTTGAACACGGAGTAGTATGTCATAATGATGATGATCTATTTACATTTTATGAATTATAAATAGCATTTAAAGAGCATATAAATGATTTTTAACTCTGATTAATAATCCCTTTAATGTGTTTTGAGAGAATTTCCGAATGGCTAAAATTATTCAAGCAAGAGAATTCTAAAAGCTCTTTTTTTTCCTTATTGGAATATTAACGAGAGAAAGACTAAATGAAAAAGCCAGGCGAGGCGAGCAATCGTTTGCAAGCTTAATAAAATCTCCGTTATCGCAACCAGCAGAAACCTTCATTTGGCCACTCGGATGCGGTCTCTCCCTTCCCTCCAGATTAAATTTGGATACTGTTTTGCCCTCCTGCAAGGTCGGCCAGGAGCAAAACATCATTGAAATTTTCTACGTCATTCTGCATCATTAACTTCCGTTTTTCATGCCTTCCCTCTCTCTCGCAACCGATCCTCCCGTCTGGAATAATTCTTATGCTCCGTCCGTTTCTCCAAAGCGGTATTCCACCCTTGTCACGATGTCGGTGAAAACTATAACGAGTCTATGTCGCTGGATATCATTGGAAAATGTATTATAGTGGCTGTAGGCATCGCTGTACTATTATTGGGTTGGCGAAGATACGTCGTTTTATTCAATCATCTAATTATCGAATGAGGTATCTGTAGCCTGCTCTCATTAAGACTACGCGAATAAGGCAGTGCGAGGAAAGGAAAATATTTTCGGTGTAATTTTCATTCAGTTTTTAAAGACCTCAATCATTATATTCCAAGCAACTCAGGTTTCAGTGATTTAGCACATCCTCATCAGGTGTTTAATGCACAGTAGGTAAGCCCCCCTAGAAACATAAAGACGCACGGAAAGGAAAGGAGGATTATTAGGACACCGCTTCGAGGATTTGGAGAAAGGATTAATGAAAGGATTAATTTTATAATAGTGACTTCAAGGTGATGGATTGCTTTTAAATTTCTTCCTTTTCAGGACGTCGAGCTCCCGTAGTTCGTTTAAAAGTATATAATGTTTTACATTTCTATGAAGTTTCAACTTTGTAGAACGTTCTTAAACATTTGAAATGTTTAGATAAATAAATACGATGTAAAAGAATCCCCATCACGATCATGAAGCAAAATTCAATTTTAACATTTTTCGACTTACTCTCTCTTCAAAGCAGTTAAGATATCATCCACCTTCTCTTTGGCAAAAACTGCTCTGACGGCCTTTTCTATTTGAACAAGAGAGAAACGCGCTGCGTTCCAAACACCCGATGACAGAATAAAAAGAGACGTTTCAGGCGTGATATGGTGGAATATCATGATTAATAAAAATTGGCAATTTATTTTGTGGAAAATTGTCAATTTTTATTAACCCGATGTCAGAGTAATGTAACCCTCGTCAGGCGATATTGTAATAGAATAGATCTGTAAACGGTTGAAGAAAAATAAAATTACTTAAATGGATTGAAATCTCTAGATATTCTTACATAAGTATTGTTATCTACCCCTTTCGACTCATGCTTTGCCAAGTCGAAGTCCTATGCGTTCATTCTAATATTGGGACACCTCGGAACACGAAGTTTATTAATGCGATAGTTGGAAACGTAGGTACAGTGCCAGGTGAATCCATTTCCTCGATCATTTCCTGTTCACCCTGGCGCCCTTCCGGGGTTCTCCACTCGACCCCAGATGTGTGGCCACCCATCAACCTCACTCCTTCCGCTCTCCTCTCGAGAGTCGTCGGGTGCGCGGGTACTCATGGGAAGAGTCGACGTCCCCACATGTCTCTCCTCGATCTGAATACATAGATGGACCGACCGCAGCCCTCGGAATGTCTGCTTCAATCTCCCACTATCCCTATGCATAATTATGTATAGGGATGGTGTGACTTAGATTATAATCTAAGTCACACCACCTCACCAAATGTAGCCATAGTTCAAAAGATCCATAGTAATTCAAGAATTTTGATCAAATGAAGGGGTGCGGGCGTTGATGTTAATTGTGAAACATGGAGAACATTTCCAAATTGGAAAATTTGAGCAATTTTGCGCGCAATGAATGGTTAGTGAAAATGATAAACGGTAAATATGGTTAGAATATGGAAGAATCGCGGTTAAAAGAAGTTTTTTCGTCATTATTGTAGTCACGAATGCCTCGCAAACTTGATCAATAGGAGGCAACGCGATCGGATTTGCAAAGTGATTCTTCTCTCAAGTTTACCGTATAATTTGTTTGAAAAGAAGTAAAAGCTATATCCTCGACTTTTCAAGGCTCCGTTCCGAATTGTCTTCGTTACCAGATAAAATGATTCTCTGTGTGGTCTTTTGGCAGCCCTTTTAGCTCGGATCAATGACCTGAAGTTTAGTTTCGGAATAAAAAACTGATTTATTTAAAAGAACCGCTGGAAATTTCCACACAGAAAATTCAAATATTCAGCCATTACGAACAAAATAAGAATGCATTTTCCGTTGAAAAGAGAAGACCGCGTAATCAGTGGCTTCGAACATATATTGATCTTAGCTATCGCTGATGCATACCTAACTTGTGAAATACTTTTTAAAAGATTCCATTGATTTCATCTGCATACTTATATGCATTCCATATTGTGTAGTGTTTCCAGGTCGATACTCTAAACGCTGGCCATTTGTAACAATTCGTAATTCACTTTAGACTCTCCTTCAATGATCTGCTGGCGCTTCATTTTATAGTGGACAGAATTGTGATCATTTCTGTTTTACATTGAGATAATTCTTAATGGCGATCGCTATGGGGTTACTTTGGGTGTAATTAATCATCTCAGATCATAAGTTTTCAATATATGTCAATCACTCCAAACTTAAATAAATAAGTGATTTGCCGGTAATGATTTCTTAAGACGTTGCTTTACTAATTGAATGATCCCGTTCATTTTGTACCTCATTTCTGACATAGTGTTTCACTTCAATCAGAAAATGCCCGAAAATAATGTCGTATTTTGTCTTTATATTGTCGAGTATCTATATGGTTTCAATTTTGTTTGTTCTCGTCGCTTAACTTTCATAAAGAAAGGTATACAGTTGTCTTTATAAAGGAGATAAGGAGCGAAAATTCGTATCTATGCCATTGGAATTAACCATTCGAAATATAGTTTATATTCAATGTTGAGAGATTACTAAAGAAGTTCATATGGAAATTATACCACCGGTTTCCAAATTTCAGCAGAGTTTATTAGAAAGTTGTGTTGCAGAGTAACTAGAGATATTTGTTGTATTTGTGATAAAATTTAAAATTGATTTTCAGATTCCTTTCCTGAAGCTCTACCTTTCCAGGTAGAAATTCTACAGTTCTAGAGTCCTACCTGTAGCGATACACAATCTAAAACTCAATTGAAGTTGATCATTTTTCAGCTATTTACTATCTGCTCCCCTTCATTTGGTCCAATAAAACTTTTGACCGTGTATCCCTGTGGAAGAAGAAACGAGGCGAAGAAGGATATTAATTTGAGAATAGAATATTTATTTTTATGGTGATCTAATAAATGAGGGAGGTAAAATAGGCGAGAAAGAAATCAAACCTAAATATTTTGATTTTTTGTATAACTATTTAAAAAAAAATTATATCTATTCACAAATTTTGCTGGCATTTCTTTTAGTTTTCGTAATATTCTTGTTAATATTATTTGTCCAGCATTTATTTGTGGAATTCAATGCAAATCTGGCCTGTTATATTCATAAGAAGGGAGACATTATTTCTGTTTTTTAAGCGTTTTGACTTGTTCAAGTGAATGATAAACTTGAATTAAGGATAAGGATTATATATCGATTTAAAATTAATTCGATTTATTCCATATATGTGGGCTTCGGGTATTTTACCTTTTTATTATCTACTTCGTTTCCTCTGCTCCTTCATGGTACCTTGGCCAGGTGTCATCAAGGGTGTTGGACTGCACCGGATTCATGCCATCACTTCCACACAGTTTTGCTGAAATACTTTTCCAGCTGTGTAACCTTAAGTCTGGTATTTTGTTCCTCGGAACAAAACTAAAAAGCTTCCTCCGCTCCTAGTTTCCTTGCGTGTCAAGAATAAAAAACATACGTAATCAGAGTTTTACTAACTTCCACTAACTACTAAAAAACTGGTAGCCAGACCAGGAGGGCAAATTTTCTAAGCTTTCTTTCTCTTCCAAACTTTGAACGGACCAAAGGAAAATGGATTGGAGGCATGCGAGCGGTTTGTGCTACGTAAAGGCTGGCGGAAACAGGGCCGGCTTTAGACGGTAAACAAGTAAGGCAATTGCGTTAGAGGAAACCATCATTCAGGGGATGGCCTCATGCAGTGGCTAGTCAAATAATTTGAAAACAGTGGAAGAACTGTTCTCAAAGGAAGAACGGAATCATTTGGCCGTGACTGTGGGTCAAAATGATAAAACTTGCTTTTTGTTCGTACGGCACGGCTTGGGAACTACTGCTTCGTGTAGACCACTTGTACTCGTTTTTTCTACAAAATAGTTTGCCTGAAACATGAAGTTGAAACTCAAGAACGTTTTTGGGCCAAAATACCACTTCTTCAGCGGAAGCGAACTGAAGTGACTTTACAATTTTCTTCAGCTGACGAAGGGGTCACCCGAATGGTTTTTCTTTTAGCTTTTTTCTTTTCTTTCACATCAACTACATGGTTTTTATTAAAAGTTCGGGAATAGTTTCGGAAAAAATAAACTTATATCAGATATTGCTACAATGTCTCAAACGTCTTCATACTCGTAGTGCATCCCTTGAGTGTCGACACACTTTTGCCAGCGATTTTTCCACAGCTCGATGGCTCCTTGGTAGGTAGATTCCGAAAGGTCCTTCAGGGTACGCGTGCAAGCATCTTTTCGGCTCTTAGGGTCCCATGGTTGTGTACTTTGAGTGAGAATTAAACTTTGGGGAATAGGAAATAGTTTGCTGGTGCCAAGTCGGGACTGTAAAGGGGTTGAGGAATCGTCGCGATGCTGTTACAGAAGGTCTTTGCAAGGAGACACTCGACTCTTCTCTTGGTCGTCCTTCAAGACCTTCGGGACGAGTTTAGGACAGATCTTTCACATCGCCAAATTTTCTGTAATAATGGTGTGCACTGTCATATTATCAATGCCAGTACGATTTGCGATCATGCGCACACTTACCAGATCAGACTAGCGATCTGAATTCAGCAATTCACGCACATGTCAGGAAAAAATTGAACCGACACTTTTAAAAAACTTTGTGTTAAAATAATAGGTATATTATTTATGTCACTACTTTCCAAAATTTTAACACCCATTTCGAGCCCTCTTCAGCCATTCTACTTGTCCAAAAGATTACGTGCGTGTCCACCTACTTACACCACTACTACCCACGCTACAAGGATTCATACTGGCAGTAGGATTCATGCTGACATACAAAAGGCAACTCATGTTTATTTTCCTTTTTAATCCTTCTCTCCTTTCCCTCTTATAATCGTTGGGACCACCCAGGACGAGGGAACAAAAGGTTTGTTGAAGGAGTATCACACGAACCAATAACTCACTAAGCAGGACAAGAGACCTAAAGAAGGGCATTTCCGGGTAAAAAGGTTTTTTGCGAGAGCTTCCTTGATTCTGAGGATGAAAGGGGAGAAGGGGTGCACATCCCTCTCCGAAGGGCTGTATGCTTAGGGAGAGGGTTTGAGGTCAAAGGTGGTCTTATTAGAGGAAAGGAATTTTTGGTCGGGCATATACATGTCCAAAGCATTTTTTTACAACTTACTGTCTTAGTAAAACTCGACCGTAGATATAAAATCTGTATTTTTCAATTTGTTTATTTTTAACCGCGAAATATTATCAAAGAATGTACGTGTATGTTTACTATATTACCCCAAATTTAATCCTCCTACTGAACCCATAATAATGGAATCAAGTAAAATAATGATTCTCTTTCTGATCTAATATTTTAGTTAGAGGGGAATTTATTTCCGATTTGGTTTGTATAGATTCAACACACTTTTTGTACCAGATACATGACGAAAGTAACTTGGACATAATTTTAACTTCATTTCGTATCCATTTTTCGGATAGGACTAGCTAATTAGTTAATTTCTATAGGTCCTTAATTTCAAATTAGTACCATACAGAAATAATACAATTTGCATAGTTTTTTCCCTTGTGTAACACGGGCTTTTAACTAAAAATTTGGATTTTTTTAAAAAGAAGAATAGTGTTTTTTGGATAGAAATCAAAGTTTTAATCATGGGACCATTTTGCAAATGTTAGTTCCCTGAACGTGATCCAATTCTGAAATTATTTACTCTACCCATTTCTCATCAAATCCCTGAAGTCCCTAATCCCTCACCTCATACAAATTATCTTCAATTTATTCCGTATCCACCAAATTTAGCCGACTTTAATGCTTACCCTGTCATACCCAAATTTTTCTTCCAAAGCAAAAATGTCGGAAGGATTTTACTACAATTTAACTTTAAAAAATGTACATGACACTTTGAATTTTTGCTTCTATTTTCCCTCTATCAATTTTCAATTAGTTTCTTGATACTATATAAAACTTAACTTACCTAACGTAATTCTAAACTCGCTTTGAATTGTTTAACTTTTCATTTAATCATTTTCTTTGAAGTCAACTAACACTTTTAAATGCCTGGTTGGCAGAACTCTACACTTTTTTTTCAATTTTAAAGTCTTTTTCCTTTCACTACAAATGAGCCATCGTGTCTTTCCCTTTACTACGGAGAATGTTGTTGTTATTATTATTAAGACGCAAATATGCAGATAGAAAATATCAGTTGGCACACAAGTCCCAAATATAACAATCAAACTTGCCTTGGAAAAATAACATGACATCTCAAGTCCTATTAATATCACAGAAGATAATAAACAAAATCAATCAGAAAAAAACATTGCACTTAAAGGAAACATTCAAACACCAATCGCTTATTAAAAAAAAGAAAATCCTCGTCTCATTAGCATCAGCTTCTCAATCAACAAGGAAAAATCAAAACAAACTGATTTATAGAATTTTACGCAACGCATCAATCAAATTATTATTAATAATACGGTCTTATACACCTTTTCCTTATTAATGTCCATCCCATTTTTGTTCACCCAATCCGCCATTATATTAACGTACCTTTGCAGTACTTCGCGGTCGCTCTCATTCTCGACTTTCCTGTAGATAATGCAGTCGTCCGCAAAAAGTCTTGAGGTATATTTTTTTCCGGGAGATCCTTTATACATAATAAAAACAAGAGCGGGCCAAGTACGCAATCTTGTAGGACTCCCCAGGTTACCCTCGTTTTTTCACAATACACTTCTCCTAATTTGACTCTTTGTGTTCGACCTGTCATGTAATTCTTGACCCACGAGATTACTCTTCTCTCTGTCTGTAGTGGTTACTGACCTATTTGAAGCGTTAAGCGATCATGATAAACTTTGTCCAAGGCTTTTGATAAGTCGACTATTCCCGCATCCGTACAGTCAGACATTCTTGGCAGAACCCTAATAGCTGAGTTTCGCAAAAGTCCTCTTTTCTGAAACCATGTTGGCGACTGTACAACCAATTCTCGCTCTCCCACAAATCCCAGGGATACTCAGCAATTATGTTTTCTAATAGTTTGCTTACCAACTGTCGTCAATCTTACCGGTCTATAATTATCAACTAGTGCCTCATCTCCTTCTTTGAAAATTGTTGTTAGATATACTTCCATCCAAGCATTCGGCAGGGCATTTTTGTTTATGGCAATATTAGTGTTATTATAGGCAATTTCATAGGGAAGTATGTTAGAAAATTATTCTCTACGATGAATCAGGCAAGAGAATGACAATCATATAAGATTTTTGTTTAACTTGCGTCGGCGCTATAACATGGAAAGGATACGATTCGATTCATTGAGTTTTTATTTAAATTTCTTGGATTCATTAATAGGAAAATCTTTCAGGATCGCTATTAAGTGATTTCTTTTTAGTTTCCCATATGCTCCATCTGACATGATTGGTTATTTTAAAAAAGTAATGCTCTCTTTTTTATGATGGAAAGGAGACAAACTATGCAAATTTCACTTGAATGGAGATTTATTCAAGTGTTATATATATATATATATATATATATATATATATATATATATATATATATATATATATATATATATATATATTAAGTTATATATAATAAGTTATATATAATAGATATATTAAGTGTTTGAAACCCGGGTCGTGAATAAATCTCTATTCAAGTGAAATTTGCATAGTTTGTCTCCTTTCCATCATGGATAAATTTCACAAGGTTAACCCTAATACCGTTCGATCTCTTACTTAGTTTATGTGTAGTAGATATTGTTTCTCCAACATGATATTTTTATACTAACTCACCAAAACCTAAAATATGTTGTATTGTGTTGTATTGTTGGAAAAAACATTTCTCTGAGAGGGAAATAGTGGTTTTAATCAATATTTTAATTATTTTTCTATGTAGACCAATTTCGTTCGGCATTTGAAATTCTAGAATTGGATTAAAATAGATGTTAGAGATATCAAATCCCTATTTAAATCTAAAACAGGGGTGGCAATTCTCTCGTTGATGCTACAAGTATAAAATATAAATTTGTTAATCTATTTAATAACGAAAACAAAATTCTATTTCACAAATAAATAAAAATAAGAATGTGGGAGTTTAATGGGGAATATTCTTCATTTTGTTTTCACCTAGTGTGTTTGTCAAAAATTACAAAGCGCGTTCACAGAAAATTATTTTCCTACGTCATTTTTGTCCCCTTGGCGAACTTTTGTCGCACAGTACAAAAAATGTATAAAATTGAGTAATCCGTCTTAAATCTCGATGAGGTGTTACACAATAGCCCCAACTCGAACCTTAAAAAAATTCCCTCTTCTCCCTTTTCATTGCATTTTGTCGACATACACATTTTGAAAATTTTATGTATAGTTAATCGAAAACCGACATACTCGAATAACTCGCATTCATAGAAGTTCTCTCAACAAAAAATAAACTAGCAAGGTTCGCTTACTCACACATAGGTACACATCTAGGAGAAAAATTCAAAGGACATTGTATAAATATCGCAGAGAGTAATATTATTAGTTGGTTAGTCATAAACACGCAAAATATATCGAAGCATAAACACTTGTCAAAACTTTGAGCTGATTTATCGACTCACAGAAATGGCTACTTTTTCGCTATATTATGTTGCAAATTATTCCAAATTCAACAAATGTCATCCACATAAAATTTCAAGTTTTAAACAAGTAGAGGCTCAAAAGACAAAATACTGAAACACCAACCTGAGTTTGGCCACCTTCTCCCTCACCCTTCCCACAGGCCACGTCACGGATATGACTGTCGCAACCACACAATGTTCCCATGTAAAAGTATAATTACTATTATTAGTATTATTTATCATTAGTATTAATATTATTATTTGTTGTAGTTGTGATCAAATGCAACCCATTTGTAAAGGAAACTCCGCGCATAGGAATGTCTATAAGGCCGACTTTTATCCATAAAATTTCAAATTTTAGGAATTCGATTTTCTCTTGTGTGATTCCAAGATCTCAGGTCAGTTATTACTCTCAAGTCAGCCGCACCCTGCAATAAGTAATGCGTAATACACCGAAAAACGTCCCCTCGGATCACAATACGTAGTATATATATATATATATATATATATATATATATATATATATATATATATATATGCATATATATATATATATAAACACTAAGATAATAAATATTACACACACAGAAACATAAAAGAAGGACACTTACAGTAGATATTTACGTTTCGACGGCACGGCCGTCGTCATCAGATTGTTCGTCGCCGAGGCCTTCTTCAGGTCAGAGTCTGACCTGAAGGCCTCGGAGTAGGCCGAAAGCTCAAATCATCTACAGTGTGAGTGTCCTTTTACGTGTTATCTGTTTTATTCTGTGTTCTATTGTGCCGTCCAAAAGTTATATTGCTCTCGTGAGTACTTCCGCATCATCTATATATATATATATATATATATATATATATATATATATATATATATATATATATATATATATATATATAGATATAGATATATATATAATAACGTACCCTTCAAGCATCGGATGTTTATGCCTCGGTACTCCATAGTCCATTCCGAGGGAGAAGGATTGATGGCTGTCACTTGGCCTCTGAACCCTGGCACTGCGGTGAAGGAGAGGCCACCACAAAATGGAGGACCGGCCAAGCGAGTCCTTTCAAATTTCTACACTCTTGCCCCGCCTGTGCGTCCCTTTCTCCCCGGGCGATCCCTCATGTCTCCCACGAAGTGCCGTAATCGTCCAACCTGCAGGTTTTATGGCGACAGATATACGCGTACCCGCGAGCATGAATGCTCAGCCTGTGCTCTCGGGGAGAGGATGTGCGTTTGTGTCTGTGAGGCTGGGCGGGGTCGGGGAGAGTGGTGGTCGGAGCGATTTCCATGAAAGAGGCTGGATGACGAATGGGGGGGTGGCGAGGGGGGTCGGCGGAGAAGCGGTAAAATTTCCGGCGGTGTGGATGGACGAAACCCCTTTCGGCTCGATCCGGGGCCGAGTTTGCAGCATGAATACAAAACGCCGAAATGGTGTCCACGAGGTGGGGCCGAGTTGAGAAAAGTGAAGTAATAATTAAAGTGAAAGCCTAAAAGATATGCTAACGTAAAGTGAAAGTTCCTGTGTAACGCGGTGTTCTATGGGTTGTTGAATGTTGACACTCATTATGCCCAATTAAAACACCCAGGTGTGCTACCAGTGGCCATTGTTTCAACATCGAAATTAAACTGTGTTGGTTGATTGATTGTGCGCAGTTTCTTCAGGATTACATTGGAAAAGGTCATTAGGTATACCAACATACCACCGAGAAGAGTTCTCTCTTATGGATAGAATTTATTCACATATAACTCCAAATCTTTTAACACAATAGTCGATTCTAGAGTTGAGTTTACTTGGCGCCAAACCCAGCGGATGTCAAAAGTCAGATATTCAGCTGCCAGTTACTTTTCCTGTGGCTGTACTTTTTCTATAAATATCTGGTTACCAGAAATATATTATTTATTTATTTAAGAATTTATCGTTGCAATTAGGCAATTGTCCTGTTGGCAACGGTCTGGTCAGCTCTCACCCATGACATGGACATATATGCATCACGAGAAAAACAGTTAGACAAAGATCTTATTTACAATGACACCTAGGATTACCAACTACATTATTACATTTACCATCACCCGTGGGCTACACTACGGGTGTCGAGAGAAGTTACCCTGATTGACACCTACTACACCTACATGATACCCTGCAAACCACCGTTATGTTGTGTATGTTAGGTTTTTATACTCCAAAAAAGTACCAACAAAGCAATAAATGTATTACCATAACATGAAGCACTAACGAGGACGCTCATTAATCAAAGTATTGATATTCTTTTTACAAACGGCCTCAAATGAACTCCAGTCTTTTAGTTTCAATAAACTGTAACCCTACGCATGCGAAACTAGCTACTAGTTACATTTGAAATACGATATCGGGTGGATATTATAATAATTGAAAACTAAGCTTAATTATAATAAATTATTTCGTAAGCAGCTTCGTTTTTAATTATTCTGAGTCTTTTTCGTTCCTCGAAAAAATGTCACTTAAAATCTGTTGGTCTATACTTGTAGTTCTAAGCTAGAGTTACAGCTTATCTCTCTAGTCTTATTTAAATTACCTTTTCTAACACAGTGATTGGATAAGCAATACCTTATGGCAAACATCACAAAAGAAATTTCAAGAAACTGTAACGGTAACTTTAACGGAGTCACCCGCTATGTGTGCATTATAATGCAACCATTTCAGAGAGTAAAAATCATTCACCTTGACCGGGATTTGAACCCGGATCCCTCGATATCCGGCCGAGTGCTTTAACCAATTAAGCTACCGAGACGTCCTCTCTCAGTCGATATCCGGCCGATTCAGAGTGTGAGAGGACGTCTCGGTAGCTTAATTGGTTAAAGCACTCGGCCGGATATCGAGGGATCCGGGTTCGAATCCCGGTCAAGGCGAATGATTTTTACTCTCTGAAATGATTGCATTATCACAAAAGAATCCTGATAGTCTAATGTGTGTAAGATAATTGGGGCATAATGCAACCTTCGATCCGTGAGTGATTCCCAGCTTTGTTCTTTTAGTAAGTCATCCATTCTACTAGATTTGTCATCACATTTTTTTAACATACTAGCTCCTCTTAGGGACAAAGGAACAACAGATTCAATTCGGGGCCATCCGATCTGCATCATATCTATTTTCTTCCCTTCTTAATTCAGATCCCGGAAGTTTCTGCCCTCCATGCTATCCATAATATCGATTCCCTCCCTCCATCTCTATTGTTTGCCTACCATTCACCCTTATATACTTTTATGTTTTTGGTATTCCTCCTTCCCCTCAATTTCTCCGGTCACTTTGCCGTCCTCTAATTTGCTAAACCGAATTTCTCTCTCAGATCCCTCCCCCTCTAATGCCAATTCAGCTCGCTTCCTCCCCATACAGCTATGTCTAAGTCTAGTCACCACGTTTCCCCAAGTTCTTTGGAGTGGCTCCGTTTTCGAGCGCCAAATATTTTAGTCGGATGTTATCGATCAGTGGGTATCACTCAACATCAAAATAATCAAATTTTTCGTAACTAACCTCTATTTCGTCGAAATTTTTCAGGTTTCATTTTTGTCCTGGCTGTTTTTTTTTAATGCTGAGAGAGCGTAAAAATTGACAAAAAAATTTCAGTTAAAACCTTTTTCCGCTTACCAAAACTTTATAGTCTTTGAACTCTTTAACGGGCTCCCAAAACTACTGCCCATCTTTGCGGTCTGCGAACCGTTCCGCACGGTCTTCTCTCTCTCTCTCTCCCCCATTCGTACCGCGGGAAGTTTTTGCAGATACAAGGATTGATTCAAGAGGCGGCTTTGGAGTCAGTAGTAGAAAATAAGACTGCGCTCATGAAACACTCTCCTTCGTTAACCGTAAAACTTTTCAGTGGCTACATCCCGGAATATCTTTAGTTTTAAGGAGTTTCCAATGAAATCCCCATTGAGGAGTTGAGCAGCTGGGAAAAAAAAAATTTGAAAATTTTCAAGAATTTCTCGACCAAAGGAGAGCGTCTAAGGAAAACAGTTTGAGTCAGAAGAGCCAAGAGCGGAAGGAGAGTAATCTCTTGTGTGCTATGAAAGAGCAACCCATCCCAGAAACAGTGGAAAGGAGAGAGAGAGTTCAACTTCTCCCACTTACCCTCATTTTATTTCTCTCCAAGAGCGCTGAAAGTTTCTCGGAAGCATCCCATCTCCTGTGCCAAAGACGAAAGTTACGTTTTACAATGGCCAATTTAAAATGTTTTTCTATACTCTTTTTTTTTCACTTAAGTTTCTCCATATAGTGTCAAGTTCATTTTTTATTTGAACGAAAAGGTTGTTTTCCTTATGTGGTTTATACGTTCCCCCGTTTGTGGACAGTTTGGGTGTGTTTCATAGTCGTTATGAGATGGTTTCGCTCGCCGAATTCCTTGCATCAGATTTCAGAGTTCTCTTCCTCCCCTCTTTCTCACTTAGGACGCAGTAATTAAGCTTCGAAGGACGTAATTAATGCCCGACGCAGCACAGTAGGGAATCGAGCAGCTCAACACCGACTTAAGCGTGTTATTCGCAAAATAAGATGCTTTTCGAGGCAACGCTATCAGTCTTGCGATGTCATTCCTATCCTCTAATACGCTATCAGCCTTGCGACACTTAAACCTCTCAAGGGAACTCGTTCACCCCCGCATTTTTCACTTCCGAAATGAAGCCTTTAATCACTATTCTCATTTTCACACTAAGGCAGGCAGAATTGGTACTTTAAATTAAATTGGGATGGAGCTACAATTGACTTATATCTGAGACATTTTTGTTTCTCTTTAAAGTGAATAACATTATGGTCATCGACTTATGGTAAATGGGCACGTTGCATCATTCCTCTTGTAGACTTAAAAATCGATTTTTCCTCGAATTATAATAATTGCAGTAAATATTCTAGAATTAATTACATGGTGCAAAACAGTAATATTTAAAATGTGCATGTATTACCTTATCTTTACAATCCACTCCTTATTCTGGAATTCCCGCTGTGCTTAGATTATTCATGGTAAATATAAAATTGCCTAGTGGGCCGATGTCTGACTTCAATTATATTGTTATTCTTCAAGCGTTTACTCACGAACCTTGAGTAAGTTTTAAAACCAACTTTCTTTCACTAGAGGAGAACGTCGAGGATAGACGCAATGAACACTCAACCATTAGAAATAAAAGATTGAAATGGAATCAACACTCATCAATATAGTGCACAGGTACATTTAAAAAAATGCCACAATTAATTGTTGGGAATCCCACATGAAGACTCACAAGTTGATAGATTAATTATCTTAATAATCACTGTTCCGCTATTAACCCAATTATGGAATATTGTAATAATTTTGATAGTACTACTCCACCATTTTCGCCTTCCACAATCTCACGCCTGTATCGACGCAATTTATTCCAAAGTTAATCTTAAATGACGCATTAAGTGCGTTCTATAAATCTCCCGATATGTTAATATACATGTGATGAAAAATATTATTAAAAATACTCCACAAATTCAGGGATACGATACAAGCGGTGTCTGAAATGTAATTCCGATAGTTTTCTTTCTCTCTTCATTCAGTACCTAAAGGAACGAACTTCGCTGGATTGGATATTAAAGTTAGAGTAAATGTAAACATTTATTTTCGGTTGTTTCCTGTGATTCTTAACAGTGAATTTTTTAGGGCGGATAATGGACTAGAGATGTCATGATCAATCAAAACCTACAATTTAGTATAAGAACCATAGCGCCTTCCTCCCCATTTGGGTATAACTTTAATAATTGACTAAACAATATAAAATATTATAAGTACAGGTAAAGCATTAAGTTAAATGTCAGAATTTACCTGGTCCTTCAATTTTTTTTTAAACTTTCTGGAAGAATTTTGATTTTCAATAATTTGAACTTTTTTTATTTTTGTGTCTGAAATCTAATGGAAAGAATTATCATTCCCACTGACTGTGGCCTTTTTGGTTCGTACATAATAATTAGGACTGTTTCTGAATGGCATAATGAGTTGTGTTGTGTTCATTTAGTCGAAATGGGAGTAAATACACACGGACATTTCTAGGCACTATCCCGTCGTACCTTTAATCACTCGAAATTCACGCTCCCCTATCGCACACAGAATTATTATTTGGGATTTCGCGCGTTTGTCGTTCCCTCTGACCGATAAAATGCACTCTTGACTATCACCGGGATAAAATGTTCTGCCTCCCGCACAAATCTCAACAAATTCGATACATTTAGAGAAAAACCAGACTCCCATTACACTCTCACCCCACTCTACAATCCCCCTTGGCTTTAACGTACTGTTTAATCAGACTCTCTGCCCATGAATCCTTTGAATATACATTCATTCGGCATGAAAAAGAATACATTATATTTGTTCTCTCTTTTTGCACCATCGGCGTGCGGGGAATCCGGGAATTCGAAGTGAGCTGAGCGCAAACCCGGCCCATGCAAATTTGGCTAAGCGATGAGAACTGTGGGAAACCGCCACTTTGCCGAGGCCTGGAGAGGAGAAAAGAGACCAGGGTTTTGCCGTGGGGTAGGGAGAGGGCTGTGGGTGGCATTGTGGAGCACTGGGGGACGGTAATGTAGGAATATTTATCAACTAGGGTTGCTCTGAGAGAGGGAGATCGAAGGGAGGATGGGGAAATATCATTGATTAAGGCTGGGAAGACAGGATGAGAGGTGAAAGGTAAATGGACACTGATACAGTGCGTAGCTTTGCATGATTCAAAAACATGATGCGAATTCTTAAATTTTCATAATATGCACCTAAATAACGCTCATATTTAATCAGTCGATTGATAATGGTTATTTTGTTGATAGTTGAGAAATTGTGCGAAAGGAAACTCGATATACTAATCCGATTCCTGACGCGACCACGGACAATTTGAGGTAGCTATCAAAATCCAAACTGTGCCGCAGAGGCAAATCGTTTTATGGAATGTGATAATTTTATATCTCAAAAAAATTACATTTGGTGGTACCCTTGATTCTTGAGGGAAGAGAATGTGCTTTGAGCATTGAGTAGGTCGAATAAAATACGCTGCACAGAGGGTTGACAAGTTGAACGTGATTGGGAAAAGAAGTTAATGGAAGAATTTTGAAGTGGCAGAAAAATTCTAAAGTATTAGGTTACCCACGACGGTGCAAAGTAGATTTCAGAGTTCATTCAACAATTCTATCCGGATTACTACTTAACTATAATGAAACCATTTCTTAATCTGCCGATTCACTGAAATCTGTACTTTTGAAGCCAGTTTCCTAGATATATCGTGCATGTATGCGCCGCTTGGGCAGCCGTATACTGCGTCACTTTGATTGGTATTGAATGACTTTTCGGTTTGCTACATGGAAAAATCGTGCATGGCCCACTGATTGTGTAACATAGCATTCTTTTTACTGATCCTATTACCCCCGAGAATTTTTGAAGTCGCCAGCTATTGCCCTATAATTACATAAAAAATCTCACATACATTCTATACTTCGCTTTCCATTTTGTTATTACTTCAGCAATGCGGTATTTGAATATGTATGTTATAAGCAAATAAGTAATATCATTTCTGATTCCGCATCATTGCTTATCTCTTATAAATTAAGTTTTTCGCCTTCGCTGACCTTCATGTTTCTACATATATTACATTTTTTAAACTCATACATGTATTTTTTTTCTAATACCTAAAGTAATTTCGTCGGAGGATGGTTGTCGCTATATACCTGCATAACTATATTTGATAATTGTTCTAAAATGCGTAAAATTATTCCTTAGCAAATAAAATTTCAATAATTTACAGCATGCAATCGTTAAAATATGTGGACAATAAAAGTTAAATATGTCTTGGACAAATACTACTCACATCCCATCGGAAAAAAATACTTTGTTATGTCCCTAGGACAGGAATTTTAATCAACTGAAGCAGTTTTTCAGTTTGCGTACCCTTTCATCAGTAGCCTCCAGTGGCTTCCCCCTTGAGCTTAATTCTCTTTGCTCAGTTATCCGAAGGAGTTCTTGTCTCTTGGATGTGGTCGCTTTGATCTTGCTTCGGTCTAACAACTCTTATTAAGTTATCCTTCGCAGCTTCCTTAGCAGAACTTAATATTAATTAACCTTTAATTCAAATGATGTTGCCTCGGGTTGGCTGAAATATGAATTACTGGATTCATTAAGTTGGTGCAAGAATATTCTTCTAGTTGGACCACGGATATTAGGAACCCAATTTGTCAACATTCTATTTACTGCCGAAAGCTCAGCGTGCAAAATGTGCAAATTTTCTTCCGGACCCCTTTGTATTTAGTCATTTGGTTGTCATACAAAATTTGATAAATGTAACGTAGTGGAATCATGGTCACTCTCTTTTGGAATACGTTGTGAAATACACATAAAGACGTAGGAAATGAAATTCGGAACATGTACGAATAGTAATGGACCTGGAAATTCGGCACGGTCTACGCAATTCCATCATATTTGAAGTAATTAATCGAACAAGTATTCAAAAAGCTATTTTTCAGTCTTATTTCTCTGTTTTTAAAATAAGAAACCTTCAACACAAAATTATCTTGGATTTGAATAATTATATATTATTAATGTTATTCAAGATATTAATTATGGGAATAAATTAGTATTTTACATGGGTTGAACTTTGAGAATGCATGAGTGTTTATGGCTACGTGATTTCAGTACACATACATGGGTGGTCCAAAAAGTTTCCGAACTTTTGAATTTCAGTAAATTTCAGAAAAAATTACTTGAAACTTTGTTAGGTCGGCAACTTTTCAGACCACCCTTGTATGGTACCAATTTAAATTGGATCCATAGCGCAGACACAGATTGATTTCTTAATTACAATGGCCAAGTAACAATCTCTCAAATGAAACGAAGGCAACGACAACAGTTTTTAATTTTGGGGCGACTATGCTTCGCGGAAGAGTTTAATTATGGGGACTGGAAGAGGAGGGAAAAATGGGTTGGAAGCACTATGGAGGTACTTACTGTCACTGGGGTGGTTTAATTGTAAGAAAAGGTTCCACGGCACGTTATGCATGGCCAGGAGATGGGTTGCGAGATTGAGGAAAAGTGAGGTAGAGAGGGATGGAGCGATAGAGATGGAGAAAGAAGGTGGGGGGGCAAGAGAGAGAGAGAGAGAAGATTCGGCCGACGAAGAGCGCATTTCCGTGAGATTGCACGGATAATTCGCGAGCATGGTGTGTGTGGAGGGAAGGGAGTAGGAGGAGGGCGTGGAAGGGAAGGAGAGCGTGAGTCGAAGGGCGAGAGTGAAGTGTGAGAGCGGTGAGAGATGAGGGGTTACTACAGTGTGGAGAGATGAGCGCTCGACGCTACGTAATTGGGGACGAGGTCCCGTCGCGACCCGAATTCACTCAATGAGGCCGAATAGATTTGATTGAGAGGCATAGGAGAACGGGTGGCTGGCGCAAGGGAGGGTGGTGTTTTATGGACCAATTCCACGGGGAATGGACTCGCGTCCAGAGAAAGGAGGCGCTTTAGAATTAGGCATGGGCGATGTGGGGCGGCGACGGAGCCGTGCAGTGAAAAGGATTTGATGAGCAAGCAAAGTACTGCGACGCAAGATGGAGGAGACTCTGGAAGAGGCAGAGGTGGGGGAGGGGGGGGGGAAGAGGATTAAACGGAATTCTCACGGCAAATCATGCAGTTGAGTGGATTGAAATTTTCAAAGATAAATTAGTGTGCTTTAAATTTTCTTTACATTATGGAGGTGTGTGCAGTACAACGCAATTGACAGATCAGCGCCGAATTTCCTTAAATCTCAAAACAAATAGTATAATAGTTGAAATTGCATTTTTTGTGTATCAATAATTTAGACTTGAGAAAATTATATGATATACTTCTCACATAACCTGGTATGTTTAATGAATCCGTAATAATTTTGTAATCGTATTTTAAACCTAGTCTTTCTGATCCCATCCTTGCACGTAGTAGTGTTTCAATGCCCATGACCAATAGGAGTACGCTGCATATCGCTTTCTAAATATAGGGATTGCATAGTTAATAGCCAATAACAGATAAATGCTAGGGTGCGTTGAAAGTCAGCGCCGACGAATTTTATCCTCTTCGAAAATAAATTATTATAAGAAAGAAAAATGGAGCTAAATCTAAACCCACATTTCCTATCCAACATCTAAATTAAATCATTCTTCGTCCTTGAGGGCCAAGTTGAATAGTGTATGAAAATGCCATTAATAAAAACTGAACCCCGGTATTGTAGGGTGTATATTTACTAACATTAAATGCATAATTCTATGAAGAAATAAGGTAGAAAGGGAGCGAAATATTTAGATCATTGAGGATATGAGTTAAGAATAGCATTAATACTACTTCTGCTGAGAACAGCTTTAAAAATTTTAAATTATAGTCTTAGGTAGGGAGAGCGTAAAGGTATTTTCGCAACAGGATTGTTGCTTAAATATCTGATTTTGAAAAATATGCCCTACGGTCTGATTGTCGGTTCAGATATAATGGGTGGTCTGTGAGGGAATTTTAAAAAAACCAAGCCTCCTCTTACAAATTATTTAGGTAGAAATAAGAGCTGAACAAAGCGACCGTCAAAGATTACGGCGTTACACTCAGACTTTAATTCATGAGTAATAAATTCAAATTTGTAATCCTGCGTATACGTTTATCAGAGCTTAAACTTCACCGAGAAATCTTACTGAGTATAATTACGGGATTTATCCTGAATCAGGGATTGCAATCTCGGGATCCGGCAACAATATTCGGGGATTTTTCCAGACTGAAAGGTTTTTTTTTATAGCGACAAAAACAGCTACATTAGAAAGCAGCCATTTAACAAATGGACATTTAAATGTGTGAAATATTACTAGCAGAAACTCTCGCGAAATACAACAAAAAGAAAGACAAAAGATATTTATTTAGTGTTAAAACAAAACGTTCCATGTTCATGAGCACAAACATAAAAGAAGTGGACATGTGCTTTCACTGGATTAAAAGATTATAACCTTATTCCGATTTTTTACGAAGTCAAATGCGTTGATAATTTTTTTATAATTTAAAGTTTGTATTATAACGGTAGCTCAGTTCAGAAAATTAATGTAAATTATTTTTATTGAATGTGATTAGTCATAAACGTACAGTAAAGGACGAAGTCATACGACCATGTAACTTCAAGCTGAAGTGAATCTAACGCGATTCTACTTGGTTGGCTACCATTTTTTTTCCTGTATCGTTTTCCAATATCCAACTAACTTGGAGTCATGTTTTCGATCCCATTTTGACCCACACCTTATCTTGATTGCCTTTAAATGCCTTACCATGCATCATAGTAGTAGAGGCAACATGTCAAGCACCACTTCGGAGAAATATGTTACCGTGGTGCCATTTTCGTTTTAAAATAAGACCCGAGATTCAAGGATGGGGATTTTTGTTCCAGGGATTTCCAGTGTTTATTTCTTATCGAGATTGAAGAATTGTGGGAAATTGCGGATTTTACACGGATTCCAGATAGCAAGTTCAGGCTTCGATTAATGCTTTCATCTTCGTATGAAATACACCTTAGATATTGTTTTCTTTACACCTTTTTCAGTTAATTGTGAAATCCCATTACACTATAACTGAATAAAAAAGGACAATTTCACTGTTTTTAAAATTTTCCTCTGGTAATCTCTATACTGCGGAGAGATGCAATTTCAGTTGATATTGAGTTCGTCCAATCTCTGACCCCTTAATCTATCTCCAGGTATATTTTTGAACCCCAGTTTATATCAATGTATCACGAATCACTCAAAATTTCCCGTGTAAATTACACACTCCAAATCTGAAAGGGACTTTTTTGGTCAGTTGTCTACTGCAAATCTTGTGACCAAATCAATTTCGTCTGCCCCATGTACCGTAGTTCACTTAATATGATCTCTGTACGACGTATTTTTCCAAATATATTCGAAAACGGATCAATCGTTGGTTCTTTAGCAGACTGTAGAGAGAGTAAGAAATAACATTCGCAGATAACTGGTTTCATCTCCCCGAGTTTGTAAGTCTGACACTTGATGAATTCTTTTTATCGGTGCTCGTAAAAATAGCGCAATGACTGTTTCAGATATCAAAACAGCTATGGAAAAAACGTCTTTTCTCCTCGAGATCAGAAGATACGCTGGGTGTGCCGGAATTTTTACCCTCAAGGTTGAACGAATTTTATTATTTTTGAAAATTAAAACGCCCTTGACAAAGATTTTGAACGATTTCTTGTTTACCAAGAAAATAAATCGGTAATAATGAACTCATAAAGTAGCGTTGAAGATGAGGACAATATTGATACCGAATACTGACTTTTAATAATCAAACCACTTTACTTTTCCACATAAACTTTTTAATTTTTACAACCCAGGTTTCGTTATAGCATAACATCATCAGGTAAAAATACAAGTCAAGCATCGTATATATATATATATATATATATATATATATATATATATATATATATATATACATATCTCTGGGCGGAGGGGAAGAGGAGGGAGGAAAGAAAGGATTGAACGAAAGTTTATGTGGAAAAGTAAAGTGGTTTGATTATTAAAAGTCAGTATGAAGATTTTCCACCAAGTTACGCCAGAAACTGTTTTATTTATTGATACCGAATGCTAAAGAAAGCACCTTTTTCCTTATTTTTCACTTAGCATGTGTTAGTTTTTACTCATCGCTGTTGATTTTCAATTTAGAGTGCTATTTTGTTGAAGGAAAGAATTATAAAAGGCGATGAAATGAGAGGAGGCCAAATGAAGTTTCGTCTTAGTGAACGATGGAGTTGGACGACGCAGTGAAGCGTGATGGAGAATGCGGCTTGGATGATGCTATCAAAGAGCACTAAGGTCACGGCCTCAAGAGAGAGGTCAGGGGGCGCTCAGAAGTTCAGGATGAGAAGTACCGATAACCCAGCCAGCGTAACTTGTTACAAATTTAATTCAACGTTGTCGTGGTCAGCATTCCACATGTATGCACTTTCTCTGGTACGTATTTTGTCCGAGACGTAAGTACCGCATCGCCGCTGATCATTTTACCGTGACAAAATCCGCGCAGGGGAGCTTGATTTGTTTTCCAGGTCATCATTGTGGAAGAATAGCTATGTCAATACACGGGCGTTATAAAGGTAGAACAAAAACATAATGATTGATAGATAAATGTCTTTAATCGGTAGAAATTGAGACAAAAAGTCCCTTCTTCCATTCAACCCCTACACCGTGATGATAGATTTGTATGTATGGCTGATGGCTATATAACTAGTGAATATTCCTGGCATCGAAAGAGTGGTTTTATTGATTTATTTCGGTAGCACAATACAAATCAATGTATTAATTGCATTCAATACTGGCTCTAAGAAAACTAATTATTCCGCATTCATCCGTTATTAAAGTATTATCATTAGAAATTAATCATATACAATCATATCAATTCTTAGCCTTACTAAAATTTAAACCAATAAATAAATAATGATTTTACTTTCATCCTTCGTCAAGTTCACTACATCACTAGTTTCGTAACTTTGAATGTGATCAAGATAGTGTGTTTTGCGTTGTTTGAGGGTATTTTAAGATAAGGTATAACAATATGGGGATCCAATAGTTCAACAAAAATTAATCTTCTAAAAAAATGCAGGCAAAATATCCTAGAGAGAATTTCTGAGGCTATATAAAAAAAATGTAAATATGCTAGATGGGAGAGACATCTTTCGACAATTGTAAATTCTACCTTTCGACAGTGTAGCTGTATAGATGTGTCATTCTAATTAGAAACTATTTTGGCGATAAATATAAAATACCCGATTTACAAAAAAAGATTAACAATTGAAGGACAATATTAAGTGAATAACAAAAAAAATATCTCGGAGTGTAAAAATTATTTTCCTTGGGCGGGATTCGAACCCGCATTCACATCTTGCTGAGTGCTTAACCATTTGAGCTACCGAGGCGTCTTCTTTTTTTCCCGAGTTTTTAGGGGACCTAGTGTTTTAAAGTTGCCTTTAACCTCGTAGACTGTGGCGACAACCGCAGTACTACGCATGCCTGAGACATTATGTCTACCGTATTTCGTCACAATACCTTTTTCCTTTAATGCACCCCAAATCATGAGTGTAATATGACGCCTCGAAATATCAGTTAGTCACTTATTCAGTAGTAGTCGGTTCCAATTTGTATATTTATGTGGTGAAAATTCAACCTACCCGATCACCTGTCGGGAAAGATATGAGACTGCAGACTCCGTAAGATAATTTTGAAGCTTTGACCGATTTATGCTTTCATACCGTTTCATGCAGTCCTATCTCTCCATTCTGATCATCACTTTTCATACTAGTTAACCGCGTAAATTGAGTAATTGATGTGATCTTAGTATCTATGAACATTTATTTATTTTCAATATATGAAGTTTAGAAGAAAATATTTTTCCCGCAAAACTTACTTCTTACATTGGGGAAAAAATGATTATTAAGTTATTTTAGTATTCCATCGTGAGATTCCTTTGTACGTGTACAAACAACCTATCTAACATGACATATTTTAGTTTCCGATACAATTTTCAACTAAAAAGACCTCTCTTCCCTTGAGAACGATTTATTGACCTCTCTGGAACGTTTCAATGATTTCGGCTCACTTTCTGAATTATTGGAAAACCCGGGTCGGAAAATCAAAGTAGTTTTCGTGTTTATACAAAGGTTATGCTACGTGGAGTTATGGTGATTTTCAGGTTTTTAGGGTAAAATCTGTTAACGCAATGTCCACTTCACGCATGAAACCTATTGCAAATCGGTGAAGCTACACTTCAGACATTATTTGAACAATCGACCTCATAGTTACCCGGTGAGAACGTAACCTGCCGGTTTGTTACGCAATAATGTTGATGCATATTGTTATCAAATTTCTCGTTAGACCATAAGGTGAAGTTAGATTAAGTTAGTTTATATTTCCTGTTCCACCTTATTTTTAGTATTTGATGATGATCTGTGCCTAGTTAAATTGTTCATAGATATCAATAATATAAAATAATCCAAAAATTCCTTTGGCCTAATGGAAAAATGATGGGACCCCTTACTTGATGTGGCGAGAGGGAATGAGGCACATTGATTGCTGCGGGGTGGGGGGTCGAGTGTGACAAGATGTCGGCGAAGGAGGGAGTGGAAATCAAAAGGCAACGGGGAGAGGTGCGAGCGGGGAAAGTTTATCACTGGCAGAGGCGGAGGGTTAGTAAATTAGTATTCCTCACCCCACTCCGTCCGCCGTGGTTTGATAGGGGTGAGAGATTTGCGGCAGTTGGTTTGAGGTGGTTGATGTTTATGTGGGGTAGGGAGTGTCACTGATGTGATGTGAGGGGCAGACGGGCAGGTGCAATATTATTAGGTCTCGAGCCATTGTGTATACGCCGACGAGAGACCTCTGGCGAAGAAGACAACGCCAGTCGAAAGTTGGGCGGGTTTAGGGGTTTGAGATGTTCGATTTTGAATATAGCCATGTAAAGCGAGCCTCATTTCGCTTACATTTGAGATACATTGGTGTCACACATCGCATTAACCTTAGATATCTTAGATATGAGTTCAAAAATATCAATTCCAACTATATTACTGGACATTTTTCATTAAAATGTTTAAAACATTTAGGATTTCATTGGTTACTCAAATTTCTACGAAGTAAAGCCTGAAGCAGTAGAGTTTGCATTTCTTATATTCTAAGACAGCTCTACGGAAAAACCTTCCATCTTTGCATTCACTCATAGATCAACATTCCATTGTATCTTTGGCGCAATTCATCCTCGGTCTTTCTTTACATTGCTTCGCTTCCATTTCGATTTTCAAGATATTATTGTGCTTCACTTTGTGCCAGTTGGACTCTCTTTTATGGTTTTCTCTGGCAAACACAGTCGAATGTCTAAAATCCACTTAGTAGAAATGCCTCACTGCATCAAGAAACTTGGAATTATATTGGTGTTTTTTTATATTTGAAACGCTAAATGTATTAATTATTTCTAAATCGAGGACTTTAATGTTTCCCCGACCAAAAAAAAATCACTTTTTCCCCAGTGGCTGAAAGTCACCTCTGACTGGAGATGACGTCCATTTTGAGCATGGCAATTTTTAAAAATTTGAGGAGCGAACGCCAATGATCACCATATTTTTAACGATTGTTATTCGATAAATTCTGTTTGAATTTGCTTCAGAGAATAATCTATTTCTATCCATTTTTATTTCCTGCTTGTCGTGCTTATTTTGTTCCATTTTAAGGGACTGAAAACATTACGAGCATGGCTTCGTCAATAATTATTTATTCATTAAATGCCGAATACTTTTAGAGATGCATGAAGTAATTGGAATTTATTTTCGACAGAACAACTTTGCGTTTTACGTACCAGATTCGCAAATTTAATTTATTACTCGTGACTACCAATCCCTCTCATGATTAATTGTAATGATCTGATGGCAGCAATTTTTCTTTGACCCCAAGTTCTATAACTCGGAGAACGTCTTAGGACTTACCTCAGTGCTTCGTCTTATCGAAGTTTAACTTTAGTTCGTTTTCATCGGAAGAAACCTTTGACGCTAACTTGCATTTTTGTCCGTCGACATCCTTCGCTGCACCCACTGAACCTGGAGGTATTTTTTGAACATTGGATTGAAATCGGTTTTTGTATCTCATTATCGCACTTACCTCAGTGCTGCGATGTAGTTTTTTAATCGAATACCGTAGGCAATGCTTCGCATTATAGACCAGCCAAGGGTTCGGGGAAGGGGGTGGTCAACTATCC
Organism: Hetaerina titia; assembly: GCA_037158775.1. Classification (NCBI taxonomy): domain Eukaryota; kingdom Metazoa; phylum Arthropoda; class Insecta; order Odonata; family Calopterygidae; genus Hetaerina; species Hetaerina titia. The sequence goes on along the minus strand of CM073769.1, from coordinate 83,968,788 downwards.
CCATTTCCGTAGTCCTAAGATGGCGAAGCTTAGAGTGGTGACTCACGTCGGTTTGGACAGGGGAGGAGGGTGGATGAGAAGGGGTCTTGACGTCGGAGGTTGTCTGACACACGGAGGGAAAGAGGGTCGTCGGCTGTCGCGCCCACCATGGAGGCGAGGTGGAGTTTCCTCGGCTGGGGAGAAAGGTTCACCGGGGAGAGAAATGGGGTTGGGGTGGGAGTGGTCCGTGGAAGGGAAAATCTTGACCAAAAATGGGGATCCATGATGCGGAACCACCAGGAGGAGGAGAAGGAAAGCACTATGTTATAAGGTACACTGGCAAGTTGACAATGTATGGGTTAAGGGGGCGTGCGGTAAGGTCAGAGGGCAGACGCGTAGGTTATGGGATTAGGAGGAAGACGAAGGGAGGAAACCCAGAGGAAGGGTGCGGAGCTTGGAGAGGATTTCCATCCTGAGGTATGGTGCAGTGGGGTTGTCTCCCCACTCCCTGGACGTCTAGTCATAAAACGGTGGAAGGAGGTATCCGTTGAATTGAAGCCTTCGGTGGTGGAGGGGTTGCGGGCAAGGGTTTGGCTGATGGCGGTGAAGAGACTTTGATATCGGATGGGTTTTATCTCTGGTTTCTCCTCGTGGATTACGGAGGTCGCTGTCCCAGCAGGAAACACTACCCCAAAGTGCTGTTACTTCCCTAACTTTATGCTATTCTCCCCCTCGGCCAGGTTACCGTATGTATAACTATTCCAGTTTCTGTAATATGCGGCAGAGAGCGCCAGCTTGCTGCTATAAAGGCTAAATGACGACCTCTGAACTCGAAAATATCTCCGAGAAGTGTGACCATAATTAGTATAACCATAAGTAATACACTAAGTATGTCCATTACATCGTAATTCATTGACCGATTGATAATTATAGCCCATCTAGCATGGAATTTTTTCTTCTAGTTTGATTTAACACGTTGACTTTGCAAAGTAATTGTAATTAAACGTTGGCGCGACACTGGGCGATAAGGATCAAACTTAAAATGGTACATAGTGATGAATTTTTGGAATTGGAGTAGTTACCTCCCGTATGCTTATTGCATCAGGAATGTCAAAAGAGGAATTGTGGACTGGATTAAAAACTTGAGCATTACCCTCACTCACGATCTCTCTGGGGTGAAACCTACTTGTATACGGGTAATATGTAGACCAAATAATAAAAAAAATAGAATTCAATTGAAAAGTATGAGAGAAATGTGACGAAAAAGTTATACGTAATTTTATCTTTAGCTAGTTAGGTCTCATTTAGAATATGCGACTAGTGCGTGTATATGGGCTTCTCATTAGATTAATTGTCGAATTAGATCGTGTGCAGCGTAGAGGAGCTAGATTAGTAAAAAGTTATTATGATGAACTAAGTAGCGTATCAAAATTATTAGAGGAGGAAGGTTGAAAATAATTCACGTTGCGAAGATAATTTGCAAATTAAATCTCTTGCATGAATTGGACGAAAGTCTCTTTAGCAATAATGTCTAAAATGTATTATTAGCCCCATCGTGATACGGTAGGAGAGACCGTGTAAATAAAATTAGAGAGATTAAGTGGAGAACGGATATATTTAAGATATAATTTTTCCTGCGAACGATAATGGATGAGAATAACGTTATCCGACCACGTTGAGGGAAAATTATTTTATCTCAAAAGGAGCCTGGTGTGTAATCACCCCCTTGCCACAAACCCCATCGGTGATTTGAATGGTATCATGTATGTACGTATATATTTAATAGTGGTAGATTGTTCCCAGAAAAAATATATTTTTCCTTAGTAAGACTGAAATTGTATTTTTACTGGGTACAAATGTGATCCGTAACAATAAATATTTTAAATAACACCAGAGAGTAACTATGTACCACCATTGAAAAAGTGTGGGATAGGTTTTTTACCGATTAACTATCCATCAGGTGGACATTGCGCTAAACTTCAACGAAAAACACCTTAACTGGGCTGTCAGCAAGATGACGCCATGAAAATCAGCCATGCGGTTAAGGCGGTATATAAGCACGTATGTCGGCAGTTAAGGATACTGGTTTAGGCTCAATAATTAGTCATCCAGCGCTTAATCATCCCAAAGAATTCCTCAATGCCCGACCACATGACCTCACCCTGACTGACTGCATCTGTCGTATCTTATCCTCATTTTTCTTATCCAATAGCCCTATCAGTTCCTTTTCTTTCATGCCAGTACTTACAGTAATCTTTCTCCCCTGCCATGTTGATAACGGAGGATTCATCTTTTGTCAACATCCCACGTGAACTGTTTAGAGAAGGGGTTAAAATGGGTCGTATATGAGTATGACGCAAGTGCTTACCTGTCTGAAGAGTTTTTCAAGGCGGTGGAGATAGTTAAGCGGAGAGTGCATGTCGAAGTCAGTGTTCAGTACAGTCCAAAGAACCTATTATGATGTTCAGTTAATCGGAGTACGGTTTGCTCGTAAATTTATGGATTTTAAATCCACAATTTTTTTTTTTTTTTGCAATTTACCCAAATTACGGGAAATGTCTCCCCCTGATTCTTTCGTGAAGAAGTAAACATGGCCGTGGCTTCCAAAACATGCGTGGGGTCTTAAGTTTCGTGTTTTTCGATATACATGGGCGTAACTTAATAGCATTAGGCGTAACTGTATGAAAATTATGGGTATTAATAATTAAAACATTACAGAACAATAAGTTTGATATCCCACGCAGCTAAAGTTATTCTCAGGATCATCAACAAAAGGATAGAGAGTAAGGCAAATGATTACTTAGGGGATGATCAGTTTGGGTTCAGGAAAGGAAGAGGTACGCGTGATGCCATTGCAGTAACGAGATCACTAGTCGAGAGGAATATAGAATACAATCAGGACGTTTTTGCCTGTTTTGTAGATTTCGAAAAAGCGTTTGATAGAGTGAATAGGGAAACATTAATGCGTGTATTGCAGAAAATAGGAATGGATTGGAGGGACAGGAGACTGATCCGCAACCTGTACATGTCTCAGACTGCTCAGGTGCGAGTGGGGAACGGAGAGTCCGGATGGGCAGTGTTAGGAAGAGGGGTAAGGCAGGGTTGCCCATTGTCCCCGGTACTGTTCAGCGTATATGTAGAGGAAATGATTAGAGAGGCATGGGAAGAACTGGAGGTAGGAATGAAAGTCGGAGGGGAATTCGTAAAATCGGTTAGGTTTGCTGATGACCAAGCATTAGTTGCTCAGTCAGCCAAGGGGTTGCAAGCATTGTTGAGGTGAATTGGAGGTTCAGTGCGATAAATATGGGATGAGAATCAATATTAATAAAACAAAGGTTATGCGATTTTCCAGAAAGAAAAAGGCTAAGCTAAATATTAAAATAGGCGGGGAAAAAATAGAGCAGGTAGAACAGTTTACATATCTCGGAAGTGTTTTGGACCAATACGGTCAAAGTGGTAGGGACGTAAGGAGAAGAATTGCGCTAGGCAAGGAGGCTTTCTCAAGGAGGAGGGAGTTGATGACGGGGATGTTGAGTAGGGATGTTAAGACAAGACTCGTAAAAACTCTGATATGGAGCGTAGCTATGTACGGCGCGGAAACGTGGTCGCTGAAGCAGGAGGATAGACGTAGATTGGAGGCTTTTGAAATGTGGGTGTGGAGAAGAATGGAGAAGGTGAAATGGACCGAAAGGAAAACAAATGAGGAAGTACTAGAAATGGTGGGGGAGGAGAGGGGTTTGTTGAGAGAAATCCTATGGAGGCAGGAAAAATGGATGAAAGGCGTATTGAGCGGTAGTGGAATGTTGAAGAGGGTAATAGAGGGGAGAATGTTGGGCAAGCGAGGTAAGGGTAGGAACAGGATAGGGATGTTGGACGGGATGAAGGGAGGAAAGAAGTACACCGAGATGAAGAGGGACCTGATGTAGATTAGGTTGCTAGGTGGGGAGTCACAAAATGTTTATTTGGTAGTTGTGTCCATCCAAAAACCTACCTTAACCGGTAGATTACCTAATAAAAAAAATAATTAAAACATAACTTTTTTATTTTCCACACTTATTTCCCATGCGTGACTCGATGTGTTTAACTTCACTGTATCACGAATGCACATGAATATGTATGCTACAGTGTAGTGAATTTAGTTGTTCCACGTACAAATGAAAGAATGGAAACTAAAAAGCAATTTTTTAATTGCAGATTTGTTTCTCCCGAGTCAACTTTCTTAAATTTAGCTCTCCCGTGAAGGTGCTTTGATTGTTATGTTCCTCTCGTTGATTCAACCCCTCTCTCAAAATTGTCAGAGAATCATATGCGTCGATCATTATCTGGTCAATGTGTATGCACATGGGAATATAAAAGTAAGTGTAGGCTGGTGTTCAATGTGAGTTTCACTCATATACCGGTGAAGAAATAGTCATTTTAGATATTACCTTGGCTAAACATTTTTTTTCTGAAAGATATTTAATGATTGAATGTTGATGCTGTTTTGAAAGTTATACGTGCAAGATCAATAAATATTTAAAACTAAAACTACGTAATTGAGGCACCACAGGTTATCATGGGATGCCAATAAAAAATGTCGTTTACAAGCATATGCGTATTGAATACTTGCAATATGATTCTAAGAAAAACCAAAGATATTCTTGCAAGTACTATACTCATGAGTCATAAATGTAATAAAATGCAAAGCAACCTCAAAAATGCCAAAGACGAGTTCGTGGTACAATATGCTTTATGTTTTCTGCTTGAATGATACATTCTTTGTAATATCATGTGGAGGTTTCAATTTCAAAATTTGCACGCCCGTTAGAAAGACCTACGCCCCTTTGAGCAGAGAACGTAAGCCGCTCTTTAAATTCATTAAAAGTGACTTGTAATAATCAAACCACTTTACTTTTCCACATAAACTTTTTAATTTTTACTACCCAGGTTTCGTTATAGCATAACATCATCAGGTGATGATGATTGATGTTATGAATGATCTGATGATGTTATGCTATAACGAAACCTGGGTAGTAAACATTAAAAAGTTTATGTGGAAAAGTAAAGTGGTTTGATTATTAAAAGTCAGTATGAAGATTTTCCACCAAGTTACGCCAGAAACTGTTTTATAGTATTCATTAAAAGTGTTGTTAGGTAATATCTATATTGAAAATTATGTTTTGTTGATGCTTATTTAGTTGTAAGAAATAATAAATGCATTATACATACTCATAGTTTTCAAGTTAAATTAAAAAATGACATGATATTTATGGTTATGTTTAGATTACCATAATTATTTGTATGCATGACATTTTAATAAGAGCATAGTAACATAACGACAGTGATAACATCTAAATGTTTCCTAGTTTCCCAATTAGAGAAGAGCTGAATTCTAAAGCGGTTAAATGAGCATTAAGATACTTTATAAATGGCTTCTCTTTCCAAGAATTCTAATGTATTTAATTTTGAAGACAACGCTAAACATGATAATGTCCTTCTGATGTTCTTGATTTTGAAGTTCAAGCAGCATAGTGCGGCATTGAGCAATGCAAACGTTTTCTTAGGTTACTAACGAGGTTACAAAGAAAAATCTTGTGTTCCAAGAATCAGGCGAAAATTCCATTGAATAACTCTCACTTCACCGAGCGGAAGACGTGGAATTTAACTGTGCTTTTAATTGGAATTCTCTGTCGCTTCAGAAGGAATCAACATATTGTGTTCGTTACCGCTTTGAATCTTCGGAATTAAAAGCTTTATTGGCCATCAAGTGATGTAATTACGGAATATCACTCCAGCAGGAACGTGGTTAGTAGTTGTGTCGCGTGACGTGTATTCATTCTATGCAATACTAATTAATTCTCTTCTCATTCTCCCTCCCCATAGAGGATTTGCCGCATGAGAGGGTGGTCTCCCGGCACTGCAAAACACCAGGAGACGAGGGAACTCCTCCTGAAGGTTTGGGACGGCCTCAGGCACAGAGCTGATGCCAACAGGGATGGACAGGTAAGAACCCTCAACCATTGAAGGGAAGAAAACATTCCGTAAGTTTTCGCGAAGCATTTAATTTTTTTTTTGGTGCAATTATCGCTTTGTCTTTCAATGGAGAAATTCCATTACTTTGCAATTCAATCTGTGGATAGGTTCTGACTGACTGGCTGTACAGTAATGTTTCCACTTTTCATGCCCTTTTCTATCGTTTTCATCGCTTTCATACTTCCACGTTACCCTTGAATGATCACTCTATTTCTCTCTGCATTTTTCATCTCCTTCTGTTCAATTTTGTTTCTCACATCTTAAGTGAGTTTGGAGTGTTTACTCATTTTGCTGCTTTTAGTCTTTGGACATTCAAAAGTATGGATTGAAAAATATTATTCATGGTTTAAATCTTATTCATAATCTATCTCACTTATAATCAATTCAGCCCTTCCTTTTGGTAAATAAGCCCAAAAATCCAAAGTACTTGGTTTATAATGTTTTACGCATGCAATCAACTTTTCTCCATTCTGGCCCCTCATAACTGTGTCAAACACATTTTCATAGATTAGTTACCCTTTTTTCGCCAAGGGTTTCTCTGAAAAGTACAACTATAAAATAAAAGTGAGGATTTATTTCATTTTGCGCTATTTTTACCTTTAATTAGGCTCTTTCTTGAGGTAACCTGATCCTTACCAATTTACCATTTCATGTAAACACAATACTGTCAAAGTATGCATTCATTGCTGAACTATTCACGTGTGAAAATTTGGTTTGTTTTGTCAATATCTTTGACATAATCAATAATTAAATTAATTCGCGAATACCGACGAAAGGAATGTTGCTAATTTTATTTGAGCAAGTATATTTCCCTCGTCTATTTACCAATGTGTTACATTTTTTTATAAATCAGAGCTGTCTTGATGGATAGGTGTGCCTTACACCGGCATTTCATTTCTAAAGTTCTCGTCCTATGTAGCTTTTTTCTATTCTCTCCTGACTTCTTTTGCTAGAAATAATATCGGATTGTTTATTGTGACCTACTCTCTCTAAAAAAAAAGTGGAGACACTCGAGTTTTAGGGGCTACATCTTCGAAATGAATAATCCAAAACAATAAAATAAAATTCCTCTCAGAAGACTGTTTGTATTTGTGATTAAAAACTATCTTGCCTCAGAAAGAGTAATTTAAATATTTTTGTTGACCAAAGTGTCTGTTTTTGCAGCTTAAAATCCGATGACTCAAATCTGCTCGAGTACTCTTCTGTTACAAGTCATCAATTAACTTGTGATTTCAAAGTAAGAAACCAAAGCTTTTATTCATTCTAAAAAGAAGGACTTGTACTTTTCCACAGATTTTATCATATGGTACAACGCGTTTCACCGACTTGCGGCAGGTATAGGGTACACGTGCCGCAAGTCGGTGAAACGCGTTGTACCATACAATAAAAATCTGTGGAAAAGTAAAAGTCTTTAATTTTAGCATGGATATTAATTAATTCCACGAAGTGAAGCCTGAAACAATAGAATATACAAAGCTTTTATGCTAAAGAATTAGCGCAAAACGATTTCCGCTATTAAAAAAATGCACAAATCGTGCTAAATATGATAAAATATAATAACGCGAACCAAGCGCATTTATTGACAGAAACTTAAGCTGGACCATTTTCCTACCCCGTCTATGTGTCAATCTAAATGACTGAAAAGCATTTGTTCATTTTACTTCACTTATAAAAAGGCAACTATGTCTTTTTACGACATTAGACATTTTTACTATAGTAGACCCTGTTTTGCCAGAAACTGATTTATTTATAGTAGACCCTTTTTCAGTTCTATTTATTTTCTTCCTCCCTTCATTTCGTCAAACATGTCTATCACTCCCACCCTCTAGTCCGCTTGCGTAAAATCCTCCTTTATTCCAACCTTCAAACCCACCTATCAAACTACGCTGCATCCTTTCCTTTTCCTACCATTTTTGGGCCTCTTCCATCAACCTGCTCTTCTCCCCTGACGTGTCTAGTACGGTTTCGTTTGCTCTCTTAATTTTAAAATTACTGTTGAATTAATAATAATGAGGAAGGTGGTGAAGGAGTGTCCCCAATCACACCTTTCCTTTTTTATTGCGGAATCGTAAACAAAAGAAATAGCATACAAAAAAATAGCGTGATATGTTGAGTTCCTGCTCTCGCTTAATCCCGCTTTAGTATTCTGATATAATTAACATCAACTACACAACATGAGAAAATGAATATCAATCAAGATGACATAGTAGCATTAAATTACAAAAGTAATGTAAACAAAAAAAGGCCAAGACCGTAAAATTGTAAGTTTACGGTCTCGGCCTTTTTTGTTTACATTGATTCACGACCGTTGATTGTACATTTATGTTACAAAAGTAATGTTGAACCCAAATTTAGTACAATTAGAGATAATAATTAGTACAAGAAATAAATATATTATTTTATGATAACACTTCAGTTTACCAAGCCATACAAGAGTTTTTGATCGTACGCTAGGCAAAAATCGCACGTGTTTTACCGAAACTCCATGCGTAATATGTAATTGTTTAATGAACGAATAACAAGTACGTGCATTCACAGCCATTGGCCAGATGGATGGAAACCCATCTAGGGAGGATGTAATCCTGCGACCCGTGGATTTGCAGGTTTGATCCAAATCATGTTTGACGAGGCGGCAGATGCAATCCAGTAGTACCCAACTTGACTCAAAATATTGTCCGCTTCCCATCTTTCCATCTGAGGGTTATCTTCCTCTCCTGTCGTGAGATGCGACTATTTTAACCTTGTTTCCATTTTTTAAAACCATTTCCAGGTGAGCCACGAGGAGTGGTGCTCCATGTGGGACGAGTACGCCAAGGACACGGACCGAGCACTCGAGTGGCAGCACTCGTACATGAACTTCATGTTCGACCTCGAGGACACGTCCGGTGAGCCACGACGACTGCTAAATAAAACAAGAGCACTCCATAATGCATTCCTTACGTCCATTCCTCCTATCGCACGGGCTTCCTCCATGAAAACGAGGGGAGGAGAGGGTGCGGGGTGCCTTTTCGTCCTATATGAGCCTCCCCTCCCAATGAATTCCGGACGTGGCCCCAAGTGTATTGACTGAAGAGGTGTCGTAGGGTGGAACAAAAAACTTCCCTCTCGACTCAGGTTATTACCTCGGACTGTCAGAGCATTTCAGGCTCACACGTGAGGGTAGAGTCATATGCCAACGTCACGAGGACGAAAGATCAACATGGAGACGCTCAGTCGCCGGCTCGGTTAATTACATCAGTGTTGGTTAGAAAATGGGCATCGTAAAACTAATTCAAAGTCTAGGGATCCTTGTGATGGAAGCATTCGAAGAAGAACGCCTCTAAAACAGTTTAACGTTACGCCCACGCGCTCGTCACGTCTTTCAAGTGTTTTTTTAATGTATACTGGAAACCAGGATACCTTATGGACAATATAAATCGAGTGAAAATGCGCATATTGCTTTAAAATTTCTCAAGCCGTGGGCGTAGTCTCGAGGAGGAGATGTGTGCTTCCGGATGATCACTGCAGCAATGAACGTCAATTCACGCTGTACATATTAAATGACTGGTTTCTTCATAGATTAACCGAATTAATCAATCAATTTTCAATTTTTTAAATCCACCTATGTTTTATTATCTAATTTCTTCATGAAGTGAAATCACCACTCTATAATGCTCGAAATGAATCCTTATGTATCGTACCCTTAGTGATGTCCTCTTCGGAATTGTGGCGCGGAACGATCTTATTTTTTGTGACGCACGAGTGTGTCAGTTAAAACCCTCTCAATTGATAACGGTGTTTGCGTGATCAGTGTGACAAGGATTTTTATCTTTCACTTTTTTTCTGTTCAGCTTATCGCATTCAGGCCTAAAACTGAGATTATAAGCCTAGATGTACAAATGAATATTCCATGTAATTAATTTGAAAGTGAATGTAACCTCTTGGTCGTAACTACCATGAATCGGTAGTAATAGTCAAGTATACGAGAATCGTAGCTCGTAGTTGATAGTCAAGAATTACAGTATTTGGATAACTTATGTCATTTTCTAAGTTGGCTCACTACATAGCTCAACAGACATGACCTGAGCGGGATGTCAACCCACCACGTTAGCGTCAGCAATAAAACAATACTCAAAGAGTGCAAATTCTAAATTAAAAATTAAGAAATCCATCAGAATGCATTAATTATTGTAATAGACGCTTAGGTAATGCAGATATATTTCTTACTTGGAATCGCATTGAGCCGAGAAATGATTTTACAAGTTGATCCGCTTACAAAAAAAATGTTACTCGACGATTTCATCGGCCGGAGTTAATAAGGACATAGCTCATATGCACAGGAAATGAATCCCAACATTTTGATGGCGAAGCGAGATTGATGACGGGACAATGATCAATATATCGACGAATTGAATTATCCATTTTGACACATGACCTAATTTCTGGAATAGTACGTGTACTATATATCACCAAAAGACGTACAATATCTTTTAAAAAATCATTCAGTATTAATTTCCTTGCCAAAGAAATACAAAATTGAAATTCGTTATTAACGTCCACATTTCAATCGACGTTAACATTGCTAACCTTAAATACTTCATTGAAATTTATATATGCAATAGCACATAGATGCTCTTAGGTATGCAGTACTAAAAATATTTGTCCTTGTAGAAGTAGCTAATTCATTTTTAATAATTATTAGTGCTCGAATGGGTTAATCATTTAAAAATCGTTAATATGTGAATAAATGTGCCACTAATTTAATGTATAAATGTTACCCATTAATAATTGTGAACTTTTCCATTTGCAGGTGACGGCTGTATAGACGAGGAGGAGTTCACCACGGTGTGTTCTAGCTATGGTATTAGTCCGGAGGAATGTTCCACGGCATTCAGAAAATTTTCTGGAGTGAGTAATATTTCAAACCATCCAAATATTTATATGATGATTCCCTGTATTATTTATCATTGAAAACTTCCCCGGTCAGTAACATGTTGGTCAAACACTGTTGGAATAGTTGCTTAATATATTGGGTGTGCCAATGAGAAAACTGTACCCTGATATTACTTACTGATTATATCAAGTCATCTGTAAGGTGTTTTTATTCTGGGTATAAGGGTATTCTGTATTCAGGTATTCTGTAAGGTGCCAAAGATTTTTATTCACATCTTTGAAACGAATCCCTGAAACAATGAGAGAGAATATACTTTTGCTTTGTTACGAGTTTTACCATCTTCAATCCCAAAGGCTTTAATTTTTCGCGTGTTGAATTCGTATTTTCCTTATTTTGCTCTTCCTAAGATATGGAAAGAGTAAACACTACCATTGGAGTTTTCAGGTTCATACGGTAAGCTTTTGTTTTTGTGATGCTTTAATTACGGAATTGGATCCTCAAGTTTTGACTCTCTCTCCTGATCTTTAAATCAAAGCTTTCTGGGATGGAGGATGACGGATTCCGTAACTTACAAAAGTTTGTTTCCAAAAATGTACTACTTCACCCAACACTGAAATATTATATTAGCTCTATCTTCGCTCAAGTATTAATTGAGGACTTGTTACCACGTAGAAGATTGCATTACAGAAATGCGTGGTAGATTTTTGGATAGAGTGTTTGTCTACATAACCGTACGGTTCCAAGTTTGAAATCTTTTGGCCAAACCTAATCACCAGGTCAATTTTCTACTCGCTAGATATTCGTGAGAAACCAAGCGGTTGCACAGGGCAAAGGCCCGGTCCGCCATTCCCATAGTGTATTTCACGTCTTCAGGCTTAGCTGGGGATGAGCTCTTATCTACTCCCACCTATCCTGAACTCTTGAAAAAACGACCAAATTATATAACACACTTTGTCGATAGCTATGGGTAGCGTGTAATATCTTATTCCGAAATCCCTATCCCTAAATTTTCCTTAGAATAAATGGCAAAGTAGCAGAAATGTCAAATAAATAAATAAACCTGTGATATAATCATTCAATTTTTTAATAATTTTAATTTTTATTAATTATAATTCAGTCAGACGACTTTCAGAGCTGAAACAATAATAAAATAGCTAAAAAATCATTTTTTTAATAATTAAAAGAAACAGTATATCGAATGAATGACTGATCGTAGCACTTTTCCACCTGATATATCACGCCTGAAGCTACTCAATTGAAACGGCGTATTCAATTCGTCTTTATTGATCTTTAATAGTAGTCTACTTATTATGTAATCTGTTTATTTTCTGATTTTTGCTCCTACGCATCACGAAGGAGTTCCAAAAAATTACCCATCCAGCATTCCTTAATCTATTTCATTTTTTAAGAATCATTATGGTAATTAAATTAAGAACACAATGTACTATATACATCCACTGTTCTTTATTTTCTTACAACTAATTTCAACGCTTAGGCGTCATCATCAGGTACCTTATGATGAAATGATATGATGATATGATTACGTACCTGATGATGACGCCTAAGCGTTGAAACTAGTCGTACGATAATAAAGAACAGTGGATTTATACATTGTGTTCTTAATTGAATGAACATGAACTTCCACAAAGTTGAGCTTAAAACAATAGAAAGCATCATTATGGTAATTCTGATTATTTAAATAGTTGTAAAACTAATAATTGCAATCTATTTCAAAGAGTTGCTATTTAAAATTGATCTAATACCATCACTGACACGTTTTCATTCAAAAATATATTTGTGCAACATACTCACCTATAAAAGAAAATTAAGTTTTTTTTTATCTTTCTCTTCAAGGGTAAAAGCAAGGAGGTCACTCGTGACGCTTTCGAAGAGCTTTGGAAAGATTACTTCGCATCCGAAGATCCAAATGCGCCAGGAAACTTCATATTCGGGAAGACATCGTTCAACTAACCACACAAGACTGTAAAAGTCCGCGTAGAGAGAGAGAGATTAAACCGTATTGAACGGGTCTCTATGTCACTTAACCTCCGGTACTCACGTGATCACCTCGTTTGTACCTCCCCCGTACCTCTCACTTCCTATCCTAAAAAGCTTCCAATCCCATCAACCTAAATCCTTCCCAGAACTCCCATGCTGTTTCTCCCCATTAATGATTGCATCCAACGTCCTATTACTTGTTCTAGCACAAGCAATTATACTGCCTTAGTCACCGAATGTGAATATCGTCGTGACGGAGGGTTTAAGGTGGAAAATGAAACAAAAACATCCAAGGGCTCATCCAACCCTTCTGTAACGGCCTTCGAAGGTTTTAACAGCGTATCGGCTAAGTAGCCTCAGATTTCATTGCTGGTTCCTCGTTCAAATACCCTTGTAAACATTAGTTTACCAGTTTTCCTACAGAAAAATTATTTGTTTCGCATTTAATTAGTTTTTATGAAATTCATTAGGAAAATAGTTACTTTTTTTTGAAAACCCGATCTTAATTCGAAATTCTTCGGGTCTATTTTGATTTTTTTTATGTGTACATAAAATCTTTCCTTGCAATTTGAGGCCGAAGTTAAAGCTGAATAGAGTAGTTGGACATGTAAAGAATTTAATTATTCGTTGCTTAAATAATGGAATGATAATAATTATCAGTATAAAATATTCGTTGCATATTTATCTGTGAATTTTAACTGTTAACTCTCGTGCGTGAAGAGACAAAGGAGTAAAATTATAAAAAAAATACTTATCTGTCCTTTTGAAAATTCTTTCTGGCTGAATGGAATAACTTTCCCAATAAAGGCGAAGAATATATGCAATGAAATCGTATAAAGGGTTGAACATTCATTCATATAAGATGTAAGTAAGTTAAACCTTGATACTCCTTAAATATGAGTCAAACCAATATAATGATTATTTTAAAAACTAATGAACCATGGTTTAATGTTATCAATATAGGCACTAGGCAATTATTCCTTATCGTAGAGAAGTGTTAAAGCGACACTTAGTGGAGTATGAGTATTGTAGCGTTTTCAATTTCTAACGGATAATTAAGCCTTGGGGTTGATGACCTGTTGCTAAACTGTTGAAAAATAGGGAGGCTTAAGCTATGAACCTTAGAGCTAGCATATGCATTCCATTTAGACATCCATCCGGCTCCCATTTCATCTGAAGCGAGTCCAAATTCCCTAGATCAATGAGAATTTCATAAAATATGAAGCAAAGAATGATTCTATATTACTGCCACTTAATTTAGGCAAAATCATTAAAACATTTTCTTGTAATATGTATTCTAATATTTGTGCATGCTATCCTCTTCCACACTATGGTTATTGTTTGCTGTTTATTAATATTTATATAACTCTTAATATATGTTCATCAAAATTTGACATATCAAATTTAAAGTAACAGACTCGCCATTTAATTAGTCCTATAAGCCATTGGAATAATCTGTAGAATTTTTGGCTGGTTATATTCTGAAATAATTGCCAGTAATTCATTTGTGCATGAACCTGGCCTTCCTAAAATATTAAGTACTACGTATACTCCCCTGTAAACGGCAGTGACAAAAGGATGTAGGTCTGTTTTTTTCAGCTTTTCTTTATGATGTGTTACTTGTTGTGTGTGGTGTTAAGTTTGAAAACAATAAAGAAACCATACCTACCTTTGCGTGTTTTTATTTTATTCAACTATTTTACCACTAATTGGCCCATATTCATGATGAAATATATGGTAAATCGATGCATCCACGGGTGGTAAATGGTTATCGTCACTGATGACGTAATGGTGAGGCTGTTTATGTTGACTTTCTTAAGTTGGGAAATTCACCAGCTGCAAGGATTCGTAATATATATTTTTAAAATTTTTAACATATCCTCAACTTATATAACCTTCACACCTAACGTAACCACCCATTAGAATTAGTTCAAAAATTCGTCACAGAATAAAGTTATTTCAAATGACGCGCCAGTTGTTGTAGCCCTGAACAACTGAATAATGAAGGATGAAAGTAAGAGAAGGCGGCCCAGGAATGTTCTCTTACAAGTTGTTCGCGAGAATTATTCCAATTCATTACCAGCCTGTATCTTCAACTTGTTCCGTACGTCACGTCAGTAACAGAAGATGGTGTTATAATTTGGGTGATAGAAATATTTCAAGCCAAGACCAATGTAAATTCGTTTTTGAGCCAATGTTTTGATTGTAATTGCATCAGGATCTCGATAAGTTAGAGGCAGCGTTTACAAATACTTCCATAAGATAAGTTCTTAGCGTAAGAAATGGCTTGCATACCACTCGAGCACTGATAATACCCCTCAGCGGGAGAACAACGGAGCCTCTGTGGAGTTTGGACTTCCTAGCGTCATTGTTCGTCAGACGTAAGTCTTCTTAGAGTTAGTCGTGAGTCCCCAGCGGTTGTGATGGATATATTCGCGCTGGTGGACGTTTCTGGGTTGTGGTAAGCTCACTGTCATGACTTGTAACGCATTGTGAGAGCTGTCACCGATTCATATTTGATTTTTTGTTAGTTTTAACTAGTTAGTTTATTCTATCGGAGTAACCTTATTCTAAATCTATAGTCGTATTCTTAGTCAGCGTATTACTTCTGATCATTTACTAAGAAGTGGACAATTTTGTTGGTATTTCATTTATTTTTAGTGTCCACCCGATCTACGTGCACATATTTCCCTCGTTGATAATATGTTTATTTGTGTGAATCATGACTTGTTTTAAATTGGTATTGCATATGTATTAATGGATTTATTTCATTCATAACCATCTTCCATAGTAGTTGAATTGTAATATTGTAGGCTTTTCCATCTAACAGGTGTGATGACGAGGTATATGATTTGGACATGACATCCCTTGGAAAGCTGGTTTTTGTAGATCTACACGATGGCAAAGGAGACAAATATGTTAGTGAGGAGGATGAACGACTGAGCTTAGCCTATGAAAACCTTGAAGACCTACCATATAACTTAATAGAGTGTTTTGCAGGATTTGTGAAGACTTTGGATTTGAGCAACAATAAGTTCAAGTAGGTTTTTACATTTCTTGGATTTGAAATGTTTAATGGCAGATGTTGAAAAATCTCTACTTCAGACTTTCACCCCAAACTTTAGTCTTAACTTAGGGGAGGTATGATTTATTTTATCAGTTGTTTTAGTTTTTTCCAAATGCATTTCATATAATTTTTCATATCAGTATGTAATGTATCATATAATATCTCATGAGCCGGTTCTTTTATGCATGTTTCTATGGTAATTCTGAAAATTAATTTTCCAATTAGCCGATGGAATGAGGGCATAATGATTTTAGAAATTATCTGGTGAAAGGTATAAAATTTAACTGAATAGGGGCAAAGGAAACAAAAACGTTGAATGTTCTATTGGTGATTGGTGTATTAACTGTTCAATTTTTCATTAATTGTAATGGAATTCTAATTTCAATGAATAATTCACCATTGTGATACTTTTTTGTCATTTAAGGAATTTGGATTTTCTACCTCGTTTTACTGGACTGTCTGCAATAATTCTTGATCGCAATGAATTAGTGGAGACTTTTGTTTTTCCCTACCTTCCAAATGTCACATTACTCTGGCTTAATCATAATAAAATTGGAAATCTTTACCCATTTGTAAAGAAACTGAGGTCAAGTTTCCCTGGATTACGATACCTCAGCTTAATGGGCAATCCTGCTGCCCCAAGTTATCTCAATGGAGGAACATTTTATGAATATCTTCAATACAGGTTTGTCTCAGTGTCTACCTCTTAGTCCAAATTATCAAATGCATTTTGAAATATATCTACAAAATTATGTCATTTATGCATGCCACTAATTCAATTTCCTGTTAATCATAAGTTCTAATGTAGCAATAGAATTTACTGGAGGGCACATACATCTTAAAAGATCCTATATAGTTGGCATGGGAATTCCAGGGAATGGAATTACCTGTTCAATTATTCAAAAACTGTTTAATACATCTTCAATTTTTCAATTATATTTCTTATTAATTGGCATTTGAGACCAGAGTATGCTTTCCAGTCTAATTAGATTTAAATACTAAAAAGTATTCTTAATTTGTGATGAAACCTGAATGTCTACAATATCAAATTCAAAGGGATGAAAAGACAAAGTAGTGTTGTGAATTTTTATTGTTGTTTTAATGATTCCTATTGATTTGAACTGTGAAAAGGTGCATGCAGTATGTAAATTTAAGTGATCTTTAGGACAAGAAAAACTATAAATCATATTTAACCCCTTAGGTATTTGGCTGATACAAAGTATTCAGTCTCTTATAAATATATTGTTGATACTAAATATACTGGGTATAGTCTTCCCATTTTTGGAATGAGTACCAATTGTAATAAAAGTTATAGGTTTATTGAAACCTATGTGCACACTTTTAATGTTGATTATTGAACTACCATGTTACACTATCAATTAATAATATATTTTTTTTTCAAAAATCGTACCATATTTTTGATAAGGTACACTTAAATGGAGAAAATTAGTTATTTGTGTACATAATGACATTACTGTTGTGAAACTGATGCCTGAACAATTGTTATCTCCGAGAAAAATGTGTTTAATGAATATAATTCAGTACAAGAGATTCTAGTTAAAGTTTACATAATGTTCTTCATTATAGTTCCAAAATAAATACTCGGTAAGTGAAAACAAATAAAGATTCCTGTTGGTTTAGGGAAGGAAAGACTATTTGAAGAAATTCAACGATGTAGGGTGACTGAGAGAAACAAGAATGTTCAAAAACTGAAAATGGGAGAATGTTGTATAATCTAAGTGGAGTGGTGAAAATACTAAGCATTTTAATGAATAGTAATGAATGAATGGCCGTGGAAATTTGTGGAGTTGGGAAGTGGTTTTTGATTGAGTAGGCTGTAGGGTTTTTAGTATTAGTGCTGCGTGGTTCCTAGAAGTACAGTGGTGGTCAATTGCTAGGTTCACCATAAACCTACACTGACTAATAGGTTACTGCAAAAGTAGTTCAAAAATTCTGTAACTCAGTCGTGTTTCCAGTAATTTGCCTTTGCTTTTAAAACCATTAGTAATTTAATTGGAACTTGTTAGGCTAGTCTTAAGAAAATGTCAAGAAATTATCAAATATGCAATACATGCAATGTTTGCTCAACAATATCATTAAAGAGAAACAAAAATTAATGAAAGAGTTTCTGAATTAAGGTAGAACACTAATTCAGGATTTTAGAATCCAGATTCAATAAATAGGGTTCTCAATATATAACCCACATTAAAAACTTCCTTTAAGTTTTATGGTATTACTGGTTGTTTATTTTACTTTGCTATTTTTTGTGTTGATTTTGGCATATTATCCTTTCAGGCTTTTTGTGATATCATGGTTCACTAATCTCATTCACTTGGATGATTGCGGAGTTACCGATGAACAGCGGATTGAGTCTAAGCGTTTATATCAGCGCTCTCTGTTTGATAGACATTCTCACAGTTCTGGAGCAGTGGAAGAAGTAAATGATGGCACAAGCATGCTGCCATCTTATTTGAAAGCCATTCGCACCAAATTATCTGATACATTTATTGGATGGGACAGAAAACATATGAAGCCTATAACATCACACGGTGACAGTGCTTCCTCAAAAGAAAATGAAAGATGGAATGTTGTGATTTGAAATGGTAATTTTTAGGTTTTTAGTGTTCATCGTACATAATTATTTTATTCATAATGCAATAACTAGTTGTTATTCGTCAAGTAGAGGCCTTCTTATTTGTTATTGTGGAAAAGTAGGAAGTTCTCTACTCTAGTGATGTGACTTCTGTAAACTCTCTTGCACCTCAAATTTATCCACTAAGTTGGATTGAGGTATACTGCTCAAAGTGCCTAGTTATTAAATATTACCTTCATCCCAAAATAGTGAGAGTGGATTAGAATATATATTTTTGTTATAATATTCTCCAGGTAATGTAATTTTAAAAAGTGTTTCAATCACTGACACGTTCAGCAATTAGCATCAGATCTTAGATGTGAATAAGCAGGTCCTTTTAAACTTATCATGCATCATGTAAAAATTAATGAACAACCAAATTAAAGGTTGACTGTTACATTTGGTGCATCATTGACATTTATATCTTTTAATCTTGGGTCGTGATTTGTAATAACTATGATAATAAAATAGGTTTTTTCATACACAGATTGAAATTATTGGATGAACATGTTTTACATAGCTCATTGAATCACTAATTTGGCATTCCTTAATAAGGTAACATCCCCCATTTCATCCAGATTTATTAGGGTATACCGTAGCTTTGGCTTGAATAGGAATAATTTTTTTTTTCTGGATATCCTATGATTTTAAAAAATTATTGCAGTTTTTTATACAAAGAATTTTTTAAGGGAGTCTACTTTAAGTTATTTATTTTATTATAGTAGAACATGACGAGATTTCAGAAAGAAAAAGTGTTTCATGTAATCTGATGATTTTTGGAAAAATATTATTATGAATTATCAATGCTAAATATAAATACTCTTCATTCATTAAATACTAATGAAATTTAAACACATGAACAATATTCATTTATTTTATAATTGTACAGTTTATGTAATATATAAAAATACTGATAATAATGACAGCTGATAACAAAAACAAGTTCGGTGGTGTGCAAGCAACAAAAAAACTTACCCTGGAAATTTAAAAAAATTTCAGACCAATGTTATTAGTACACATGATCTGAAAAATTATTTAATTTTTTTTGTCCACCATCATTATTTAATAAAATATGGATACAAGCATTTACTACTTCCTAATCTCTCTCTCTCTACTACTTACTCTCATTCTTCTTACATTGCTAACATTTCCTTTTTCAACAATCCAAGTGGTAATTTTTTTTGGGTGCAGTTAATAAAATTAGTGTTATTCAACTATGGTGAATTAGCATAATTCCATTGGCTTTGGTATGCACTTAAATAATGTTACATTTAGGTGAATTGCTATGCTTGCTGGATTTAGATTTTACTACTCTAGGAAATATGAATGCCCATTTACTTCACACTTTTTACAACTCTTGTTAAGACCAGAAAATATATTTTAAAGAACCTCTAAAACTTTATATTTTTAAAATTTATATCAAGTAATAAGTGCCAAATGACATGAGTTCTATCCAAGCTAAGACTATACCAGTTATAGCAGTGTTTAGATATTTGGACATGAGTATTAATTTTCCTCTCATTTCCTCTTTTTTTTACTTTTATTTTTTAAACTTAGTATGATAGTGGTGAAAGTAATAACTTTAAATGAGTCATACTAATCAACAGTTTAAATGACACAAAAAGAGACCAGTTTTAATTAGTGTCATTACATCAGTGAGGATGTTAGCCTGCTTTAAGTTTTAACTTTAATTATTTTAGACCAATATTTGTTGAATCTCATGACTTTAATGTTCTACTCTTACCTTGATTGGAAAATTGTTCAAAGATATAGAGTGCAGGTAAAACTATTTCAATGATGAAACTAATTCAATGTAAATTAAGTTGGTGTCAAAGTAGTTCCACATTTTTATAACGAGTGAAATGAAGAACTTGTCCTATACATAAGTGGTATTTGACATTTTTTCATGTTATCACATCACATGTTTTGAATGAACAATATATTTTAAGTACTTAAGTTTCCAATGGTATGGTCAAATTGTTTGACTCTGGCTTTATCCTTGAAATTCCTGAATTTTATTCCTTCCAAAGAGATAAATCAATGTAAGGAAGAGATCTGCAATCATTCACATTGTTCCTATAAAAGACAATTTATCATTATCACAATTAATTGTTAGCATGTTGGAAATATATATAAGTACTTTTATTCCACCACATACTTGTCACTCAATTGCCTGAAACCCTCTGGCTGCATCTCGTGCACTCCATCACTGGTTTCACATACAAGTTTGGACCATGTGTATTTTTTTATTTCTGCAAGTCTTTCTGCAATTAAAAAAGTATTAAGAACATGATAATTACCCCAATATATATCCCATTTTAAAGTGATTTATGCATGAATGTTTGAATATAAGACTATTTTCATGACATTTTTTCACATTTATAGCCTTCTGACTTAATTTATCAAAATGACTTGAGTTCTGTGGAAGCAACGAAGATGGCATTAAATAATCTATGAATATTAAAAAAAGGATCAATTGAGCACTACCCATTTGTTTGAAATTAATATGCGTTAAATTATTTAGTTTAGTAATTAATATAGCATGTCAGTAGAGCTTTGATCTGTATTTGAAAATTGTTGCTAATTTGACGTTAACTGATGATGCTGTAAGTACAGTAGTCCTGATCAGTAGAAGGGACACTTTGTTAAATACAGTCATTATAACAGTACCCTGTTTTATTCAAGTACTTGGATACCAGCAGAATTAACATTCAGATTACTGACTGATTCATTTTTTGTCTCTCTTTGTATAAAATATAATATTTTATCTTTGAAGAGAAAGCTACTAAATTTCCAATTTTGATGGCAATTTCAATGTGATTCTTATAATTGAATCAGTGTATACTATGTTCCTTTCTACTTTTATTTCCAACATATTTGCTTCCATGCTAATATAGATAATTTTAGGGATGTGTTAGTCCAGTGGGTAGAGAGACTACAAGCCGGAGAGCTTGGGTATGATTCTGTGGGGGTGTGTCTAGTGACATTCCATTTCATCCAAGCTGTGTGAATTTTTGGGTACCAGATCTTCCTGGGAAACCCTAGATGGCAGAGTGAAAGAAACCGGCCCCCCTACCCTGGTGTGTGAATCTCATATGCTGTTGAGTTTGGTACTACATAGATGAACTCAAACCTCACCTATCGAAACAACATTTGAGTTGGTTACTGGGGTTTGATATTTGTAATCTTGACCAGTTATACATTGACCAGTTACACATACCATTCATAACATTGACAACTTTGCAATGCTGACAGCTATTGAAACTTCTTGGATGATTGATAAATTTTGTGAGTGAAAAAACATGGGATTTTGGGAAATATCTTGCTTAATTTGACAGTATTCAACTTTGAAATGTGACATTATTCAAAGTTGATTTTAAACTGATTTATCGCAACCAATGGGCCTATCTGTTAATGACATTTATAATTTTCCCATGCTTAAGTGCAAAAAGTTTCTTTACTTCCCCAAATATAACATATTGAATTGCATACCTGGATCATAAGAGCCTTGCTTTCCATTCATGTAGAAGAAGCGATCAGCAACACGTGTTCGATAGAATTGTTCTCCAATGATGCAGAGACTAGTAGGTCCTAATAAACTTCCTTTGACATGATCTTCCAAAGCAATACCAACCTCTAGGTCAACATCATTGACATTTTTGTACACTTTTCGGAGTCTCTCAATTTTCTGCCAAGAAATAAGAAGAATTAACCATTTTGTTAGGTTTTATTCAGTCCCTTTCAGATAGAATTTATAGTATTTGGAATAGGTTGTTGGAACATTTTTGATATGTTTCTGTGATATTGAGCTAAAGTCTGTTTAATTAAAATGTTCAAATTTGTGTGAATGAATTAAAAAGGTAAAATGTTATTTTTACAACTCCAGAAAGTGAAATTTATGTTTCAATGTAGAGATTTCCTGTGTTTACATACTTGAATAGTAAACTTGTTAATAAAGAATGCAAATATAATTGAAATTACCAAAAATAGCTGCTATCACTGCAGTGAGATAATCTAAGGGTAATCTATAGAGCAGCAGTTCAATAGGGCTGATGAAAATGCATGGCAACTATGCAATATATAGGGTAATGTTAAACCTCATCATAAATTGATTCTACAATCCTCCATTAGTAATACTGAATGCAGTCATTCATTTGTTCTCCCTCCAATGAATTTTATGAATTAATTTCTTTCTAATATGAGATTCGAGTTTGTGAAAGGCTATTACAGTTTTAAATGGACTTTCATATGTATATTTTTTTTAATTTCTCAGCCATTACATGTCTTCAATGGTTCACTCAGAAAATTATTGAACCACAGATATAACTCTTTCAAAGTCCAGTTTCAACCAGGTCTTTGAGAACTTTTTCAAGATGGGAATATGCCGCGAGGGCAACAGCATGAAAGGTCGTGAAGTTATGATAAAACTAGAGGGTTTATGTATTATCCATTGAAAGTTCTCAAGTACCTAATTAGTCAAAAGTAGTTAAGTTTCACAAATAAAAGAGTGTATTGAAACCCTTTTATGTCCAAAACCGAGCATATCTATAGCTAGTCCTTGGTTAACGGTGGGTTCAAAATTGATTTATTATTTAAATCATGCATTAATATATCATTGGTGTTTATATTTGATTATGTTAAGTGAGACATTTTAAAAATTTTATTATTTAGACCAAATGGTCATATATCATTGAGCAAGTCTGATTTTTAAAATTATTACCTGTGGATGGATGAAGTCGGAGAAGTCTTCCCACTTAGTGGCTTTTCCTATCCCACAGATATGTCTGTAAGCATTGTATGATTCAAGTCCATGATCTCGATGACGCTGTACGTCTATACTTAGCAAGTCTAATCCAAAAGGCTGATCACCTTTGAAAAGTAGACCAGTCAACTAGAAATTCAATAAAAAAGAGTTACAGGGCTGAAAATAATTCTCTACAGGAAGGTGTACAGAACATTTTTACTTTTTATGGACTGTTATTCTGTCAAAAAAATAATATGTATGTTCATTGATGATCATACTGAAACAGTCCTATGAATCATGGTGTCCTATGTATGAATTACTAATGATAAATATCTAAAGGATTTCAAATTAAAACACCTGGGACTGATGCATTACTGTTAAAAAATCAGTGAGAATTACACCACAAAAACTAAACATAAAGCTACTAACAACATAAATTTAAATTTTTGTGCAAAAAATTAAATGAAAAATTGCATGATTCCTCTTTATCGGACATATATCATGATTTAAAAATTGAGTGAGTACTATATTTTGTAGGCAAATACTTTCATTAGAAATAATAAAAGATGTCAAGGTATTTATAATGTTAAATAAATTTAGTTTAATTATTTGTGAATAATGCTATCCTGGCTACCGTAATTAAAATGAAAATTTTTTACAACAGTTGCGTTTTTATAAATATAAAATGATGGCAGAACAACCTCATGTGTGAAATAATGGTCTGAAAACTGCATTGGTTGAGTTGTTAGTCCTCGAAGCAGACCATGAAAGTTTTGACCCTCTTCCAGTGGTGCAGGTTTATTGAAATTATCGCTAAGCCATACTTCATTATACACGTTCCTTCTTGGTGTAAGCAACCTAGGATGAAAATTCAATGCAAATATATAGTTTACTTTGTTCTCTTTCCTTTATCATTAAGTAAAACAACTGGGTATATATACCAAGCTCCAGTTTTTACATACTCACTCCAGTTTTTCTGTTGGTGTTGAATGAAGGAAGCGGAATGCAGATGAAGTGTGTTCATTAATGACTGATGCTGGAATTTCAGGGTTATAATCATATACATATCCATTTTGATCTTCATCAAATCGTAGTAAACCATGTCTCACCATGAATTTTTTACCTGTTATACAATAGAAATAATTTAATATGTATCTGTAAAAACCAGTGATATATTCATTCAGATTTTCACAAATCTTATCTAAGTAGAAGCAATATAACATATATTAATAGTAAAATGTACTTCACAATAATCTTTTAGTTATCAAAGTGGCTTTTTATTTTGCCTATTACCTAGTACAATTGGTAGCCACTCGTTGTAGCAGATGTGCTGATATGCAGCAATGCAAAATTTTCTCGCTTCTTGGTAAATCTTTTCGTCATTCCAGTGAGGGTTAATCTCCTGGAATTTCCTGGCAATGTTGTTGTGCCATCTCATCAATAATATTTGCAGTATAGCAAGATCCAAGTGAAGATTTACTCTGGGATCACCTGTAGCATAGAAATAATGGATATTTATTTAAATGATGTTGAAATGCAATAATATTACTTTTAAGTAATATGATATGTATGTGTGTATTTATATATATTTACATATCTTATATGTGCATCAATGCAATTTTCCTCTTTGTAAAAATCACCCAAGAATATTTTAAGTGTATGCCTTGCAGAAAAATTAGAAATTCCATATTCCAATCAATGTTGAAGACAGTGATAGAGGGAGGAATGTAGGCCAATCAGGAAGGAGAAGGAATTGGATAGGCATGTTGAATGAAAGGGATGAAAGAAGTAGTTGAAGAGGAGCTTAGTGTAGTGTAGTGATTTCATGTTGTGCTTTTTGCTAGGAGAGGCTAGTAAATTATTTTTCTACAATTGTTTAGGCTGTGTCCATCCAACACCTACCCAAACCAGTAGAATTCCAACAATAATAATAATATTTCATTCTCTAGTAATTAATGGTGTGTTAATTGAAAGGAGAGAAAAGGACTTTTACCAGCTTTATAACATAACTCTGATTTGGATTTAGCACCACAGGCAGTACTTGCATCATCAGCATTGGGTAGTACTTCTCCAGTGACTCTTGAGTGAGAAGCATTAAGTAGACCACCATGATGTGTCCTTAGAGTATTGGCCACTTGATTATTTGACCCGTAGACTGGCGAGAGGTCAAGGTAGGAGGTAACAGTGTTCAACTGCAGAAGAAGTAAATTTTATACTTTTAGTGCACAAACGATTGGGAAATAGTTTCCATATTACAAATATTTATTTAGGTAATCTTATTGCATATTTTTTATTTTATGAATGTATTGTAAAAAAATAACTCCCATGTACAACATCTAAACTTGCAAACATCAAACCTTTTAATTGAAAGCAGTATGCAGGTTTACCTATTTTTTCAGTTCATTATTCAATTATAAGAATATTTAAGATATTATAATATGGAAAGAGAATGTTGGTGATTACTTGACTCATTTATTTATTAAATAATGAAGGAAAATACCCATGGGTAATTTAAGAACCCAACTACTAAATACTATTTTTTTTAATTAATGATAGCTTAGAGACATGGTAATCTAATAAATTAATTGTGCAATGGTTCACATCTTTTCTCCTGGTATTTGGTTTCCAAATGCATTAATGCCAACTTACTTGACTATCTTACCAACTTCAGCAGAATGAAAAATCACTGACGACAGGTTAATACAAACTAAAATATAAAGTTATTTCATACTGACTTTTAATAATCAAACACTTTATAATTACATGCACTTTTTAATTTTTACAGCCCAGGTTTCATTATAGCATAACATCATCGTTGTAAAAATTAAAAAGTTTATGTGGAAAAGTAAAGTGGTTTGATTATTAAAAGTCAGTATGAAGATTTTCCATCAAGTTACGCCAGAAAGTTTTATTTATCAAGTTATTTCACTTAAAATAATATTTTTTTCATCTTTACCTGTTGCCCTGCACCAAGTTTGCAACCATTGGAAGGTACTGTCATTGACCTCACAAAGTTGATACATCGAACACCAAACTTGGAGTAAAAAGGATGAAATTCTGGAACTTCAATGGGAAGACAAGCTGGGTGTAGTTGACTGGGGGGTAGTGGCTTTGATTTGTCCTTTGCACAACACTGAATGGGACCATCCGCTGTAAAAACATATCACATCTTAGTTTTTATCTAATGCTATGATCAAGTTTTAATCTTTGTGGTAATACTGAGTCCTTCAATCCAAGAATTTGTGAGTGGAAAAATATTTTAATTAATACTCTTACTAAAAATAGTTGCATTCTTTATGTTGCTGGAAATTTCAGAAATGTGCATTTTAAAATGAGAGCAAAATAATTTATAGTGGATCTTAAGTGGTTAATGAATATGTTATCCCAAACGACATTCATTATGCCAAATGAATTACTAAATTAAAACATAGATACTTACGATGAAACAAAGCTATGTCAAATGGCAGTAAAATATTTTTGATTTTTTGTAATATTAATGTAATTCTATCTTTATTACATATTTTTGTGATTATATTAAAGCAATGTTACATACTTGATTGAGTGCTGGGAACAAGAGACATGTCATGAGCCATAAATTGCCCCCACACCATTGTAGCTCTTGTCCAGATGGGATCTGGGCGGTTTATATCGGGGAAAAGTACTAGCGAGATGAGCGATGGTGATGGTAAGGGACCTCCAGTAACTGACCTTGGTGGCTCATAAATAGCTGTAATAAAATGTCATGTATCAGTCAGGTGAAAATGTATGGAACCGATATATGTTAGGATTTTAATTTTTTAACAAAGCAAATTTAACAAAAGGGGCTACACCTAATTAAATATTTCATACAATTTCTTAGACAAAATTTAAAGCAGTTTATTATGAGTCTTATGAAAAGGATTACAACTTTTAAATATCTCATAGGTTGAGTTCTTGTTTTTGAATATTAAATAAAAATAGAATCAGTTGAATCAATGAACTTATCCCATTTTGCTCATGCATGGGGTAAAAGTTATAAATCATCATTTTGAATAACTGATTAATATTTTACCAACCTTTTTTTTGTCAAAATACCATGTAAGAATAAAAAAGCTTTTTGAAATTCTAGAAGCAACATACAATATTTGGCATCATTTCCCATGATAGGTGTATTCTTACAGATTTTTGGCTTTCCACAGTCTTTGCAAAATTGTTTATAGAAATAAGTGTAAGTAAAATATTTTCCTGCATTCCCTGAGTTGTGAAAAATGAGGGTTATTTATCACAGGTATAAAAATTGGCTTTGGTTGAAACATAGTGAAGGGAAGCTAAACTATTTGTCTCACTATTATTAACCTTAGCATGCCCGAAACGGCCTTAGCAGAGGGAAAAATGTTTTTACGGCACTTATTCTTGTTTTAATTGAATATATTATTTCCCAAAAATTAATTTTAGTGTCTAAAATGTATTGAATCAAAGAAAAGCTAGGATCTTGGGCATGGCTACACGTTCAACACACATTATTGTGGGAGTAGCTGTTATAACTTTTAATAATAACTAAAAAAGCACCATGTGGTATTGCACTGAAGTATCATTGACATTAGCCATCCTTGTGTGCATGGTCTCAGTCCAACGTACTGTAAAGGGGTGCTATGTTTAGATACATTATTTTGCCATATTTTTATTGAAATCACACCTAGACTCAGTAAAAGCTATGAGAAACAAATCTTAGCTGTGGTTGTATTGAGTTGTCTAGGAATTTACATCTATTGTATGTAAAGTTCTATTTAATTAATACCTGTGCATCAATAAGAATTTTCTTAAATGATTATCATCATTGTTTTTTGAATATGTTATTAGTGTTAGAAAAAGTATATCATACTTGTAAAAATAAATGTTTTAATATGAGGTGTCATCAATGAAATTTTTAAGAAATTGATCACAATTAAAGTTCAAATGAAATTATATTAGAAAAAAAAGGAATGCTTTAAGTATAACAGCATGAATGAAAATAAGATAAGAAGAATGAAAAAGGGAAAATAACTGTCAGAATTGTTTTATGATTTCCACAGACATATTTAATAAGTATTTCCGCATTGGCATTAGGATTTATATTTTGCATTCAATGGGGTAATTCAGGAGAGTGACCAACAATGTAGCTATGTAGTTTGGCTATTTATTAAATGAATAAAAGTATATACCATCAAAATAGTTAGGTGGTGCTATTCTTACTAATGCTGTTCTACTCATTCCCCAGGCTGGATTTTTCACATTATTGCAAGACCCATCCATAGTGCGGTAAATAAATGTATGCTTGCTGCACACCGGTTCAGGGCGGCATGCACTTGAAAGTTCTGGCACAGTGTAACCATGGTTGTGAAGAAATTGAGTGAAGGTGAATGGAGTCATCCCATACCTGCAAAAGACGATAATGAGGTAAGATACATTGAGTGTTTCAAGTTAATTATTTGTACATTTTTATTTATCAGTTTAATTCAAGAGGGATGTTAAAATGTGTTATACATAATAATTGATAGTTATGCAATATAATGAGAGTTAGATGCATCCACAATTGAAACATGTGCCCACTCAATGTTGAATTATCCTTAATACAAAGCCATAGACCAGAGACTTAAAAATATATACAGTTGTTCATTTGTATTTCATAAATACCAACTTTATATTTTAATGTTATTAAAATTAATGTACCAGTCAAGGTAGGTTTCTGATAGATCAAGAGCCTAAGCATTGCTACACTTCTAAATTCCACTTTACTTAACACTAAATGCCTTAAAGTCATTCATAAAATATACCATTTTTGGACTCCACATAATTTCTATTACTCTTTATTCTGTTCAGCATTCCTAATCTTTTCTATAGTGTAACTCTTTCACTCATTATTCCCCCCTTCATCATAGTTCCAACTCATACCATATAGTGCATCCCTTTTTTGTTTGGTTTGGATTTCTCTCAACCATCGTCTTTCTCCCTGCCATACCTGCTGCTATTTTGTTAGCTTTCCTGTCTATTTCAATTTTTTAACATTTGAATTTCATATGCCTAAATATGTTCACTAAATGGTGTTCTTTTCACATATCTGGCATTGAGCATTAATTTTCCTTTCATAATTCTTGACAGATCTTTTAAATTGCTGTGTCACATGCATTTCACCATGCCTCTGTAAATTCTGCAATTTCTTGTGGTTTTCCTGTTGCCATGTCTCTCATCCTATTAGTTTCTCATCTTAGGTTATTATTTACTTCATCGTAATGTCTACAGCCTAATTATTTATAATGATGCTAATACAATTTTAGTTCATGGTCAGAATATATATATATATATATATATATATATATATATATATATATATATATATGAATGTTTTTGTGGAAAATAATTTAGTGAAAGTAAAGACCCCAGAAGGAACAGTTATTATTTTGGAGTTGCAATCCTTTGATCAATGCAATTTTTGTTTGGCAGTAAGTATGTGTATCAAAAAGAAATATAATTAGGCATATTTACAGCTGAGGGAGAACTGTATGGCCAAAAGGAAATAAGATTACACAGGTATGTTGTCAATGGCCATCAATGATATAAAAGGGAGAGGAAAAGAAATGTCTTCATCACACTGAGTGACATGATCACTAAAATGGCGACACCAGTGGAATCGGATGTCTTTGTAGCTGTCTCACCCAAGATCAGACAGTGCAGTTTATCTTTCATCTGGCTACTCTACTCTTTGACCTATCTAGCATAGACTACTGTACCAGAAGCTAATATCATTCTTCCGACCAGTAGAGTCCATCAGAACATGCAAACCCTTCCACCACATCACAGTTGGAGTTCATGGAAAAAAGGCATTCAGAAGAGTAAATTGAGTATAATTATAGAATTTATTACAGAAAATAGGAGTAGATGGAACCATAGGAGGCTTATCCAAAATGTGTGCAAGTCTGTGGCCACTTATGTGAATTAACAAATGATGAGTTAGGATGGTCAATGTTAGTCAGTGGGGTAAGGCAGAGTGTACTGTCATTCACCCATGATTTTCAACATATAGATGGAGGAAGAAGTAAAGAACCCATGGGAAGAGCTGGAGATAAAAATGAAAGTAGGTGGGAAATCAACGATATCAGATTTGGGGATGTTGAATCTTCAGTGAGTCAGCCATCCAAAGAGTTACAACATTACTGAGATCATTAGAAAAATCAGTGTGAATGATATGGACTGGAAATCAATGTAAACAAAAAGGAAGGTAGTGGGATTTTTGAGAATTAGAAGGGCTAAGTTACAAGGAGGAGGAAGTTGAACACAGGGAGAGACCTGGAGTGAGGCTATTAGGAAAAGATTGTTGAAAATTTTTAATGAATCATAATTCTGAATGGCGCAAAAACTTAGTCATTTAGGCAAGAGGATAAAAATAGATTGGACGGGTTTGAAACATGGCTCTGGAGAAGAATGGAAAAATTAAACTGGATCAAAAGGAAAACCAACAAAGGAATACCTGGCATTGTATGGTAGAAGTTGGAAGAAATTTGAAGGAAAGTGGATGCAGGGCATTGAGTTTGGCAATAATATAATGTGAAAGAGGAAAGAGTGTTAGGCAAGTGAGGCAGTATGTATTGGCTGCTCATCAGTGTGCCCTTTCAAATGGACAATGGAATACCATTAATAAATGAATAACTTTATACTAATCACAGATTTCCAAAACTGGAACTTCATTGCAAATTCATTATAAATGGGTGGTTTGGATTAAATTCATCATATCAAAAGTATTTATTTTAAATTTATGAATTCAATTCTTTAGTTGCATCTTTTAGAAGAGTTGAGAATTATCTAGAACATTTTATGTAATCACACAGGTGTTAGTATGAAATTTTCTTTAATAATAATTTGTTGGCTCTTGTGGCTTACCGATGTGCATAGTCCTGTTGTAGCTTTTTTGTAGCTCGGATAATGGCAATTGACATAGAATGCAGGTCAATGGATTGCTCGGGGACTCGAAAGGTGACATAGTGACTGTAAGTTGAATCATTTTTTGGCATGTAGTCTGATTCCATATCTTCTTGAAGAACAGATAACCTTCTTTTGGCCATTTCTGTCTTTCTCCGTCCATCCTCAATAGCGGATCTTACTGCTTCTTCAGGGATCCTTAAATTTCTCTTGTCTAAATTTGCAGCACAAGAACATAAAAGAATAATTTTTTAGTCAAAAATGAATACCAAGTTCATTTAATTTATTGTTTTTCTGAGTATTTAAATACTAAACATTTAAATATATACTTTCGTTCAAAAATAGATACAAAACCAAATATAGGACATATCATTGAATGAAAAATACAAGTACGTAATTAAGTGGCCAAAAATGCCAAAAGAGCAGTGGTGAAGCATCCATTGCCTTCTAGAATATGTTAAGTATCAAACATGATAATGAAATGTTTCATGTCCAAAGACAGGAACAAAATTCAAAATAAGACATATCAATTAACAAATAATATGTAATAATACGATCAAATATTCCATCAGTGCAATAGCCAAGCATAAGGTAAAGTTCTAGCTAGTTTCAGGAAAATCAAATGCTATGGGGTTTGCCAAGAAGTGAAGGATTTACTAGGTTATTTAATGCTTTATAACTGAGTGTTTTCATAAAACATAGAACCAATACAGTGTTTACAGAGGGCAACATTTGACTCACAACTTCCAAGTTGCATGCTGAAAGGAACTACATACATATATTATGAAAGGGGCCCTATTAATCTGTAGATATGTCTTAGCCCTCTCCTTCCTAACCCAGCCAAAACCAGCCACAGCACATTTTTTGCTCCAGTCCCCTTTTTGGGCAGTGCCCACATGTGAAGATGAACAGGGGCAAGTTGCAATGATGGCACATTCA
Source organism: Hetaerina titia (assembly GCA_037158775.1). Taxonomy (NCBI): domain Eukaryota; kingdom Metazoa; phylum Arthropoda; class Insecta; order Odonata; family Calopterygidae; genus Hetaerina; species Hetaerina titia. Next base: position 83,936,612 of record CM073769.1, on the reverse strand, counting down.
TGTCACCTCAATACTCCGTCTGGCAGAGGTTCATCTTTCTTCGATCATTGCAAGAGCATAAAGATGTTTGCGTGAAATGGTGATTATCTGAAGGTTTCTTTTAGAATCCATATATTGTGGGAAAAGAATTTTTGTATCGTCTTTTTGTAAAGATTGAAGTGGAAACTTTTGTAAAGCCCTTCCATAAAAGAAACCATGGTCGAACCTGAGAGATTTTTTTAGAGTTTTTTCTTTTGGAATCCACTTCATAATTTTACAGTATGAGGTAAAAAGATCTTTGCCAAATGCTTTGAAAAATATCATATGAAATCCTAGAAGACATGAATATTCTATTGAACAAGTTGAACATACAAAAATAAAAATCTCTAATCATTTCAACATAAGTATTGTATGTCATCTGCAAAGGACTTGAATCCCAACTCTTCCAAAACATCTTCAAAATTTGCTTTCAATGCTGTGGAGTACTCAGCAATTGTTAATAAACCCTAACATTGCATCAAAACGGTTTTTTTTAATATGAGAAATTTCATTGGTTGAATCCCTTGTTCCATTTCTAATCAATTAATAAGAATATACTAGCCTGTGGAGTCAAAAGCTTTTGTTTTATCTGAAAATGTCATTTTTTTTTCATTTTTTCATAAAGAGAAGTCAAGAAGAAGTCTGGTGAGCTATATTTTGTAAAACCATGTGGACAGCATGCCAATGATTTATTCTTCCCTAAGTGAAGACATGTTCAATTTAAAAATGCATTTTGAAAGATATTGGTAAAATATTTATATGCTATCAGCATGTCATTTTTAACATCATTATCTTAATAAGTTTATAGCACAACATTGCTTTATAGGGTGGTGCTTCATTGTATCCCAAAATACCTTTGTATACTGTGCTTTTATCATACTTTTCACTTAACCCAGGACGATAGAATTATCTTTTTGATTGCGTTAACTTGAAAAGTATAAATTTCTAATCATATTTTCTCTTAGATGTGGAAAAATCATTAGTCATATATTACCTCTGATTAATTCTTTTGGGGCTTCTTTATCCTTTTCTTTGGAAATCTCCTTTGAGTAGAGTGTGTATGTATTCACATTTACTGACCCAGCATGAGGGTTTACTTCTCTGGCTGCTTGTATAGCCGCCTCATCTGCTGCGCCATAGTCTCCAGCAAAGGGACATTTCCCATAAACAGTTGATAATAGAGTGAGGCCAATTAGTAATGTGTTGATTGCATTGACACCAAGCATTTTCACTTCCTGGAAGGAAATAGATATGGAAAGGTGTAATGTAATCTTCTTCATATTCCATGTGAAATATATTATTTCATACCAGAGTAACAAATCATAGTGAAATCAATCAGTGGTAAAAAAAATATTGTTCGATAAAAAAGGCTATTGAAATAGTTTGAGATAAGTAAACTGTGATCATTCAGAAGTCCTACTTAATTTGTGCAGAGCAATATTTTAGTGTTTGACAAAATATTGAAAACAACTCGTATTTTTACTACATATTTACAAGTATCATTATAATTGATATTATCATAGATCATCTGCAAAATGCGTCTTTGAGTTCTAAACAGTGAAAGCAACAATAGTCCACTTGGGGATGATACTTTACGAAGTATATTTTTTATGAATTGGCATACTGGTGTAATATTTGATAAGTTGGATAATATTTCAGAACGAGGAATTGTTGAAGAAGTTTTCTTAATCATATCTTTTAATTGAATTGATTATTTGAAGGTGGTCGTTTGTTTATTAAGGGCTTGTTTCTATCTTTTGACCTATTGGTCTAAATTTTCAGCTTCATTTTCAGATTTTTGCAATTAAATTAACTTTATATTTTACTGATGACTTAAATATTAGATCATTGATTTTTCAAATGAAGCCTTTTGTTGTTCTTCAGATCCAATCAATAACCTCCCAGTGCTTAAAGGAAGTAACTTTGATTTAGTCCCTTTATTTGAAGTCCTGCAATATTTTCTTAATGACGTCTTCCAATAAAGTTCTTTGTTAGTCCTTTACCGAAAATATACACGTCATTTCTTTGCTGCCTATCGTGATTATTGTTGGTGGTCTAAATTACTGTATCATTATTAATATTTACCTTTACTCTTGGTGCAACTGATTTATTTTATTCATACCATATTTAGTGATTTCATTAGGAAGCGGGTTCAAAACATAAAATAATTTCATCAAGTTATCTATTTTGAAAATAAATAATCATGGCCACTTTTGAGAAAGAGGTTTACCAGAAAAAATACGTTCAATTACTGTGTGACCATTCAGTCAGGAAAATCATGAAAACGTATGGAATTATGACCTTGATGGAAAAATTCGAGAGAAAAATGGTGCAAAGGTCAGATCTTTAGAAAAAGACGGAATATGAAATATGAATCAGGAATATGATGTGGGAATCTAAAATTCCCGCAGAGCACGACGTCCCATTTAGTAGCGAGTTCAGTTCTTGTCATCGAGCAAGCCCCTGGCAAAAAGTTAAAACTATAGTTTTGGACCGACTTCTGCGACATCAGTGGCATTCACAGTGATTAGATATGGCCCACTTAAAAAATATCAAATCTGATTTCAAACACTCTCGAGAGAAACATTTGGAAAAAGGACGGAATTTTCATCAGGAAATTTCGGGAATGGGAATTCATAAAAGGATTTGCCACTGTTATTCCATGTACATGGTTAAATTTAGAAAAAATGTTATCCGTTAGTATTACTTATGTTTTTTCTTCACACCAAAAAAAGTTTTGAAGGTTCTCAGGAAATATTTTCGCACCTCCAATTTAGTTTTTTCTATTGCCACGGTAGACCTTCCATTGAAATGCGACGTTCTAGTACTTGACAACGAATGACTACGCTTACAGGAATGGCTGAAAACTACGTAGTGTTAAATTTTATTCGATTTCACCGTTGTCATGATGAATGATTTGGTTGTTAGGTTCCTCGACGTAAAAAGAAAAAAAACCCTGGCGTTTGCTGGAGGAACCTTCCGGGAGAGAATGCGTTCCCGACTTTGGCCCGACAATCCTAACTACTGCAGAAGTGCGAGGACATCCGCCAAGCGGAAATGCAATAATTTGTTTCGATGACATACCGGTAGAATTAGAAGTATACCCGGCATTGATCCTAAGTGACAATTTTTGGGCGCTCTGAAGGCTTATCATGGGAGCATTTGTGGAGTTGCATGAATATTCCACCGTTTGGTTCATGACACGAAAAGTCGCTGACCAATCATTAGGCAAGGATGATCTTTCGAATGACGAAACATTCGAGTTATACTTCTTAGTCGTAGGCATATAGATATATAGACCTCTTCTTTTAATAAATAATAGAATAGGTCCCTTGTAATCCAACCTCATTCATTCTTTCGAAGCATTGATCAGAAGAAGTAAATCCTAAAACACGCCCATTGAATGTTTTGAGGCCTTATACGATACATATTTAAAATGATATGGTCTGGGTACATCAAAGATGTTCAATATGAATAAAACCACAACAAATGCATATAGTTACGTTTGTAATGAAGGCTATTGATAAGTGCCGAGAGATGGAAGAGTATAGCGCGGCCAAAGACACCTTTTAAGATTCAGAAAAAAACTTTTGCCTTGAAATCTTCGAATGTCTCTTCACTGGGATAAAAATAAAAAAATAGGGAGCCTTGGGTAAATTCCACAATAGAATAAGGGGTATAGTTATTCACATCAAAATAATAATCGCTCGAAAATACTCATAAAGGGACAAATTAATTTTTTTATAAAGTTAAAAAATCTCCATTTTATAAACTGTGCAATACAAGCTCCATTCTCTGTATTTTTTATTTGCTTTATGATGTCGAATGAAAGTAAACTTGGAAAAGGCTCCGAGGATTTTGAAAAATGTCTTTGCGTATTACCTAACAGAGAATGAAGTTTCATGAAAATTATTTTCAAATGATTCTTCGATGTTACCTTTTTAAGAATAAAAGAGCACTTATTAGGTTTTCTTTACGAGTTTCTCCATCATAGAAGAAAAAACACTGCAAAACTGATATCTGACGGCTACGGTTGCAGCAAATAGAACCATATTAATGGATATTTCAATGCCCTGTTCGTCCCAAACAATTTTCTGAGTGGAATTGCGAAGTGTAATTTCCTTAAGAATCGAGTCCTCGGGTCGGATTTGTAATTCGGGAATTTTACTCGTGTCCATTAGAAATCTCGTTGTATTCACTGTCTCAAATTATAGGGAAAATATTCAAGAGGAATTCACTTACCTTGGCGGTATTTTATCGATGTAGCTGCATTAAGTGACCAACAAAAAGGCTGCGGCTTTCCACGACTTCGATTCAATGGAGGAACAGCAATTCCAACTACCCTCCGTACTCCAAGAGGGAGCGTTAAGCACTGACGTTCTGCAACCTTTATTCTACTCTCCCAGTTTTCACTTACAGTGGTCCTTGTGGGGACCCTGTATCACCAAAAGTCGATGCTTCCTCCGGAGGAAGAGGATGCCTCAATGGAACGATTTCTTTTGTTCACTAACCTTCAGAGTACCTCTGCGTCCCAGCAAGTCATGCGCGTTGGGTGATTTATGAAAACATTTTGTTGTCATTTACGCCCGGCGATAGAGCACGTACTCAGTGGGTGGAAGTCACGGACTACCTATCATTTGGCCAAGAACAGAAATTTGCACTCGCGTCTCTTTGCCTTGTAGAAAAGGAGAAGGGGGGTTTCGTTGCGGATAGAGAAACTGATGCGTTTGCATAATTTTCTTGGGGAGGCGAAGGGGAGTGTTTGCGCTGCTTAAGCAGAAATAACGGCTAGCTGAATTCCTAGACAAGCTTATGCGAAAAATGCGTTTCCACCTGGCTCCCACCTGGAATGAGAAAAAACTGTCTCTTTTTTTGTGATCTAAAGAAACTCTTGTGAGGATAGCCGATTAATGAATTTTAATGGCTAAGCCAATAAGCCAGCGTAATATATCGTTACACATCATAATTTTTTCCGCTCTGAGGTTGTAGTTAGTACTTAGGTTACTTCTCCACCAGTTTGGAGTTATGACTGCTCAATATACTATTAAGAAATATTCGTATTTTTCTAATACTCATCTTACCTTTTCTGGATGTTTTACTGAGTGTTAGTCAAAGTTCCTAAAACCGAAGGTCCAAGGCAGAAAGTTATTCTCTGGAGAAGGAATTTCGCCATACGTTCAATCAAAAATATTCGTTGAATCGGGAGGCAAGTTGGTGCAAAGTGTAGTAACAACAAATTGCATTATGGGGCTGTATTTCCCATGCTTGTCACGTTCTCAAAACTCTTTCTTCGAAAGGCCTCATGCTGCGAGAAAACATGATACCATAATTTATGGTATCATGTTTTCTCGCATGTATGATAAAGTGCTACGTTACAATCTCGAGTTCTTCAACTGTTTGGTCAATCTTCTGATTTCTTCCGGTCCATTATCTTCGCTTAGGATTAAATAGTCTGCACCTTGATGAACCTTAAGATCCAATGGATAAATAAATCTTTTAGCAATTGCATTCAAAGTTTTGACTTCTCACTATTTTTTTTTTTAAGATATATCTACTCTGGTTTTATACGAATTTTGAATTCCAGATAGTTTCTTCAGACAAGAAGCCAGTCGAAATATATTAAATTTGAATAGTTACAATATTATATTATTAATGTGTATCTTGATTGATAGGAAACTGGGAAAACATCCTGTTTAAACATTTTTTGTGAATTTTTTTTAGGATACCTAGTTTATTTTAATCACTGCATACCATTTAAAATAAATCCAATATTAGGAAAGGATACAGGATTAAATGATAGGCACATAAATTAAAATTCCGGCATTTTTATGTCATTCCAGCTCTCGTTTAAACTTCTTTAATTGAAAATACAGGTATACCTGTATAGACCCCATTGCACCTCTATGGCAACGAAAGGTGTTTTTAATGTCTCCATGAACCCTGCGGTTTAAAGCCTTCGTTTATGATTCTGAAAGGGTGTAGCCATCCTCTGAGATTTATCTTGGTATGGGGGTGTCCTTCCTTAGTATCGCAGAGTAGATCAAAACTTTAACTAATGGAAAGACGTTATTATTTGAGTTTTTCTTTAATAAGGAATTCTTTGGATGATATCTTCATTTATCCAGTCATCCGAGGCTTCGATATTATTGTGAGCCCACAAAAATAACCTGAGTTATACTGGATAGATATACTGTAAGGAATTGAGATACATAATGAGGCTTGAGGAAGTATAAAGACTAAGCCATATTATGGGAGTGGTAGGGTAAAAATTTGAACGGGTTATTTAACACTCAAGTTAGCATGGAAATATGGATATGACAAGGAGAGAAAGACGGTGAGATGGATTGATTGAAGTCTACAGAAAAAATGGATCAGGTAGATGTCGAAAAGCCGTGGTTTATTTAATGGTGTCATAAACGAGAGAGTCTTTTGGTTTGTTACAAAATAAAGGGAAGGAAGTTTAAGGCTGTTTGAAAGAGTGAGTAGCCGAGGAATTGAATAAATTGAGCAAAAGATATTTAATTTGTGCATAAGGGCTTAAGCCCACGATGATTACTAATCTTCAAAAGTCAAAACTTACCTCCTCGTTGTAGGTGTACCTTATAAACAGTAGAGTTAACTATTTAATGGTGACGTACTTGTAATTATATGAAGTCTACTGTTCTAAAGGTGTGAGACATGAATAATAGGAGCAGCATGGAAAAAATGAGATTTGAGGTGGCGGGAATGTCGTGATACTGGAGAATGCTGAAAATAAAATGATTTTATAAGAGTAATAAATGATACTTCAAAAAGTAGGCGAAGAGAAAACAATATAAGGGAAGCTAATTATACATATCCTGAGGCGCGACATTTTACTGAAGACCAAAGCTGAAAGAAACATGAAGGGGATTAATTGCAGAGGAAAGCGTAGGATCAAGTACAAGGAGGTTATGGAAAATGCCTATGACAGGAGCTATGAGGGCATAAAGATATTGGAAGGGAGCAGGATATTTTGGAAATGTGCTATAAACCAATTCTTGGATTGATAACCAGTAAATTTGAAATTTCTGAAATCCCTATTACCATTTCATAATAATTTTAGCTCTTATAAGAGCATTTGGCATCATTTCATGTTGTATTTAAATCAAAATCAATGTGTCAGAATGGGTCTTAAAGATGAAATGATTTGAAGGATGTACCCTATTGTTCACTTAGGCCGGCCTAACAGAAGAATGTTGATTAAAATGTCCCTCCTGGCGGTGGTTTTGTGATTTTAAATTATCTTCATCTGGTGATAATGCCATTTGAACTGAGTCGCCGGATGAGTGTTAAAAATCCCATTTTCATTGCCACAACTCCAATTGCGAAATAATCTTCACCCTCGTCTTTTTTCTCAATTTAAACTTCTCTTATGCATCTATTTGTCGATTTGCCTCTCTTCCATTCTCTAAATTTATCCATGTCAGCGTAGTACATTTTTTTTACATACTTGCCAATTACCGGGGTATCTAGTCCATTTCTACTACAATCCATTTTTTAACCTGCCTATCCTGTTTTTTCCAGAAAGCACTCATCAAGTACTCCTATTTACCTATGTTTTTTTCTGTGTTCTCGCCGTGACCATGTCCTTGTATTCCAATCAGCATGATTCATCACGTGCCTGAATTAAATTTCGAAATCTTCCACAAGGCTGGTGACCCGAAGAATACCTGTCGTTCTTAAGCGTTTATTTTTAGCTAGACTTCAGCAAACTATGCATAAAAAATCTTTTGTTTTCCTGCATTCCCCGGCGTATTTCATTTTAGAATCAGAGATTATTAATTTTCGAAGCCTAATTCCGTCAGTTTGCGTGTTTATTTTATTATTCCCATTTTTTTTATATTACCTACACACCCGCATATACATTATATATGTGTGCATATAACATTTACGGGAAAGTCTCACGGATATGAATAATAATGTATTTGAAGTTAGCACTAGCGAACAAAGACAAAAACACAATAACGCACAAAAAGAAAAGGAACGAGTGAGTTTCCTTTCTTTTGGTGTGTTTCTGTGTGTTTGTCTTTATTCGCCAGTGCTAACTTTATTTATATATAGGAACACAAATAATTTAATTTTAATAATAAATAATTGAAACAAATAATTTAACAACAACAATCCTTTTATATGTATTCCTATCCCTTTTTCTTATGTCTGTATCTTCGTGAATGAATATTTGTTCGCCATATGGCGGATTTTATTAGTTTGAATGTGTGTGCGTGTATTATATGTATGTATATATATAAAAACATATATATTATATAAGTGGGTCGGGGTAGTCCAGGGGGTAGAGCGTTGGGCTACTGACCGGAGTGCCCGGGTTCGTTTCCTGGGCAAGTCACTCTGGGCACCTGCAGCTCTACCCAAGCTGTGTGATTTTTCGGAAATGTGGGAGTGGAGGAGGAGGGAGAGATGAAATGGACCAAAAGTGAAACAAATGTATGGAAGTACTAGGTATGGTGGGCGAGGAGAGGTGTTTCTCGGGAGAAATTCTAAGGAGGCAGGAAAAATGGATGAAGGGCGTATTGATCGGCAGTGGAATATCGAATACTGTAACAGAGGGAAGAATCTTAGGCAAATGAGGAAAGGGCAGGAACAGGATAGGGATGTTGGACAGGATGAAGGGAGGAAAGAAGTACACAGAGATGAAGAGCGACCTGATGTAGGGTAGGTTGCTGGATTGTGTTTTTTTGGGGTCACAAAATATTTATTTGGTAGTTGCCCATTCAAAACCTACTTCAACCGGTAGATTACTTAATAATTATATATGTATATTTACGAGGGCAGTTTTTTTTCTTCCTCTGATGGCAAAGCATAAACGTAAGACAAACGACAGGCTGGTTGTGAGCATAGTAGGCTACAGAGCATCTCCCGCACCACACGCTCTGTCACTCTATCGAGCTCAAGTCGCCAGTCTATGCTGGGTAGCAGTCACATAATCATGGCCGCCTCAATTGATTCTCCCACTAATTGCAAATTAGGATGCATTATTCGTTTCATGCAAGTAGAAGGGAATATTGCTGCAGAAATTCATCGAAGAATGAGCCGAAAGTGTATGGAGAAAACTTTATGAGTGATGGTGTTGTACGTGAATGGTGTCGAAAATTTGAAGATGGCCGAACTGATGTGCATAACAAAGGGGGCCAAGGACGCAAGTACGTATTTTCACTATAGGTGCTTCTTTTTCTGTGGAATTTCCGGAAATTTCAAGATCTCCTCTGTACTCCACGGCTATTGAACATTTAGGCTACTAAATTTTGTGCTCGTTGGGTCCCAAAAAAGCTGACTGACAGCTACAAAACTCGCCGGAAGGCTTCAGCTTTGACGTCCCTTGACCGTTATGCCGCTGAAAGAAAAGACTTTTTAAAATCATTTTTTACCGAAGATGAAATGTGTATTCAATATGACACGCCTGAAAGAAAACGACAATCACAAAAATGAATGAGCACACAATTCCACCAAACAAACCTTCAGCGATCGAAAGGTTATGACTGCCGTGTTTTGGGACCAAAAAGGTGTGTTGCTTGTTGAGTTCATGCAGCCGAGGACAACGATTAATGCAGCTGATTATTGTGAAACTTTACGACGTTTACGGAGAGCCATTCAAAACAAAAGTAGGGGCATGCTGACTTCTGGAATTGTGCTGATCCCTGACAACGACCGTCCTCGCAGTGCTGGGTGCAACCGAACGGCTCCTTCCCTAGCAATCTCGATGGGACATTTCCGATCACCAAATTTAAAAATTAATCAGTATCATTACTTAATTTGCAGACTTCTTGTGTGTTTTGTAAAAATATATAACTTTTGGACGGCACAATAGAACACAGAATAAAACAGATAACACGTAAAAGGACACTCACACTGTAGATGATTTAAGCTTTCGGCCTACTCCGAGGCCTTCTTCAGGTCAGAGTCTGACCTGAAGAAGGCCTCGGAGTAGGCCGAAAGCTCAAATCATCTACAGTGCGTCCTTTTACGTGTTATCTGTTTTATTCTGTGTTATATTGTGCCGTCCAAAAGTTATATTGCTCTCGTGAGTACTTCCGCATCATCTATATGTATATATATATATATATATATATATATATATATATATATATATATATATATATATATACAAACTTGAAAATCCCGCCATACGGCGCACAAATATTCATTCAAACAGAAATAGGTATAAGGAAAGGGGATAGGAAAACACATAAAATCCCGGATAAGGAAATATTTTTACTTTCGTGATCTGCTCAAAAACCGCCTTCCCCACATGTCCTGTATTCGCCTTTTATGTGTTTTCCTATCCCCTTTCCTTATACCTATTTCTGTTTGAATGTATATATATATATATATTCATTATGAATATTTATTCGCCATATGGCGGTATTTCGTGTTTGAATGTATATATATATATATATATATATATATATATATATATATATATATATATATATATATATATATATATATATATATATATATATATATATATATATATATTCAAACTTGAAAATCCCGCCATACGGCGAACAAATATTATTTTCGCGCATAAAAATAGACATATAAGGAAAGGGGATAGGAAAACACATAAAAACCAACACAGGAAAGGTGGGAAAGGCGGTTTTGAGCAGATCACAACTGTAAAATAAGGAAATATTTTTACAGTTGTGATCTGCTGCCACCTTTCCTGTGTTGGTTTTTACGTGTTTTCCTATCCCCTTTCCTTATATGTCTATTTCTATGTGCGAAAATAATATATATATATATATATATATATTCATTCAAACATAGAAATAGGTATATAAAAAAGCCTTCCTTTGGCAAATGATTCGGAGCACTTGGGCGTCTTAAAAAAAAACATCGCAGATCTCAAGCTAAATCAAGTTTTCTCGGTGGTGTAACGGTAGCACGTCCGCCCGGTAAGTGGAAGATCCGGTGTTCAAATCCCGGTCAAGGAAACATTTTTACTTTCGTGATCTGCTCCAAAACCGCCTTCCCCACATGTCCTGTGTTCGCCTTTTATGTGTTTTCCTATCCCCTTTCCTTATACCTATTTCTATGTTTGAATGAATATTTGTGCGCCGTATGGCGGGACTTCGTATTTGATTGTGTATATATATATATATATATATATATATATATATATATGTATATATATTAGTGTATGTATATATATATATATATACATACACTAAATAGTCAATACAGACACAGAAACTAAAACATATAAAAGAGGGACTCACTGGTTCTCGAATTTTCGGTGGTGCAACCACCTTTCTCACTTACCGAAAGAGAAAGGTGGTTGCACCACCTTTCTCTCTCGGTGGTTGCACCACCGAAAATTCGAGAACCAGTGAGTCCCTCTTTTTTATGTTTTAGTTTCTGTGTTTGTGTATACTATTTAGTGAATTTACATTATTGTGCACGTTCATGGGTTTTTCAAGAAAGTGACTTTATATATATGACTGACCTGAAGAAGACTTCGGAGTGGGCCGAAAGCTTAAACAATCTATAATGTGAGTGTCATTTTACGTGTTATCTATTTTATTTTGTGTTCTATTGTGCCGTCAAGAATAAAACTTGCACGTATTTTAACTTTTCCCGTGTTTCAACGTAACCAGTGACCACACGGAGTTCAGTTGCATAAAAACTTGTCCAGCTGAAAGCCCGCTAACCCACGAAGAACTTATTGAGTAAGTCTGTATCTATAAGTTGCATAATGTTTCCTCGTTCTTAGTCAATTCTCAAGCGTGGGTGGCTTCTTCGCAGTATTCTATTAGATTAGCATTGTGTCATAAATTAGAAATAATAGCGTAATTGTTAAGATGCCTGGCAGGCCTCCTATTGTTCTGTGCCTGACACCTTAAGAAATGACAGGCTTTCAACAAGTGTACTGGCAGATTTCATAGCCCGTCATTGTTTGACAGAGATATTCATGTTCGCAATGCGTGATGAGGAAATGCTTAGCATACCCTCCGCCATTCATAGATGTTTTTTCATTAGAGGTGTATATAAAAATAGATGGCGGGTAATTGTTGCCTAATTTGGCTTTGTAGTTCCGTTTTGGTGATATTTTTTGGCTTTACCGTGATGAGTAGGCAAAAGGGACATAGTCAAATTTCATAGTCCCGCTGTATAGAATAATGTGGCCCAGTCTTAAAAAATGTTAAAAAATATGTATCTAAAATACCCATTTATTCATTATAACGGCATTTGTTTCTTTCTGAAAGGATTTAGATTTTCGTTCTGTTGCCACAGTTATCACAGTTCGTTAGCGCCACAGTTATTATATTACGAGACATTCTCATAAAGTAAGGGCCGTTTGGTCACAGGAAAAAATATGTCATATGAAACACATTTTATTGGCACTTTTAGTTAGCTACAAACCTGCTTCACTTCTCTACATAATCGCCGTTCACTGCGAAGCATTTTTCGTACCGCTGCACCAGCTTCTTTAACCCCTCTGCATAAAAGCTCGCCGTCTGAGGGTTGAACCAATTGACGCCTTTCTTGAGTTTCTATTCGGTTTCGAAACGTCCACCGAGCCACTGTTTCAAATGCAAGAAGAGGAAATAGTCGCTAGGTGCAAGGTCTCATCATCTCCATCTTGTTGGTAACAGCTCAAAAGATCTCGTCTACTGGACATTCTATGGTCTTTGTGGTGGTCGGTGAGCATTTTCGGTACCAACCTTGCACACAATTTGTGGTATCCGAGATTTTCCGTGACAATATTGTAGACAGTAGTGCGTCCAAGTTGCGGCAATAGTTCAGCCAGGCCATTAATCGTCAATCTACGATCACATCGCAGTTTTTGTTCCGCTTGCGGAACAATTTCATCGGTCAGATTGGGCCGATGGGCCTGCCACTTCGCTCTTCGTCATGGACATTTGTTCGTTAATTTTTAAAATCATCTTTCCTTCACTCATAACTGTAGATCCATAAACTAGGCATAACTCCCAATGAATTTCAGCAGCCGACAATCCTTTTACATATAAGAATCGTATGACTGAACGCACTTCACGGCTGGGGGGACCAACGGTTGTCGCGGACATTGTTGTTTACATGCATGGACAAGCAAACGACTCATGCAACAAAACAAATAATGCTATAGCTTCTCAATGAATCAGTAGATGGCGCTGTAGGAGTAAAAGTGTGTTCTGAAGCGCCAATATTTAAATATGAGCAAATGGCTTTACTTTCTGTATACAGGCCTCCAGAAACCTGTATGCGTCGTATGCGTATGTATGTATTTTTTGAAGATTCCAATTCAAATTCAATTTTAGGAAAATATTTATAATTTAAATATACTTCACTATGGGATTTGGTGTTTAATATTTTTATTTTGAGAAATATTGAAATACAAGTGTTTGATCTCTAATGGGAAATTTTTCAGTGATGTTACTAAACATTTTGTCCATTGAGGTTCAGATTTGCTGAATGAGGTAAATGAGAAATGCGAATGGTTATACTTAATAGCATGTGTGCTTCATGCTAAGTGTATTTTTATCGGGACCGTACGACATTGGTCCCTAAACTAAATCTGACTTTTAAAAAACTTAATGTAGGTGAATAATTTAAGTTATCTAACATGAAGTCATTAGAAAACATTCCAGGGGCAAATGGGTGAAGTATTAGAGACAGTAGGGGAAGAGTTGCGTTCGAGAAAGGAACATTAGTTTGAGAAAGTGGAGAGTGTTGATGACAAGTTAAAGTAAGTAAAGATCTGAATATAAGTTCAGTAAAGACTATACATAGAGTGTAATGTATTACGGATATGAAATCTTTCCCTTGCGGCTAGAGAATGAGCGTATTTTAAAGGCCTTCGACGTGCTGCTGTGGCGAAGAATAGAGAAAATACGGAAGTTAAAGAGAGAGAGGAAGACAAAAGCCGAAATTTGAATGAGGATGGGCGGATAGATTAAGTTATTGTGGGAAATTTGAAAATATTGCTTGAAGTGGGTGGAGGAAATGTTGACAGGTGGTCAGATATTAAAGGCTGTAATAGAAGAGAAAACCTTTGGTAAGCTGAGTGGAGGAAGGAAGTAAGTAAGCCTTTAACATAGCATGAAGGCAGCCAGAAATTACGAGGAGATTAAAACAGAAATATTAAAGAGTAAACAGGAGAAATTTCCCCGTAATGGGTCCATGCATATAGTCGTTAGGGACCGTCCAAAGATTCAATTGGAGGATTGCCTTGAAAAAAATAAACTTAAATCAAATTTTAAATCCTTATTTGCACATTTTTGACGTTACTAGATACAGTGTTCTTAAAATTAATTTCACAAGGGTGTCAGCTGGAAATGACATGCTTTAATTAGCCATCCGCATGATAGTATAGCAAGTTTATGGGGTAGATATAAATGTTCATATAAAATGGGAGGTGAATCGGTCGTTTTTTTGTAACGTTCAGGAGGACCAATGATATACGACTTTCAACTACTAAGTAAGTTTCGAATTCGCCGAAACTTTGAACTGGTTTTGGAACTGGATATTGGAAATGCAGGGAAACAATTCAGTACACAAAGTAATATTTTATAAGACTAAGAAATATTTTCTTTAATTATGGAAGTAGATAGCGAGCACTTTCGAATGAAGTTTTTCTCGTCAAAGGCTTCATGTAATGGAAATATTTCAATTTCAATGGCTATAGTAATAAAAGTTGTCTAACTTTTCCGTAAATGCGTGTGTAGAGTTAGGACTTTTTATTAAACGAGGAAATTTCTTTCGTTGAGCCCGTGGTTGTTAGGCGGAAGATTACATTTTTCTAGCAACTTTCTGTTCGTCATCTACCATTCGTACTCTTAAGCATAAAAATTCGATCTTTGATCATAATGGAGAACAGAAAACTTTTTTCGTTCATTCATGCTGCTGAATTCACGTTGATTCATGTTGTAGCCGATTTAGAGAACTGAAATTTCTTATAACTAGATATTTGTGAAGCGTAAGTAGCAACTCGAGATAGATTAATTTTATAACTTTTACGAATTATTTTACAATCGTCGTATTATTTTGCAATGCCTTTTCGTTAGAGAAGGGCGTGTTTCCGAGATGAGAAAAATTTTCACAACTGCAGCAAACTCATCCTCGAATTGGAAGTACTTAGTGGCTAATGGCACTTACCTTTCTGTAGTAGTTTCCCATTAAGGCCGTTCTTATTTACAACCGGGAAAATAATATTTATTCAATTCTACAGGTAAGCTAAAGCTAAATTAATTGTTGTTGACAAAATAATTTTTATTAAAGCACTTTATTCCAATTTGTTTTTTCTGTACTTAAATGCTAATCTACAGTTGAGCACCCTTATTTACAATTTATTACATCGTCAAACTCCTTTATAACTGACTTTGATAACATGTACTAACTTGAAAACAATGCGAGGAAAATTACAGTTCAATGTAGAGTAATATGGGCGAGTGGATAGTTATATAATG
This sequence comes from Hetaerina titia, assembly GCA_037158775.1. NCBI lineage: Eukaryota > Metazoa > Arthropoda > Insecta > Odonata > Calopterygidae > Hetaerina > Hetaerina titia. The sequence goes on along the minus strand of CM073769.1, from coordinate 83,921,148 downwards.
AAAATGAAAGATCGGTGCGGCATCAGTTACTGCCTGGATTGTTCATAAATATAACATATTTTTTTGTGGCTGAGGAACATTCCCTTTGGGTACTGAGTGATATCCAAAGGGCAGAGTAATACCCACTAAAGACTGCTACCGCTTATGTTATAAAATATGAATTAACCCATGACAGTTTTTAATTGTCCTTCATGAAATGTAATTATTTAATACCTTATGAGAGAGTTTCGTGCGGCAAAATTAAAAGAATAAAAAAACTAAGTAACTTTGGCCCTTATATATTTCAAACTTGCGCACTGAGGGGGTAATTCTTAGGATCTGACACTGTACTCGAACAAAGATTTTCCCTATTATGTGAAGGTGAGTAAAAAATTATTTTTGAAGGTAAATTTGCTTTTCTGATGAAACGATTTTCTTTAGAAGACGGTAGGCACGTTAATGAACAAAGTTTTTTACTCTGTTTTATCACCATAATGTTATCTTTTCTGTCTGCCTTATTTTTCAACATGTGATACACAACAAAATAATTGACCCTTATTAATATATCTCTCAGGAATGATTATTTTTATTTTAAACAAGCATTAGAAAGGGGAGATAAGTTTTGATAATTGATACGTACGCAATGTGTAATTACATTACACGTTTGACTTCTCCGAAACTTGGGGATTGCAAAAAACTCCTCCAAATTTAATTTTTCCGGTTTAATTACACCAGAGAACAAAGAAGGTATTTTTTTGCATCCTTTATCAGACCAGGTGTTACTTGTCAATTTTTAACTGCGAAATATGAGAGTGAAACAATTTCCTTTGATTAAATATAGGCTTTTGATAAATTGATTCATTATAACGATTGAATTTGAATGCAAGAGATTTTAAAATATTGTCATTCAAATTGATATATCTCTGTGAAATATTATATTACATCATAATTTAAACTCTTAAATCGTAGTCCAAAAGTCGTGGTACCTTTTGATATGGAAAAAAATAAATAAACAAATAATACAATTCATGCGTAACAAGTGTTTGAAAAACAGGCACCATGTTTTGTCAATTTTTACACTTAGAACTGCGAATATATTAAAGTCGGACGTGAATCGCAGATTCGGATTCCGACATCATATTCCGCTGTATGAAATAAACATTTGCTCTGATACAAAATGCGAAAAGTTTGTTTCCTGGTGTTATTAGAGTAGGTTAGCAATTTTTTCGATTGCCTAACGAAGAGGGGGCCGTTCAGCTTTTGCTACCATTTCGTTACAGTTATCTCGGTCCACCCTTTATGTCTTCTTGTGGGAGATAGTGGCTATGATCCAAATTCACGTGAACAGTTTGGCTGCCCGAAGTTAATACCAGGTCGAACTGAAGACGAAGTGAAATTGTTTCTTATTTCCTCCAATTTTAGAGGTGGAAATCGGATTTTTGGAACGGCAACAAAACATTGTTACGATATCAAGATTGACTTTTGATAATTATATTATTATGCTTGAACGAAGCTTGAGTAAAGACGATCAACTCTCGTAGAGTCATTTTTGGCAGTGGTATCCTTCATTTTGACGGACAACCAATCCACGATTTCCCTTCCGTTGGACGGACGTTGCAGCGTTCGAGCGCTTGGTGTTATATATTTGATGTCGGCCGTCACCCATTAGACTCCTTCTTCCGTCTTACTTCTTCTTCTTCTTCTGATAGTCGTGGGGTGCTACCTCTTGCCAAGGCCTCAAGTCGACGGCTGGGATGAGATCATAACGATCACAGGGAACGACTTGATTTCTAAAGGAAAAAGAAAAAGACGAATATATAGTTTCACGAAACATGCCGTTTGACTCATTTCCAAATTTATTTTCAATGTGATTCTGAAACGCATGAACCTTTTAATAATACGGAAAACCATCGGGGATATTAAAAGGTTTAAATTCACCCTTTTCCAGGCTCAGCGCCCTCTTTGTTTGGGATACTTTCGAATAATTTTGTAGTTAGGAAGCATCAATTTTTCTCAGCAAAAACCATCTTTTTCTCCTATTGCTTCAATTGAAGTTTCCCACTCTTTTTCTTTTATTAATGCAAGCATAGGCACTGTAGACTGGTTTCGTTAGGTTTCTCTTATTAATCAGGATTTGTACTTACGAGTGAGATAGCTGCAAAAATGCTTGTGGCTGCATTTCCGTTATCTCATCCCCGTTGTCACATAGAAGACGGGCGAAACTAGCACTTCTAATGGACTTCAATTGGTCTGCAATTAAAAAAAAGAAGCATATGACTTATTGTTTATACAAAGAAATTGCAACCATTTCAGAGAGTAAAAATCATTCGCCTTGACCGGGATTCGAACCCGGATCCCTCGATTTCCGGCCGAGTGCTTTAACCACTTAAACTACAGAGACGTCCTCTTACACCCTGAAATTTTGGGGGCTTTAAAGGAACAAGATGTTATGACGAAATACAAAGTTCCTTTAAAGCCCCCAAAATTTCAGAGTGTAAGAGGACGTCTCGGTAGCTTAAGTGGTTAAAGCACTCGGCCGGATATCGAGGTATCCGGGTTCGAATCCCGGTCAAGGCGAATGATTTTTACTCTCTGAAATGGTTGTATTATAATGCACACATAGCGGGTGACTCCGTTAAAGTTACTATTACAGTTTCTTGAAAGAAATTGCCTTTACTCAATCGAGAAACATGGGCTTAAGTCACTAGCAGTGATATATGTGGAAATAGTATTCGTGGGTTACCTACTTGACAGTTTTCCAGGCAACAGTGAATTCGGGTAACATCTCGGTGAATAGGCTATAAAACCTCGAGGTGTGTTGAGCAGTACGTGTACACATTTTTATAAATAACCGTCAAAGAATCACTGCAGGAGCACTAGGTTTTAGTGTCCTCATTACAAAACTTGGAAGGTTTAGGTCCGTCAAGGTTTAAGCGTTTGCTCGTTAAGCTCGTACATATTTTTTCTTTGTTCTGGTGGTGTCTATTTTTTCTGAATCGAACCAAGCCTTTGACGCCATTCATACCACGTCAGCATTTTATTTTGAATTAAATTTCATTGAACTCCCGACTTATATTTTTCCGCGAGTTCAACTAAATGGCTTCCATTGTTTCTGCGAAGTTGTTGTGCGTGCAAATATTCATTCGTTTCACGAATGCATCGAATACTTTCATGTCTAATCGCACATAGTAATGTAAAAATTTTGCTCCGCGCGCAAATTTTTCTTTTCCGAAGCTCTCACGACGTACTTTTTTCTTCCGACAATAGTTAAATGAATGTTCGACAAACCTTTCTCCTCTGAGCCAACATAATGATGATGCGTGCTTAACTCGAATTTATTTGAGTTTGATATTACTGAATCAAATGTTTTTAGGAATGTAGGTTTATTTTTACTTTTTTTTTGCAGTGCTAGATCAGTTCATTACCCGTCTTATTGTAAACTTGAGAAAACGTTTTATCTGAAACATTTGTAGCAACCTTTGATCTGACTCGCTTCCATCGGAATGAGGAAAATACTTTTCATTGATTTCAAATTCACAACGTGATAGTTGTGAAATAATCAGTTGTTTTTCTTCTGCATTCATGTTTAAAATCTGCAAATAACTTAAAAACTTCATTGAAACATATCATACGTCTAAATACATGAGCGCATAGGAAAAGGGTTTATGTTTTCTGGTTTTTGTAGATTTATTGATGATTAACTGTATTACAACATGAACTAATTTATAGTCCCTTTTAATAGTAGATTTTCATCTATAAATCCTTGAAATGAAACAAAAATCCTCAATAATTCCTCTTTCGTGTCGGTAATAGTTAATAGTAATACTTAAAACTCGTAATCTGTCACCCTATTATCCTTCAGATGTAGGTGGATTCATAGGGCCAGCTAATTAGACTGAATCTTCTTACAGTGTGTGTATTAGTTCATATACTCTACATATAGCTACTTTCCATTCTTATGAGCCAATTATAGGTTTCTAGTTTGTAGCAACTTAGACACCAAAGATAAAAATAATGAAAAATTACGGCGCATGTTCACAACAAGAGTGTAATCTACTTTGTGACATGAACTTTCTGAGAGGCTTCCTCAAGTAAAAGAACGGTTTCAGAATGATGTACACTCAGTTCCTACAGGCTAGACAAAATATTTGTCAAATTTATCAAAAGGATTTCCGAATATTCTGTTTCGAGAATCGTTCGTAAAATTATTCAATAGTGGTTTTGGCTTTCAAACGTTTCGGATTTAACTACAGCGAAGTCCATTTTATAGATACCAACACTTTTCTCTAATGGAGATTTTAATCACGTAATCGATATCGAAAAAAATGGAAAAGAATCTTTTTGTGAAAAATGTGCAATGTCGTCATCATTAATATTTAAATGCAAAGGTGGTTTTACTTGAGACCTAAATTCTTTTATATAAATGATATTTCCCGAAGGTCATGATACCTCTTATTTCTATCAATATGGATTGCGTAATTTTTAATTCCAGGTAACGAGTTGAAGTCATCTTTAAAATATAGCAGTGTAAAAAAGTGGAAAACATGGATTACCTGGCGTAAGCGAGTGGTGGAATCCTCCGTGCTCGTAGAAGTACCTATCTCCCGCCCTTGTCCTCCTGAACTGCTCAGCCATGATGCACACGAACGTTGGTCCCGCCAAAGTTCCCGGCACGTGCCGCTCCAGGAAGCCTCCTACGTTGGCCTCCACATCCTCTGGACTGTCGTAGACTTTGGCAAATTTATCCACGATCTGCCGTATTATGGAGAGAAAATATAGCAAAGTGGTGAGTAACTTTCAGTAGTACTTTTTTGCACTCGAGAACTGTTTAAAATGCAATATGGATAAAATTTATATTGTTTCATTTTCCAATTGGATTTGGATTGTGTAAAATTATCTCAAAGGCTCTCTGTTTATGGTAAAATCCATATGGACTTCATATCAGTGGCAGTCACACTTGATGCTCCAGGGTATTTGTATATTTCCACCCACTTCCTCTTTATGTGCCAATTCGATAACTTCCATTTCACCCCTTTTCTTTCCTCTCCTTCTTCGCCTATCTTCCTCCCTCCTCCCTTGTTTTTCCGTCCTTTTCATTCAGCTCTAATCTATAGATACTACTCTAAAACGTCGTTGTGTTACATTTTTCGCAAACGATATCGCTCACTTAATGAAGTACTTTCAAATGCATCAAAAGTACGTACGATTGGGAATTGTAAACTTTTACCTCTGAATCGCGTAAATTCTGTGTACTGTCCATAGAAAATACCAACTTCGATATTAACAAAGGGCTCCGCAGATGATACAGCTCTTTGGCAGATTGTTGTATTGTTTAATAAAAAGAATGACTCGTTGTATTGATTGGTGGCACTTTTATCGCATGAAAATCGTCATCGCGTTTTAAAATGGCATAACTATTAAAAGTGTTGCTGAAATTTTCTTCATATCAGTTTAAAATTGTTTTTTTCAAATCTCTTGAGTTTTATGAACAAGTATAACGTACTAAGCGATACATTTTTACTTACCTCTTGGTCTATGACATCCAGGAAATCCGAGAAGTGGGTAGCCCTTGGGAGGCCACAGGCCTCTCTGTAGTCATTGTAACTACCCAGTGCGTGATCTCTTCCTCTCTGGATGTCGATTGAACGGAGATCCATTCCGAAGGGGCGACCGGCGCGGAATAGATACCGCGTTATCTGTTGGATTGAATAGGGGTGGATTAGACAGTTCTCGTTCACAGAAGTAATTATAATTAAACTGAAGGTATCTTGCTAAACAGAGCATTTTAACATCAAAAATTTCTTCTATTACTCTTTTGGGAAGTGAGAAGTTGAATCAAATAATCAGCACAAGCTTTGCGCCTATCTTTGCTTTCAGCAAAGAACTGTGCTTTGCGTGGTTCCCTAGTATTGGTAGCTTAAGTTAACGAAAAATAGTCTTTTTTAGAATTCAGAATTTCATGCATAAAAGCTACGTGACTTCAGAAACAAAAATAAAGGCGATGTTACGTGTTCGAATCGTAATCAAGTGCTTGAAACAACTTATCATCGATAGTTTTTATGGAAAGGTTATGTAGAATTTGGCCATTTTAATAATAGTTATATAATTTTCTTTATAATTTTTAAAATGATTGGTCAAGTAAAAGTTGAGATACAATAACAAAAGGCCCGGATAATATTTCAGAAAAATATTAAAATATGAGTTTTGTTGCACTCTCTCTTTCTAAAGCTACTTAATTATAAATAGCAAAATATAACCTTGTATATACAATTTTAAATGTCGGTCTTGCATGAAATTAGTCAATAAAGGCCCTTGTTACTTTTAAGGTGTTTGGTTGCAAAGTATATAAGTATTTTAATAATTCCGATAAGCTAATACTTAGCTTGGTACCATTCTAGGTCAGTTTTAAATGACATATTTCTCATAAAAAAATGTGACTTCTGCAACACATTGTGTTTGCTTCAAAGGCTTTCAGGAGTTTGAGAAAAGCATAAACGGCGATCAAAGTTACAAAACGCGAAGATTAAGACGATCAGTAATTATCGAACATTTTGTCTTCTAGTCCATACCTTCTGAGAGATGGAAATTATCGTAACTGATTAGATTTAGTATCGCGAAATAACATTTTAACTTAAAACTGTGGTCACTCAATTAGATGAGGCAGTAGTCATCCTAGGGTATTCAAATTCACAAAAAAATCGTATGCTAAATATTTTTTTCCGTATACTTAAACTCCAAGTTCAATGCTAATTTTTGTTTTTATTTCATTCGAAATTGCATTCCTTTTGAAACTGTGAGTCTCTATACTCTTGAGTAAGTATGTTTAATAATGTACCATTTCATTTTGCACAGGATTATTGCAGGCCCTATGGCATTTTTTTCAGAAAAATTATATTATTATTATTTTTATTCTATGAGCAAAACTTGACTAAGTATTTTAGTGGAAAAACATTCAGATTGGCCGTCATTTTAAACACCCTTGAAAGCACTTTTTTTCTCTTTTCTCTTGACTGTGCTACATTTTTATGCGTGCTTTCCTTTTTAAGACTTACCTCGGCGGTAAAAAATCGATCCGATCCGTGCTGCGGTTGAGTGGATAGTCCTCTTACGAACTTGTCGAATCCATCTTGCTCAATAATTTGCGGTCTGTTGAAATAGTCGCTCAGCCTGACAGCATTGAATGATTGCCTGAACTGAGTTATTTCCCTGAGGTTAAAGTGAGAGCAAGGTTAATCATATAAAAGGAGGAAGTTTTAGCATAAATCTTAGTCTTGTTACATTTCGCCGTTTATAAATCGCCTTCTTTTACTTAAGAAAAACCGAAATTAAAGTTAATTGATATAAATATGATTTTGAAGAGGTGAATATTACTACTCCTTCTTCAAAATTACTAATTCAGGGGTAAAATAATGATCATGTAACAATTTCATTATGAATTGATCTGATGAATGTCTCGGAGGTGACATGAAGTGATGCTATTAAAGCAATTCTGTTTCTCAATTTTCCCGAGCTATGGGTAAGAATCCATTAGGATATTATTGCACTATATACCAAATACCTACCTAAAATATGAACCTGAAAGTAAAAGACATTGATGATAATGACTCTGGCGGATTTTCCAAACATCAGTGAAATTCACCCAAATCTTCCCGAATATCCAAGCACTCAAATTTTCCGTCGATTGGCAGAACATCCTTTTTGCTAATTTTTAAGTTATCAAGTCTCTGGAAGGTCGTGTTAACGGAGAAGGTTTATTGAATGTCTTATAACATTCGAAATTCACCTGAGAATAAACAGACCATCGGGGTTGCCTCAGTCTCAACGGGTTTACGAGAATCTGTATCAAAGGATAAATATCATTTGATGCTTAAAATGAGATACATATGATTTTGTTAATTCCATTCGTTGAATTGATTTCCTTATCGATATTTTTAAAATGCAGCGTAAACCTTTCCATTTCGCTGCTAACTCTTAAATTATGCAAGCAGACATTAAAATTAATGGTAATATCTGGTTATGTTATAGTTTCGTTTACGAGTTAAATCCAAGGTAATTATGGATTAATTTTGAATATTATCGTATCATCTCTTTCATTGTAAAAAAACATCATAAAACTTGCAGGCGACTTTTATAATACCAATTGTCTGTAAAAACCCTTACTATTTAACATAAGTTCATGTATCTAACTATATCTTTTTGGTGATTTACCCCTGAATATTTTCCTCATTTCGTTTCTCAGTTTGAAATAAGTGATGTTTAGGTCATAAGATGTCGAGTGATTGTTTACATAGAACTATGATGTGAATAACCTTTCTCTGTTTACGTGTAGTCATTGACGGAAATGGTAATAGCTTTAGAAGGATAGTGGCGCAATTTGAGATGTATTTATATGAAGAGTGTTATCCTTTGATTGTGGTCTACGGTATATTATGAGCTAAAACAATATTCGTCTACCACACGGCAAGAGGAAGATGGATTTGAGCTTCAGTAGAAAACTAATTCGACAACCGATCAAGATTTATTGGGGATCGGAAAATGTATAACGGGCATCTTAACAAAGTGAATCCCAATGAAAAATTATGTACAGAATTTTCATCAATTTAAAAATCATCATATTTTGTCACCACACAATAAATATAATCCTTAATAAAGTCAAAAACTTGATATTTTTAACGACATATTTGGTCTTTCTCACATGTTTTTGAAACAGGAGCCTAAGTTAATGTTGCCACCTCTTAAATGATGTGCATACTGACAAGCAGCATGTAGTATTAGTTAATACTAACTTTTTCTTAGTTAAATTTATATGTTTATTTATGGAAATTAATAACATTGGAATTTTAATATGACTAAAATCGTTGTATCTCTTTTGCAACTTTTAAATTGACTTTTAAAACCTTTTGTAGGGCTTATACTAAATGATCGTTTTCTCCAGGCTCGTCTTGCCATTGATATTGATCTGCTTAAATAAAATAAGAAATATTTTTTAATGTACGTGTGTATAATTTCCTGTGAAACTTATGACACAGCTCACAGAAAAAATAAACCTAGTATTTTATCGGTCACAAAACTTGACTAAACTACCACCGGTTTATACGCATAAACGACGTCATCAGGTATACATGAACCAAACCGGTTGTGGTACAAATTTTTGTGTGAAAAATTACTAAGTTTATTTATTCGGTGATCATGGATTTTTCACAAAGCAGAGCTTCAAAATCATCGATTTTATAAGATTGCTATTGACATTACGGTTCATTTGTACTCAAGATCTGACTAGGTAATGTTTCCTTCGTGGGTGGATGATCAAAACACTAAGAAATGAAAACCACTAGTCACTATTTTCTGAAATTAAAGATCATGTTTTACTATGCGATAGAGTTACCAATGTAATGTTATCTGCAAAGAATCCAATAATGTGAACGATTTATCTAAATTATTTCATCGATAGGAACTCAGATTTGGAAGAGCGAAACGCGGTGATTGCATCATGACTTATAACGTATTACATCACTTTTGAAGGATACACGTTTTACTTTCCCTTGATATACCGTGATAAATGCAGACAATTTTTAATGTTTGGTGTACTCAACCTTAAATTTACCACCTTACGAATACTTAAACCAATTTAAGCTACTGTCAATTCCATTTCATTCTTGCCAAGGACATAAGAGGTAAATTATTTGTTTAATTATAAGGGGGGAAAAACTCCACTGGCCGTAAAATTTTTACGGCCAGTGGAGTTTTTCCCCCCTTATAATTTAACCTAGAGGCCGTAGAGCTCTTGATAATTCTTACTATTTGTTTAATGGCTGAATCATTTATATATATATAAGAGGTAAATTATTTGTTTAACAGTAGTATCACTTACATGAAGTGCAAATAGGTAAGGAAATATTAATTAGAAATTAACTCGTAAGCCTCAGATGCAAACCTCTTGGAATTAGTGATGTAACTCTGTTTATTAATGCTAGGGAATTTACTTGGACATTAACTGTTCAGCCACTTCAAGTCACAGTCGTTAAAGATCTTTAATTAACGGAAAATCGCTTGCCTCTATCGAGAAGATGAATTCTATTGCCTTGAATATACATGTATAAAAAAGGGTAAATCATGGCTGATGTTAATAGCTAAAATCTTAATATGGTTAATATAAGGTGAAAAGTTCTCGGTCTAGCATAGAGATGATATTCCAATCTGCAAAAAATTATTATTCCTGCCTGGGTGCGTGTGTCATTAGTTCGCAAGAAAAGTTTCAACTTGTTCTGTCGAGTAGTTTGTTTACACGTATTGTTGCAGTAGAGGTCTGTCGTGTTTTTTGTTAAATTGGAAAAATCTTGAATTTCGTGCGGTCATAAAATTCTTCGTTTTAGATGAATAAACCTATAAGGAAAGACGTCTAAAGTCGCAAATAGTGTACGGGGACTCCGCTCCTTCAGTTTCAACCGTTAAAAAGTGTGCAGCTGACTCTAAACGTGGTCACACATCCCTCGAAGATAACCCACGAGAAGGACAGCCAAAAACTGTAACGACACCGGAAGCATCAAAGGCGTACACGATATTGTGGTGGACGATAGGCGATTGAAGATGAGTGAGATAGCTGAGACCGTGGGGGTTTCGGAAGAAAGGGTGCGAAACATCTTGCACAAAGAATTAGGGATGCGAAAGCACTGCGCAATGTGGGTGCCGCCTATGCTGAATGCTGATCAAAAGCAAATGCGTAAACGATTTTCGCAACAATGTTTTGACCGATCCAAGGAGGAACCGAACGATTTTTTCGGCGATTTATCACCATGGATAAGGCATGGGTCTACCATTACTCGCCAGGAATGAAACAGCAGTCGAAGCAAAGTCGGTGGTTCAGCGCCAGAGAAAGGGAAGTCTATCATATCTGCCGGAAGGGTGGTGGCCAGTGTTTTCTGGGATGTGAAAGGGACCCTGTTAATTGATTGGATTAAAAAAATCAGAGCCATTACTGGCGAATATTACTCCAACCTTCTTGACCAGCCGGATGCCGAAATTCGCTAGAAGAGGCTTGCTGGCTTTTAGATGAAAAAAAATCATCTTTCACCAGGACAACCTGCTGTCACCTACTCACAAAGGTGTGTTGGTGACGGGAAGACTACGGGATTTGGGGCATGATTTACTCGGCCATTCTCCTGATTTAGCACCCTCATATTTCCATCTGTTCCCAAAATTGAATTCATTTGTTTCTGAAAAGCGCTTCGCGTCCAATGAAGAAGTTGAGAGGGCCGCAGAAGGATATTTTCACAGCCTTCCAGACTCCCACTTCCGGGAAGGAATACTGATGTTGGAGGAACGCTGGACAATTGTATTGAAGTCAAGAAGAGATTATATAGAAAATTAAAATAACTTTTAAACTGAAAATCGCAGTCTTTCATTTTAAGGCCGAGAACTTTTTACCTTACCCTCGTATTGCTACAAATTAATAAACTTTGGTACATTGTAATCCTGGCTAACAAATTCATCCCCACCATTTTAAAATGGATATTTTTGTCTTTCGTGGGCTCATCAATCGTGCTTTTATATAAATTTAGATTGCACATAAACATTAAAAGAAATATTAATTTTAAAATGGAGAAAAATTGCATACTCAAGATAGCCTTGAATGAGGGAATGGAAATATCTGAAGGCGGCAGTTGCATGTCCATCGAGGACCGATGGGTCGACATGCTCGTCGTAATCACTAGTGAAGTCACCGTGGTTATCGTAGATAACTCCTTGTTTGAAGGAGGCGTCCCAACCTAAAGAAAGAAATGAAAGTCATTCCAATGTTGTACACAAATTTTGATGATAATGTGAAGCACCTGTTGAAATTGGTACACATACGGTAAAATAAAAAAATGGTTCACAATACCTGATCGTACCGTTAAATCTATTTCTTTCACATGGGTGGCAAGTACAATAGACATTGTCGATTATTAAACTGTATTCATATATTTAAAAATATAATAATGATCAACTTAGGCATGCTTAATTGAAGTACCAATAATGTTTCTTCGCAGAAGTGTCATTATTATTTAACAAGTCTCGACAATTATTTCGGTCAACAGAGAATTTCAATGACTATGTAATTTAAGCCCTGAAAAAATCAATCATAGATGGAATGAGAGAGGAGTTTTGAATTTTGAATAGAAAACAGCAGTGTTCAGGATAGGTTTTGATGTAGTCATTATATTAGTGGGAAAACAAAATTACCTTGGATTTTCCAATAATTGTAGGAAAAGGTAGCCGTAGAAATATTTAAAAATTCATATCGCTGAACTAATTCTATCTAGTCGGAAAACTTGGGCATGCATTACATTACATTTTTTTTCATTTTTTCCCCACCCTTTCATTTGGTATTAAAATTTATAGTTTATTTGGGAATGGCTCAATTGTAGTTTGTCCTTGAAACTCGTGCTCACGGTAAATTTATTAAAAATAATGACATTGCTTGTCATCCTATAGATAATGATGTACCAACAATACTGTGCATTATCTATATATATATATATATATATATATATATATATATATATATATATATATATAAGGTTCGTGAAGTGTGATGCAAAGCAAAGCCAAAATTGCGAGTCGAGATAGAAAATATCAAGTGTAGGTATCGAAAAGTTCATTGTTTAGTTTGCGGTTACAGCAAAAATAGGATATTGGCTCTCCAGAATTTGTAGATATTTTCATCTTGGGCTCCCTAATTTAAGTCCTGAACAACTCTGTCACGGGTTTCTCCGGGGTATAAATTTCAATCTTTTAAAAATAGTTCTTTTTGCATTTCATATTTCTCATTTAAGACAGGTTTAAGATTTAAGTTGCGTAAGCAGCGTGTTTAGGGCAGTCTCTTTGTCCATTGCACTTAGATCTAATACTGAGTTAGTTCTCTTGTCTGTAGCCCTGAAAAATTACTATAATGTATATATTTAAACATGAATGCCGTGTTATAACTTTGTAACTGAAGACTTTACGGCTGTACATGGCTATTTCTCCGTTAAGTTGTTTATGTAAATAGTTTCCTTAATGAAAGGCTCCCCAAAGTTGTCCACATCTAAAGTTATTGGTTTTTAAATTAAACGAAAATAGCCTAGGCCCAAACACACGCACCCGTTAAAAAATACAAGTTGTCCATAATATTTCATCTCATGTTCATAAAGCCTTATTTCCTCCTAGTATATTTTGGTAATTTAATCAGCTGGTCTGTGCCTCTAAAACTCACCGATCATGATCGGAATCCATTCCCAATAGTTGATGTGCTGGTACTCGGCAATCAATATTCGCCTTGCCTCCTGATATAACTTTTCATCGTTCCAGTGTGGGTTCAAATGGGAAAGGTGATCTGCCAGGCGATTGTGCTCACGGAGAAGAACGATATGCAATACCGTAAGCTCTGGATTCTGGTTGATACGGGCATCTCCTAAAATACACAAAGAAACATAATTAATTATTTTTGCCATCCCATGTATGAGTTTCATAAATGGTGTTGTTAATGACCACTGGTATCCAATGACTGCATCCATAGTCAACCTTATTCCCTTAGGCCATACACCTCAGGTTCTTTTCTGAACTCTACATTTGTACAAGCATATAAAACATAGTTAAGGCTCTTTTATTTCTCATAAATTTTAACAACGGCAAGACCAAATTTTATCCTGTTAGAAGTGTTTTGCCCGGCCAATATCTTTCACTATAACTGGGCGAGTCTTTATGCACATGAAAGTATTTCTCTCCTTTTTGAGTCCATCCTCTATGAATGCAATATCCCAGTCTGGAAGGAAATTGTATGTTGTCAATGTAGAGAAACATCCATTGATTCATAACCTAAATAGTAGTGTCCTCCTTCCTAATCCAAAATGTAAAACGCAGCTATACCCCTAGTTATGCTCTAACAGTGGAGATTTTGTCTCAATAGAAAAGTGGTATTAATGACAGCATTCAACAGTATAAGTAACGCCGAGAAAGTCAAGCTACATGTACTATATGTATGTTCTCAAAAGGACCACTGAGAAAGTCGCTAAGAGTCCAATTAAGGAAAAAGCATGGGGTGCCTCACCATAAATTTCTGCCACTATGAACAGTTCTGGTGAAACACGAGGCTTAAAATTGTGTTACCTGTACCCCTGACCTTTTTCTTTCAGGAGAGAAATGCCACTCACACACAATGTATTGTCCACGAAAGCATTTCTACTGAGTATTTTGTATCTTTGGAAAATATCTTAAGTTTTATCCTCAATTGCACATAATTTATGTCGTTTTTATAAACTTCATACATTTATATATATATATATATATATATATATATATATATATATATATATACATATTCAAACTTGAAAATCCCGCCTTTCAAGAAGCGTCACATACAAGTATTATCCCACAATAGACGAATAAAACAAAACGGAGTTTAATTACATAATCATGATCCGTGGAAACTTTTAGCTCAGAATTGCACTGTTATAGTATTTACAATTGGTTTCCTGAGGATAGTTCTAGGAAGAGTGGGAGGAATATAACTGGCCCCGCCGCTATTGTACTAGTGATTTTTTTACGGTCCGGAAGGTTGATTTATTTCACCGTGGAGCACAACTGTGGCGTACTTGTTACGTCATCGTTAGTTGGAGCGTGTGTGGATGGCTTGGGGAGCACTGACCTCCTCTGTAGCACACTTCGTCATCGCTCATGCTCTCGCAGTCTCCCGTCTTGTTGGTGGAGGTCGGAGGCCATTCCTGGCCATGTCGCACTTCTGTGGTCAGCCTGCCTCCCTGCCCAAGCCGCAAACCGTCCGCTGTCTGCTGATCCGATCCATAGACGAGGGAAGCGTCCATGTAACTTGTGACGGCGTTCAACTGGGGGAGCAAAAATGTAGAGATCAGTGTTTCGCAGAGAATTATTTGTTTCGAGATATTTTTGGTGACTGCCCAACTCCCAACGTCTTTCAGTATTCAGTAAGGGTCATTAGCAGCAAATAGAAATAAATATCCACCGCTTACACTATAAAAAAAATGTTATTTCGTTTGTGTCAACTTGGCTCATGGAAAATATAGTATCACGCCAAGTGAGGTTCCTTGGAGGCTCTGAATAGAAGAGCTACCGAGGGTTTATTACAGAAAAAAGTAATTTTAAAATGCTCATCTTGTATTTGCGGAAATTTCATAATGTGCAAATTTCTATCAGTCTATTCGCAAGAAATTAGTTTTTACCTTCAGTTATTAGTATTATAAGACGAGGGTTATCACCCTTAAATTAAGGAAACAATTCAGTGTAATGGATAATTTGAATTTAATTTTTTTGATTGAATCATGAAGTTTATTTTTTAGTTTGCCATTTTATGACATTTTCTAGTGGGCGATCTTCCGAATGTTGACATTAAATTATACGCGCGAGAAATATCAATGATAGTAATAATAATATTAATAATTATTAGCGCATAACGCGACGGCATCCTCTCGAAATCTTACCTGTTTGGCGGGGCCGAATGGGTGGCCGCAGCCGGTGCTGGCGTCAGTCGCAGTTCTCACGAAGTCCATGCACTCCTGTCCGAATTTAGAATAAAATGGATCGTCCGCGGGGATGGTTATGGGGAAACAGGAACCTTCGGGTTTGTTCTGCAGCTGCAGCTCTTTACTCAGGCAGCGCCCTTCATTGGAACAGCAGTCCGTGGTATGGATCTCTGCAAAAATCGACGTATAGTTTAGAGATACGGTAAATCATTAGGAAGAAGCAATGAGTTTTCGTGTAACTATCATTGGCTGTGCTTCAATTGCTTGAAGTCCTTTTTGTATATATTTGCATAATTTCGTCCAAATATTCTAACGTCTAATGTAAACGTTTGGTTATCAGTTATTAAAGTAATTTGACTTCACTCATTCATCTATGTTATATAGCGCTTCTCGTTTATAAATTAATAGGTAAGCGAAATAACGATATGGATCGAAGAGTGAACACATTACATTTTTATCCTTAAGAGAACTTCGACAAATACTGTATTGTTCACATTCCCGCGTTTTTCGCAAACACTTGAAAGCTCATGGTATTCGAAATTATGTGGCTGTAGGAACTGGATAGTGACATGAAGATTTGGTACTCAATTACTTTTGATGCAATCCTCTTTATGCTTGGCCTTAGCAAACATTTTTTAAGGTAAACACTAACGAACCTTGTCATAACGGATTCCGTGGTATTGTGCCACCACCCCATTTTAGCATATCTTTCAATTATATTTCCTTGAATGAAGTTCATACAAATCCTTCCAATACAATAAAGTTGTTACAAAATGTATCACTAATATAAACATAATATTAATTTATCTTTCATATTCCATTGACGACAATTTTAGAGGACTTGTGTATTGAGTGGTAAATTTTAGATAGTGTTCAAGGAAGAAGGGAAGTAGAAACTGCATTCATAAGTGGATGTTATGGGAGCAACAAGGAAAGAACCAAATCGCTTTCGCTTTCTAGGGAGAGGAGATAAGGTTTTGTGTTTTCCACAGGCGGTTGGGGAGACGGACCAGAAAGGAAAGTTCCGCCTTCACCTCCTTACTGCTCTGAGTATAGCAACCCTAATTATGCTTGGGAATAGCGCTGCGTATACCTTCTTGTTTTGAGTCTTCCAATTTTTTCACCTTTATTCTCATTTATAGTGGACTGCTACCGTGAGAGAGTTTCATTTTTTTCCTTCCGATTATGCAAACGGCTAAAAGGCCTTTTCTTACCTTTCCTGAACCAATTAAAGTTACGCGGGAAACTAAACGTTCCTTTCTTTTATTTCTTTTGAATAAAAAAGCAGTATTTGAATGTAGGTGTGGCAGGAATATGGGGATAGCTACGGATGACGATGTGGTTATTTATGATGTAACAATTTAAATTTTGTCTTATGAGGAAATGTGTATTTTTACGCATATAAAAAGGCACACACGCGCACAAGTACATGCGAACAGACACACAAAGGTATAGCAATTGGCATGATTAAAATTCAGGCCATTTAGAAGTTAGGGTGTTGTTCATCACTTGAAATTTGAACAATCCTGCCACAATTCCCGAATTTGCGTTCTTGAAGCTCGGAAAAGTCAGCTTAAATCAAATAGATATCCAAGTCGTGCAGATAACCGAAGCACACCAGCACAACAATAAAATTTATTGGACGACCATAGTTTCATCAATGTGTGGCATAACCTGATGATGTCTGTGGTGAAACCATGGTTGTCAATAAATATTAACTCTGAAATTACTGTTTTTCTATTATCTGTACAATGGAGAAATTCTACCGAGTAGCGCCTAAAAAAGTGTCAGATATCAAATTTATCATCAATTGACCACACAGAACGCATTTTGTGTATAATAAAGCGAAAAATAACACTTGGTTCCATGGGACCCCGTAAACCAAGTTTAGTTTCTTTATATAGTATGAGACCTAAGTTAAGATTTTGGAACAAGACTGCGAAGAGCATTCACCGGAGGCCTTTAAAATTCTTGTGTACTATAGTATACATTAAAAACATTTTTAGAGCATTTTCGATATCACACAGGTATATATACTTGTAGTTGATCCTGTATATACTTGTTAATTCAGACGGTTTAATTAAAATTGGCCATTTTCCACAAAAATATTTTTGTGGAAAATTGCCAATTTAAATTAATCATGATATTCCACCCTATCACGCCGTAAACGTCTCTTTTTATTAGACGGTTTAGTCCACGCCAACCCTGTTCTTCTACTATAAAGCAATTACAGGGAATTCCCTTCGACGTCTTATTCTTAATGTGTCTCACAGTATGAGTTGACAAAGGGCGATTGATTGTTTTAGATGTCCTGTCTGATTATCAGAGCAATTATGAACAAGTATTATTTGAAGTTTCTCTTGTTCCGAAACAAATTAATCAGTTTCTTTTAAAATAAAATATTCTTCCAGTCGGCGTCCAATTGTTTTGATTGCTGCTTTGGAATTCTTGTAAAACGCTAATTCTCTACTCAACATTGAAAGTTGAATGTGTTTTTCTTTCCTAATTATGGCTATTGCAAAATAGAGTTTCCCACCAGTGTACTCGTATTTGTAAAATATTGAAGTGGTGAACTTCAGAAATATCTCAATAATCTACGAAGTTTTTCTAAGGAATAGACAAGATTCCCGTTGGAAAGAAAGAGGACATTATTAGTCAAACTAAGCGAAACACAGAAATATGTAAGGTCCCCGGAAATTTTTGATGCTAGGTAAACAAAAAAGGAAAAAAGGGAAAGAAGTAATGAAGGGGATTCTTGCGTTTCAGGGACAACCATGAAATTATCTCAGCTAAATCACGTCCTCACATGTGTGTACCTTTCATTATTTTGTCCTCTGGATCAAGATAGCAATTCGAAATGATGATCGTGCAGTTTGTACAGAGTACAGATGCCGATAGGTGGGTGAGGGGAATAATGAAGAGAAATAAATATAATAATAGGAAAGAAACAGAAACCATCCGAACAAATCTCCGTCCGTAGGACATTATCCACTTTCAGGGCGAGGGAGGGAGGAAAATTGCGATTTCTTCTCGTGACGCCTCCTGAAGAGAGGGATAAGTAAAATTTTAGCTATCCACTGTCGCCACGATAGATATACATAAACTGAAGGAATTCCCGTCGGTCTCCCGTTCCACGACGTGTAGAAGGTCTCGATATTCAAGATCAATTCCAGCAATTATCAGCAATTATTCAAGCAATAACCAGCTAAATCACAAGGTTACAATATTGATTCTCCGACTTGATCCTGAAAGTTTCCCTCTGTTACAAATTATTTGCGCTCTCCGAACTTGACCTCACGGGTGAGCGACAAGCAGAATTCTTTTAAGTCAGCGACGTTACGTCAGTTTTGGTGGGCCCAATTTAGCGTGGCGGAGTGTGACGATGGGGCAAAATGAGGAAGGTGAGGGTGAATATTGGCCAAAACATGAGTGAATGTTATGTTTCATTTTCATCCCTTCCTTTGCCGACTACGACATTTCAATTCTTAATTATTGTTGCATAAAAAAATTAAATTTCATTTCCCCTGCAATTATGGTCCAATTCTGCATCTACACCGGTGAAGCTCTGTTAACAATGGTATGAAATCTCTCCATATCTCTGATATCTCAACGTGATTATAACTTTTTTAGACTCCAAACTGCCCTACAGTCTCCTCTCCCACCGCAGATTTTCAGTCCCTCATTGCTGTCAAGTGTTTTCATCCGGGATCGTTCCCAATTATTTCCCTTAGTTGGTCTTACACACTGCCCACTTGATACACCTTCTCTCCAGTATAAATTACTCCTTAACTATCGTTCCGGTAGGCTCTGCTATCTTTCCATCTCACCTTCCGAAAATTTGAATCCCTTTCTCTGTTTTTTATTTGATGTTTTTTAATAGTCATGTACCCCATATCTTCCGTCACATTTTTACTGCTGATGCCAAGGTCATGGAAGGATTTTGAGCCATGGTATGCTATGGTAATTTTGTGCTATAGGAGAACATTTTGTCTGCGCTGCTGAGCACGGCACTCGTTCTATTGGTCTCGTCGTTGTCAGCTGTTTTTACCGTGTTCCTGTACGAGATAGCATCATGAGAGTGTAATTTGTAGGTTTTTGAAGTCCATCCTCAATGTTGTTTTTCGTATTACATCGACACTTAATCGGCCTTGCCTCTGTTGTCTGGCGCCACAACCGCCGGGGAATGTTTCAAGGGCTCGTTTCCTTTCGCCTGGCCTGTAACCTTGTATCTTTCTGGCATGGATGGCCCTTCTACGATAAGTTATTATTGATCCGAACAGTACAGAATTACTATTTATTGAAACAAGCTTTGGATTTTCTTTATAATTATATTATTTTTTTATGAGGGTTTCTCGACACTCCTTCCTGAGTGGCAACTTACAGCTTCCCAGCGTCAACGAAGAGTATTCGTGCCTTATACTGATGTTGAAATCAATAAATTCAGTATTGTGATACATGTAGATAAATTATTACTTGAGAGACACAGCAGATATTATTCATGAATTCCATTTCGTAATCGCTTTTCCTGATGAAAAACTACCAAAAGTATCTTCCTGTTTTCTTTTATACGTCGACCGGGACGTTTTGTACATCAAGGTTTTTTATTTCACTTCAGAAGTTTCCACACAATAGAGATATCAACCCAAAAGTTTCGAGCTGAGACAATGAACGAGCCAATTATAACATTATATTTATGAGGCACATATTTACTTTCACTAAATTTCCATTCTGAATACATTTTTGAGTGTTGGTCTTGTATATGAGCGACCATGACTTTTAAGGACTTGATTGACTTAGTGATTTGATTGTGGACATTCGTCCTTTTTTTTCGAAATTCTGAATGTTTAAAGACTTCTTACCAAGTGTCTGAGTAGCGAAATTTGATGCTGATTTGCTTGACGTGATATCTCTTTTATCTCTTCATGGTCGGTTGGAAATTACATTAGTGACTCCTCTCTTAATTTTGAGCTGACCCCGACTTACTTGCTTGCCTTCCTTGGGCTCCGAAGGACATGTCGTGAGTGACTATCTGACCCCACTGCATGGTGCCGAGGGTCCACTTTGGGTCGAAAATGTGTGCATCCGGGAAGAAGGTGGTGCTTAGAAGTCTGGGACTCGGTAGTTGGCCTCCTTTCACTGAGAAATCGGCAGGTGCCGATGCCCCTGAAAAATAAGATGGTTTTTATACACTTTTTCTATTTCTCCGTTGAAATGTTTAAATGTAACACTTAATATGTTATTTCGACGGTTTCGGGAATGTAGATACAATAAGCTTTTCGTAGCTCGACGTTTCACCGTTGCCCCGACGATACCAGCTGGAATGCTGGTGAAACTGATGCCTATTCCAGCTAACTAGTCGAGAAATATGCAAACCTCAGTGACACTTTTATTGCTAACCAGAGTTAAGTTTGACTATCGTCGCAATCTTTTTATTGGAAATGCTTTTGATGGAGTAGCAACCTTGTTTGTGACAGTAAAAATATTAAAAGCTTAAAAAATCATCCCTTGTATTATTTAAAAATATAACGTATGAGGAAGCCTCCAAATCTCCAATATGTAATATTGAGAAAAAAAAGTGCTTCAATGCCACCGCTGTCATCTAAATTTTACGTTAAAGCCCCATTTTTATTATTCATTCTTCTTAATTGTAATTACTGTTGAGGTGGTTGACAAAAGGTGAAACTTTTGAGTTAGTGTTCATAATTTACGCATATTAATTTTACACACGCTTTGGGCGATCTTCAGATTCTTATTTGGTTTTGAACGGAGGTTTTCTTGGATTGACCCATCAAAAGTCGTGATGGAAACATCCTTTTTAGTTTCAGATTTTCATTTTCCGTATCATGCCACCTCGAATGCTAGAACAGATTTGGGAGCTCCTAAAAGATCATGTTAGAGTTTATCAATTTCTACAGATTTCTGCTGAATTGAAAGGGAAATACTAAATTTTAATATGCTGTGCCAATAAATTAAGCAGATAATTGACGTCGACATTCTCCTGTCTATTTAAAGTGCTATGTTTTAGCAATAATGCATGAAAATGAAAAAAATACTCCAGACTGGAATAAAAGTGTATTGTTCACGGCGGAAGTTGTCTCAGCGAAGATTCTGCGATCTATTGATCTGTTTATTGAAACTACAGATCAAAGGAGAAAGATAGGAGCACCTGTCATTATGACTGACAATAAATTCGGTAGGTAAATGATTTTATGAGGCACTGAAGTATATCTGTAGTAAAATTTTCTCCATAGATTTCAGAGTATATCCTCGTGTGTAGCTCGCTGTAAACCTTAATTGAGAAAATATAAAGTCTGTAATATAATCTTGCTGCAATTCAAGAAAGGGCACAGCGTCATATGAATCTGAGATAATGTAAATATTTCTCCTGGTTAAGTGTTTGATATTATCTAGTTCTGAGCCTAAACTTGATTGTTTTCGCCATTCTGGAGCAATGGGCACCTAGGATTTTTATACCATATCACATATTTCATAATAATGCTCAGCTAGTAGTGGCTGCACGCGAATGCCTCACTTCATCAATAATATTCCCTCGTATGCCCGTATTTAAGTGCCATTTTTTGCTGGAGGCATATGAAACTATTTCCGATAGAAGGGCAAATGAAAATGATGCGTAAGAAACAGCTGATGAGCAAATAATTGTATCATTATTTTACCCGCTAGAAATTGGCGTGGTAGACTCTTGAATTGAGCAGCTGGTGATCTGAATCCCGGAAAATGTTCAAACTCGTCCTATACTTAGAAACACCGTAACTTTTCGGCTTGTTTTACGTTTTTCCGGCTTTCAGAACTTCCTGTGAAACCATTGGTAGCATAGGGTGGCCTACCCTGACGTCTGATTTTCACACATCGTAAGACTTACTTTGACACCGCTCATGTCAAATTAATTCTCGTAGACTGTTCTTTTCCTAGTATGAATACCTGCCATAGTCGCGCAGGATCAGCGCATGTGTCGTCCCTGTGCGAACAATGCTTACCGTCGGCGTATCTGTACGGTACCAGCCGGCCGTAGGGCATGTTGGGCGTCCCCTGCCTCGGGTTGTTGAGGTTGTTGCACGACCCGTCGATGGTTCGATACTTGGATTTGGGGTCGCACTGCACGGGTTGCTGATCGCACCTTGCCGAGCCGGAACCCAAGTAACCGGATCCCAATATGGACGGTCCAGATGGTCCCGAGGGCCCGGAGTGTTGGAAGGCCCCGCTGTTGAAGAAGTCGTTGGAATCGAAGGAGGTCGGAGGGCTGATGGGCGATATCTTAGGAATCGTGTTTGGCTCCGGGACGTAGGGAGCCGGGGTCGGATGCTGGATGAATTCGTTGTACGAGTGCCTGCAGTGAAGGGAAAGACCTTGGAATATGTCCGCAATCATCACAAAATCAGTTCAGAATTATCCTCATTCGATCAAGCGAGCAAAATTTCGTTTTAAAAAATCCCAATCAGATTTCACGCAGACCCGTGGAAGTCTCGGTGCCAGTTTGATTGCTAAATGGTTGATGGTGAAAATTTTGGTCCTCCACCAATGGAAATTTGAGATAGCCCTGGTTTCGAATCCAGACTTTCCTGCTGAAGGAAAGAAGTTGATTTTTTAGGTTTTTTTTCGAAAAGCGGCGATTATTTTTTCTGGTAAGTGTTCGTAACAGTGATTGAGAACCTTTTAGTTATTTTATGTATTTTACGTTTCCGAGTCATGCAGCTTGTCTTTTTACCTCGATACTGGGTGGTTCTCTGTCTTTTGACTAGTTTAAAATATGTATTGGTGATTTCTTTTACCATAAAATGATGGAGTATTACTCTTTTTTGTGGGAGTGTGATGAAGCTCTAATGTTCCTGGCATAATCTTATAGAGAGTTTGTATCCAAATGTGCATGTCGGAGTTGTTTCGCTGCGCATACTAAAAGTGCTTTTACTTTTTTCATTTATTTTTAGCCAGTGAAGTACCGTAACACCTACAATGACCCATACTATCACGTACATATATAATTATTTTTTTTACATCTATTGGTTTGGTATTAGTTAACCTACTCCTTGAAATCAGATGATCAAAATTCATTCGAAGTTTCTCGATGATGTTCCACCTCGTGTAAGATAGCCTTTTAATAACAGAAAAATCATTTGGCTCGTAAAATACTCGTTCATGTCATTAAATGCTGGACGTAATACCTTTATTATTATTTGAACAATCGTGCTTTCTAATTTTTTGCATGGAAGACTCTGTGTTATGCGATATGATGTTCGTAAAATGTGGACAAAGCAATGAATTCCTGTAATTAACCATCTTTATCCCTGTTTTATTTCTCTATTGGTGTAATGACCTTCGAAGAAGTAATCTTTCTCAGAAATGGTTCCGAAAATTCATGCTTCATATCATTCTGTATACGGTTTATGCCTTCATGCCAGGATGCGAACCACAAGTAGCAATAATAAACCTCGTCGGGTGTAATGTTTCAAGGCAATGGAGTGTTAATTGAAGCAATTACCGGGCGTTTCTCGACTCTTATATTAAATGTGGTCGCTTTTTTGCATTCTAAAGGAACTGCGTGGCGGTAATTGCTGGTGCGAATGTGCACATAGCTGGGGCCAAACAAAAAATTCTCGTCACTTTCACCCGAAACGTTCTTAGGATAAATCACTTCGTAGTGTAGGAGTTTTGCATTCACCAGATAGCTGTAACCGTTTTCATAGAGTTAACTCGATTAAGTACCTCCTAAGCGTCACTCAGGATTTCCAAAAAATGCTTTGCTGTGTTTAAATTCTACCGTGAATAAAACGTTTTCAAGCTATTGTCAACCTATTGCAATGTTGGTATTATCGATTTCTACCAGTTCATATGAATTTATTCACATTTTTATGCTTGCATCAGCAAGTGGAGACCTATTAATTAACTTTCCAACTTACTCATTACTGCTCCAGATTTTATTTTACGGCTCCTGCTTCCTGCTGAGTTTGCATTATTGCAGATGAAATAGATAATTATACATAAATTGGAGAATTTATTTGCTTAACGAATGCTCCATGCATGCCATATTTTGCACTTTAAAAAAGCAGTTCGAGACAGCGCTTTTTATTTTGTGTTAATGGATGTTCACTTTTAAGATTGATTTAAACTAAATGTTGATAGCCGCGAATATTTCAAACGCACCTTGCTCATTATTTTCTTTTATTTTCATCTCGCAATAAACTTTTCACTTGTCCTGAATGGATGAATTTAAGTTAAATGCGAATAAAGCCTGAAATGATCGATCTTGAGGAAATTCATCAAGTGAGGCAAATTTTCTATTGCTTCACCAATCGTACTACACTCTGCAGTCTTTCTGTTAACTAAGTGGGATTTTGAGCGAGTGTTAGAAATCTCGTAAGAATCATGCTAATGATTTACGAATTGGAACTTGTGCCGATGAACGAAAATACCCATGATTACTTACGCTGGACCGTTCGCTGGCTTATATATGATCCCTCTGCCGGGAGCACTCGGTTGAGCGTGACCGATTGAGGAGAATCCAAAGGCTCCCGAAGGGAAGAAATTCGATTCGAAGTTCACATGTCCGGGGGATGAGTCAGCAGCGTGAGATCCGAAGCTTTGAATGTGGTGGTATCCAATTGATGGTGCTTGATATTGTTTCCCTGCAAAGAGAAAATTGCATTGGAAATCATATTTGTTTATGCCATTAAAATGTGTTTTTTTGGGAAAACAATTCAAAATAGTAATATCATTTGACATTTTTTGAGGCGGTGGAGCTGAAAATGAAGCATGAAGATACACTCAATGAAAGTAATGGAAAATGCCGCTTTCTCTCGTTCGTTCCACTGTAACCTTTAATTAATATTCTCCAATAAGAAAGTAGTAAGGAGACAAAAAATATTTAATTTAATCGCATATTTGCCTCCCTTATGTAACTTATTGAACGATTGACAGGTGCTTAGGGTTTTTTTCGGTCTGTAATTGTTTCAGTAGTCTTTGTCGCGGAAATTAATATAATCCTTCACTATGTTTCTGAGTGGTTTTGACTCCATGTCATTTAATGCTGGCCTGTCATGCGTGACATGAAAGCCAATGACGATGAACATTCTTCATATCTTTTTTGTTGTGCTTTAGATCATTTCCTTCATTAGGAATGGTATTATATTTGCTGTTAGGGTGAAGGGGTGTGTAAAACCTTTTGTCGGCGCTTGCATACTCTATCCGACCTTGCGGTTCGACATCGGACTTTTGATGTCGCGACATGATATCAGTGCAACGTGGATCCCTCCTCGATATATCGATGTCGACAACATCAACAACTATGTCGGTGAAGTTGTTTCAAATGTTGACAATTGCGAGGTCAACGCAATGTCGACGTCAGTATCCATATCGGATCGACAGGCAATGTCGCGTCGATTTCCAGTGTCACGTCGATACTGTTCAGTCTTACATTTTGTCGTCTCCTCTGAGAAATATACTCGTTAAGCTCATCATGGAAGAAGTTGGAAAAGTGTCATGTCGGAACTCATCACGAAGTGATTCTCACTAGGTGAGATCTAACAGGGAGAAGTTGTTTTCTAAACCCATTGCATGCCCTATTTTTGTAAATTTTCCTATATGTTTGCCATGATTGTTAAATATTAGAAGGCATTATTGGTCAAAGTGGAATCTCTCGTTCCTTAGGTGTAATGCACAAATATCCATCTAGAAATATCTAGCATATCTCGTATGCTTCCAAAAGATACCGAATCGTTGGCACCTGGTGTTCGGCTAGGGACTCGCGGACTCGTAGCGCGTTGGCGTGATGGAATTGCCAGGTAGCGGAGATGTCTTTTTTTGGTCCTGATGACCCTTTTTCGGAGTCTTTCCAGTAAATCCATGTAGTAGGTAGCGTTAACTGTCTGTCTTTGAGGAACCAAATCCTTATGTACAACTCCTTTACTGGTGGAAAACACGACGAGCATTGTTTTTCACTTTTGGTTTGCTCATTCTCGCCTTTTTGGGTTTGGATGACTAGTCGGTGTGCCACTCAGAGCTTTGGCGTTTTGTTTCTGGGTCGTATTCAAAAACCCAGGTTTCATCACCGGTGATGACATTGTCCAAATAATGAGGTTGACGGGCGTCCAGAGGGTTGTTCGTCGTGAACCTCTTCCCGGCCTTCCTTAACGGCCTTTAACCACCTCGAAACTTTTGAGTGGGACGGAGAAGAGTCCCTCATGAGCCTCACAGATCATTTCATTAGTCTCCTTAAGAGATTTTTTTCAGTTTAGTACAAAACTTATTAATCACGTAACATTGCTCAATCGTCGATTCCATTTTTTCGTGACACGGTCGGCACGCAGAAGTTTACAATAACTGACATCCTGCCGCTTCCACAGCTTGAAGAGCACTGAGACCGGTTTTGCGGTAATGCTTAGCGTTCCCTCACCTACTCCCAAGTGGCTCAATCCCACTCCGTTGAATAGGAGCGGCGCGGGGAAATCAATTGAATTACCTTCGGAACCTACCCTGATTTAGAAATCAGTATTGTTACGATATGCTCTTCAATGTCATTTTGCACCTCTTTACCGGAGAAATGTTCTTCTTGAAAAGATTAGGAAAATGAAAACTCAAAGTTTATTTCCGTTGTAAGTATTGAAAACACACAATTCCAAAAGTATGGCAGTAAGGCTTTCGTTTTTGTATCGAAGAATTGACAAAATGGCCTCCGATATACTAGGTTATGTTATTCCTTATTTTGTATTATTCTCAAATGCGAAAGAAGTCAGTGTATAATAAAAATTTTAAAAATCGTTTAAATGGGTTAGCATTGCTTAAGCTTAGAATAAACTGCTTCTTGGACTTTTTATTTATTTCATCAACAAAACATTTCGCGTCTTTATAAGATATGAATGAGGCTTATTTAGGTTTGAATGTGAAGTGTTAGAACTAAAACTTTATATAGAATATTTGTGGGTGTGTAAAGTAAAAACTTGACACAATCCACAATTGAAATTAAAATGGTCGTTGTAATACCATAGAATAACACTGCAATGCAGCAATTTCAGAGCGTAAAAATCATTCGCCTTAACCGGGATGTCCGGCCGAGTGCTTTCCCCAGTTAAGCTACCGAGGCATCCTCTTACGCTCCGTGATCCCGGTTAAGGCGAATGATTTTTGCACTCTGAATTTGTTGTATTGTAATGCACATTTAGTGGGTGACTACTTAAAAAGTTGCTGTCGCGGCATTTCCCGCAGTTTCTTGGAGTACAACACTAGTTTATTATCTAGTTTTCAAGCGGCACAACATATGGATATTTTGGTGCAATAATCCTAATAAATCAATTTATGTAACGCAGGAACTTGGCTTGAGTTCGTGTAATGAGAATTAAAATTGGAAGTAAATGAAAAAGAAATGAACGCTGAAAATGTAGCCAGCTGTCAGTATTTACACAAAATTTATCTCACGCGGTATCGTGGTTTGGGTATACATCTATCGGATGACCCTATGACACTTGTTCTTGGCTATTAATGTTGACCACAATCTTGTCCTTGGGTGACCAGGAGTGAGAATCTTGCTGCCGGTGAGCATTGTCATAAACTTGCCATTTATTCGGAGGAGTGATCGATGTAATTGACAACAGTTTTCATGAGAGGCTTTCTCGTGGTTGATTTTTACATAATATATACAGTAAGTTTCGTTTCCAGTTCAACTTTTCGTGATATTTCCCCGAATGGGACCGCGGTCCTTGCAAACCGCATAATTCGGTGAAAGAATTTCAAGCTGCAAGTGAAAGGATCGGTTATATAAGTTTGACGGATTAGAAAGGCATGATGGGGAAGTGCCCCGCGACCCAATTAACTTGAAATTATCTCGACCTTTTTCTCAAAGCGTCTACCCTACTTCCGTCGCTTTTGATCTTTTTTCCCCTGCTTAAGACGATGGATTTTTTCACGGCCGTAGCTTGGGAAATAGCCTTTGGATCAACTTTTAAATTATCGGATCACCCCTCTGCAGGTTCTGCAGGTTTCGCTAACCTGTGATGATTTAATGTCGATTTTCTTGTCTATATACCTTACATACGAGGGGTGTCCAGGAAGTAACCTCCGTTTTAGTGTGGCATGAGAATTAGTGAAGGGAGCCGAATGTTCGCTGTATTGACACACTCAGTAGGTCAGTACGCTTCGAGCTGCAGTAGTTGAAAGGTCTCGCCGCTTGTAGTTTGTTTACAATAGCGAGTTGAAGTGAAGAGTGCAACTGAAATTCGCACCAAATGCGATATCCGTTAAGGTTTTTACTGATAAAAAAAAACTTTAAGGCTGCTGACATTCATCGGAAAACTTTTTCTTTGTACGGACCAAATGGGATGAGTGATAAGAGTTTTGCGTTAGTGCTATCGTTCGTTTAAGAGTGAACAAAAATGTCCATGATGGTAGAAGTTGTCGCCAGTCTGTGGTGAACAATGAACTGCACCTGAACATCGACGAAAGGTTCGTGAAAACCGGCGTTTTACAATACCTGAAGTCTTAATAAAGTTTTCTACAGATTTCTGCGATTCTTTTGCATGGAAGCACGACTTAATAGTTAAGCTACTACATATTTTGTGCTCGTCTCGACGAGGAACTTCAAGATACTATCATCGGTTGGCTGTGACCTCAAGCGGCAGAATTTTATGCTGAAAGAATTTGAAAACTAGTTCAGCAATATAGTATGGGAACTGATAGTATCACGCTTCAGATACATGCACTCCCGAGGTCAAATTAGAGAAGTCTTATGGAGGTATGAGAGAGGACAGAGATGGGAGGAGGTCTTGATATATTAGTGCTTATATCGTAAAAACTTTTGTGTTGGCCTGAGATTTGAGTTCAATATTTCGTTTTATTTTTCAAAGGATCTTAAATTTAACATAAAAAGTCTGCAAATATTGACTGTAACGTTCTGGTGAATGAAAAAAATCAATTTTACTAGTTTAAAATGCTTATTTGGAATTCATAAGGCGTGATAAAATAAAATCAAAACTATACGTAATGAAAACTTGATTTTTCGTAAAAAAATTGAATGAAAAGAAGATAATAGAACCAGATGGATTTCTATATCTTTTGCTCCTTAAATGTGAACTCGGTTTGCATAAGACTACGTCATATATTTAATAGATATATTATTATTATAAGGTAATCTACCGGTGAAGGTACGTTTTTGGATGGACACAACTATCACATAATTAACTTGCGACTCCAAACAAAATACAATCGAGCAACCTACTCTACATCAGGTCTCTCTTCATCTCTGTGTACTTCTTTCCTCCCTTCATCCCGTCCAACATCCCTATCCTGTTCCTGCCCTTTTCTCGCTTGCCCAACATTCTCCCCTTTGTTACCTTCTTCAACATTCCACCACCGCTCAATACGCCTTTCATCTATTTTTCCTGCCTCCATAGGATTTCTCTCAACGAACCCCTCTCCTCACCCACCACCTCCACAACTTCCTCATTTGTTTTCCTTTCTTAAAAGATATACCTAATCTAAAAAATATTTCCCAAACAAAAGTTTACCTAAACTGAAATTGAGAGGTAATGGAGAGAAATACGAAAGATTAGCATCGTCGAAATAAAATATGAATTGATTCATCGGCCTATAATTCAATGTGATAAACTTGTCTAAAAAACATTCGGAGATAATTAGAAAAACTGATAATAATCGACCAAGGGATAGCACTGATCGAAATAAAACTACCTGCGATATGATCGAATTTCATCGTGGTCCCTCTGCGCACGGAAGTGAAAAATTTATTATACCTCTTGTTGAAAAGGAACCTTGCTCGAGACCGATAATATTGAATAATGCATAGCCTTGCAGAATCGGCGCACTTACATTCCTTTCTCCTTTTTTAGATCAATACTTTGTAGCGTCCAAGGAATAAAGTAGACGAGAATTTGTAATTTGACGAAGGCCGCGGTCGGCATACTTTTTAAAGTCACACATTGGAGCCTACTTTGCCTCACATTGCGTACTGAAATTTCGGCTCGGTGTTTGATTTGGTTGGAAAGTGGAGACGGAAAACACCCGAATTACAAATGGCCTTGCCTCGCGGGGCGCAATATTAAAAACGATAAATTGACCTCCCGTCCGCTCCTTTTCACTTTCATCGGAAGGAGTTGGTGTGCATGCATTTAATTATTTTTTTTTGAATGGAGAAAAAAGGGAAACGTTAATGCCGCGGGGATGATCAAGTCCGTGAAGGGGAGAGAGAGGGAGTGATCATGGGTGAGGGGAAAGAGAACGGATGAGTGTCCGTTAGGAGAAAGAGATGGTGACGACTAAAAACCCGTTCAACGCAATGTGGGTGGGGGCGGGACATCCTGCCATCGCGAGTCAGCACTGTGGGAACGGACTACCGCTCGAAATAGAGCCCGCGGGGCGAGAGAGGGAGGGAGCGTGGGGGATAATGCGTGAGAGTGATAGGAGTGCGGAGGACGGGGTGGGTGGAAGACGCAGTGGCATCAGAGATGTGCTCGAAGAGCGGCCTGGGAGTCGGTACATGGTGGAAAGTGCGGGTTTAGTCCGGTCCCGGAAGAGAAGTGAAGGTGGCCTTGGATAAGTTTTATTGACACGATTTTCCCTTTTCATTGAATCGATTCGAGAAATCGGACCTGAAACGTCGGACGAAGGGATCGATATTTTTTAAAGATTTAGTATAACAGATGAGGGACGCCATCTAGGGAATGTAAAAATGCGGAACATTGACAAAGGGGCTTTTTCCTTGTGATGATGTGATATTGAGAACTATTTGCACGAGTTATTCTATGTCCCTATGGATCTCCGGCGAATTACGACCGAGCTCATTTTTCGCGGTTTCTGCCGGGTAAGTGTGGCGAGAGGGGAGAAATTGAAATGGAACGACCCGGTTGCATTTTTAGCAGTACGATCCTAAGGAGATCGGTACTTCGTATCGCGTGCCCTCAACAACTGTGGGTTGACTTCCTCTATTGCTCCTAACAATCTCTTACAATACCCTAAAGGTAGCTTTGGGAAAACTGTTAGCTGTATTTAGGAAATTAATGCGAACGCACCTTGAAATTTTCAGAATTTTAAACGCATTTTGAAAATGTAGTTACTTGGGGGTGATAGAATAATGCATTAGTTAAAAAATTAAATGTTAAACGTTGACTGCATGAGAAAATTAGTTAAGCACAGGCGGTCACTCAATGTCTCATAGTCAATTCTCTAATGAATCGTTCCAATGTATGAAGTGTTACATGAAGTGACGACTGAAATCTTTCTCTCTCTCTCTCATGTGAATTATTTTAATTTATTAAAGTTAAAAATTTTAAGTTACATTAATTTCTATAGCCATTAAAAAGAAATAAGAATGCTTCTATAACCTGATTTCGTTCAGCGGATGACCATCAACGAGGAGAGTAAAGGTTTGACGGCGAGAAGACGTAGGTTCCGTTCGATCTAATGTCACGTTAAAAATGTTTCAATTCCTATCATTTTGCTTTTGATTTGTGTTTTCTAATCTTATGGCGCTACTCTAGGTCACAGTACAACCACATCTAGGTCTTCATCTGATGAAGTTAAAATGCACCATGTGGAAATCACTATTATCTAGTCATAAGGGTACTTATAATCAGAATTTTTAAGCTTCACTTTATTATTTATTACTCTGTTCTCTGATTTATATTTAATTTTGGAAAGTGCCATTGAACACTGCAATGGAATTTGTCATTATGAAGTACGTTAGGTATTCAGAATTTTAAAATGCCATCAGTATAAAAATGCTCATACAATTTTATATTAACTTTTAAGGCCAGATTATAAAAAAATTATCTGAATTTCATTGTGAAGAGGATAAAATTTACTTAGCTTTCTAAAAAAAATACCATCCCAATAACGAATACGGCATGATTTTCGGAAACATACTTTCAGTAACGATTTATTTTAAAGTTATTATTTTCAAGCGCGAAAAAAAATAGTAAAAAACGGAGAAATTTAACTCTTTGGAAATTTAGGTATCATTTTTACTCTAAATTCCATTGCACATATAAAATTTAAGTAATTTAATTCGGCACTGGTCTTCTTATTGAATTATATTAACTTTAATTTATGCTATTAAAATTAAGATACACTTACACCTACAATGATTGGTTTCTCTATGTACACAGTGCGCACGCTATTCCATATTGATCTATTAGCATTGATAACCTCTGCAAATATTTAAAACAAATAATTGAAAAATTCACTAAATAATTTTCCATGCTTCAATTTTCAGTGCGTACTTGAACAAAAGTGAAAATCTTGATATAGGGCCCTTATTTTTTTAAACCAATCTAATGCTTTCATTATATGGATGTTTATATTTAAGTGATGGAAAATACGTGAAATCAAAATAAAATTAAATGGCACTCATGACGTTTATCCGTGACAGGATGAAAAATCTTCTCTTAACATTGTTATCATCTATTAGATCTCGAATAGACACTTTCTATGGTAGAAACTGCAAGCTCTTACATACACACGTAGGTATATTTCCGCCAAGGTTTCGATTTTTTCCATAAATAAGTATTGATGTTTATTCTCAATCCCGTTAACTATCAATGTAGCATGGGATATCACCAGTGAAGCAATCGTGCCTCGCGTGGTGGATTAATTGAGTTAGATAATAAAATCTTCGCCAGGGGAGAGTATATCTTTATAGTGTCTCACCTGAGTCCCTGCTGTTCCTATGGTCACCACTGGCAGGCGTAAAAGTAAAGTCTAAGAAGGGGTGATGCTGGGGTTTCCCTTGAGCGTTGAGTACCAAGAGGCACGTCAGTGCGATCCCCAGCCTCATTTCCATGGTTCAAAAGGAGTCCGAACTGCCGTACCTGTAATTAAAGAGATTATAAATTATAAACGTCAAAGGTTTCCTGTCAGTCGGGGTGGCTGAGATTTACTTTAATAAATACATAAGGGAGTTATATATTAATATACTCGTTATTCATACTTAAAGGGCTTACTAAAGCTTCCATGCATTTATGTTTTAATTTTTGTAAGTTTACCTTGTGCTGAAAGTAAATGTATGTCCATCTTTTAAGAACCTCAGTAAACTTTTTCAGCATTTTTTTAAATTCCGTGTGTCCGTGATATGTGGTTGTTTTGTGGCGGGTGCAATAAGAAAAAAAACTATTTGCTTTAACAGAACGAAATTTTAAAAATCACTGGAGCCGAGGGTTTCCTATGGAAACAGCTCTTCTTACTCTTAATTGAGAATTTGTATAAGTGCTCTGCTGGAGGAGGGAAGGAATCGGTGTGGGGAAGTTACATTTCTCTGTAAACGATGAGCGAGTCGTTCATCGGAACGAGTGCGGAGATGATCTGACCCGGTGGAAAGCTCGAGAAGACTTTTTTAATTTGCTTAATAATTTCACATTTGAAATTTTTATTAAATTAGGTCAACTGATAAAATTTTGGCTTAAATCGACACACCGGCAGTGGCTGCAGTGGCCTTCTCGGAGTGCTGAGCACTCTTATTATTAAGTGATATGAATTTCAGGGAAGCACCGTATTATTTCTCTCATTAAAACGTGGGAGAAGGGAGTTATTAGCGTTGGACTTGAACTGATGCATGTGTGGATAAAAGATTGAATTTTATTATTGTGCACACTATTTCTCGTATCTTGTATGAAAAATTTTTAATGCTACGTGTATTCCCTTTCGGGGCAGGCAAATTAATTAAAAAAACAGATTTTAATTTTTCCACAGGAATCCTACAATATTTTAATAATTTCTTCCTGCTGACATGCATACTTCTTCCGCATTTGATACATTCGCATCTTATTGAACAAGCCTGTAATGTTGCTCCTGAGGTAACAAGGGGGTAATGTTGCTCCTGAGATGAGCAATATTACCACCTTTGAATAATCTCTTACGATAGACCACATTCACTCATAAAACTCTCGATCAGTCGGTCACACATTTCCCCTCAAAACCGTTCGCTCTTCTCCCATATATCTGTTCGGTGATAAAACTGTAATTCATCATTTTAGTCCAATCAAACCAGCGAAGTCACATCCACTTCTTTCATTCTTGTCCACTACATGTGTAACCATTCCACATTCTTTCATTTCGACTCATTCTCCAAACTAACTCTGCTATTATTGCCACAAACACTTTACTTTTGTCCTAATGTTTTTCCTCAGAATTGTATCAGATTATCAGAACTCTCCGATATTATATTTTGGATTTAGGAACGTGTTGATTCCGGAAAATAATGACATATGTTAATATCTAATTGATCAATCTGAAAATAATGCAACAAATATCCACAATAAATGCTAAATAAGGTGGATATAGTACAGTAATTTTTAATCGATCATGTGGAACACCGATGAAAAAATAGTGATGCACGATGGCATAGATATTTTGTTTTGTTTATAGTCCTTACTGCAACAGAAGTGATTGGGAAATCATTTAATGTAAAAACCCAAAATTTTGGATAAAATGAGATATTACTTCATTGAATTTTTTAGGACGATATTGGGAGAGATTTGAGAATAACATGCTCGTGTATAACACAAGAGCATTTTTTCATATCGTCAAAGCAGTCAAAGGTTGCAAGATCCTGAAAACTTAATTTTTTAACCAGATTTCTGGAAATATGAAATTTTAATGGCTCCGTTCGCTCGTATCTATACTTTTTTTTTAATTTTTCAAACGAATGGTTATGTCCATGCGGTTCTTTCTGTCATTACATTGATTTTAAGGTGCTCACGCTCTCAAGCGTTAAAGCTTTTGGCTTTATCTCTTTAGACTTGACTGCAATTGTCTCTCGGTCAAACTCCCGTTTGTTTTTTCTTAAATAGGTTTTTTCTGAATCCGTAATTTTGATGACGGTTGGAGAAAGGAATTCCAAGCCTCGAGGACGCAAACACGATTTTTTTTGCAATACTTCCATTGCTCAATCGCTAAAAAGCCAGTACTCTTTTCTTTCTCTCCTTGAACCTAAACGGTATAACTGTTTTATTTGAGATTTAGACAATTGAAAGGCTATTGGCTAAATGGCTAATCCCGTAAGGCCAAATCCACACCTTTATTGAACTTCGCTATACGTATATTCTGAATGAGTGCATAAAGACTTCTTACTTATCGAGGTGATGTGTGGATTTTCATATTTTATCTAACGAGGAACTACTTTAGAACTGATACGAGGATCTTTGGTGCAAAGGGGTCTGAGGCGTCTACGAGCTCTCTCTGTTATTTGCATCAAGAATATGAAATATTCGGCGGTGAAAAATTGTCTCACTTTAGATTTATTACATAGTTTATATTTTAGCATGTTATTAATGACAATATTTTCACTTATCTTACGCATTCAATGGCGGAAAAAGGAAAGTAACTCTGACGAAATTACATCCCGATTTCTTAATTTTTGAGACTTTTGAAATTCTTTTCGATTTGATTCTCACATCGCTAAAATAATAGTACATCTGCTGGAACATATAATCATCATTCACCACAAATGACTAAATTATAGTATTTAATCGTACTTAAAATAACAGAAAAACAGAATGATTTCTAATTTTGTTTACTTTAGCGTTTCTTCAAAATTTTATTAATTCCAAAATAGAATGTTATTACTCTTCAAAAAAGACCAGTAACACAATTTTATTTAAATGGATGTATGTGTACACTTTTTCATTATTTCTGGAGTTTTTTACCAATAAGGTATTTTGATATAAATTTATAAAGTTTTTTAATATTGAAACGAATACTTGGGTCCCCACATCTGAAGGATACTTGCATAACATGAGAAAAATGAATAATATTTTCCTACGCCACATAAAAAGGTATTTAGTTGATCATTTCTGTAAATGGGGCCAAACATGTGAAATACGTATTGTAAAAATGATTGACGTATGTTGTAAATGTCTTTGACCTGAAAAATTATGGCTTTTTAAGCAGAAAAATGCGGAAATTTTGTTTGACAATGCTATAAATAATTTTATTAAGAATTTTACAATTTCTGCAAGGAGACCTTTTTTATTTCTGTTTCATTTTATGACTTTTGCACTTTTTTTATAAATTAGGGTAACCGTGATGATTAATTGATTAACTGATTTATTTTTGTTTTCGGATCACATGTATTTTTAAACTGAACGTTGCATTAGTTCAGGTATACCCTTAACGGTTATCTATTGTTTCCATTTAGGTATTTTTTAATATTTGTGAGTTCATTTGTGTTGGAATCATCTACCTCTCTTATGATATGATGACACTTTTTACAATTTTCTGAATTGTGTGTGTCTGAGCACGTGTCCGTTACTGAGGTATGTGGATAATTTTTGGTGGACTCAATATGAAAAAAAACAACGTACTCGAGCTGCACTAAATTGGATATTTAACATTTTTATTAAGATTAAATGAATTGATTTACTTAAATCAACGCCAAAGTTATTTATGTATGCATATATAATATTATTATTATTAGGTAATCTACCGGTTAAGGTAGGTTTTCGGATGGACATAACTATCAAATAAACATTTTGTGACTCCTAAGAAAACCTACTCTACATCAGGTCCCTCTTCATCTCTGTGTGCTTCCTTCCTCCCTTCATCCCGTCCAATATCCCTATCCTGTTCCTGCCCTTACCTCGCTTGCCCAACATTCTCCCCTCTATTACCTTCTTCAACATTCCACTACCGCTCAACACGCCTCTCATCCATTTTTCCTGCCTCCATAGGATTTCTCTCAACAAACCCCTCTCCTCACCCACCATCTCTAGTACTTCCTCATTTGTTTTCCTTTCGGTCCATTTCACCTTCTCCATTCTTCTCCACACCCACATTTCAAAAGCCTCCAATCTACGTCTATCCTCCTGCTTCAGCGACCACGTTTCCTCGCCGTACATAGCTACGCCCCATATCAGAGTTTTTACGAGTCTTGTCTTAACCTCCCTACACAACGTCCCCGTCATCAACTCCCTCCTCCTTGAGAAAGCCTCCCTGCCTAGCGCAATTCTTCTCCTTACGTCCCTACTACTTTGACCGTATTGGTCCAAAACACTTCCGAGATGTATAAACTGTTCTACCTGCTCTATTTTTCCCCTCCTATTTTAATGTTTAGCTTAGCCTTTTTCTTTCTGGTCGCATAACCTTTGTTTTATTAATATTGATTCTCATCCCATATTTATCGCACTAAACCTCCAATTCACTCAGCAATGCTTGCAACTTTCTATCTTGATATATAATATATTGTATATAATATATCATATTTAAAAAAATAATATTGGAGTATCGGCTCGGCAAGTCGAAAGATCCGTGGTTTAAGTCCCGGTCAAGGAAATATTTTTGTTCGTTTGATCTGTTCGATTCCGCCTTCCTGCGTTTGTCTTTTATATGTTCCTATCCCTTTTCCTTGTTGATATATATATACATTTATATATCTATATTCACAGAAAGGATTTATGTATTTTAAGAAATCATATTACATAGAAATACGTTATATATATTACATATATATTACTTATATACACGTATATATAAACCATAAACACAGTAATCAATCCGAAAGTCAACGAAATTCATACATCAGGGTAGGGAGGTCTTACCCTCTCACGGCTATGGTTTCCCAGGAAGATCTGATACCCGAAAAATCGCATTGCTTGGGTGGAACTGCAGGTACCCAGGCCTACCCGGGAATCGAACCCAGACCCTCCAGTCAGAAGTCTATCGCTCTAACTGTGGACTAACGCGACCCACACGCACACACACACATGCACGCAAACATATATACGTAAATAACATATATATATATATATATATATATATATATATATATATATATATATATAAATGTTTTGATTGAATGATTTTCGTGCATTGTGTGAAAGAAGTCCAATCTCCTACATGAGACGAAATTAAATATGCAAGAGTAGAGGAACTTCATGCAGTACCAATCGTTAGGTATAATGTCATGACTGAAGTATCTAACCACTCTACTCGCGAAATTTTATCGCTAATTTTGACATTATCCTAGACAATCGAATAAACTATATGCAGTAAGATAAATATCTGACACGCCCAAATGTATCGATCTCAGTAAGCCATCTGTAGAACATTTTATTTTCTTGTAGTAACATGACCTCACGTCTTCCGCTCTCCGAGCCGCATTCAGATGACTTAGTATGTGGGACGACAGCCATGTTTCACTACCGTCTCCCATGTAAAAGAGGAGAGGCTAAGAAAATGGGCATCTCTGCTATTAATTGATCACCGGAGGTTAACATCGGATTTATTGGGGCTGCACGTGTTCTCAAATCAACTTTCCCTCGCGCGCAATTCACGCGTAAGGGATTTTTCCCAACACTTCACCGGCGTAAGGAATGAGTTCAGATTTTCATGTGATCATCATGTTACGACTTCAGAGCAAGACCGGTCCTTCCTTGCGAGTGACTCGTTGGTGATTTCAGCCATAATTGAAAAAATGCGTGAAAGTTGCGTGGGTGACTTCCATTTGGACAAAAAAAATTGTAAAGGTAAGCGAACGAGAGGAGAATAGAGTGGTCAGTAAACAGGTTTTCTTGGGTTATATAACGGTTTGGCAAGAAACTTTTTTCTTTCGACTCGGAACGAGGTCTTTTTTTGACGGTTCCTCGGAAGTCCCTCCCCTCTCTCACCTCCCAATCTGTGGACTGCACTGCCGCTTCTCGCAATTTCACCCGCCAAACTGCCCCGTCTCCTTGGTTCGGCCACTCTCCCTCCCTCTCTTCGGACCGCTTTTTCAGCCCCCTTCCCAGTGCCCCTCGCCCTCACTGCGTGCTGTGTAAATGCATAATTATATATCCCGATCCCTCCATCCTGTTCCCCACGTGGTACAATTCACCTCTCTCTCTCTCTCCCTCTATTCTTTCGGAGTCACGTCTCCTCCCGGCGGGGAACGAATGGGGGCGGAAGGCATCCAGGACTTTAAATCATTTCCTCTCCAAGAGAGGTGAAAGTGATGTTGTCAGAAAAAAATTATCATTCTTCTATTTTTCGTCGATGGGAGAGAATGGTGGTGCGCTCTAGTATTTTGAGGGAATCGTGTTATCGGTAACCTT
Source organism: Hetaerina titia (assembly GCA_037158775.1). Taxonomy (NCBI): domain Eukaryota; kingdom Metazoa; phylum Arthropoda; class Insecta; order Odonata; family Calopterygidae; genus Hetaerina; species Hetaerina titia. Next base: position 83,881,622 of record CM073769.1, on the reverse strand, counting down.
AGTTCCCTTTTCTCTAGGAGTTTCCCTATGTTGCCTTTGAAAAGAGAGGGCGCTCAAGCGACCTCTCAAAGGAGAACGCTTGTGCTCAAGGCTGCAGGAAAGGATATCCAACTGCAATTGATTTTTCTAAATTCGATTTCGGATTTGTTTCATCTTCACCAGCTGCATTTACTGCTACAGCGAATTCGAAAAGTTGCAATTCCAATCACCTCGTTCCGGATGGGGGTTATTTTACTTTACTTTGTGCATCAAAATGCATTATAACAATAAAATTAAGGAATTCTCTTGTGAAATGTTCACATTGGAGACTCCCAGTTTTTCCTTTCGAAATTTCTTTATTTGATATGATATATCGTGAAGTTTTTTAGTCAGTTATGGGAGGATTGTCTCTGGTGGAATGCGATCCACAGTAGTGTATTTTGCATTGGGACATTTGTAGGTACCAGTCCTGAAGACGGAAATTGGCTTCAAATTGTCCCTTTCATAATATTTAAAATGTCACAAATTCCGTTTGTCATTTCATGCTGAAGTAGAAAAGGAGTAGTTGATTGGAAAGAATGTTTAAAAATGTTTTTGAGAAATATTTGAAGGACATTTTAAGTACCAAAGTACCTATTGTTTTCCTCAGCAATTATAATATATGTCAATATCAGTAAATTTATGCATGCGTATCCCTCGATTGTTTCCTATTTCATACTTCCTTAGATCTTGATTCTCTCTGACATCTCTTTTTTTATGTGTCCATATATATCTTGGTGTCTTTGCCTTTTTTCAGGTTTTGCCTTTCAGTTTTCTTCGATTTTCTTTCCCTCTCTTCGTTTTAATTTTCAATATCCATCCCACCACCAGTTTTCAAAGGCTTCCTACCCACGATGGACTTCTTTGCAGAAGGTCACTGTCTCTGCTACAGTGCATAATTCCAAAAGAACTATTATCTGTTCTGATTTCTTGTATTTGCTCTAATATTTAGCATAGTTATCTCTTGTCAAAAACAAGTCCCTAAATAGATTCTAGATGTGCTCTACGTACAACAACCTTTTCTTGTCCCTCTCATGTTGGTTCTGATATCGTTGACATGTTTTATTTTCCATTCTAGAAACGCCTCATCTGCCTTAAAATTCTGCCTCTCCCATTCAGACATTTTAGGTTTCTACCTAAGAGTGTAGCCTCTTCTTAGGAAAAGAAATTTTTTATTTTCAATTTTCAAGTCATACATCTACCATAACTGTGATGCCAATTACTAAACTGAATATGTTGATTTCATTTACAGTATTATATTAGATGCACATTTCATGAATTTTTTAGTATCTTCTTATGATCAATTGTAAATACGCTGAAGGGGGCCAGTTCATCTTTTTCTCGTTCGTTAATTTATCTTTTATTCTTATTTTCTTCCAACTTTTACTCACCGATGTAACCACGACTTGACTTTTAAGTAGTTGATGAATCATTCTTCTGGCATTTCCATCCATGCAAATTGTTAACTATTAGGTAAAATATAGCTTTTCAGTCTAGGGAAACCGATTTCTATGCCATGAGTACCTTATAGGGTCCTTTAACTTTACTAAGAGCAGGATGTGTCATTTGTTCTTCAAATATTATTAGATAATCATAGTATGCCACGAGTGAAATAAAGTGTTTCGTCCCATGATAACTTAAGCGGTGGGAACTCGTTCTCTTAAGTTATGAATTTTTTATTTTTAACTTCGTACATGCTCTCGTTCTGTGAAAAAATTCGAGCAGTCACGTCTCGTTTCGGAGGTTTTTCAAAAAATAAGCACGCTCAAATAGTTCCGCGGAGAAATGAAAGGGAATTCACAGAGAAAATATAGACGTGTGGTGAGAAACTTAAATCCTTAAGTGGCAAGGGGAATCATGTCGTGCAAGGCGTAGTTATCATTGTGTGTCCGGAGCATGGTCGTTGAGAAAAAATATTTCTTTTCCAATATCAGAAGGATACTTTTTGTTACATAATCCTTCTTTGAAAGTTTTGCCAATTTTGGCACCAATTGGAATCAGTGCTTATTTAAAAGAATTTCACAGTTCAGAATTCTTGATTCTTCACAGTTATTATCAAATACCATACTGACCATAGAATCGACTCAAAAAAATATCAGTTAGATTATATTCTGGCTTAGCACAAGTTTATGAACAGTGTGATAAATTTGCACGGTTTCCCGGGAGCGGGTGCGGACCGCAATTTAGTTGTTATTAAATATAATGTCCGTTTCAAAACGATAAAGCAGGGGTGGCGGGTTAAAAAATGGAATGTAGAAGCATTAAATGGATTGACAAGGAAGTGCTATCAGCAGACTGTAGAGAAAAAAATGTGTCCATCTAAAAATCTACCTTAACTGGTAGATTACTTAATCTAAATTATTAATTCTATTCTATAAAAAAATATACTAATATTAAAAATAATAAAAGAAGTATTCATTTGAAAATAGAGAAAAACGGCATACTCAAGATAGTTTTAGAGGTAGCTGGATGAATGAATCAGTGGGCTGTCGAGAAAATCGTAGATGAGGGTAAAGAGCTGAGTACTATGGAAGAAAAATGGGAATGCATCAAAAAAGGGATATCGAAAGCCGCAAAAGAAACTATAGGAACCGTAAGTGGAAAAAGGACAAGGAAATCATTGATAACGATGAGATGATTACAAAGATAGATGAAAGAATAATATTGAAGAATGTAAACACAGAGTTAGGCAAAAAGAAGTACAAAGAGTTAAACAATGAATTGAGAAGGGCCACAAATAAAGCGAAAGAAGCATGGTGGAAAACACAGTGCGAATATATGGAAAGTTTACATGGGAGGACGAAATTGGGGTGCTCTACAGCAAGGTTAAATCGCTATCGGGGAGTAAGAAGGCTAAAAGTTAAAGATAAGTGGTGTAAGATAATAGTTGACACAGAAAAGATCTAAGAGAGATGGAAGGAATATATAGAAGCACTGTATGGTAAAGAACTTAGGCCATCAAGGTTAGAGATAGAAAAGGAACAAGACGTAGAGGAAGATAGCTTAGGTCCAAGCTTACTCGACGGTGAGATAGAAAGGGCAATACGGGAGATGAAACCAAATAAGGCCGTTGGGGTAGACCACATTCCTGCGGAACTCCTGAAATGTTTAGGGAAATGTGGGAAGAAGACTCTTTATGGACTGATTCTTAGTATCCATGAGAAAGGAATCTGCCCGAAAGAATATGTGAGATCGGTATAGTTCTTATTCCGAGAAAGTTAAAGGCTACATCGTGTGAGGACTACAGAACAATAACTTTGATATCCCACGCAGCTAAAGTTGCTCTCGATCATCAGCAAAAGGATGGAGAGCAGGGCAAATGATTACTTATGGGATGATCAGTTTCGGTTCAGGAAGGGGAGAGGCCCCCGTGATGCCATTATTGTAATTAGTTCACTAATCCAGAGGAATATACTAGAATTCAATCAGGATGTATTTGCCTGTTTCGTAGATTTCGTAAAAATATGTTCGATAGAGTGTATTGGGAAAAACTAATGAGTATATTGCATAAAATAGGAATATAATGGATTGACAGGGGGCCTACTCCGCAGCCTGTACATGTCATCATGTTCAGGTGCTAGTGGAGAACGGGAGGTCCGAATGGGCAGTGTTAGAAAGAGGTGTAAGGAAGGGTGGTCCATTATCTCCAGCACTGTTCAACTAATATTTGGAGGAAATGATTTAAAAGGTATGGGAAGAACTTTCGACTTGTCGGGCCGATGCTCTAGCCACTTGAGCTATCGAGGAAACCGGCTCGGTAAATTTGAATTTTCTGTCCTTTTGACCTTTATTCTACCTCTCTTTGTTATGTTATCTCCTGCATGGCAGTTTAATCCGTGGGCATCGCGTTTTTTGTTTTATCGTTGGTTTCAATTGCCCAATGTAATGGTTTCACATAATTTTTTTTCGGAACTATTGATGCTCTTTCTTTATGCACAATCGCACAATTTCCGTGATTGGCGAAAAACATGGAAAAAGTATAAATTATTAAGAATCTGACTTCCCATGAATAGTTTCTCTCTTATGCATATCAGTCAAGGGCGGGCGCGTGACCTCCTTCCAATAATTAACCAGTTTCTGCTGTGATAGAAAACTATTTGAAAGTTCGCCTTGTTATTATCATTTCAACTATCGATCATCGGGTTCCACAGTCATAAATGACTTTCTATTACTAGCAACCCTTATATCCCTTGTAAGGCACCGTTGAAGCTGGTGGTCTTAATCGTACATCATAGCAGCTCACCTTGCCGTAGCGAGTAAAAAGTCAATTGGGTCGAAACCTGATCGGCCGCCGTTGGAATTTATTTCTTTTTTGATCTATGTGTTTCAAGAAGCCTGTAATCCCAGAAAGTCTTTCATATTACATTGTCGCCATGCGGAGACAGAAAAAAATGCATCCTTCGTTTGCAGGAATCTTCATTCCTTCAATAATCTATATCGCGAGCAATAGCTTTTTGCACTTTATTCGATCGATTCAACCAAAATAATTCAGCATTATCCAGTAAGAATTATGTTTCCATCCACAATTGGGCGAAATATCCTTTCAAAATTTAGACAAAATCAAATCATGTTCTCCGCCAGCAAGCTCAGACTCACGAATCACCTTTTTTTAAGCCATGAAATGTGGCTAGCCCTGCTTACTCCAGTTTTGACTGTCTTATCATTTAGTTGCTTCCAAAACGTAATTGATAAATTATTAAACCTCGGCATAATTCTTCATACAAAGATGACGGATGATAATGTGATCAATAAGGGGATGCCATTTTCATATTCCCATATTTCAATTCCGGAGTTCTTACAATGAAAGGAAGTACCAAATGTTTCCTGGAAGTAGGGAGAGAGGTGAGGATGAGGCGACACGTCCCATTAAGGTGCTGTGTCTACCGCAGCGCTTCGTGATGGCCGGCCATTCATTTTCGGACCGGTGGAAACCAGTCCATCGGAACCCTCCTCGCCTCGTCTCTATGGTGGTGTCCTCCAGAGATGTCACTGTGACAGCGACGGAGGCGTTGGATGGATCCCTTCCTTGCACACGGACACGGGTTGTGTCCGTGTGCCAGGAAGGGGTCCATCTGGTACGCGGGGAATGAACTCCGTAGTGTTGAAGGAATGGGTGAACTCTGGGAGAATCTCACGAATTAAACTAGAGACCGATTTATTTTTCGAATCGTTTATCATACCCTCTTTCACCACTGACGTTCATTTCCTTAAAGGACTGCAATCATTCCATTGTGATTATGTGAGCGTGACCGTTTATCCGTCGTGCTTTCTCGTGCCCGTTTCCACTTGAACGACAAAGGATGGACAACAATCATATATATATATATATATATATATATATTCATTCAAACAGAAATAGCTATAAGGAAAAGGGATAGGAAAACACATAATAGGCGAAGACAGGACATGTGGGGAAGGCGGTTTTTGAGCAGATCACGAAAGTAAAAATATTTCCCTATCCCGGATAGGGAAATATTTTTACTTTCGTGATCTGCTCAAAAACCGCCTTCCCCACATGTCCTGTCTTCGCCTATTATGTGTTTTCCTATCCCTTTTCCTTATAGCTATTTCTGTTTGAATGAATATTTGTGCGCCGTATGGCGGGATTTTCAAGTTTGAATATGTATATATATATATATATATATATATATATATATATATATATATATATATATATATATATATATATATATATATATATATATTGTTCACGCTTATACGACTTCCTGCTTAGGGATTTCTTGAATAAAAGTTGTAGATAAGATACTCTGGCACTCCAGCGTGTGGAGTTAAAGTGTAGAATTATTTTTGCAAACATCTCTCGGCCTAATTCATTACATTTGCTTGTATGGACGAACGCTACTGAAAAGTACAAATGAGGGAAGTGTAAGAAAAAATCATTTCGTTATAATCCCGTTTTTTAAGTGCCTAGTTTCTCGTGAAAAGTTGTAAGCATTTTACCCCTACCTACATTATCTTGATTCCTTAGAGCGTTATCCATTGCATTTCAAGTGTGTGTTGATATTTTATTAAATATGCGAAGGAGTTCTAAAAAAACGAGGTTCTCTGTATGCACTTGGGCACACAAGCTCAATTGAGAGAATAAGCGAAGATACTGCTATGACAACATGTGACTCTAATGAACAGATTTTAGGTACGAAACAAAATGAATTCATCGGACGAAATACCCACACTATCCCAGTCATGTATCACAAACAAAAACAAAAAGTGAGCAGAGAGTATTTAACAATTGGTGAACTGCTGATTGGTAATCCAACATAAGATGCCGATCGTCTCTTCGAAACTGAAACGGCTAAAGAAACTTCAAGTCATACTTAAGACATTTTCAATTTTGTTTTTTTTTACTGGAACTGTTTCACCAAACCATTGCTTAATTTTCCAGTATTCTCTTGACGTAAAGGCTTATGGTTGAATTATCTAATACATGCAAGTTGTTTCAAAGTATATCAATATATTTTTCCCCTTTTGAGAAATATTTCTCATATAAACATTATGAAATCACTCTTCCGTTACAAATATATTAAAACATATTAATGTGTGTAGTATCCGATTGTAATATCTTACTTAATAATGGCAAGAAATATGTGATATATGGTTATAGGTACCCGTGGATTATACTTTTAAATCTCTGTTACCATAGCTTGAATGACTCTCATGTTGGAATGTTGGTACAGTTCTCCTTTCACCCCATTTTTTTGTCTCTAAGGTCTTAAAGGGACGAGGTTCACTCGTACGGCGATCTTCGCCGTAGTTTTTATCAGTATGCAGGAGTAGGTACGCATTCATTCACCGAAGCGTAGCCGGCTGGTCATGTGTGGAAGTGGCTTGTGGTGGCGGTAGCATCGAGGTGGTAGTGGAAGAGAAGGGTGCGAGACGGGAGAACGAAATTTGCTCTGCACCTGCGGCGGTGGACTCAAACGGAGACTCCGTGGTGGCAGGGAACGAAGGGACGCCCACCCACCTTTTCCCACGCCCGATTTCACTGGTGCCTTCGTCTCGCACCGCGCCTTCATCAATTACGGCGGCGGACTTACGGCTTCAGAGGGAGGGGAGGATGAGAGCGGAGGCGGGGTGAGCATGGGGACCTTATTGCCGTATCATGGAAGGAGGGGGGGAGTTTTCTAGAGTCGTGGAAAGGGTTCACTTTCACATCCACCCCTCCCTGCGCATTTCAGCTCGTGCACTACTCCGCGAACAGATCCTCTTAAACACTGTCCTCGTGACGGGATAGGAAAAAGGCTTCTCGTCATCGCTCTTGCGTTTTGCTTCTCGACACTGAACCGCGATGTTCCTGAATTTAGTGCTCGAGATTACATTTTATTATTTATGCATTATATTTTTGTTTTACATTTATCGTTTGGCTTACTCTGGTGACTGCTTACTCTTAATGGCTTTGCCTTTAGTTGCATAAATTCGCTAGCCATGTCCTTGGTGACCTCGTTGGCGACGACAGCCGAGCGTTCAGGTCACCGCTCATTCCTCTCCCTTTTCACCCACGGAGCACAAGCGAACCACCTTTCCGTTCACCTTTTTCTCCACTGTGGTACTACCATTCACTCGGTAGAACCTTTTGAAACGATTATCTGCTCACCACCCACCCCGTCGTCGCGACTGTGGTGATTAATTTCAAATGTGCGCGCGCGCTGGCTTGCGACAAGAGTGACGACGAGGGAGGCGGAAGCCAGCCGTCCGTCGGCCGGCTGGAGCTGCTCAGGCACCCCCTCCCGCCCCAAAAGGGGTGGAGGATATCTTTTCCCGCACCGTCCTCTCTCTTCTCACGACTCAATCGCGACCCTTTTGATCCGATTTTGTTCGCGAATGTTTATCTCAGCCAGAGTATCTTTCATGCCCTTCTCCCTTGCTGTGTTGCGTGCCCTTCTTGCTCCTCGCTTCAATCTTTCGTCGCCAATCACTATCTCACGCAGTTTCCATCTTCCTCTCTCTTTCCCTGCGGCTTCATGGTGCACTCCTGACGAAGGATTTGCACAATGACCACCGAATCCCATTCAGCGAACGAATGGCGGCAGTACTTGGTGTATTAGTGAGGTCACTATTATGAGGTCGTATCGAAGGATGAACGAAAGGAAAGCATGAAGCGTGTTACACGCGACCACAAAATCCACGCCCTCGGACCCACGACCCGGCGAACGTGTTCCCCACCGAGTTAACCGGGTCGACACGATGCACGGTCCCGAAATGTCACTGAGGCTGTATTTCCCCGCTATGCCCGTGTTTCGAGGCACGGCATCGTTCCTTGCGCCAAAATAACTAAATTACCACGCGAATGAAGATAAAAATTGATACAGCCGTGAGTGTTGGCAATGCATTTATTGCTTTTGGCGTACATTGAAATCAAAAGAGGCGTATTTGGGATATTATCAACAGATTTGAAATCTGCATAAGTTTAATTCATAAAATCTTTACATTAATGCAAAATTACCATCGCGTTTCAGTTGATCAATCAGTCAAATCTATATGTTTTTTGTTATCATTTTTGTGAAGTATGCGGCATTGCTACGTACCATTTACACGGTATATGTGAGTATCGGAGTATTTGCAGACGTCTAATAATGTTCAAGGTTACGGGAGCGAACTGTGGCCTCAATGAGGGCACTCGGAATCCAGGATGCTGTTTCGGTCATGAATACTGATCCTTCTCCATTATTCCTTTCGTGAACACTCAGACCTGCCATAATTCCACCCTTAGTCATTTGAATAAAGGATTCCATCTCGTACGGTAATTGGAATTATATTACTTAAAAACGTACGTACCTAGCATGGAAAATATTAATTCCGGATATGATTGAGGTCGTGATTAACCTTTTTCAGTGCATCATCGTAATTATTATTTGCAGCGAATATGAACGATGCGCCACGGAAAAAACCATCGACTCCTCCTCAGTACTCGTCAAACCCAGCAATGTAGTGAGATCCTGACATTCACGGAATTTAACGTAAGTATGCCTGCCGAGTTTCGTTCGGGCTTAAGGCGGGCCGAATGATTTGTGATTTAATTCAGAGCTGCCAAAAATTTCGTCATGAAACGTCTTTAATTTTTCCAATATTTGGAAACTTTCCACTCGAAGAGCGATTTCGTGGCTTCATGATGGAAAGCAGAGATAGTCGTTAAGTAATCTATTTAGTCACGAGCAAACAGGGACGATGATTTTTGGAAGGAGAGTAGAGAAGTGGGCGATATTTCATCGTGTCTACGCAGGGAGGAGATTGTGAAAGTTTATCAAATACAATTATTTTGTCATATTGACAAAGTGATTGTATTAAAAGATATGAAAAGGGAAACAACGGTTAGAACCATACAAATAGCCTTTGAGGACCAATCATAGAATTCGGCACTAGATGACCTTGAAGTGGATTTATTCCATTCTCAGAATGGAGAAAGGATATAATGGGTCTTGCGCAATAATATGAGAAAGGGGAAGATATAAATTAAGGTGTACATTCATAGCCGTCGTATACTAATCAAGAAGCAGTTCACGTTTGATTGCGTTGGATTAAGTTCCATGGTAGATTTTCGCGAGAACTAGGAAATGTTTTTTTTTATTATTCTTTGGCAGAATAAACAAAGGGGCTGTGAATTATCTCCTGAGATTTCCTAGATTAAAGGGTCCTCTTTCCAAGCATATACTGTCTGTCATTATTCATTTCTTACTTCATAAAGGGTCTCATTTTTTTCCCAGACTCATTGGGTCACCCTCGGGTGAAGACGTCGAGCGTCGGTGGGTATTTTCCCGAAGTGTGGCAATCTAGTGAACTCCAGTTGTGCCTCCACGATTTGAATTCTTTGACTATTTTTCTTGAGACACTGCGGATTGTCCATTTGTCTCTGCTGCCATCCACCGTGTCTCTCAAGGACAAGAATCCAGCGCTTTCCCGTACAACCTCAACCCTGCGATTCCTTGTCCAGTCAACCCTTTCTTCTAGCCATCCCCCTATCCCACGACTTCTTTCTCTTTGGTGCACAAACGGCGGAAGTACGCGTTTAATTCGGACAATCGCGGCCGAATCTCGGCGAGTCTTTCTCCCGAGAACGATTTTATCCGCGGATGCACTCGCAATGTCTCAGAATTTGTTGAGAATGGACTTTTCCTTTCCGTGACTCCTCAATCCTTTTGCATTTGCTTCCGTTTCTTTGTTTGAGGAACGACCCGTGCAGATTTACCGTTTCCTTTTCAATGTTCGTTTAGGTGAGGCTTTCCTGCTCCTCTTGAATTACCGACTGAGGTGACACCCATATGCTTATTTTGTTTGGAATTGAGTGAGGGTTATTCTTGCTGTTAAGAGCTCGTGACAGAGTTAACCACATTGGATTACGTCAACAGGGCTGTGGAAGGAGAGTTGAAATAAGCAGCGATGTGTGTGGGTGTATTCGTCGAATTAAGAAGCAGTTGGGGACAATCGGAGGTGATATTGAGGGCAAAGGATCCTCCATTGGGTAGGAGTGCCTAAAAAGGCTACAAAACGCAATGATGTGGCCATGACTAAGCAATTTATTGGTAAGCAGAAAGTCTGGAAGAAGGGACAGAAACCTTCCTCGCGAGTGAAGGTGTATGCCACCGCGCTTGGTAGAGAAACTCCTATTACAATGGGACCATGGTAAGAATGACTTTAATGGCTATAGGCAACTACAGGACTTTACCATTTGTGCTGTGAAAGGTAACAAGTCACCTTCGCCGTATTGTCCACAGGAGCAGTAGCTAGCGTTACTTAGTTTTCTTTGTTAATGGTTTCTTAAGAGACATACCGGAGCCCTCTTCGCTAAAATATCTATAACAGAGACTACTTAGTGCTACAGTCAAAGTGCGGAGTGGGGAATGAATGAGAGACTTCAGTTGTGAATTGTATCTGCGGATTAAGGCATGGGACATCGAAGATCCGGTTGATTTGGACATGGCGGAAATTAACATTTTGTGACCAAAAGGCATTTCGTAGGAGGTAACAGAATATATAGTATATCATTTTGTAAGTATGTATAGAAAGTGCTTGAACATCTTAGATAGCCTGTGAAATGTCTATGATAAAAAACTAGTAAACGTTTCTTCTTGTAAGTGGACTATTGTCCACCATTAATGTTAGTTTAATTTAAAATGAAGCAAAATCTCAAGGCAATGCAACAATTTCAGAGCGTGACGCTATTTAGCCTTTACCTGGATTTGAACCTAGATCTCTCAACATCCTGTTGAGTACTTTTATTGATTAATTGATGTCAACATTAAGCGGAAGACTCCGTTAAAAGTTACTGTCGCGGCAATTCCCGCAGTATCTTGGAAAATCTCAAGACCTGATTTTCGACGTAGTGCAAATTGGGAGATGTATTATGTCCCGCGTGAACAAATAAAAATGAAAGTTTCAATAACTAGTGATTTTTTACGCTTAATATCTTCTTTAAATAATAAAATAAAACGTCTTCTGTTCATTTTTTCCTTTGATATGATTATTTATTTCCAAATAAATCCACCTGAGCGAAATGTTCATATAATCGCCTATTATCATCATTGTTTATGAATATGTAGTCCTGCTCACCTATTATGACTGCAAAAAAGCTGAAGAACAATCTTCGATAGGTCGTATAGACCCACAGAAACTTATGCTGCAATGCAACATTTTGTCAAGCTCTGCAAGAGTCGCAGTTAAAGTTCGCATCATTAAAAAAATTATCCGAATGAGTTCAGGATGGCGAGAAATGAATTTAAAAACTTGGGGGATCCGAATGTATTGTTACATCTCTAACAACCTTCCGCAAGTTTAAAAATGTTGAACTTCCATCTCGACATAGAATTACATGTAGATGATTTCACATGGAACTACATGAATACTAGATAACTACTACTATCAACGATAAACGTATTTGGGTACTTGGATGTGTGACATCCGCTCTGCTTAATTCACCAAAAAATCCAAATCTGCTTGATTTGGGCGACTTTTACTTCGCGTCTGGGTCTCCGAATACCGCCTTAAGTTTTTGTCACGTTTCATTTCCCAACCGAGTCAAGTTTTTGGGTTCATATGCGTTCTCTGTAGGTGCCCATAATTAAGTGATCACATCGCTAAAGTTTCGTATGTGTTAGTAGTCATTGTAATTGCATTCTAGGTGAAAATTGAGATATTTGCCCCGGAAAGTGGTTTAGGCGCACCGGGGGTTACTGTCCTGACCGAAAGTACAGTTTGGATCCCTATTAAGAAATTTTAACGAAATTTCTCTGCAGCTGAAGAAAATTTGGCCTAGCTCTCGCACTTCACTGTTGTTGTTCGTTTTCATTACACTAACTTTTTCAGATGGTATCTCGCCTTACATATATCATACCACTTTCCTAGCTGTCATAATCAGCAGTCTCCGCTTCGATCGGTGGTAACTTTCCAGGCAGTTGCGTGGGCTCGACTCTTTCAGACCCTTTTTTGTTCGGCCCATTGGAAGCAATTGAACTGAAAAGCCACGCGACAGACTCGCTCTTCGAATCTGTGATGCAACATGGACTGGGTTTACGGTGCATTTCGAGCTCGGTCTCAAGCTATCAGTGTTTACAAGAGCACAAGTGCTTATGAGTGCATTTCTTGCCCTGAAGTTGGTTGAATTTTCCCTCTCACTTTTAGTCGGAGAACACATTTTAGTCACCGAGCGACTTAGTTTCTGACCAGGAAGGCATAGTTAGTATAGAGCACCTTATGTAAATTACATTTTGATTATAAAATGAATATTCATCAATTTGTTTTTTTTAACTGTCGTGATTTATACGTAAAATTGCGTAATTATCCGTTGGGAATTGACGGAGGAGAATAGTAGACAGAGACGGGTTTTCTGCAAATTTCTCTTGCGGTTTTTAAATTTCCTGCAAACAATTATGGCTGATGGTGACTTCTTTATTGCATTTACAGGCTCCTTAACTCTTGACTAATAGTTGTTTTATGATTCTAGAATGTTCCCGTTGAAAAATCCACGTTCTGGTATGTCCCCGTTCCAGCCGATAACAGGATTTCTCACCGAAATGGAGCATTCATAAGGAAATATGTGGCCGGTCATTGCCAGGCAAGACGACCGTTGCATCACCGCTCTCCAGCATGCACTCAAGCACCTATAATTTAATTTGAGATCATACGCGACCCAAAGTGTGCGGCCAGTGACGGGAGTAAGACGCTGCAGTGATTGATTCCGTCCACGTGCCCTCATCTTTTTTAAATTATTTCTTCTCCATGGCGCTTCATGTCATGATGCTCTTTCCGTAACTCAATATTGGAAAAGCTTTAGAGATACCGGCAGTGTAGAAATTTAACGGTGTCAGCCTTTAGATCCAAATAAATATTCTGCCTTTATAGTAACATTTTGAGGTTATTATAGCCAGGGGAGAACAAAATACGAACGGAAGTAAAATAAACATTCTAGATGCGTATCACTTTCTAAGTCCACTGAGCCTAAGTGATTGTTTAGATTTACTTCTCGTGTCATTTAATTAATAGGAGTAGAAATTTTCAATTACGACACGATTGTGAATGTGTTTGTGTTTAATGAACTCGTGTTCGGGTGGCGACGATGTTCAAAAATATATTTAGCATTCCTTCGCCCTTAGCGGTTACATGCTATTTGTGTGAATCGTTAAACGCGTCTCCTGGGCTTTCAAATATTTTCTGTGGGACAGATCATTTTTGAACTTACTATTTTGCAAATGGGGGACTAAATTATGTAATCGCTCAAACTGTTTTGTTTGAAACTAATTTGTTGTTTTTCAGGTCACTTTCGAAATGTATTGGCCCGAAAATGCATGTATTATTCATGTATTTATGTGAATCGATTTCAGTGCCTCTCACGTCACACTCCCTTTTTGCACAAAAATGCACGTTGTTGACCTTAACCATTGCATCAGTTAGATTACAGTCAGTTTATACAATCATTTAAATCCTAAGCCATCTGAAAGTACGCATGTGAGTCAGGGAGAAATATAAAATGAAATAATATTAAATTCATGCATAATGCAATGAAACCGCGTGACCCAGTGGGTTCATTCTTTTTAACTCCGCGAGGAAAAACGATTAAAAGGTGGCGGGCATGTCTACACACAATTAAAATGGTTCGATCATGGCTGCAGGTTTCACTGTGTCACCTCAGTTTACGTGTGAAATACAAGTGGAGACAATTAATTTAAAACCCGTTCATGTGGGTTTCCCGTTCATTTCCTAACCACATATGATTCGAATATACAGTGTTTAACCACTCGAAATGGTGCGTTGACTAAGGTACTGGCTTCCTACCCCGAGGGCTCAGGTTCAAATTCCTGTAATGGACGGGGATTTTTAGTAGTATTGCGATTCCTACTTGTGGTATTGCGTGGAGACCACTTTGAGCACGCCGTCCCGTCGGATGGGATGTTAAATTTTCGATCCCTTGGTGCCTTTCGCTAAGAGTAGGTTAGTGCTGGCACCGGGTTTCTCTCCATCCTTCCTACATTCCCTGGATATCCTACCCCAACCGAATAACCTATCTCTTTGACGTAAATGACCTCTTCTTTCGTTTGTCTGTCCTAGTATCTGCTAGTACTACTTAAGCACTCTGATATTGCTTGACTCTAAGATCTCATTGATTTTTTTAAAAAGCTCCAAAACGTATTCTGCCCTAGTTTTTAGGCGTCAATTTTTGAAGCTAATGGATTTCGGCTGATTTTCCCACAAATTAATTCAAGTTGACGTTATTGCACCTCTTGTATGATTGCGGACATGACATTGATTTTCGGAGTATAACCACAAAGTTCTGCACCATTAATACATAGTTCTGCTCGTGATAGTTCTCCACTGTCATAAGATCATGTGAAAAATCTTGTATTATCGATATTGATTTCAATAAAAAATAGCAATGGAAGAGCCTTTATTATCAGTTTCATTTGACAGAGGGATCTTTGGAATACAAATATAGGGCATTTTATTAAAATAACATATTAGGAGATATCATCTCCTTAAACCTCCTTGTAATATGTGCAATCCAATTCCGCGGTAGAAAAATCTGTGCCACTTCCGAAATTAAGGAAATCTTGTTCCATTCCCGTAGAATATGGTCGTGAAATAAGTGAAGTTGTGGTAGTCAGTCTGAAAAGATACAATTTATGACTAGTTATAGTACACCTTATGAATCATATATATATATATGAGAAGAATGATCGAAATGTTTTTTATCTCTGAAGGGAGAAGGATGCCAAAATATTTGAATTTCTTCGGCGAATATTTATTTTTCATACTAATGCTTATGAAATTTGCTGAATAACTTGGGAGATTATGTAACTGCTGGCTAAAATTTGGAAATTCAAAATTTTAAACTAAATCTTTTTTTTTGCGAATAAAACCTAGAATGGCTAAGCCAGTAAAATGTTCAAGGTAGATATTTTCCTTCCTCGGCGCCTCGATCCTACAATTCTGCGTGCTTGGAGTTATTCTTTGCACTGTGGCGCTTCAATTATTTATTTTTTTTTGCAAACGGCGGTTCATGTCAGACTTGGCCAACCGCCGTGAAAACTCGTGCAAAAAAATTGCCAAAGCGCCAGAGCCAGGAGCGCTGAAAGTGCTACCCCGGCGCTTGCTTCCGCACGGTCTCCCATAAGTTTGAGTCAGCCTCGTCTATTTGAAACAATTTATTTTCTTTTATCGCGGAAGTGAAGAATTGAAAGCACCATCCAACATTCTCCGAATTAAGAAAATTCAATTCCCCGTCTATGAAGGTGAGTGTGTACGCAGCGATGCACTTTCCCCGGCACCAGGCGATACGGATCTTTCCATATGATCATTATGTTGGCGTTCTCCTCCAATAACCATTAAGGTTTCCGTCAATACGCATCACTTCCTGCCCTTTCCTAATTATCCACTACATTCCATGAATATACAAATCCGTAGCGGATGAACATACCCGTGGGAATCATGACAAATTTGGTTTATTGGGTCGGAGAAAATGCAAATTTTCGCTTCTAATGCTACAGACTCAACCTTTTTTTAACACTCAATAAAATGTGTTGTGATTCCTCTGAAAAAGCTCGTAAAATGTTAAATTTTCTACCATCCTATGAAATACCATAGTATGATGGATGGATAATGGATATATGATGAGTCCATTTCATATTTTCTATACGGATTTCAGTGATCCAGCTCGGTTAGCCCGAAAATTATGGCCGTGATTAATGACCATGGGTGCATGGATCCAGTAGTTCTGATATATTTCTCATCCATTTTCATTGGGCATATTATATAAAGCAGTAATAGTATTGATAAAAAGCGCTAATATTCGAACGAAGAAATATGCGTCGAATACTTATGTACAATGCCTACATCTCTCTCGTCTGGAACCAATATGGACACTCTCTGGAAGCTATGATCTGTAAAAGCTCATGTAAAAACCTTTAATTTAATTGTAACCGATTGAGGGAGACATTATGGTTTAGTGATGGATGCCCGATTTATGGTGGTCCTTCGGCAATTTCTAATTGATCATATCTGGTTACTCAATTTATGTCGCAATATGGATTGAAATAAGACTGGAAAACGTGATATTTTTTATGGTTATTTATGAATAATGACTACCTTTGAAGGCATCAAGATGAGTAAAATATAATTTTAAATTTTTTATATGCGTTCTTTTTCCTATAAGGCATCACCTTTTTTTCAAGCGCTGTTTCCTTTTCAGGACACTTGGTTGAAAATTAAAGACAGAATATCGAATAGAAGTAAGCAATATAAAGAGCCTAAGAAGTTAAAATTTTAACTCTTGGGATTGAGACGCTTTCGTTATGAAATGTCACTGTGTTTGACGATGATTATTGTATCATAATTAACTTTGGAGTTTTTTCTATTATTCAATAGAGTAGGATGCTGGATTTTGTTTTTGTTAGGAGAGACAAGAGAAATATTGGGTAGTTATGTCCATGCAAAACCTACCTTAACCGATGGATTACCTATAATAAAATACTCCTGGCTCATCAGACATCTATTTGCGTCATAATATGTTTTCACTGCAAAAAAAGCGGAGGAGAAAAGGAGTTAAAAAATTATATTTTCCTGAATGTTATGTCTTTTTGTTCATCACTTTCATTGGCCGTGGTTCCCTGTTTAATATTACTTTTGCCGTTATCCGGAAAGATCCGACTTCAAATCTGGGTGGTATCCATAAAAATTCACAAGAGTTCAACATTTCTCCTGGCCGAAAAGAGTAGTCCACTACTCAGTGCGTCATTTCCTTTACTAGCCAGAGTTTAGGAAGTCTACCCTATTATTACTATTAAAAACACAGTGCATTACATCGGTGACTGTGACTTTAACCATTCCATATCATGTTGAGAATGTTGGAGGTATATTACGCTAACATTATTTCGTGAAATTCAAGGTCACATTTCAATGTCCACCGATGATCTCTCTCTCAAACCTTTCATCTATCAGAGGTAGTAAATAATTCTGTTTTAGGACAAAGATCAATTTTTGTTTTAGTTCTGAATAAATGGTTTCATCATTTAACTCAAGACTAGGTCTTCATTGTGGAAGATAATGTTTGAATTTTAATTTTTAGCTCGGCATTCTCTTCCTTGAAAATGGCATCAGTTTTACGTTTATGAATTATTTTACATTCCACAATACGTCACGTACAGACGATGAAGAAAACAGAATGCCTCTTAGATAGCTTTTTATAATTCAACCTTGGTTTTAAATGTGATTTTGTTAGAAAGAACGTGTCAATAATAGTTGCATTCATTATATGAACCCTATGGGATTTTAGCATTGATCATACATTCTATTGGTAAACTCAGCGGCAGATTATTGCATCTGCATTCACACAATAACCAAAATGCCGCCTCCTCGCCAGGATATGTGTATTAGGGCAGCGGCCATTCATGTACTAATGAGAATTCTTACATTCACATTGATATGGGATGGGAATTTTTAGTTATAAAGTCATAGAAACACCTTTCCTTGGCGGAAGTTTGAATTTTGGGAAATGATTCTGCATTTTAAAGCAATTTTATATTCGCTTAGGTTGTAATACAGAGAACGCCAAATATATACGTGAATGTGCAGCGTTCGAGTTTCATTCATGATTTTTTTTTCAAAGTGATATCCCTGAATCCTTTCTTTTTGGGGTTTGTAATTGAATGCAATTTTGTTTCAATTTTATAACAACGATGTTTAATCAATATTTTTATTATCTCCACTGTCTTTCACGTTTACTGATGTACATTTTTCTATTTTGCAACTTCATAATTGGGTTCAAGTATAAAATACAAATTATTGCAACTGCGCTTAATGTTACTCTCATTGTCCTTTCAGCTTAGTACTGCCACGATTATAAGTTAGAAAAAGCGCGCAGTCGATGAAATAGAGAATTGGATCTATTTTTGTTCAATTTATATAATAAAAGTTTTATGGGATGAGAATTCATGCGAATGGAAAAATATGTGTTTTTTAACTCACGCTGTAAAAATTTAAAAAGCAAATAACAATGCCAACATTAATACCGATTATAGACAGAAAATTAGAAGTTACACTGCAGATCAGATAATAAATCCCTCTTCTGTTATCATTAATATTTTCTAATGGTGTCAAACTACAGTGCAAACTAGGTTTACTGAAAACTCTGCTCCCAACTATATCTACAATAGTTATTCTATTTGAGTGAAAGTTTCATCTGAACGCAAGAAAATCTTTGCTGTTTTTGCGTAGTTTATCATTGACCTTTCATTTCCTGTAATGTTTTGTTATGATTTTTGAATAAAACATTTCCTATGAACCTATATTTATTTAAATCTCAGATTAAGCAAGGTTCTTTAAAGGTCCCTTCACGTCAAGGAGTGGAATAGTGGTGGTACATTCGTGGCCGGAGGGATTTGAACTCATACCCCTTGCGATAGAACTCGACGCCAGCCAGCACAAGTAGACACTCAGGTTCCATTATGACTGTTAAACTGTTTACTTTTTTTCTTTCCATGATGTATTATTTATTACTCATTGCATAATGCCATTTGCACCTTTTAACATTTTGTAAGTACCACAGTTTCCTGTGATTGAATTTCACTTCCCAACAAATTGACTCGGAATCGCTATCCCTTTCCTTGTCTCTTTTCCGCTGCGCTTAATGTAACTCAAAATAGATCGTCTAACGGAAGTGGTATTTTAAATTCATGCAATCGTTTAATCAAGGGCAGAGAAAGTGAAAAGTAAGTTTTTCTCTTAACTTCTCCGGTAATAAGAAACTTAAAAAATGAATGCAAATAATTTCCACCTGCGATTATAAAAACGTTATTTCCCCTTTAAAGCCAAATATGAGAGTTGTGTAGTTAATAACGAACGTAGAGTGCAAAAAATAGTCTCCATAATGGACAACAGTTTTCCTAAAATGCTTCCTGTCATAAATAAAGAAGTTGAAAATAGTTTTAGTGAAAATCGCTACAACTAATTATTCTTTCCCCTTAAATAATAATGTACATAGGCTGCACCATTACCTAGATCACTCTTTTTTAAAGTAGTCCTTTCAAGTTGGTAAATTTAACAGTAAATATCCTGGTTAATTACAAATACCATGAGCGAAAGTTATTTACACAGGTAAATATAATGTGAAGATAAGCATCAGAAATGTTATAAAGGTATGATATATATGTATAAATGTTTAACATTTAACATTAACGCACTAATAGCTATACGTTTTCATCGATAAGTTACACCGGTATCTCGGCGCTTGTTATCAGCTCAGGATTACATCTTTTGATATCTTAGTTGATCACAACATACATATCGATATTTTTCATCGTAAATTTTGATGCGCTTTGGATCCTTGAAAGCCATCCATCAACATTTCCTCCCCACTCCAATGATCCCAAATAAGGTTTCCGTCATGAAGCCTTTTGTTGCCGAATTAGTGCTGTCTTAGTGAACATACAATATACTATATCTAGAATCCAAACCTAATGCGTCTAGATGGATGCAATCCTCACCATCCTATAATTCTTAGAAGTACGTAATACCGATTTTTTTTCCAAAGCATTAACTTTAAAAGATACTATAGGTTAATTCCCGTAAATATGTCGTTTTCTCGAAATTTTTCCGACGCGTTAAAGGAATCAACTTTTCGAAAACGTCTTGTTAATTCTGGGTTCACCAATTACCATATTATAGTTTCATGCTTTAAAAGCTTTTCCAAACTGAATTAATTAACCTTACTCTTTATGCATATTATGGGTCTCTTAAATGGCTCTATTGCATAGAAAAATGATCTTACATTTTTCCAAACTGCCTGTTTATTCGTGGTCGATCACCACTCTGGTCATACTCATCAACAAGTTGTAAAAATAATTTCTACGTCACCCCTTGTAAATAAAGTGAATGCGTAATGTCTTTCAATGTTAGTTTATTTTATTTGGGCCATAGAGTTGATTTCTTTGATGTAACTACCGCATTAACTTCTTCCAAATGTTCTTAGTGACAGTATATTGACAAACAAATGACAATATTTGACTAGTAACTCAATCGAATTCTATAGTTTCTAGCTGTAAGATAGCACAGCATAAAATTGTTTAACATTTTCAATTCAAAAAGGAATTCTATGGCATTTAATACTTTTTATTCTCCGAGCTCTGGGGTAATGGAGAAGGGGTATTGTCCCTCTTCAACCCTTCTCCCACTGACTTCGTACCAGACCTAAGAGATTTAGCCTTTCATAGCTCCTTGGGGTGGATGACCCGACGCGACTTTGTTAAAAGAGCAATTTATCAATGAATACCCTACCTTACCCATTTGCAAAATTTATTCTTCTATTTTGAAGTGGTTTAATTATTCCACAATTAAGAAATAAAAAAAAACAGAATATGATGATTCGATTCAGTACTCTTACGTGTGGATAAATATATTTCAAAACACATTCGAGTTTTAAGGGTTGTTGGAAAACTTTTTCATTGCTCATTTCAGGTTTTAATTCCCACTCCTTTAGCCTACGTCCCCTGAACAAATTATTTTAATTATCACGCTGAAAGCGTGAATAATGATTTCTCATTCTCTTCTGCGTGTTAATTACTCTATTCGGCCTCATTTCTCACATTGTGAGGCAGTGCGATAAATTGCTGCACGGAGCGGTTAATTATTTCAGGACGCCTAGTAGAGGAATGAATTTCTATTAAAAGACTGTAATATTTGATTTGTATGGCATAAGATTTCATGAAGAAGGAAGTCTTTCTTTCGAGTTTCTTCGCGGGAAGTAATGTCAAACGGAGCATTCTTACGCCTGGAAATTCACACTCCCTTTGTTTTTGTTCTCTGCGAATGCCATAATTTAAAATTCCTATGAACCTTTCAGTTTTTATTGTGGTTTTTGCTTATCCAGCGCGTGATATTGAAACAATAGAGCATAAGTTCCTGCCTTTAGGGGTGACGGTGGTGATTTAGAAATCGCTGAAAACCTTGTAATGCTGATTTCCTTTGGTCTAAATCCTAGACTTCCGAACGACCTTGAGGTAGTAGCATGAAAGGACCTCGTCCTTCATCTATCTCGCTTCAATTTATTACGCTCATGTGGATTGAAGTTTCCACATTGGCAGATTGTTAGCATGGTCGTGATTATTCTCCATCAGGTAGATGTTCCTTAAATAGTTCTCCCGTTTATCCGGTCTGTTGTAACTACGAGCAAATATATGGTCGCGACATTAAGTAAATTAGGTTTATCATGCGTCTTGATCTTTTAACAAGCATCCGCAATTTTTAAACTTCACTTCCTCTCTTGGAAAACAATATATTTTTATTCTATCATCAATTTAGTAACCGAATTTAGATTTTGTTTGATTAACGTGGGCTAAACTGATAGAAAAATGATTTTATAAAATGTATGTCTGTTCTTAATTAAATTTTTAAAAGACTATTGCCGGTACGGAATAAAATTACTGCCATCGTATCTTGAACAGCCTTGCGTTGTTTTGAGTCATACCGCAGTGGCAAAAAATGGCAGATAAAAAAGCCTAAAGGGATATGCCCTAACAACGTTAACTTTCTGGTTGAACTTTTGGGATCACCTGCAGTCTGAATTTCATGCCCCCTAACTTTTGGTTACTTTGCGCTTGGAGGAGTTCTAGCTTGCCGTTCCTGTTTCAGCATGTATTCATAACGAAGTACCACATCTACATAAATACCCTGCGAGCCACCAAAAAAGGTGTGTGGCAAGGGGTATACAAGTACCCGACGGGTGCTCAGTGTTTTTCAATCACTTTTCCTCAACCCCCATTCGTCGATCTTACAGGGGCGTTAGTCTCTGGGAGCGCCAGTGCGTCGTCGCAAACATCCTTGAACTGCGGGAGCGAACCGAGTGCTAATCGGTGTCCGAGCAGCTCGCAATTTCACTCTCCCGCGTGCCAGAGGCTGGCTGCCGCTGGACCTTATGGCCGGCATTACGTCCACTTAGCCGCCAGCCAAACTCGTCCCCCTCGTCGTGCGTTCCGATCCATTTAAAGTGAATATCTATGCCTTTCACCAGAACACACGTATACTGTATCACCAGCAGCGCGCACAACTCGCGAACGTTCTCTCCTGCCAACCCACCCCGGGCGTTTAAATTTAATCTCCTTCCCTCAGACAATACTAAAGACATGCTTTTGAGAGAGAGAGAGAGAGAGAGAGGGAGACCACACCCGTTCCGCGGATGACGTTCTTTTTTCGCCGTTTATCTCGCGGTGCGCTACGATTGTGTGCGCCAGCAGCGGACGTAGCGTGCTTACTAAGATCCCATTAATTGTGTTACAACATCTGTAATAGGCGACGACATAAATTTCCGACCTTCGCTCGACAGGTGTGTGTCTATCACCAACTTTTCCCACGAAAAATGAGAAACGTTTTTCCTCCACCGGTCAGATTTCTCTTTGATTCAAAAATCAACTGTGTTTTAATTGAAGAGTTCGATTACTTGAATCTTAAGTTGTTTATGGAGCACTTGATGGAGAGAAAGGAAAAACTTCCAGTTTTTTCCCTTTCCAGAGTGAAAGAGGGCAGCAGTGGGCGAGAATATTGACACGTCAGATTTTTGCATATTTTTATCGCTATGTCTTTCATGTATCGTTCATGAAAATTAAATAATCGTATGTAACAGCTTAATTTTTGATTTTTTTCTTTCTTTCTTGTTGATTGGGAAACTGATGTTAATAAGATGGGGATTTTCTTTTTTTTTGTGTTAGGGATTTGTGTTTGGAAGTTTCCTTAAAGTGTATTTTTTTACTGACTGATTTTATTTATATCTTTTATGATATTGATTCATATCATCTCATTTTTTTTCCAAGGCAAGTCTGATTATAATGCTTGGGACTTTTGTGCCACCTGACATTGTCTATCTCCACATGTAAGTTTTAATAAAAATAATAATTGTGATCTTAAGTAATCTCCGGATTATTTCCCTACCATTCCATTTTGACGAGCTAATTTTTGCATTTTCCTTCGTAGCTTCGAGCGTTGATGACCTCCGCGAATTGTTTCTCGTAACTCGGTTTTGCCCTATGGAACCTTCCAACTCTTCTTCCATCCCTTC
Organism: Hetaerina titia; assembly: GCA_037158775.1. NCBI lineage: Eukaryota > Metazoa > Arthropoda > Insecta > Odonata > Calopterygidae > Hetaerina > Hetaerina titia. The sequence continues at coordinate 83,858,059 of CM073769.1, read as the reverse complement.
CATACCCATTGCTCTTAGAAACTTGAAATATCAACACGCCTGGTCAATGAAAGAACACCGAATGAATGCAGTCATTTAGAACCCAGTTGTCATCGAGACTTTGCGAATGTAATTTGAAAAGTCAGAAAAGTATACAGGTGTCACCGCTAGCACCCTCTCTGACTTTATATTTTGATCATTAATTATTTTACAAAAACAAAATCTCCTCAGGAGGCTCAAGAAAAACTTCATAAACATTATGGTGAATATTTGTCATCGATTAAAGTTGCGTATAAGTAGTTTCAAATGTTCGGGGTGACCAACACAACTGACTGAACACTCTGAACGCCCTGATGAGGTCACTACTCTGAAAATCCTTGATCAAATCCGTTATCCATTGCGTCGATGACGGAAGAACTAAGGTGCGTGAGATTGCTAATTCTCTTCATGCATATTGAGTGGACGAGTGCATAATATTTTGCACCAGCCTTTGGACATGAGAATGTCTATCTCCAAGCGGTTGCCGCGATTGCTCACAGTTGACCGGAATCTCAACTTGGCCAATTAGCAACAGTTTCCGCACTAAATTAGACGTATTTTAGTCATAGCGAACGAAAAATTGATACACCACCACACGCTTGACACCGAGGGGCAAGAAATGGGTTGCCAGCAGGGAGTCTGAATCAAAGAAGGTGAAGACCTTCAGCCGGTAAGTTCAATGCGCCTGATCTTTAGGATTCGCATGGAATATACTTCATTGACACAATGAAGAAGGGCAAAAATAATAAGGATACATGCTATGGATCGTCATTGGGCCGTTTAAAATCGAGCTGACAGAAAAATGATTACGAATGGTCCATAAAAAGTACACTTTTTATCGCGACGCCTTACGAGTTCACTTATTTGCAGTTGTGACCGAAATAATGATGAATTTACGATTTCAACTTGTTTTCCATATCCCATATTCTCCATACTGGCTCCCTCGGACAGCTATCTGTTTTCCAATGTGAAAAAATGACTGGGAGGAAGGAATTTAACTCAAACAAGGAGATGACTATGGAAACAAAAACCTATTTTGCAGATTTGGAACATTCGACTTATTTTGAATGGATCAACGTACTGGAGAAGCGTTGAATGAAATGTATTGCCTAAAAGCAGACTATGGTGATTTCAAATGGTGTATCCCGGAGAATAAATTAGCTTTCGTTCCTGCATGGAACTTTCCATTTATTAATTTTATTCTATAAATTTTAATCAGTTTACAAAGTAAAATGTGTCCACTTTTTGTAGGCTTCCACTGATCACATGGGACTATGTGTGTAAATACACGTGGTTATGTAAACAAATGGACTAACTTTGCGATGATTTTGCTAACCAAAATGTTCGGGTGATAATTGCAGTTTGGCTTATCCTTAATGAGCAAAGATTTGGCCTCAATTATTTTAGGGAACACCGATTAAATACAATCGTAAAATTATCATGACTATTGCAATCCCATTAAACGATTTCACCGCTAAAATTGTTATTTATTATGGCTCTCTCTGCATGTTTAGACTTGTTAAAATAAAAAGTACTCAACATTGACATGAACCTAGACTTGGCTTAAAATTCAAAACAAAAACACCAAATGCGACGTTCGCCGAGTATCTTTATCGATAACCCGATTTAAGTTGCGGCGCCTACGTTAAATTTAAATTTCACGTAGGCGTCTTTGAGTACCAAGGCACGTAATCAAAAATTATTTGAGAGCGGAAATTTAATCAGTTGATTCGTGGTTTGCTGCAGAGTGTCGATGGGCATTATTTTGTTTCGTGTTCATCATGGGAATGGTTTAGAACAAAATGAGGAGTTTAATGATCACCCATTCTTTGTCACCTCCTAATTCTGTACGTGCTCGGAATATGGGGACAATGAGTTCAAATAATGTTAAGGCGTGTTCATTTTTACCGATCTCAATTTTTTTAATGGAAAACTAAAATCAAAGTTTCAATATCTTTATTACTTCATTTGGATTTGCAGGATTCATGAAAGTCGTCTCGCTCGCATTATTCTCACGTGCCAGTCTCAGAATTTCGCTCCAGCGGGTACTACCGGGCACGTTTGACGACCACCCCATTTGCGGGGGGTACGAAACAAACCTAAATCAAACCAAAAATCCGTACATGGCCTTCCCTGGACTGCACGTGGCGTCTGTTACACCCCTTCCCACCTTTTGTATCCCGTCGGACTCACTCCCCGGTCTGCAAAGCCTCCCTCTGATTCACCCACCGAACTCTCGGGAGACTCTGTCGCAATCGTTTCAGTCAGCCATGTTCGTATGCCTGCAGCTTCTATTCCAGTACGGTCAGTTTGTTGATTTATTACAAATCCTCGGGGTGTATTTTGAACGTTCCGAGCTAGGCAACGGAAAGAGAAGTGGACAAATAATGTGATACTTTCTGAGATCGGACATGTTTTGACCTGTTGAAACCCAGAATTTTCTCCGAGATAGATTTTTGAAATGCATTTCTCAGTTGACCCCTGATCATAGGACACCTCTTCAGACCTTCCGGAATGATTTAATAATCCGACGGTTCCATGGATTTATCGAATTTTTTTCATCGATTCATGTGCGATATGCTCACCATCAGTTAAATCGATACTTGTAGCTATGATGATTCGTTGATTTTATTGGTCAAGAGCTCTGTAATCGAAACAAAAGTCATTGTTTTCAGTGAAAAATTTTGAACATTAAACAGCCCGCGCGGCATTTCGGTGCACAAACTCCTTCCCCGAACGTCCTATGGGTTTAATGTTTATGTGTTTGTTTTCAAACATTTTGAAATATCAAAAATAATGGAATCGTTTTACTCGAAATAGTATCCAGTAAACCATAGTGCTGATTTCATTTTTGGATTCCCGTGCCCAGTGCCGATGAACAAAATATAATAAAACTATTACACTTTCCACTTTTAAATTCAGAATCCAATTAGACGTTGAAAACAAGCATGATTACCTGCGGTCTGCTCGAGAAAATATGAAAAGAGAGAGCTGTAACAATTTGCCGCCGCGAATTTCTGATGGTCCAGTTCCTCGACCAAATGTGCTCTTGTTTTCGTGCAATCTCAGTCGACGTCTTGTCAGTGCGCAACCGATATAATCAATGCTGCAACACGTTTTGGGCGATCGTATTTCGAAAACGACTTGACTTCCTATTCCTCGTTAGTATTTAAGCTGTTGGTGAGGACCATTGCAGCAGCTCTTTGAAGAAATAAAATCGTACTTTGTTTAATTTTTGACAGTTCTTTTATATTTTTGTTGAATAAAAACGTATCGTACGGGTGAATTGGCGTTATTTTAGTGACAGTTGCGTAGTTTGTTCTACTGCATGTTGGTAGAAAAACCACGTAGTTTAGAAAGGGTAGCATTCATGGCGAAGACTAATATTTGAGGGAATCGTACAAAACTCACATCGGATGGTGAGGAAACCAATAATGATATTCTATTTTAGTGGCGACTTTGATTAATATTTTAGACGCTTATTTCACTACTAATTAGAATACTGGAATAGAGGTCGCGTAAAATGGCCTTTATGCTCAGTCCACTAGCTCTCTCATACATCGGTCAACCTTATGGGACGTATTCATTTGAGTAATGAGGCCAATGGTAACGCCAAGCGCCAAGTTAGTGGCATTCGAGCAGTTATAGAGGAGTTAAGTAATCAACGTGCACCCAATTACATGACGTGCGATAAATTTCGTATTTGGAAACGCATAGGACGTATTTGCGACATGTGCTTCGATCCGGTAAGACGGCGAAGTTTCGAAGTGGCAAGGAGAAATGCTTACCTGCGAGAAATGTCGTGCTACAGCGTGGCATACATGTGACACCTGTTATCTCGTTGTGCGAGAAATTTCTCTCTTCGCATAATCTAAATCCTTTCATTTAGTTCATTTTTTGTATATTTCCCGTTGTATTATTAGTAGTCTGCTTCGTTAGGGAGATTCCATAGCTTACTTTGCCACTCGATACACCTTTAGCCTTTACATGCGTCGAATTTATTTTATTACTTGCGTCGACTCAAAATTGATTTACGATACTTTTCAGAATATTATAAAAATTTAAAGTTAAAATCTATAACTCTTTAAAGGCATCGATCCTTTCTTGCCAGTTTTCCATAAACTGTTGGAGATCCAAAATAATTTTATACTGTGGAGAATTAAAGAGACAATAACTCAAAATTAATATATTTTCGTGGTAGAGTGTGAATCTGTTTGATTAAAAAAGTTTGGGAAAGAGAGTTTGCATAAATGGAGTAAAAGGTCTGCACGGAATGATGGAATAAAGGGAATTATCCTTAATGTATGAATTGCACACGCTTTAAACTTAGTATGATGTTAACTGTACGCTCTTGTAATAATAGTAATCTTCAGTATATTTTCTATGATGATGCTGGAGTACACCATCCAAGGTACAATATTAAAAGTATGGGGAAACTCATGTGATGATCGTTTATTTTTGCCCTGTTGCATCTCCGGAAGTCATTCCGTTTTAATCTGGCTGTCGTGTTAGCCACCAATTACCCAAAATGCCATAAACATCTACTTAATCTCAGAAATCGATTTTGATTATGACACTCATTAATCGCGTGTAACAAAGTTGTGTACCGCATTAGTAGACACCGCCTCTCATTTTCCTCTCGTAAACGAAGCAGGGTGGAATCGCACGCTTTTAGTGTTGGGTAATGAGGGTAAATTGCGTGGGGGGAAGGTCCGGAACCCAACGAAATCGTACCGGTTTTCAAGTCAGTGTACGCTCGCTGTGTGTGGGTGTGTGTGTTGCTCTTCTCCTTCACCTCCTTCCCAGAGTAATCATTAAGGGAAGAGATGATCACCCGGGCTTGAGGTCATTTTGACCATTAGGGATATCCAGAAATGTTGGAAATATTTTGAATTTTTAAGGAGTGGAGGAAGAAATGTGCTAGCAATTGAGCGGGAGAGGTCGTTTTAGAAATACGAGGAAAACAGGATCTGATGGCGGAGATAGATATTGAGAGGCATGAGGACGTTGGAGACTATGAGACCACGGAGAATATTTGGCACGATTGTAAGAAAAAGGGAAATAATTGGCATTTTTGGGATCATGACGTGAGGTAGGAAACATTTGAATGCAAAGAATGGTTGTTGTGATACAAGTGGTTTTCATAGTTTTATAATAGTTTTCAAGAGTGCGGCTTAAACTTAACTATGACCTTATGAATACTACTAATAGTCAAGATAAGGAGCGGAGGAAGGTTGGAGGGAAGTCCGACTTACTCTTGGCCAAATTCGCCTAAGAAGCCCAAAGTTTGAGTATCTCTTCCGATTGACTGAGGCCTTATTGACGAAGTAGGTGCATAATTTCTCGGTTACAGTTCGATCCATCCGTTCTAGGAGGTTTAATGCAGCAACCGATAGCCACATTGAGTTAACTTTGTAGCTTATTCTTCATTCTTCTTCCCTTTTCTCAGGAAGTACACTGAAGTGATTGTAGCAATCTCGGACTATTATAGTATCATCCTAGACTGCAACGCCCCATCGTGTTTTCTGAATCGATGTTACCCAATGAAACAAGGTTGCGCGACGATTTTATTAAAACGACACTTTGAAATTTGATGCCTCATATTTTATTATAATTTTCACACAAGTCATACAATGGATTTGGATTGTTATTGTACATTGTGGCAGTAATATAGTATGTATGATTAATTCATAATTAGTACCTGACCCAATATTAAGGTGTAAATAGTAAGTCTTGAATCCGTTATAATTATTATTTGTTTAAAAAGAGTTCCGAGAACGATCAAAGTGTATCATCGGAGGAAGCCATTGAAATGATGAATTTATAATATTCGATGGCATTCAATACTTGGCTAAGAGTATACATTCAGTGTTCCTCTATTACCACGTTGAGTTCTACTTCACTTGCGGCATTTCCCCTACGCCAATTTCGAACGTATCTACTTTGAAAATTTCACGCCTATCGGAGGAAGCGAAGAAATAGTCCAAAGAAAAGCTTTATAGCGATCCCGGGAAAGCTCTATCACTGCAAGGGAGAGAAATCCTTGCGGTGGTCCCCTTCTCTTCGTTGTCCCCTTCTTTCGCTAACAAAAAAATATTTCCCTCCCTCTCCTTCAAACGTAAATAAAGCTCTCTTTCTCTCCCTCCCTCCTTCATAGAGTGAGTCGGCTGCTCAAGTTTTCCGCTCAAGTGGACACTGGCCTATTGTGGATCGCGGAAAAGGGAAGGCGACGGACACGGAACGACTGGAGGGAAGGGGGAAGGAAAAGTGTACCGGGAGATAGGCTGGGATCCGGGTGAATTTGTGGAGCGGAGGGGAAGAGCGACAAAAAATCGTACTTCGACTCGTACAAGTGTCCGCGAGACTGCAATCTGCTTCGTCTGCAAATATTTTACCAGCTGCTACAAGGGAGCGATCACCCACTGTCCCCCTCCTGAACCTCCCCCCGCCCTTCCGTTCGCCCCAATGCAGCTACTAATAGCGTCGCGTTTGCTACTTTTTTTGTTGCACTCGAGCGCCGGACTTGTTCCCCGTGTCTATGCGGGCGGTGGAGGGATAAGGAGAGGCCAAGATGGGGGTCCTTGCCCCGAATGCCACGACGATGCGATGACGCGGGCGGACGACCGGTCGCGGGGAGGCTGCACCGAAAGTTGGTGCGGTGCGCCGAACACACTTCGTCACCGCCGGACAACTTTCTCTCCATCACCCCCTCACTTCCTCCCTTCTCCCGCGCAGACCCGCGCGCCGTCGCCGATCACCTATGCGGAGTCCACACCGGATAAAAAGGGATACTAGACACGCCCACCTCGGTTACCCTCCAATCCCCCTCCCCACCATCTCACTTGCCCACCTCCCGTCCATGATTGCCCGGCGGGTGTCGAACGACTCCTTCGCTCGCAGGGATGAGCGTTCGAATCCCCATTCGCCTCCTCCCCTCTCCCCGGATGCATCTTCCGAGAGCGGCCCGGGGTCCGTCGGCAACTTCACGCTCCAGAAAAGGGGCGCACGTACTACGTGGGAAAGTGTTGAGGTGGTGCCGAAGGGTGAAAGAAAGAAATGCATTCGTGGGAGCAAGCCGCAGTGAGGATATGGTGCGAAAGTTGCATTCATCGTTTCGCTGCGCCGATCGAACGGTGGCAGTTCTCTCCACGCCTCCCCCACTCTCCCCTACCTCCCCCCCCTTCACCTAACTTTCATTTTGTTGAACAATTCGGTCGTTTTACCGATTAAGTATATGCATTCTGCCTTTGGAGATCGCATTGGTGCTGCATTGGTTTTCGTATCGGCCTTTCACGTCAGGGTTCAAATCATGATTTAAAATTGTTTTTCGATTCCTCCTTGGGTGACGTGTGGTGAATCTTCAAGTGGTAGTTTCCGTTGGATCGTGTGCTGACAAGCCAGAGCATTCCAAAGAAGTTGGCCAATGCCGACCGACTCTAACCATCCTCATTTATTAAACCCTATGTGGCACCAGAATACGCTCCTAATGGCGAAAATTACATTAGCAGAATACCGCGATGATCACAAATGCTAACTACCAAATTTTAAAGTTAAATTGATATCGTGGCTAATTTTCACCTTTATATTGTGTCTGGATCTTATTCATCTTAGATTTTAATTGAAGTTAACACTTTTGTAGTGATTTTATTTAGTTTTAAGTTAGCATAACATGGAACTGATTTCATCAATTCCTTTTGCAGTTAAAAAAGTCATCTGTCCCTCATGGTTTTTCGTGTGTTATACGAATGCTTCAGTGTACGGAGGTTGTTAGTTTTAATTCACATTGGGATCACATTTTAATTTACATTTAATTCACTAGGGACTCAATGCTTTTTTGAATTTCAGCGATTCATTCCGCGATAATCCTCATCTCGACTTGTTCCCGTGAATATAAAATGTTTCATTTGTTTCTTAGAACATGCGAGACAAATATTGATCCGGGCGGAGGTTAGAAACTTTGTTCCTGGATTGGTGATGTCGAAAATTCACCAGCGTTTTAAAATATTCGAACGACGGAAGAATAGTCGACGCGTTCACCCCACCTTTGGAAGGGTATTATAATGGCGAGGATTCGAGAGGTCAATGGAGCGTGACGGCGCTTTGAAGGAGCGTGCAGGAGGCCATTAATATCCGTCACTTCGACGTTGAAGAACGGAACGCGCCGTTTACCACCCACCGTTATTTTTCTCAGTGCGAGTTTATTTTGCTTGGCGTGAAATTATTCCATTTGGCGCTCCCAATGTTCACCCACGCGACGCTTGAATGTTTTCTTTGCGCAAGTTGTAGTGAACGTCCATTTACGCGTAATTTCTTGCAATGATACCTCTGAATGTAGCACGTTACAAGTATAAAGATTTCCAGATGAATTGAAAAAAGTTGTCACAGTTGATCTTCGAAATCAATTGAATGGGCTCCAAGTTGATGCAAGCAATTATGTACTACCTGCTGGAATAATGTGCTTGATGGCGAATACGTGAAGTAAAATGATAACTGCCGCAGCTTTATGATACGAAACTTAATGGATTGCTGTTTATAATTGGAGTTATTTTTCTTCGTAAAGACGGAAGCGAAAAGAAGTGACGGTACTAACAGTATCATTAAAAACTATTAAACTAAAAATTTGCTAAAAAGTTCAGCCGAGGTTTGTTGTTTTTTTTCATATCGAGGGATCTCCATAAAATTATCGATTCTGTCGATGAAAGTATTAAAGAAGTTATTGTCTCACAGTAATTAGTGGAGTAAAATACAGTTTTAGACAATTGAGATCAACTACGGAGGCAAATTGCCTTTCACCCATGATTTTTTTCTATTCGAATGAATATGTCTCAATGCCATTATTTTTCTGATGGACGATTCGATAAAAAAAGCAGTATTCCCTATATTTCATACCTCTGCGGGTTTCTTTTTTCATTTGTCACATCCTGTTCATCATAGCCTTTCTTCAAGTCGAACTTTTTTTCGTTTAGGCATCTGTTGACCTTTGCGGTTAAAACATTTTCTTTCCGCGCGTACTGATGCATGCACACTCGTGTCAACGCGACCTTGAATGAATGTTGAGCGTCTTTGTCTCCCTTAAATGATGCGGCCACTATAATTGGCAACTCCTCTCAAAACTCCCCTGCGTGGACTGGGGATGTCCCATCGTAAGTATTCTTGCTTGACTCTGTGAGACGCGTCCGTGAAACTGCAAATCATTTTTCGATCCCTTACTCCCCTCCACATCAGCGTTTTCATGGTCCCCTCCCGCCTTAAAACTCCACTCCCCCCCTTTCATGCCTCTGCGCCCGCTTCCATTTTCACTCGCTCGCTTTTCCCTCTCCTTCCTCCTCTCCGCTTGAGGGTGTGGGCGATCGGGGGCTAGGACCGAGGTCGCGGTTCGAGAGGTGCTGGGAATCCCCACAGTGGGGTGTGCTTTGTGCCTTTGAGGCAGAAAGAAAAAGTGGAAGAAGTGGGAGTTTCTGATCCTTTTAAAAATAAGAAAATGATTACTTCCTCAAGAGTCAGATTTGGTGACTGAAGATGTGATTTTTTTTCCTCGGATAATTGTTCTTGTTTCCGAGTGGTAGATGAGTCGGCGACCGTTCAAGTCACCGCTGATTTTTTATTGTTTTGTTTTATGGCTTTTCGGAAATTTCCAATCGCGATAGCTCCATTTTGTCGTTAGGCCTCAAGCAGTGACCAGATTTTTCTTTAAAACAGGAGAATTAGCAACGGGGTGGGCAGCATCAAGAGTTATAGCACAAAGAAATAGAAACTGACCGGACGTGGATGGATTGCGAAAGAGAAGGAAAATTGTTGTCGAGTCACCTGCCTCATGAGCTGACACTTTCTACAAACCTTTGTGCGTGAAATCTGCTGAAGCTTACTTTGTTAATGACCGACTTGTTCATTCATCATCTGGTGCTGTTCGACAATTTAATTAATTATCTTAAATTTAAATATGAACGGTATGGTTCTTAATACGACTGTTTTAGATTTTCTTTCGCTTAAATTCTATGCATCATTTCTTGGTGTTTCTTAAATTGAATAATTTGGTGTGAATTACTTATTTCAATTTTATTATCGTTTAACTTCCCGGGCATGTCCAACTTTGATGTGCATCCGAGAGGAACCTCGATCGAAAAATGTCTTCCAAATTTGGGTACTACTGTGATTATATTATTTATTTTGAGGTTTTCGTAAATAGTCCTGATGTAGTGAACAAGTAACTGGAGTCACATTGATTGGATAGAGAAATAGAAAACGTGAAGTGTAACATACGTGCTGTATGTCAGATGGTGCGGAAAATAATTTGACGGTTGGCAGCTTGGTCTTCGGTTGCTGGCGGATCGCCGTAGGCTCCTTCGCTACTAGGCGTAATTCATCGTACTTTAACATCTAACTTTTCCTTAGATAAGCATACGGGCGTAACCGACGGTGTTTCAACTGGAATCAAGTTCTAATAAAAGGAAATGAACTATGCAGAGCGTGTTTAGCCCTCATAACTTTCCACCTCCACCTTCTCTGAATTTTACTTGCCATTCAAGAAAACCACGTAAAATTTTTTTTGTCTCCCCACGGCTAATGACCGATTGTTTTTATTTTCTTATACTCTAATCAATTCAAAATTTTTTATTCTTAAAGTTCCACTGCATCTGAGTTCCATGAAAACAGCTCACATCACCGACGCCCATTGGTCATAAGTCAAAACCGCTCACTTTTGCAAAACACCTCGTACTGAACCTTATCACTGAACATTCTACGTATTACTTTTTGAATTCGTTAAATGACGCAAAAATCTACGCCGTCGAGAGAATATAAATCCAATTGACTATTTGCTCATTTGTGCAGGCATAATTATTCTATTTAAGTTTCTACTACAATCATTAGTAAATTCTTAAGTAGAATAATTTTTTAACCCTCAGCAGATAGAACTAATTGCGTGGAAAAATTAAAATCCAAGCATAAAAAAGCAACCGATTCGGTAAATATCCTTTCTCCATTTTAGTAATGTTTGTCATCATCTCACAAGTGTTTCATGTCGATAAAGAAATGGAAGAATAAATATAGATCCAAAGTCCAGGATTTCTTCATTTAACTCATTTGGATCTGGATTTTTGACCAATAAAATACGTTCATGTCCTAAATGATATACTGCAATGGCACACTGGGACGCAAGATTCATGACCAGATTTTCTACTGATTCTATGTTAAGTCCTTGGATTGAAACCTGTAGACTTTTATCAATTAAATCCTAGTTAAAACAAATTAGCAGATGGTTAAATAATCGACCATAACCTGCCATTCGGTTAGCCATTTAAATTAAACGTGTTTACGATTATGTCTACGATTCAATGGTATTAAAGAAAACCAATTTTTAAAATTAATTGTGAAACCTTATTATTTAGCATGGAGCATATATCCACGATGACGAAAAGGTTTGCCTAAGATGAGACTTTTAAAATACACCTCCTTAGGAAGCACGAGCTCGATTCCGATTTTTGTGTTTTCCTTTCAGACCTTTTGCGACATTTTCTAAAACATCAAATATTTTCGAGGATTACTATCACGATAAAATATATCTTAAGAAAGGCATGACACATTATTCTTTTAACCTCCAAGGAAAGTAAAATATATTATTGAAAATTATTTTTGTAAACTGGATATTTTGGGAAACACACAAGCTGTTTAGATTTTAGTTTCAGTGAGAATAAAAAAACAGAGGATGATATAAAATACTGTATTTACTGAATGTAGTGTTATATTTTTATACATTGCCTCGAAAAAGTTATCTTGAAACGAAGTTTACTCCGTTTTTAGGTTTCGTCTAAATTTAAACTGTAATTTCGGCATCATCGAACATGAAATTTGTCTTGGAAAGAAGCAGACAATTCGAAAATCGTCAGCGTAAAATTTTATTTATATTTGTGTTATGGGTGAAAATATTCAGTTATTGCACCAAGGAATTTTTCCACTCTTGGTTTCATTCACAGGTTAATTTAACGATTAACACAAACGATAACCTATAAATGTGGTGGTTTGATTTCTGATTGGTTTCATTTATTTGTTAACCGAAAGGTGGAGTCGATTAACGTATTGAAACCGTTTAATGTGGTCTCCAGGCTAACCTAAATAGATCTCCTCTTCCCATGATAAGTCATTATACAAGAGTCATTCTGTCTATCGATTTCACCAGCTCCTATTGCACACCTATTCGTCTTTTCACTACGGAACGGCAACACTAATCCGCCATCCGCCTCCAATAATCACAAAAACTTTCCTCGACGGAGCCATTAACAATTATCTCCGCCACGCCTCTCTAGCTGTGCAGTGTTTTTACGCTTTGGGGAGATTGTCACAAGTAGGTAGGTGTCCTTACATTCCTCCTCTCACAAGCCGCCCGATTCCAGTTAATAAACGGCTCATATTCCCTGGAGACTTTCGAAAGGGAGAGGCAATGCACGCGCTTGACGCACTTGCATCGTTCCACCAGGCATATGTTAAATATCTTGATCCATCCGGCGTAACGGTGATATCCCTGCAGTTTATTCGCGTGCGGCCAATTAAAGCATGTCTAGTATTGACATCCACGTCCACTTTAACTTCCTTAGCCCTCAATGGAAATGTTCTGTTTGGAATGTGAAGGGAGAATGTTCTACCCAAAACCTCATCTGAATGAATTCGTGGTGCCTCACCCATTGCATTAAAATATTTGGATGGCAGTTTTACAGAATGCATGGATGCATGCATTCTGACAAATTAATGATTGGTTTTCGAATTTGAAAAACTAATTATTGGTTTCCAGAAGACGAACAAATCAAGATGCCTATAATTTATACTCATAATTAATTTTGCGGAAACAAAATTGGTTTCAAACTTTTCCATCTTGGAGCTCTGTATTATTTGAAAGATTCGAATGAATTTCGCGGGAGTGCGATAAAAAATTTTTCATTCTTGGGTTCGTTGTCAATAAGATAATAACTGCTGCATGAAATTCATTTGGAGAAATTATTTTTACTGCGGGATATTAGCTTAGTTCAAACTTAAAATATCGTAGATGGAAATGGAAATTGCCGATGTGATGAATTTCTTGCAAACTATTTCATGTTTTTTTGTTATATAAAATGAATTGATTGAGTCCGAAATCTCAAAGCTATAGTGAGCTTGTTCCAGCGTTCCGCTTACGGTTCATGCTACCCAGCTGAGCCTATAGATAACAGTTAGGTTTCCCCTGCTCTGGGAAATAACCTAAGGAAGATCGACTTCTTCTTTTTGAGGCGTGACAAACGAAAGGAAGAGGAGCTCTTTTGACACCCGTGAGAGTACGTTAAAGTAGGACAAGGTTTGCACCTCGCGCCGCGTATTTTATTTCTTCATTGACGGTGGTCCCCCGAAATTTCCGTCCGGTTTACTTTCTCTACGCAATTTCAGGTCTCGAGTGTACGGAACCTGATTTCCGAGAGGCGAGTATCATGGCGTTATGCATCAGCACTGAAAGCCATGCCGCCGATGCCATTGCCAAACTCGTATTCTCAAGCCATCAACATTTTTCCACAGCGAAACAATTAAAAATTCTAAACGACGGAGGGTGAGAACTCTCCAAATTTTCTCTCTCAGCCGTGCGAGTGGGAGGATATCCTTAAATATCTACCGCATAGTTTAGATAGTTTGCGAATGATTACTTAAGCGCGTACCCAAACTATTCAAAATGATCGAACTGTCGATTACCAACAAAATGACAACTTTGAGCTCCTTTCAAACTTCTACTCATGAGAGCAATTCAAGGCAAACTGCATATAATTGACCGGAACACTCTCATTAAGTATTGAAAGGTAAAAATTATTAACTACCTAGTTGTTTTTTTAAACATTGCCACACTGAAAGGAATCGAAGCGTAATAAGATAAAAATTTGACTCCTAGGTTCTCTTGGTGGGTATTACGACCAAAAAGTATTGGCTTCGAGTCCTACCTCAGTTATACAAGGCGAATGACTTTTACATTCAAAGATTGTTGTATTGTAATGCACACTTTGCGGATGACTCCGTTAAAAGTTACTGTTCCGACATCTCCCGCATGTTCTTGGAATTTTCTCTACATCTATCGTGGGGTTCCGAATTTCTAAAATTTCGCCCTACTGTCATCTTTTAAATTTCATCTTTGCTAGAAACTTAAAATTAAATATAATACAGCATCGTTCTCTCTCGCTGCCAGTCGCATTAAGATGAGTCGGGTAGAATGGTCTTTATTAGTCAATGAACACGTTTTGCTCCACTCCATTACCGATATCTATTTACATTTTACGGAGCCACTCTTGTCAATCGTAAATTTTACCACGTGGTCGAGCGTAATTATTGTCTTAGGGACTGCGGAGGTACCACTGAACTATCTGGATGGAACATTCTTCGAATTATTTACGGAGAGGATTTCCGAATATAGATGTCATTCTCTTCCCACGGAACGATCCCCAAAGATACAGCAATCCACTATTGGGCGACTCGAGAGGGTTCCTTGAGATCTCGGCGGTACGTACCGGGTTGTCCTCCTCCTCCTCCTTCGGTCTGCGCACCGCCAACACAGCCTTCCTCAGTCGTCCAGGGGTGGTTTCCTTCCGTCACCGCCTCCTCGATACGCGCCTTTTCAACTGTCACTTCACCCTCGCTCTCCCACGGGAAACGAAGGAGATGTGAAGGTGTTATACCGTCTCCTATTTTCAGGGACGATGGGAGCTGGGGTAAAGTTGGTGAGCGAATGTGAGTGCGACAGAGGGTTCGCCTTCCTTTTATAATCTCAGGTGTGGTTGAGAGGGAGGGAGAGAGACAGAGAGAGAGAGAGAGAAAGCAAGCGATTTTGTGCGCTCGGAGGAACAGAAGGGAGAGATCGCGCGGGAGAGGGGAGGGAATTAAGGGGTTGGAATCAAAGGGTGGGGGGTGGTGACGGCGTGCTTGTTCGTGGGCATTGGGTGAGAGGGAGTGAGTTGGTGCGGCGCGAGGGAGGATGGAAGAGAGGGGAATGACGGGCCTCCTTAAATCAAGTTCCTCTTAAGGAGTGCACAAGTCCCGGAATGGATTTTTTGGAACTAGGCTGGGGATGTCGGTAAAAAAAAGGTCTAGGTCCATACAAGCCTACTTGTTTGTAACCTGGGAACCTACTTTAATTACCCACTTATAATTGGTCTTTAAATATTGACAAACAGCTTCCCTAGTTTGGAAATGCGTCTGCGGTGCTGGTGATTAATCTGGAGAAGGA
The DNA here is from genome assembly GCA_037158775.1 of Hetaerina titia. Taxonomy (NCBI): domain Eukaryota; kingdom Metazoa; phylum Arthropoda; class Insecta; order Odonata; family Calopterygidae; genus Hetaerina; species Hetaerina titia. The sequence continues at coordinate 83,842,815 of CM073769.1, read as the reverse complement.
AGTCCTGCGCTTCAGTCAGTCATCCTTTACTAATGTTATCGGTAGAGGCAGTATCCTCTTCTGAGATTGGTGTGACCTCGCAATACAAACGAGCGGCACATTGAATAACCAGAGAAATTAGCATAATCCAATGACCAAATAGTTACAAAAAAGAAAACACGTTGTAAGAAGAGAATATTTAAGCAAAAATATCACTTTTCGACAGCAAGAGGAAAGAAGAAAAAGTCTATAATAGGATCTTCTCAAACATGAATCTACAATGGGATCACAATGAAAAAAAAACGTCGACAGAAACACGTCAGGAGGTCCCTACGGGAAATATATAAAACCCATGAACACGGTAATCAACCCGAAGGTCGGTTTGGTAAGTGATGGTAGAGTTCACTCAGTTCAAAGCCCGACGGCGTGTGAAATTCACACATTAGCAGGGTAGATGGTCCAGTTCCTTTCCCTGTACCGGTAATGGTTTCCCATGGAAGATCTGGTACCCGAAAAATCACACAGCTTGGGTATAGCTGAGGGTTCCCAGAGAGGCTTACCCGGGAATCGAACCCGGGATCTCCGGTCAGTAGTCCAGCGCTCTACCCTTGGACACACACATATATGTTTTAATATGTGTGTGTGTGTTTATATTAAATATATATACATATATATATATACATATATATACATATATATATATATATAAATAGATGATTTCAGTCATATCTTATCTTCCGAAGAAGACGGAGTTCGAGTTCGTCGAAATTATCAAGATTTTATTGTGAATGTTCTTTTTGTGTTCTCGTGCTGTGTGTTACTGTCTGAGTTATATATATATATATATATATATATATATATATATTATATATAAATAAAACCAGTAAACAAAACGATCATATTAGCAATCTCTCACCGATTTATGTAACGTGTAAGTCTCCATCTATGTACAGAATACTTAAATTTAATTAAATCTTTAATAAGACTGTATAAATGTAAGCACAAATATGAAGTCATATCGGTAGCAGTGAGCACGTATTACCGAACATGCACATAAATGTAGTGCTCGGGAGACTAATAACGGGAGAGTTAATAAAAGTAATAAAACGTATTCCATTAACATAAACGTGACCAATAAAAATATGCCTTAGTTATCTGGTAAAAGTATGTAAATTATTAATTTTATACTGTCAAAACAATATTTACGTTTTCTCGTAATACGTTTGTCAATAGAGAGGATTCTGCTGATACTCCTTAAAAGTTGTAAGGGTTTTTGTGTAGTGTACTCAGTGATTTTGTATACATGAAGCTCCTTAACACGATCTCGTAGCTCCTTCTCGTATTCCTTCCGTCAGGCTCGTCACATCTTGATTTTTTTATGTCTTCATTTAAAACTTAATCTAAAGGTAATAATTAAAAAAGACGTATAATGGCCTTCTTTTGAAATAGAAGTGTCTTCTGATAGGTTTCTACTGGATGCTCTCCGGTATCTCCTTTGATTTGTCTGTAACTTCTGCCATTTTTGAGGCCACCAAGCAACAAAAATCCTTCCTCTCCTCCTTCCACTCATTCCTAACTTTTTACCTCTTTGACTTGCTGTAGCAGATAACTTAGGTATTGTATTTGTCCCCACCAAGATGTCTTTCTCTTTTTGATATCTCTTAACATTTCACTTACCTCTCTTATTTTCATCATTACTTCCTCATTTGTCATTTCAACTGAACTAAGAATTCTTCTCCACACGCATATTTCCAAACTTTTCAAGTACTTTTCATCCTTCTTTTTAAACGATATGCTTTGCCTCAATAAGGCACCGCACTTCGAAAATCGAAACAGCCAGCAAATCTCTTTCTCAGTTCAGTTGGAATTCTAGTTATGGTCGAAAATACTTTCACCTTTTCAATATCTCTTTCTTATTTCCTCGGGACAGCTTCGATTCCGAATTATTGAGCTTCCCAAATGCTGCATTGATTTCACTTGCTCCTTTAATGGAGTAAGGTGATTTCACCACCATACGTACTTACTCCTGACACTTTAGTTTTTCCTACATTTATATTCATTTCAAATCCTTTCACCACTCTTGAATTGCATTACTCTCCATCATATACTGTAGCTCCTCTTCTGATTCCGCCAAGACTGCTTGATCATCCACATGTTTAACGGTCGTTATTTTTAGTTGTAATGACCTGGAATAACCTTCGCCCTATTTTAGTCTAAATATTTTTCGAATTTAAATCGTGCTCCATTTTACTTTCTTTCTCTATTTTTATCAATCATGATATAATTTTCAGATTCCAATTATCCTTCTCCATGTAGCTCCATTAATTATAAAATATTGATATTGTGTCTTTCCATCTCTCTTTTCACGTTTTCGTGTACCTTTCTTATTCCCTGTCTTCACGTTCCAAGTACCAAGTCTTATGCTAAACGTTTTTCTTTTTTTTTCTTCTTCCCTTCTCTACTATGTACATCGAACAATATCCTGAGAAAGTTCCCACCCGAAGATCCGAGTGTGGGTATATTTAAACTCTGTAGTATTTCTTCTCAGGATCTACCACTGGTACTTCAGAGGACAGTTCAGTGGAACTGAGGAGAACAAGAGGGTCTTGAATGCGACGGTTTTGTCTTGACTTCCGCATCTATGCCTCGTCCACTTTTAAGAGTGGTTTCCTGCTCCCATATTGCCTGCTATTTCCCAGCCTCTTCACGGACCATCTCGAAAATACTTTCACCGTAAACCAAAATCTCAAACCTCTCTTCTGGGTTTGATTCTAAGACGATATCTTCCTTATTTGACATGAAAATCTATCCTCTTTTATTGCTAATCTGAATTCATCTTCCTCGATATCTTTCCCTCCTCCCGTCCTCCTATCTCATAATCTTAGACATTGTCATTCACTTCTAAAATTATGTATTTGCTACTTCAGTCCACAAAACTTAAAAAGCACCAAAAATATCCCAATTGGTTCAGTAGTTTACTATTGTAAGATAAATAATCCATATCATTTTCCATCTCCGTTCGCTGCCATCGCATAAGTAATAACTCCCCCATCTGTATAAAAATACACGTACACAGCCTACACCACTACATTAGCAACCGCGACGAATTAGTTGATAGAAATCCCACCATCCATTGCCAGATACATTTATCGGGTAAAAACACACCTTCTCTCTCAATTTCATCACCACTTATTTCCCCGGCACTCGCGAAATTCGACGAATTTCAATGGATTTTGCGCCTCATTAAAAAATAAATCTATACAATCCCTCCTCCTCCCAACAAACCCCTCCGTTTCTTTCAAACGTCCCGGAAATATGCGCAAAATATTAAAATTTAAAAGGCCCTGCCTCCACCTGCTGCCACCCCTACTCCGTATTCCTCACCCTGCCATCGCGCGAGGTGTAAATGCTGCCCCCTTTTTTTCTCTTAACTTCTTCCAAACAAACCTCAAAAGGTCATTTGCGCTTCGATAAATATCACATGTCACATCTTTTGTAGCTTTTGATTCTCTTTTTATTCAGGTGAATGCACCACGACCCTTTCAATCCGTATCAACTATCACCGTTGCTCCACAAAATCTTCCGTATTCTTCAATCGCTCCTACCCTAATCCCTAAATACAACGCCCTCCACAAACATTCGGTTACTCCTACACCGAAACAGTGGTATAAATCCTCCCAGAATCAGCAGACAGTAGCAGAGACGGAACTTGGGAGTGAGCATAGGTGACTATAAATAAATTTTGAACGGCCCGATCTTTACCTAGCGCACTAAGAACCAATATCCGCCATTCCTTTCCCACCGCCACCGAGACAACTCCTTTTATCTTAAATCAATTCTCTCCCACTTTGACCCGGAGAATATCATTCTTCTATGTTAGACGAAGTCGGCCAAAACGTAAAATACCTAATCCAGTCCACGTTGTCAAAACCTCCAGTTCATCTATCCAAATTAAGGTCAGTTTCTCTTCCTGAATCGTCTTCTCTATATATAGTCTGAGAGCATGAATTGCCTCCCGTCTTTCCAGTTCTTCAAAATCCAAATTTTGAACCAGTTAGGGCCCTCCCTATATTGTCTCTTTTCTACTCTTCCACGTTATCCTTCATCCTTAGGTAGGGTATTCTTGACAATTTTCATTAAAAGAGTCGTCAGATTAATTGTCCCAAAATTTTCACAACTATATGTCTTTATTTTTGTTGGACATCGGGACGATTACATTCTTCTCTTCTCACGCATATTAGATCAGAGTAAAAAAGGCACAGCCATCCCTTGTGCATTTTTTACTCTGAATTCCTTTACTGAATTCCACTAATACCCTATTCACAAGTAACGATGCAATATTTATTTTACTGAAATAAAATTATGCTTCTCATGGTATTTCTTGTGCCTTGAGATCTTTCAAATAAGTGTGAGTGGTCCCTCAATGTCATCACTTTATCGTTGCTGTGTTGAAAAACCAAGAACCGAGGCACACCACAAGATCTCTATCTTATCTCTGTGCAGAACGTCCAAGTTATACTGTTTTACAGTTTTTATCGATACACTTAAGGTTAGGTTGAAGTAAAGTTACTGCGCATCACAGATACGGCAGAAGAGGTACGGATTATAATCGAAGGCGTTATTATTCGTATCATTCCACCGGAAATCAATGAGAACTTTTCTAACTCTTGCTTCTGTATCATTACACGGACTTGATTATTTAAATAGGGAATATTTAGCAGTGGTTTACCGGCTATGGTAACTTTTTTACGAACACCAGGACTAGGGGCTGCTATGGTTGCAATTATCGTCCGTCAGTTGTAAAAAAATTCAAGATGAAGTTCATGAGTGTTCTAAACAGCCATCACTTGTCCGTCAAAGTGATCTTTTAACTGGGAGGAAAACAGCTACATATTACCAGTCTTGGCAAAAGAAGTACTTGATTTATTTGCTATGCAAGAAAAAAACTGTTCATGGAAGAGAGTTAACTTGTGGGCTCACGTTTTAATATTTCCTGATATGCTGTAGAAACGTTAATTTTGGTTCATAAGACCCATAATTTATTATTCTAATATGTACTTTACGATGGAAATATTAGGTTGTCTTAAGAAAAAGGTTGTTAGGAATCTTCCAAAACTCTTGTGACATCTGTTTAAAATTGGGTTTTAATATTTTATTTGCAACGTTTACTTAAATAAAATCTTTAAGTTCGTTCCTTCGCATTCTCTTCACTTATTTACCTTATTTTCAATAGTATACGTTATTGCTTAATTTTTATTTGCTATAATTTCTTTTCATATTTTCCAGCATCCTATGGGTTATTTAAGATATATTGAGGATGTTTAAGAAAATAAATTTGTCCATAAAAAAATTTCTCTCTAACATCGGAGTATTCAATTAAAAGAGGACATGTTCGGTGCGACTTGGATTTGAATCAAGGGGACTGTTTCCATTTTATTCGAAAGGCCACATGAAATTCGGTAAGAGCATGGAATTGATTCGATTTTACAAGGGACCTATAAACGTTTGTATTACAAACTTTAATTCTAGACAATTTACTCTATTGAGCGCTTTCTTGAAACCTACGTAACAAGCAGTTGAATGCTGATTGTACTCTACGCTCTTTCTATTAATAATCTCATGCTTGCTACATACATGAATAGTATCACGCGTGATAATTCTTCAAGCGAATCTTCAAGCGTGATCATCTTCCTGATCATTATCCAAGCAAACAGAACTATGGGAAGAAAAGTGGACGAACAAGCAATAAATATTTCGTGTTGGTAAAACATCGTCGTTCTTTTGTAGTGGGTTTTAAAAACTATTTTAAAGTATTTTTGGGTAAATGTTTACTCTAGTTCCATGGAGTGCCTACTCACGAAGTGGAACTGACATTGCATGCAAAAATATCGTGTAAATCTTTAAGTAAGGATTTTCTACGTATTTTGGCCAAGTTTCGAGTAATCTTTAGATTAACTGTTTTATTTGAAAGGGTTTATTCTCATTCACTTAAGTCTAACTACACTGGAAGTCTTAGGTTTTAAATCATTAAAAATCCAAGTAATATTTACTTCATGTATGCATATTACAATTAATAACGCACCTGTTATATTGACAATGTGCCTAGCATAGTGATGAAAACAATTATTCAATTCATTTTTTCGTTGATGAAGTAACTTATTTTTATAGTCAAGAAGACAAATCTCGCGTAGCATATGGCCGAGAAATCTAGGCTGCATTGTTTTTCTGCATGGCTCATTTTTTTTTGGAGAAAAGGCAGGTGGCATTAGAAATTGCCCGTTCTCCCTATGCAGAGCTTGTAAATTTCAAACGCTGGAGCGATTTCCACTTACATGCGTGCTACCCTGACCTATCGAGACTGGCCTTCGGATTAGAAACTGGTTAATTAAGGCAAATGTCTAAGTGTCACGGAAAGCTAAGTTGCTCCTAAAGTCCGCCTTGTCAAAGAGCTTTACCTCCTAGTTAAAGGGAGCCCATCATAAATGAATCTACTCCTTTCATCAATACGTTGATATTGCGTTGGCTGAAAATTTTCTACGGATAGGGTCGTAACCACAAATTCATATCCACTCGGTCGGAAAGTAATTGAAATCACGAAAATTCAGATTGTACTACTTACAACATATCGAGGCTAAAGTGGCTAGGTGATAGCATATTGTTTTTCACGCCCTTCCGCAATTCCAGCTTGTCTTACCTTGGAATCCATGTATTTTTTTTCGATGAATACCATGAAATTTTCCATATAACATTCCCAGTGGAATGAAATTATATTTTTCTTTTGTGATCTTGCTTTTCAACCATTGTTTTCCATTTACCAGCGTGATGTTTTACTGCTTTTTTGGTCTCACCGCTACCGTTGATATATGGCTCTTTTAAAACGACTTATGATTAGGATAGTGTTCCGTCGTCATAATAAATCGAAGGTGCTGCGTCGATTAATTATTTATCGAAACATATTTTTTCGCGTTTATTATTAAATGTTTTTTTGCAAAATCATTCCAAGAATATTGGCCCCAATCTGTCACTCAAGCCCATCGTTCTCGTGCTTAGAGGAGCAGTCGTACGGAATAGTTGTCAAAGATGTTCTCTCAGGCTAAATGTTGCAAGATTACCTATACATTTAACTGCTATAGGTCAACGTAAATATTTCTTGAATTGCTTGCGCAGTTTGACATTTGATCTGTGCTGTGATTTAAGTATTGCTCCGCATCGATAAATCTTACTTTTCTCTCTGGACTGAATGTTGAAATAGGCTGTGTTTATACCTGCCCATGTAAAATGATTTCCTCATAATCCTTTATAGAAACGGAATAATTGAAGTGAAATTATTTCAATGCATATTTATGAAAGGTGTCATATATTTGAGCATAAGTACGTCTAATTCATTGATATTTGAAGACGTGGGAAACTTCAAATATCTCTCATATCAAAACGTAAAATATTTATGAATTCATTTCCATCCTTTTTTACCAATGTTAAGGACGCACGTCGTTGGAATGGCGATTGGGATATCAAATATGTTGTGTAGAATATATTTTAAATTTTTTACCTACTTCATGAGAAATGTACCTTAACTGGCTGAAATTACTCGGAATGTTGACATATTGCTGATGTGACTTTCTCCAGTAGCGATAAATTACCATTTTCATAATACCCTAGCTGGGTATTTACAGGGTAAAGAAACAGTGAGAAACATATGGAGTAAAATCCGTTGTTGGGATTAGCCCGCCCGATGAAAGACGCCGTTGGATCTGAGTTTTAACTTTTCATCCAACAGCCTAATTACTTTAAATGATTTCATATCCATACGAAATTTCTCATTCACTTGAAATACTCTATGTGAAGACTCTGGTCTGATATTAAGCGTTATTTTCTGTTGTGCCCAAATTAATTATGTGATAGCATTGAAAATTTTTTTAATTAGGAAATATTTTGATACGTAATAATTAATAGCATATTTTGAGTTTTCTTTGGGGGCGAAAAATATCAACTTGTCGCATGTAATTTCCCCATCGCTGGAGGGAATTCAGGTTATCCCAATTCATTTTTAATGTATTTCATACTGTAGCCAATTGTTCCATGAAATATAATTGTCCATGGGGATTTTCATTGAGCATTTAAAGATATTGTGCTGAGCCATTATGAAAAAATAATCAAAGTTGAATTTGGCGTGTACAAATTAATAGAGTTGGCAGGGTTTCATGACCTTGAATGATTGTAGAAACCGGACTACGTGTGTTTAGTGTATGGTAGAACTCATTCTGCCATGTGTCGAAAGCTAAATCAAAGATATCCTTAAGCATTTCCCAATTAGATAGGTAGTACTTTTTCACGTGAAAGGGAGAAGGGTTATAATTGTGAAGAGTAATGGAGGAAGAGGGGATTATGTGTGGTAGTAAAAATGTTGATAGATGTATAAATTCAAAGTAAAATTACCCCTCCTTCCACTCTTGTCCACAAAGTTGTTCACCCAACACTTCGGCGTTTGTGTTTAAGGATTTGAATAATTCACCAAGACTCTTTAGCACTTCAAAAAGACGCATTCTTCCTGCAGCTTTCCTTTAATTTTCTTTCTCCCCCGATTCCGTCTGCGGAGCATAATTCTATTGTCAGAGGAAAATGTAATGTGCCAATAATTTGCATGGAAAGAGAGCACGCAGTTCCAAGAGCTTCACTTTTCATGTTCAAAAATGTTAACCTAGGAATTCGTGACGGATGATGGCAAAAGAGTAATTGTGGAGAGAGGTTTTCCTGAAAAAAGTGAAAACCTAACATAAAACCGCCTGGATTACGTCGGAGGTATTGTATATTATGTATTTGCTGTGCCGGAAATCGAAAGTCAATAAAAAGTGAATGAGACTGAACAGAAAGGAAAAGGGCTACTCTACATGTATGTATAGTATGTCAGGTAATACAAAAGGGTAACATGGAGTGGAAAATAATCAATGGTAATGTATGACAGACCCATCAAACTAGTCAATGACGACAAGAAGGTAACTATGGTGTAGGGTAAGATGGAACTGGGTTCCGATGAAGAGTGATGAAGTCTTTTTGCGGGTGGAAAATTATTTCCTTTTCCTGTTCAAGATGAACGGAAGGACACGAGAGATTCATACTCTGTTAAAGGACATTGCTATCACAATGATACACCTAAACACAAATCGTATTGTTTTGTATTTTGTATCCACGCACTTGATAAAAGCCAAGAAAAGCGTGCACTGAAGCAAGATGTTCATTTTGGTGGGAAAACCTGATAACGTAACCACAAGTATAACCTATTAACTCTGCATGAAAAACATGGCCAAAACGTGAATGAAGAAAAATACCAATGGAATTTGATATAAATGAAGCAGTTAGACAACTGTGCAATCTTTCACTACAACTATTTCGAGTATGTGACACTTGAAAGAGGTAATAATAGAGTCACAAGGAATTGACCTAAAAAAAATAAGGTAATTAACCTATTCCGTTTTGCAGATTAAATCGCAGTCACAACAGAGATACCATAATGCATCCTTGAAGGCATCCTTGGGAATAATAGACCAAATGCACAATGAAAATCACATGGAAATAGATAGGATGGAATGTAACTCAATTGAGTTTCAGTTTATGTTGAAGAGAGGCTGAGTCAGTTGCTGCGATACGAGGTGAGAAGTTGGGAGTAGAGTCATTAATGTACGAGCACCTTGGAGGCAGCGTACAATGGGACAGAAGGAGTTCGACAAATATCTAGCCTGGAATAACCTAGGTATATTTTAGTGATGGAGGAGAATGGACTCTGTACATTTAAAATGCGGTTAAGAATAAGTAATACGGGAGAATAGTCATGTGGACTTCTTACCACATTTGGGTTTTTTAATTATATTTTTATCATTGAACATAGTAGTAGTTATATGTCGAATTGGCAGTACTGTGTATTGGCAAGTTGGCAACAAATTTATCCGGAATTAACCTAGTTTTAAAGCGAATATTTTGATGCAATATAACTTATTGCTTTACTCGTAATATAGCACAAGGAGTGCACTCGCAAAAACAACAGGCATTCAAATTCGATAGCTTCAGGCTCGAATTAGTGAAAATTCACGATCACTGAATTAGGAAACTTTTAATTTTTTCACAAAATCCGTATTACCCTACTACCGGTTTCGATGCATAGGCGAAATCATCAGGTATGAAGGTTTACTTATTCAGTGAACATATAGCAACCTAGTATTATCCCTATTGTTAGGATAACACGGTGTTAATTTTTCATAATGACGTAAAGTTATACTGCTGGCAGTGATTGAGACGATTACGAATAGCCGTCTGATGTTTCATTAAGAAAATACGAGAGTAGTTTGAAAATCCCCGTCAAGTCAGAGAGATAGCACCAATGGTCCGGATCAAAGTTACCATGAGTTAAGTAGAATTTTTGATGGAAAATACACCAGGTTCCAACTAGATTGATATAATTTCTTTCTATAAAATTGCTGAGAGGGAATTTCCTGTGTTGATCAAGCATTTTTGTGAAAAAATAATCCCCTCAGTTCGTTTAAGAGAAATTTGATAAACATTTCGGTGACTATGCGCAATGAAAATGAAAATGGTCTGTGTGTAGTTTAAATATTTTCGGAGAATTTTAAATGGAAAAATGTGACGATGAACGTCTGGACAGCCTTTTGACTTCACTACTCCGGAAACCATTGGTAAAATCCATAACATGGAATGAACCTTAGAAGAGTGGAGGTGTGTATGATTGCTAATGCCGGAGGCATCTTAAGTTACCGGGTACATAATATTTTGCATCAACATGCTATCCACAAGTGGATGTCGCGATTAGTCACAGTTGACCAAAAACCTAAACGTGTGACATGTTCCAAGGCCGGTTACCAGCTGTTTCAACGGAACAGGACAGGACATTTGGCTTTGTTTCGTCACTGCGGACGAAACATGGGCACACCACTACACGCCAGAAAGCAAGGAACGGTTCAAGGAAGGAGCTACCAACACGGAGTCTCCACCAACGAATGCGAAGACCTTCAGATTTCAGACCTTCATGAATTTCCAAGTCATGGCGACTGTTTTTTGGGAATCACATGGAATATACTCCCTTTACTAATTGGAAAAGAGCCATGATATCACCAATGCCTGCCATGCATCGTTTGTTAGATCGTTGAAAATTGTTCTGCAAGAAAAATGCCCACGATTGGCCCATAAAAAGTCCTTTCCCATCACGACAACATACCAGCTCACTCCTCTACACTTGTGGACACAAAATTGGCGGAGTTAAGATGCCAATTCGTTCTCCATCCCCTTATTTGAACAGAAGTGTGGGAATGAGATTTTATTCAAACGTGGTGATTGCAGAAACAAACGCCTATATTGTGGAAGGATCACATTATTTTGAAGGGATCAACTAACTGAAGCAGCATGACATGACATATGTAAACCCGAAGAGTCTTTGTCAAAAAATAAAGATTTAATATCCCGAAAAATTTTGCTGTTTTTATTTTTGCACGGATTTTTCAAACCACCATCGCATGTAACAGTAAACGTCGTGGCTGCGGTGCAACGCGTGCCCACATTCATTCCTCCCTCCCTTTCACTCGTCATGCCATTTCGTTCAATCTCAAGGTTAATGGGGTCTGACCATGTAGCCTGACGAGTTAGGTAGAAAACTTCAGTAGAAAAGCCGCGTGAATTGTTGGGAATACTGCACAAAAATCTACCTTCGGTAGTATTTTTCCCCGGACTTATTTAGAAGAGCATTCTCGAGCTGGAGTAATGTGATCGGCAGTCCATTACTTCCGCACCTCATGATTAACCGAATGACTCGTCACTTTTCCCCTTCATCCTTCACTAATGCAAACGCTTTGCCATTGATTCTAGTTTTCAATTCATAGCAGTCATTCAAAACAACCCTAAGGGCTACAGCATTTATTTATTTCCTCATAAGCTCAAAATTGCAAATATATTCGTGCCTTTTCAATGGCTAGTTGATTGTTATCTTCTGATACTGTGCTCACTAATCATCTCCATTCGCCATTGTTATGTGCTTCATTGTACACCGCCGCGTTAATAATTTCAAAGACACATCCAAATTAGCCAAGTACATATATCAAAAACACTCTGATTAGCAATAGTATTCAGCGTCAATTATTTCAGCTGCCACAAAAAAAAGGCGCCAATGAGACAAGAAGACAAATATGTAAGGTGAGCATTTAAGTAGCTGGTTTAATAATTACCGTCATGTTCGACAGCTATCATATATATATTTCAAAGTGCTAATAAATATTATGTCCAATGGTCGGAATGGTGGTCAATATGCTACCCGACTCATTTTGCTTTCAGTGACAGCCGATAACATGGAGGCATTTAAGATGCAGGGATAGCAATAATACATAACTACCATAATATTGCAGAACGTTGCGTAAATAGCGCGACTTTCTATGATACCGGAGAATATTATTGCGTTATTTTCAGGTTTAACGACCCATTAAATCAAATGTTGATTTCCAGTAACGAAATTGGTTGAAATGTGGATTCATTGGCGTTTGAAATGGAATTGGCTATTGGTAATAGAATTTGTAGAAACATATAAAAGAACTGCAATTCCACAGCATAATACGTATTTTTTTTTACTTTCGCGACCAATATTTCACCAATGTTTGACATCATAAGTTTATGCCATCCGAGTGATGATACCATGGTTGTGGGCGTGGGAATATATATATTTATTGGTGGAATTGCTGTGTTTTTGTCTGTACGTGGTAAAAAATCCACCAAGTAACAGCTCAAGCAGTTTCATACAGTAATGCTTGTTGAATTATTAGTTTATTTTCATGCGTTTTAGACTTTCTCTTATGCTTATCCACGGATATTCTTGTTTGAGTGAGAGTCGAACTTTGGATCTTCCGACTGCCGGAATGTTTCGTTCTGAAAAATTTATTTAAATGGATACAAGTGCTTCACCAAGTTATCCAAATGATCCCCACCAAATTATCAAAGAATCTTTCTACCAAATTTGCGCCAATGACTTTTGAAACGGTACGTATTACTCAGACACACATCCAAATTTTAATTTTTCGTTTTTTTTTAATTAAATTTTATCACTTTTGTGGAATTAGTTCATTACTAGTACACAATACATTTTTTGAATGTTCAATGATCCTGGATAATATTAATGCCAGATGTTAAGCATCAATATGGAAAGTACATGTAAATTCTGGAAATAAATTAAAACATGTACTGGTTGTTCGCTAACCGCCATTCTTCCAGTTTAATAAAAATTCTTAGCCTTTTGAATACCATATTCGAAATCGTCTCAAAGATTTTTAATAGTCATTCGGTTGGGGAAATATTTCCGTCTATGCCACTCTTCTGTGGTATTTAATCGGCGTATACCCCTGTTTTCCATGGCATCATTTGAATTTGTATTTCTGGACTTCTCAAGACCATGTACGAATATTCCTACAACTTTAACGAATGTACGATTTTGAAGTGCCATTCGGATAGCAAAATGTCTTCGTTTTATGCTACTCTTCCGTGGCATTTTATAGCAAAGGTCACCTGAGGTAGGCAGGTAGTTTAACAACCTTAAGCAATTCATAAACCCGGCATTTTTTCTTGATCTTAATGGCCTTATTTTATTTTCTTCCTCCCTTACCAGCAACCGTATAATTCATAGGCTAGTAGTTGTTCTTAAAAAGTAATCACTTTTTAAAAACCCGTTTGAATCAATTGCTTTGGGGTAAAGCATTACAAAATTCCTCCTATTTAACCACCGGTCTCCGCCGTGTTCGGTTGTGCAACCTCTGCAGGGGAGGGCGGAAAATCGGGCCAACCGCACCCCACTTCCGCGCCCAACCTTCATCAATGGCCCCGCAGAGTTCACCGTCTTGAGGTCACTCGTGGAAGATCGGCAATTGGGTGCGAACTCGGTTGGCATTTGTTACTCGATCCCATCTGCATACATATGTACTAGTGGCGTGGCGTTCACCCATTTTCCCCTCCATTGCTGCCATTGAAATAATTTGAGGAAAACCAAAGTTCACCACATTACCTCATTTAGAATGTGAACCAATCTTTAAAATATGAAGCAATTATGAAGGGCATTGGTACGGTATCTGCACTTGAATAAGTGTGAAAAATGTGAAGACAATGAAATCATTGAAGTCGGGAAGGTAGGGATTCGCGTGTTCGCGCTTGATCTCTGTGAGTTCAATGATTGTTACCAGTCCTTCAATTTTCAAAGCGCCAAGGCAAGCTCATACTGTACTGCGAAAGGGTCATTTCCATCGGCTAATGTCTCGTGAACCCCACACCAGTATTTTGAGTAAAAGTACAGTCCAATCTCGCGACAAGTGTGTTTTTGAATGGTTGGTTACAACTCCTTCGCCTTTCATGGTTACGAATACGGTGTTTGCGTTTGTATGTGATGAATGTTCGCCATCAACGGCTCAAGACATATTTATAGAATGCAAATTTGCTATCGAGATTTCGATCGACACACAACTTTCGAAGAGAACTTACAGTAGCAAATAGGAACAAACTCAAGCCTTAGGCCGGCACTATCACTGAAATATATATTTGAAATTCCATTGGAATCTTTACTCGTTAATTCCATGTCACGTGGAATTGGATAATTCTTAGTTGTGTGTTTTCTAACTGACAGGCTACAAGTACAACGATAATTGTGTGGAACTGTTATCCTGTAAAGCTACAAACTGTCGTCATCATTTACAAATGTCCGACGTTTTTTCGGATATTTCACATGCCTTCCAAGGTAAAACGTTAGAAGCAGTGCCAGATTTTAAGATCTCAAAAATCAATCGCGAAAACAATTCATTTGATCCAATATCATTGATGTGACCGGCTAAACCTGAATTATCGTTCCCATATACGTTTACCCATACTATAAACTTCAATAGGAATCCTTGGGATTTACTGACTTCAGGGCAGATCGTTCTACCCTTTAATCATCTGTTCATCTATTTCATTTAATTGAATGAGCAATTTGTTGTGGAAAGATCTTGTCCCTAAAATTCGAATGATAAGTCTGGGGTGGTTGATTACCGCTGCGGAGTTAACTGGTTTGTTAGATACAAAAAAGGTAATGCTCTTTGTCATGGTTGTTATTGTCACAGACTAACATGATTGTTCAAAAATTGCCATTCCAGAAAAAATATTATTCTAAACTTTATTTAGATGTGCAGCATTATTTTATTAGAGAGAGCGATCACCTTCAATAAAATAATAAAAATGATTTTAGCCACATATATCAGCTACGTGATGTATCGCGGACAGTTAAGTATCTAAATTGTTTCTTCTGTCAATATTCACTATTCAATATTTAAAAAAAAAGAAGAAAGATAGCATTTCAAAATGGGTACGGTTAAGATATGCCTCAATGAGTGTACTATTTGGTATGTTTGAAGAATTTTGTCTCATTTTTTTCTAAACTAGTTTTGGTCTCTGCTGCGCAAGTCCATGGTTGTGTGTGTTATCTGTCAACGAATACAAAAATAATATTTTTCTTTATCAAAGGCACCTTAGAACAAAAGCATATTGTGCAACATGAAAACACGTTCCATCGTCGTGAAACGAATGTATTAGAATAATACACACGATACACTTTATATAAATAGTTTTTTGCGAGTAAATACTAATTTTCCATTTTTTTGTAATGGACATGATAAACGGACAATCATGTATGCAGATAGGTGAACGTAAGACATTTGTAAAATTATGCACGTGCGTGTTCAAATTGAATGAATTCGGGTATAGTATGGTTTTATGAGAGGTGTAGTCAAAATTACCTCTGATAATCGATGTGTTTTGGCGGTAGTCTTGTGAAGGACGAGTAACTAAATTACCAATTAGGTAGCACGATATTTCATAGTTTTGCATTATGCTCATTAGTACCTGCTCCCGAGAAGTACATCTTCCTTCATCCACTGTAGTTGCATAGACAATGAATGGTGTGATCTATTTTCCCACATGGTATTTTTGTCGCTGGCTAGCCAGTCGGAACATTTCAAGATTTTCTTGCTGGCTGTCTGCTGACTATTCCAAGATTCTTTTTACCTCCTCTCGAAGTGCAAACCACCGACCCAATAAGACCGACGCCTAATGAGTTCCATCAATGGAAAACTCTTCACTAAGGCAAGGTTAGGCTAGTCACGCCGCACACAAGGCGTCAGCTGTGGAGGTTATTTCCCGCTAATGGACTTTGCGTAGGCCGGACTTGGACCGTGTCTCTGGTTTTCCCATATGGGCGTTGCTCCCGCACGTCGCGGTCGTCCTAGGGCGACCGAACCAAATTTCCCGTCGGAAAACCCTGCGAAAAACGGTCTAATTTGGAAACATTGACAGTTCGGGGGAAAGTGCTGCCATTGTTGCATTAGGCTATGGTTCCTTGTGAAAAAAAATGAAAGAAACTAGTCGAAACAGATTAAAGTACTGCATTCGCAAACTCTATCCGGTCAGAATTGAGAACTTAAAAAAATCTTGGAGGTTTGAAGTATGATAATTAAATACTCCTTGAATGTTTTGATATGACATTAGAAATTTTGAATTTGTTAACGAATTTTTTTATTAGCATCAGTGATTATGGTTTGCGAGCGGTCGGCAGTGGCGGTAGAGTACACATTATGGTGTTTTAGATTTTAACCGGATTGACTTATGAGATTACATCTCGTGGATAGAATAACTCGAATAAGTTATAACTCCTATTATAGAATATTTTTCGATTTCTCTGTGTGAAGATATTTTCATTCCAACGTTTCCTATCCTAGGTTAGACGCGAAATCAGGAAGTCTTGTATTAGTATCACCGTTTAATATATTCTATCCGGTATAAAAGCCTACATTTTAACGTGTGGAGAAAGCACCCGCATAAATAGAGTCGTTGTACGACATGCAAAACGTTCATGAAAAGTAGCTCACTAATGGTTTATAATATTTACGGAAACTATGAACGCGGGGAGCAGAAAAAGTCACTATTTATCATGAAAAAGCAGTTTTAGCAGAAGGCCTAATGGATACACAACACTGGTGCGACACATAGCAGATTATAAATACATTTGAAGTGATGCGTAGTGATGGGTTTTCGGAAACAGAGCAATTCCCTCCCGAACGCCCTACTGCATCAGGTAAAACGAAATGGAAAGTGTGGACTCGATTGAATACTCGTAGGCGTTGCCCTCACTCACCATCACTCCTGGGGTATATGGACGATAATATATGGATATAATACGAGGAATATGCGGACAAGCCAAAAAAATGCAGTATTCATTAGATGAGTATTGGGTAAGTGTGATGAAAAATTAAAGATAAATGTTATCTTTCCCTTCGTTAGGCCTTATATGAAATATGCTGTTAGTACATTAGATCCACATGAAGTTATATTGATTGCCAAACTGGATCGCGTTCAGCGAAGAAAAGCTAGATTTGTAAAACTCTGTTATGATAAACTTAGTAGCGTATCCAAAATATTAGAGCAGCTAGGTTAGGAATCACTCACGTTTCAAAGGTTTCATTGTTTTCTAAATCTGTTTTATAAAGTGGAATTATATCTCTTCAGCGGTGATGTTGAAAATGTATTATTGGCCCCATCGCACTACGTCAGGAGAAATCGTGTCAATAAAATTCGAGAAATTAAATGTTGAACAAATAGATTTAAGATGTCATTTTTTCCATTTGAATGTGATTGAATGAAAATTTGGAGAATCCGACTTAACGAAAGGAGTAGAATAAGCATTTTGTAAAGCACGGAAGGAGTTAGAACTTTTTCACAAGGGCCGTTCAATCGAACGTATTATTACCGTTTCATTTTTCCATTTTTGTTCTAAAGATTTTATTTAAAAATGTATTTTAATTATATTTTTAGCTTATTTTATATGGGTTACAAGTTTAATTGATTTGACTCCAGTATTAGGTCAGCGTAGTTGTTAGAAGATGTTCAGTTCGCCTAACCCTGCTGATAATGAAAAATGATTTTCATAAAGGCGTTTATTGACATTACATAACGGCAAAAAGTCAAATAGATCTATTTTATACGGAGGATGAAAAACAAATTAAAAAGGGATTTCCTATGATTCGCGATTTGCGGTGGGTTTCACGGAACTCACCGCGCAAAATTACGTCTCATGTCCAATTTTTGTTCCCAACGTGTGGGTGGCACCCGATATAAAATTTGCAATATTTCCAACAGTACTATTTACGGTATTCGATAACCTTCTCTCACAACGTCAGCGGTGCTAATTTTTACTTTCGTAAATTAATTGGAGCTCCGTGTTCACATTTTTTTAAATTGACAATCTCGCAT
The DNA here is from genome assembly GCA_037158775.1 of Hetaerina titia. Classification (NCBI taxonomy): domain Eukaryota; kingdom Metazoa; phylum Arthropoda; class Insecta; order Odonata; family Calopterygidae; genus Hetaerina; species Hetaerina titia. Next base: position 83,824,530 of record CM073769.1, on the reverse strand, counting down.
ATTCAAACATTTTAAACAATCTTCTAGCTATGTCTTAGAAAAGAGTAGACTCTAAATAATCCTTCTCTGCCATTTACAGACCTCGGTTGACGATTTGTTCATTCGACGGTAAAACTTCAATGCAGCGTCACCTGTTACCTCAACCGTTGCATTAGGCGGAATGAACATGTTTCAACTTGTAACGGCTGTCGCTGACGCAATACTGGAGTCAATTCAATGAAACGCATATTACATATACATTTAGCATTAAGATAACGAAAAATGCATTATTAATTTTTAAAAAATAAATTGTCCTAATAAATTATTTGTGTTCACTCATTATTAAGCATTTATTGTAGACATGAAGACTGTATTAGTATTTCTTGTATAGGATTATATTGCGCAAAAATGCTTTTATATCCATACTCACTTAAATCTACTTGGGGTTTTCACTAGCAGATCATGGAAAATTTTTGTCATTATTAGGTATTATCTAAAGAGGGAAATATTTTGTTGAAACTGGCTCGGAAATAATAATATATAAATGGACTGCAGAGGATTAAAGTCATCTTTCCCTATATTCGTCATTTCGACCAAATAACTGCAAATTCAGTTGGTCTTTCTAAATGCACATGATTATTCATGTTAATAATCGCATTTTCCTTGGAAGACTACGATGAGGTAGAAATGTTTCCAGGGTCCGTATTAACCTACATATGACTACTCTCCGGCCAGCTAAAAATAAATGGAATGTTGATACAGATAATAATAACTAAATAAATAGAAATGTTTGTGGTACCCTTGATTTTCCGTAGTTTTTGTCTGTCTCTCCCTATTGCAAAGTCATTTATATGCAATTACATTGTTGACTTTCAGTCACATTTTTGACGAATAATACAAAGTACACTTATTCATAAATTCTGAAAGGAAGCTTGACATAATGGGAGTAGTCACTTGAATTGGAAACTTTTAATGCGTGCATTGCGACAAAACAAGGATAGAAATAACATTGAAAAATAATGATTAATAAATAACAGTGTTACACTCCTTACACCTATTAACACAGTTGTTGGTTCAATGCTAGAAGAATTGTGTAGTAGTATATATAGAGTATAAAATAGGAGAAAGTAGGGGCTTTTTAAGGTGGAGATTTAAGGAAAATTATCTCTGAATTTCCTATGTGATTGAGAAGAGCGAGAAAATGATGAAGATTTGGTTTAAGCAATATGGAAAAGTGAGTGATAATTTATAACAAGGAGCGGCCGTAGCGGTGATGTATGGGAAGGCAATCTCTTGAGATAAATGTGGCTGGGACGGAACTGCGTGTAATTTATGTGACGATACGAAGGCTAGGAAAAAGGGGAGAAACCATTATTCTTCAATGGGAGTAGGGCTTAAAGAAGATAATTATGCTGGAGGCAATATACAACTGCTCTTATATTCTTCCGACAATACAATGAAGAAGATACCCTGGGGATTGATTGATTGGGTGCTTTCTTGTGAGTAAAGCAATACGCTGAACTTTTGTAAAGAATGTAGAATTAATTACTGAAAAATTACGCCTAATAGACCTTTTAAGTAAAAGAAAGGGTAAATAGTTACATACAAAGTGAATTGAATGTAACTAATTAACTTCTCAGAACTCAATTATTTAAGAGTCGCCGTTACTTTCAACGTACGAGTATAATAGGGTTCACACAGAAGACTGTACGTGCTAGCCTAAATGAATCATGACCTCATTAGACTAGTTGCAAGGAAACTTAATAAGTAAGTGAAATGTAGGTGCCGTTTCGTATTAGTTAGGCTACATTAGGACCTCGAGGCAATTGTTAGGGATCAATTGAGGCGAGTGTTAATTAAGAATTTACATTAAGTTCTAGGGAGATCCTCTGGATTTGAGTAAAGCTATTAAGAGAAGAAGTTAGTGTGACGGGGTGATTGGAGAAACTGGGATAGAAGTTCCTCAGGATACGAAGGGCGCAAGCGAGACTAATAGTAAGTTTAGAAAGGCATAGAGCTCTCTCTCTCTCTCTACCTTGATTTTCCAGAAGAGACTGATGTAAATACTTGTCTACCCACGAGCTATTTACGTTCGCAACGAAACAAAGTTCACAATCGATCGACTCCAATGATCGCATTCGAAAACATTGTTCTCGTCTATAATAACTTTATTCGACTATAGCAAGTAGGTACATTAATTTTACGCCGTTTCTAAAATAAATTAAGAACATGTTGTTGCCGTCCATGAGCATGAGACATGTCGAAATAATATTCCGTCGAGTTTCTCCAGTACTTAAATTACTCTCTTACATTCGGAAGCTTTGAAATGTCTTTTATAAAAACTGAAGGAAACAAATTTTTAGAATGACGTAAAATAATTGTGCTAAAAACACCTAGTCTCCCCATGAATTTATGGAAATTCTGGCTCGGAAAATTGTGGAGGAATTAATTGATCAACCGGAAAAAACGGTCGAATGAAGGTTAACGCATGAGTTCGTAGATTTTTTTTAAGGTTGGCTAAAGAATTTGGAATAATTTATGATTTTAACCATGAACAGGAAAATCTAAACGGTTTTGTTAAATTCGCCAACTATGTTTGCGACAGTTGATTGTACAGTTTATTGATACAGATTCCCTTGAAACTTTTACGTTGTATTTCCCGAAGTTGTGCCGGAATGGTTAACTCTTGAATTTCCTTGTTAAAATAAAGGATTATTTAATGCAAATGGTACATATTCAAATTTATGGAAATCTCCAGGAAATTTATTATTAGGCCACATTGGATAAAATGTTTAGTAGTGTCGAGAGTTTCATTTGAGGAAAGGAAGACAATATGGTAAAATGGTGTAAAAAATTAGGAATTTGTGCCTTTCAATCATTCCAGAAATGTTTTACGCAGAAATTTTACGTCGAAGTAAAAACAAAAATACTGTATTAAATATATTATAATGTTTAACAAATATATTGTGTTAAATTAATGTACAACAAAAAATTGATATATGTAAATGAAAATACTGTATTAAATAACATTATTAAAATTTTCCATCGAAGTGAGCCAATGTGAACGAGATAATGCGCGGCGGAGAATCGGCCACTTAAGGGAATCGGCGGAAACCGCGGCTTCCGTTATTAGCGTGCGCATGAAGTAGGGGATTGAAGCACTTTGAACGCGATCATGATCAGCGCAGTGCCCTTCATGACTCATCATGCGGAGAATGCTAAATATGACAACAGCTGAGTTGTCTACACGTAATCACGACGCCAGCCATCCGTTCTAAATTGATGAGTTTTGTGGATCATGTTCGTTATTTATTAAGTTCATGATGATATTGTCGGTACATTGAGTGTTTTATGCAAATGTTAATTGCTAAGGTGAATATAAAAGAAATGCTAAAGGGGTAATAGTCACGTAGTTCATTAGTATCAAAATCGTGTACTCCCTCTCCTATATTTTAACTGTAAAATACGCCAAAAGTAGTTGAAACTTGTAGAAGAAGTAACGTAGATTCCCTCGATGCTTTGTGATCAATTAACAACATATGTGAATTTCTTAATACCAAAAGCTTTGATTTCCACTTTCCCTCAGTTCTACTCCCAGATATAGCAATTAGCTGTTTCATTTCGCACCATAAACTCCTTCCCTTGTATCCTCTGTTGTTTATAATGAACTTGATATTACAATCAGGTGCAACGGTTTTTGCCAGATAAACCAGTTGATATTAGCCTTCCTCTAAGAAAACCGGATTAGAGTACCCTTGTTCTTCGTCAACTAAAAACAGGTTAGTTTACGATAAATCTCGGCAAATATATACTGGAAGCGAGGAAAGATAAAATGTGCGGAGTCGCCACTTTTCAGCGGAAGACTAACTTCACTTCAATTACATTTTTAACAGTAACCGTACCACGCCAGGCCGGCCTGATAGCAGGACGGAGCGGTTAAAGAAGGATGTGATTGTGGGAGGAAAGTGGATTGGCTGCGGCACTTTGATGGACGTCGCACTGGTTTGTGCCTGCAAAGGGAGTAAATACCAGTGAAAACACTACGTACATATATGATGGAAGAGTAAATAGTACCTATGAGAGCAATTGGTTGATGAATGTGATCGATGAGTCTCCCTAAACAGGAAATTTTGGATGTCTCCGGAGTATAACAGTATGTTTGAAGTATGGTGTGAATGTAATAGAGGGTAAAAAATATAGGTTAAGGCAGTATTGAGAAAATTAAGTAAAGGAAGTGTTTCCTGAAGAAATTCAAAATCAAGCTTTTATTTACCGTGCCCATACCGAAAGGGAGCGGTGTGAAGAAAAAATGCATGCATACTTTGTGATAAGATAGTCTTTGCATTGATGGGGCTTCAGCTGTTTCAGCCATCTTGTCGCTAATACACGCTTCAAATCTTTGGCTTCGCGTTTTAAGCTAATGTTATTAAGTTCGGATACTCACAAAAAAGGCGCAACCACCTCTTTTTCACCCGAGTAACAGACTGGGGTGTGGTGAAAGTTGATTGGGGCAATGGATGAAATGAAAATTTTAGCGAAAGTGTTGTTGCTATATCCCGAGTCGTTCTATAACAATTAGGCATCCTTAGTCTGTGGAGAACTCGTGTATGGGCAAAAAACCATCTCTCGCCGCCTTTACACTGTAGAAATTCCTTACCTCTTCAACCCCAAACCCAAGCACCGCAATCTGCCCCTCCTCCAATACTCACACTATAGTCTTTTTTATGTAATGCTCTGCAGCAATGTTTTCGCTCCGCTGACTATCTTGCTTTGTTCTCTCTTTAACGTGACGATCGGTCTCCACCGAAAGCAATCGTGCAGTGAATGAATGTGGTCGGTTAACTCGCTATGCCTTCCTTCGTTACGAGCTGTTCGAGAATGTTTCCGGACTTATTTGCTTGCTTCCTAAAATTACAAATGTAACCGGGCAACGACCACCACTTCATGGTAATGATTTCCGATAGTGCATACTTCTCCCTTTCGATGCTAATTTTTAGGAAGCGTCAGTGTTTTGCACGATTCCTGAAATTTCATCATTACTTTAATCGTGCAGGGCAGGGCTTTGGTGTCGGGAAATATTATATAATTTATTAAATGTTACCGAATTTAGCCTAAAAAAGTGAGCGAGAATTCTTTCCTTCACTAACACTGTAACTATATTGAATTTATATGTTGTGCATTAGGATGATTTGTAAGGGGTGTTCTTTTTGCTTTACAGGTACGTATGTACGTACCTGTAAGTGATTTGAAACGCAAAAAGTGAGGTATTCTTTCATGGCCTAATTAATGACGTTTTCACCACAAATTGAGACGGTTTTTTGTTAAAAGTTTGCCATATTAGTTCTTAATGTTTTATCACTTATTATGAGTGAAAAAATATGAAATACATACCATTTTTACTGAACGAAAAGTAATTGCAGCCATGCCTTTGAAAACAATTTTCTGTCGTGTGTACTCGTATTGGGGTTAGTCATACAAGAATATTCTGTTCCCAATTGTTTTAAACATCAGCGCACATGCCTGAGAGTAAAACCGTTTGCTTCGAGCGAATTTTATTAGTTCATTTTTCCCCTGATACACGATTTACAAAGACATACCCTGTGTTCGAGCTTATCATGCCGTGGGTTGAATGAATGAAACTCTGACTCAGATCCCATAAAGTTTCCGTGTCCGTTAATTGAGTCTCGTTGCCTGCTTTTGTATTCTGTACTCGTAAGGGCCGCTCTCACAAGCAAGGTACTGATGAGGTTACGTGTTCATCATGCTTAATACCTACTCACATCTGTTACCGTTTAGTTACAATCCTCAACTAATTACCAACTAAAGGAACAAGGCTTGTCACTGATTTCAAGTCTATTTCTTTTTGTTATACCTATATTCGTGCCATGGGAGATAATTCGTTTTTAATAATCTTAATAGTATAGATGGTCAACAATGTTTGAGTAAGGTTAAATGTATTGGAGGCAGAAGCAATATAGTTTTATAGTACAGAAGTATTTTCTTAATATAACATTTCATGTTTACAGAAATATACTCTACCAATACATCAATTACATCATTGCATGGGATTTAAACTGGATTGGCTTTTAGAGGCTCTTAAAGTTATTCTTTCCGTTGCCTGTCGATTATTTATTTCTTCATAGAAAGTGACACACGCTTATAAATTTATGATCGCAGGAGTTCAGCTGATCAAAAATTATGTTATGCGAGAAAGTAATACGAGAGGGTTTATTCTTCTGCGTTGTTCCAGATGTTGCATGGAGATACGTAACATTCGTCAATAATTCAGTATTTATTTCCTAAAATATTTATTTTTTTAGTCAACAAGTGGCGACTAAGAAAACTCCATCAAGTGTCCATCTTATTCCGGAACAGTGGCCAAGACGAATAAATTCGCCATGGGTATCTCTCTGTCTCTCTCTCTCTATCTATCTATACTATATATATATATATATATATATATATATATATATATATATATATATATATATAATTCACTAAATAGTCATAGCAAACACAGAAACTAAAGCATATTAAAGAGGGACTCACTAGTTCTCGAATTTTCGGTGGTGCAACCACCTTTTCCTAATTCCTCTTGAGAAAGGTGGTTGCACCACCGAAAATTCGAGAACTAGTGAGTCCCTCTTTAATATGTTTTAGTTTCTGTGTTTGCTATGACTATTTAGTGAATTTTATTGTGCACGTTCGTGGCTTTTCCAAGAAAGTGAATATATATGTATATATATAACTTTTGGACGGCACAATAGAACACAGAATAAAACAGATAACACGTAAAAGGACACTCACACTGTAGATGATTTAAGCTTTCGGCCTACTCCGAGGCCTTCTTCAGGTCAGTATATATATATATATAATATATATATATATATATATAAAATACACATATATATGTACACACACACGTCGTCTACTCTAGTACATCATTGCGAATAATTGTTTTTACTCCTCGGTGAATTTGCTCTAGTTCTGTTTTTTTTAACTGCTCCAACATTTAATGTTTTGGTTACTTGGAAATATTAAATTAACTCTATGTATACAATCTCTCCATAATATTTGTCTCAGTTGAAGTGCTCCAAATCACCCGAAAAAATTTATTTACATGTGAGTTTGGCATAGGGTTGTATCGAGCTGGGTTGGACTCGTATGCCAAAATTCTTGCTATTGGGATTTTAATATTGTATTTTTTAGATATTTCTCTCTCCTCAGACGTAACCTTTTGCATTGCTTAGCAAAATGATAAAACTTCATGAAATTATTTTATAAGTGGGAGTGTTTTTGTCTTGAGGTTATCGGGAATGGGACACGTTGATTCGAGCCATTTCGGCTCAGGCTCATTTTGTTGCGTGCCATCGCTTTGTGCGCGTACTATTATATTGTGCAGCAGGAAACATTGTGTAAAACGTTTGTCTTAAAACACTGCTTTCCAAATACAAATGTTTGCCAATGAGTGTTTGAGAGTTCGATATCCGTTGTCAGGAAGAAGAGAAAGTGACTATCAATGGCGTTATGACGTTATGCCCTGTTGATATAAAGCAGTACTTGGGCGTGTGGCAAGGGTTGATTCCGCACTGGGAAGTGAAGTTAGTTTCGCATTCAAGAGTCCCAATACTTCTTTCTTATCTTACTTTTTCACAACTCAATATGAATATGGGATGAAGATACATACATTGGACTATCTGATGCGTTATTCTTTCAAAGGTAGACCTCGGAAACATATGAGGAACGAGAAGAGTGATTTTATTTTTATTTTCATCCGATACATTTTGTCCTTCTCCTGTTCGGAATTTCTTTCTGTAAACCAATTAATAGTGACTAAAACCCCTTAGCTGGTCAACTAATTACAGCTTGACCTATTCAATTATTACCTGATTAACTACTGTTTGCAAACCTATCTGATTTCAAAATATCGCTTTTCGTATTTAGTCCCATCTCAAGCCGTAGCCGTGCCGTAACCCGTCTCACTCCCCTGCATATCACTGCCCATCTCGATGCTCACTCTATCACCCTTACTTGTACCATCTGATTCATTAACAAGTTTTGTACAATTTATCTATTCTTTCAGTATACTCACATGTCCCTGAATGTTTCCATTAACTTTGCCCACTCTATACGGTCGAACGCCTTCCCAAGGTCGACAAAGTACCATACACAGAGATATGCAGATTTTATTAAATTTTCTTTTACACTAATTGCCTCATAATTGTAATAGTGCCACGCGTTCCTTCACCCTTTTGTTCCCCAATCTGATATTATTTTTGTAGCTAGGTAGTTCTTTAGGTATCTGGGTCCAAGCTATCCTCGTCTTCCTGACATTCCTTTTCTATTTTTACGCAACCTGACATTTCCATCTTATCTTTATAAAATAAATGTATTCTTTCCTACGTTCTTACATCTCTTCTGGCTCTGTGAACAATTTCCTCTTTTCATCTCTGAGAATATGTCGAGTTCCTCCTTGGTACGCGCTTACCTTCTTATGTTGAACTTCTACTTTTTCTTTAGTCTGAAATTTCTGCATGTATTTGAACTGATCTTTCCACCAAATTTATTGGCCATATTATTTTCTCGACTAAGTTATTATTTAGCTTTTTGTACATTATTCTTCCCACTTCGTGTTAACACTCTCCCAAGTCTTCGTCTGTCATATCTCCCGTATTACATAACTTCCTTATTGTCTACTACTCCAATCGTTTTCTTTGCTGTTCCGTCTTCTTTACTTTGTGTTTTCTTTCTAACCTTACTGCTCTTAAAATTCACCCATCTTTCCCCAAACGTTTCATTTCCGTATACCCATTGATATGCTTAACAAGTTTTTCTTGGTACTCTTTTTTATTCCCGTTAGATCCTCATGATTCCCATTAAGCACTGTCCCAAACCTCTTAAACCTTAAGAATTTTAAAACTAACTTCATGCCAAATAAATTATGACCCAAATCTTCATCATGTCCCGGGAAGCTGTGTAAGTTGATTACACTATTCCCAAATCTATTTCGAACCATTATGTGATAATATAAATCGTATAATCCAATTGGTATCTATCTGTTCCTCCCATTCGACGTCGCAGGGGCCATAGACGTCGATTGTTTTCTCCCTGCGCCGTTTCTAATTCCTAAACCGTATTCTTATCTCTCTTTTGATTACAAATGCATTTCAATTCATCATCACTATTAGGTGCTTCCTTCCTGATACGTTCCAACTCATGTCTACCAAGTGCTAGTGCAGAGCGTCCAATTCTTTCTCCCGGCGACTGCTTGTCGTAATGTACACTTGGATTACTACTATTTGGGTCAGATCTGAGTTATCTCTCCAATAGAATGCATTTTCTCTGTATTCACCACCATTTTTTCCTAATTTCCTATACAGTACTACGGAAACTACTCGTTCCACTCTCTCATCACTACATGTTGCTCTACACTCCAGTAATCCCTACTGTTTCTCCATCCTAACTCACACAAACCTAACATAATTTACTCCTTTCTGCATTTTCATCTTGGTTTTTTCTTAGCTTTCCTGTCCACATCACCAATATAGCATTCCATATACCCGTTCTAACCGTTTTGCTCCTCTTATATTAATTCATTTCCTCTGAAGTCCACGAATTTATTTCCAAAGTATTTGTATCATCAATTTTACAAACCAATACTTATTTTTTATTATTTTATTTATTAAATAAAAATACATTTGGAAGCATGTGTAACATGAATAAATGCTATCACAAGATGTTCGGTTTCAAAAATAGCATGTATCACCTCTCCCTCAATAGATTCCACAGGTCATAAACTGAACTTTACGCTTTCACTAGTAGTTAGTTAAAATACTGCAACGTTTTACAAAAGTTTTCAGTAGCAAATATCTCTAACCTATGAACTAATATTAAAAATAAAATTTTAAATTTATAATTCTCTTGGGTACAGTAGTGAAATAGTATATACTCATTTCCTTGATGGATATCCTTGTGTCTATTGATTAGTCTGACGTCCTGAGAGGCAGCGAAGGGGAGCAGGATTTTAAAACGTTCTTATGATTGACTGAGTAGCGTGTCAAGATTATTGGAGTAGCTAAGTTGGGAATCACTTATGGAGAGGGTTCCCTTAGCGACGATGCTGAAAATGTATTATAACATTCCCATCATACTACGGCAGGAGAGATCATACCAATGAAATTAAAGTGCACAACAGATAGATTTAAGATATTTTTCCGACGACCGATAAAGGATCAAAATAACTATATCCAACCGTGCTAGAGAGGAAAATGTATTTTTCTTTTTTCATTCTAAGTAGCCTTGCATGCTGCTATTATCTCATCTAGCCATGGTTATCGCCCTTATGGTTGCCTCGTATGTGTAGAGTAGTATAACGTATCTCACTTAGATAATGTAGGGCATATACCTGTATCATGACCTACATTATTTGTATTACTTGAAACAAGCATATTGTAGCTAAAAATCAATCAAACTTAATTTTTGTTCCACCATGGTTGATGTATAACCACCCCTGCCACATACTCTAGTGGTTAGCGTGTAGGGTACAATTTAGATGCATAACCCAATTTTGGCGTATTTTCCATGAGCTGAGCTATTAAAGTTGGCTCTAAACTAGTGTCGGAAGTCAGAATCTAAGGGCTAGCAGTGCGTTGCCCAGCCGCCGTACACTTCAAAATTCTATTTATACGGTAGCAAAGAACAGTTTTTCTTCTCCATTGAATATATAGTATTCGATCTATTAAGTCCAGTTTCACTTGCCATTCCTACTGATTTGCAGTGGAATACTATATGTTCTTCTAGTCGACTCTTGTAAATTTCCCCGGATACAAGGAAATATTGCACTGGGTAGTATCAACGAATTTCCAGAGAGCGCAATTAATTTTTACCTATCCTATGTGGCTTTATTTCACGTTTTACAAGACAAATTTTGCGTTGCTTTTAACCGAGATCTCTTTCAGGTTTTTTGTACCTTGGGGAAAAATGAGCAGTTTTCTGTGGGCAACAAACAAAAATGTTTGGAAAGTTTTTTTTTGCCATTCCCCAAAACTGACGAAAGCTGTAAAATTCGGAATTTTGCCGTGCATATATCCAGTTTCTCCGGCACACCAAGAAAGGTGATTGACACCGAAACGGAAACAATGACGTCGGCGGCAATTTCCTGGCTGTGCCACGTACATGCCATTTGTAAAGGATTCTTTTAATAATTTATCGGATTATTGACTTTAATGTTCGTCTTCATCATTGTGTAGTTCTTATTGGTATGATAATTGTTCACTTCACTCGTAATTGTGAAAAGGAAAAACAAATGGGAATTGCCCTTTTAAGTGTATGAATGCCTTATGACTAAATTGAATGGTCTCAACTATTAATCTATTACAAGTACTACTACGCATAGCACAATGGAGGAATTTATGCATGGTAACAGCAATGATCATAAATAGAATTTTCAATCATAAGCTTTATTATCAACAGTTTATGGCCTTGTTAATGGTCAATAGTTGATTATTTTGGCGAACGAATGATATCGGATTAAAACCAAGTGTTGCTATTTACCTTAAATCTTAGACCTGAAGATGATACAGTGTATCGAAACCATGGTCGGCAATAAAGTTTTAACTGTGGAAAATTGCAACAAAGTTTTCATTATGTCTCGATTCCACAATATCACGCCTGATTCTTCACTTTTCGTCGATGTCTTACAGTTTACGGTATACCTAACGGCCACCTTTTATAACTGTAAGGTGTAAATGTGAGCGTGTGGCTGTCTTAAAAATTATAAGTGTGTCTTATCAATGGCGAAGGATTAACATTGCCCGTAAAACATCACACCAGGCTAAATATTCCCCTCCTTTTTTTCCTTTTCAGTGGTATGAAAACCCTTTTCGGCTTAAGGAAAAATTATTTCATATATTATCCTTTTTAACTGTAAATCAATTTCTTGTTCACCGTTGCTGAAACCACCACTCTTTGTTGTCTAGGGTCAATTGAAGCGACCTTGAAATTCTAATTACTCTCAAGGGAAATCAAGTCAAAATTGATCATCAATCAATCATTGAAACTGATAATTTCTTTCTGCCACCCTGGTGACAAATTATTAGTTGTTAAATCAATGTCAATAGAATACACTAGAAGATATTGCTGTTTCACTCGATTAATGAAATCTCATTGTTTTCGGCTTTTTCACTTGCATTACTTCTGTGGCTTATTTATTTATTCCAGTTCCGTTTGGTTTTTTACTCATTTGGCATATCCGTGTTCTCGTATAGTCACGTTTATACTATATTACGTTTAGAATCTTTCAAACAAATGGCTTCTAAGGAAACAGCTTTTGGTCTATTCTGAAGTAATAATGACAACAGTATATTACCTATCGGGGTATTGTCTGAAAATAGGTACTTCGGAATGAATTTCAAACTGCCCGCGTCCAACTTTTGGAATCTTGAGCCGTTGGCTGCCAGCAAAAAGTAGAATTGCGCATCGTGCCGTTTATAACATTTTTTGCACTGAATCGTGTAAAGCGTGGAATTTAATTCAATTTACATTTGATTTACCGGAGTTCCGTTTCAGTGACGGTTCGGTCATTTACGCCCGATATATTCTCTCAGAAATCCATGTCCGTGTATATTTTATCATGTGTACTGTCATGAAAGATTTATTTTTACCTCCCATGCTTGCCAGCCAGACTTTGACCAAAGCAATGAATAATTGGACTCATGATGAATTGCCTCCAATACCTCATTCAGAATCGCCTATCCAGAATTGATTCTTCAAAACACATTCCCATTAAGCTAATCGCTCACATGAAAAAATTTCAGCAATGCATATTTGGGAAAATAAATTCATTCGGAAAAATACACAAGTATGTTTGTATTTATTTCATCTTGCATTTCATTTTTTCTGTTTTTGTTCGATATTCACCATTGTGGTTTTTCTCTCCTTTTCACTTTTCTTCGCTACCTCGTCTGACCGTAGATAACAAAGGGGATAATACTACGGCTCCAATTATATTAGAAGCTAGAATAATTCTCTCGCCACCAGTATCACACTCGCATATTTATCATTGCCCTAATAGATATGCGAAGATAGACGTTTCGCCATAAAATTTCTCATCTTTGCGATGGACTCATTTGTTATTTCTTTTGCTCATTTACCTGTTTTTAAAATTTTTTTTCCTCCTAAAGTCTTATTTTATGCTCTCGTGAATAAATATTACAGTGTAAAATTCGTTGATGCGTATTAAAGATTTTTTCATGTCGCCATAAACATTTTTTTCGACTCCAAACATGAACGTTTTCCACTTCATACTTCTAAGCACTCATGTTGCATGTTCATTTTTTTGTCGAGGACTTCAAAATTTCGAGTTTCATTTTCGAATTTAGGTATCAATGTAAATGGTGCGACAAATAATGTCCATTGCAACCCGTTATCTCTGCCACATGTCGCGCACTATAGGTGTGTACTTTTTGACAGAATTTTTCCATTTGCGGACGCGTGAGAGATCCGAGTGATCCATTTTATCACGATAGTTCTTTCCTTGGCATCACGTACGAATATCATTAGTCTGTCTATCACTTTAAATGAGCTCCCAGGATAAATATACATATATAAATCGACTCCCAAGTCCCTAGCTGGACGTTGGCTGCTCACAGAACTGACCCAGATAACTTGAATGAGCAAGGAAAATTCATCATCAAGAAAATGACTTCAGGAATTCAAAAACTGTGTAATAACACATGAAGTTCTGGGTTAGTACGCAAAAAAAGTCGATAGCCTCTCGACCTTCACCGTAGAGTTCTCCCAGAGGTCACTCACGCTGCATCGAGCTCGTTAAAGCTTGCGTTCTCGATAATTTTCACTTTCTGGAGTTGAGCATTTCAAATTAAGGAATCATGCCGAGTGGAGACAAGGCCGCCTCTTTATGCTCCCAAAGCCCAATTTAAGACTCGATAAACCATTGATGAAACTTAATTGCAAGTTGGGAGGTAACGGCGGGAAACGAGCCACGAGGGTGAGCTCGTTTACCACCGTCCCCACCCACCCATGTGGCATGTCATCATTAGTCCCTCTTCATGCTAATAATCTTCTGTTCCAACGAAAGTATTCGCTTAATTCACCACCTCTTCTCCTTCATCTTTCGCAAAGCTCGTACCTGAACCCTATGAAGGAATGGGTCAACTTCTTTTCTACATGAAGCTCATAAAATATTTCTTATTGGCTCCCGAGTAGCAATATCCAATAATCAACTGTTCAACATTAGATCGTTATTTCGAGTTTGTTTATTGAAGATGGTTGAACAATTATAGTTATAATAGTAGCTCTCAATATCAATGTGTTACACGTAATACAATTTTTCATCGATTTTTTTCAGATATTTTGTTCATTTATGGTATATTGTACTTCATTGTTATATACTTTCTTGCTTAGTCAAGAAATGTTTCATGTTTTGAGTCTTAGTTACTTATCATTCTCCCATTCCAGCTCTTGTATTTTTTTCACTTGGATGAATATTTTTCACTGGAAGAACGTCTGCATCCAATTCCATTATAATTTTCTACTTATGCAGAATAAAAATGTATAGTAGTACGCATAGTATCTTTGTAGTTCGTCTGAGATTGAGCAAATTAATTCTCAACCATACTAAATAGTGATCAAAATGTGGTCTCAATTCATTGACCACATCTTCCAAAAGTCTTCAGAGCACTACCTTGAAGAATTTTAAAATTTTAGAAAAATTTGGACTCCATGAAATGTGCTAGTACTAAAGGAATGTTCTCGCTAATATAGTTATTACATTTAGTGTACTCACTGCGAGATTAAATATAACATAGCTATGCAGCTCGAAGTGTTTGCCTGTAAAAATTCTCCAATACTTATATCAAGTCAAGTTAGTCCGTTTCTTTTATTACAGTCGCGACTGCTTGTTCCTTGCGTGAAAAATAAGGAATAGTGTTTCACGAGAGAGGCCTTAAAAGGCCTTGCTCATCTTACTCACCTTAATCAGCGGGAGGGCACACATTAAAATTAATGGACGAATGAAAATCCAAATAAAATGTAACACTCAACCGCTGAGACAATTGTTTATGTTTAATCTGATTTTTACAGCTAGATGGTTGTTTTTTTTATGATATTATTAATCATTTAGTTTAGTGGGTTAGGTTTATGTCTTCATTTTGATTGCTGAACATCGAATTTTCAGTTAATTTTTTATCACAATAAAGAACACGCCTGAAATTACTCAATTTATTAAAATGGTACCAGCAAAAATTTAAAGGTTATCCATTTCTGTGGTCCGATTTGTAAAGTAATCAGATTATGGGACCTTATATTTTTTAAATCTCATTACTTGGAATCTTACTCTTCTTGAAAGTGAAATCATTAGATTCCTTCTAATGTAATTATGCTAGTTTCACAGTAATCATGATTACTTAGATTAGAATGAGTTTTTTTTTCGAGTATTCAATGGCAATTATTTGTAATGTGATTTTAACCACATTATTGATTACATGAATTCATGGCCTCTATTACCTATGCAAGTTCGTTCGATGACTCGCTAGCATATCCTTCGATATATCCACGAAACAAAATAACTCAATGTACGCTGAGATTGATTCGAACACGTGTCCATTTGTAGAATTATAGGTAATATATGTATATATATATATATACCTATACATATACATATACATATATCTTTGAAATAGACGCTCTCCGGCGACGCACAAATACCCAGATACAAAATATTTAACACCAAGAAACATAAAAAAAGGACACTCACAGTAAGTATTTGACGTTTCGACGGCCCGACCGTCGTCATCAGATATATATATGGAAGACTCAACGTGAGACACGCTCCTTCCTTCTCTTGAGAAAGGTGGTTAGACCACCGAAAATTCGATACCCAGCGAGTTTCTCTTTTATATGTGTTTCTGTGTTTTTGTCTTTGTTTACTAGTGCTAATTCCATTTGCATTATTATTCACGTCCGTGAGACTTTTACAAAAGTGTTATGTATATATATTTTATATATATATATATTTATTTATTTATTTATTTATATACACGAGGCCATAAAGTAAGGCCCGTTTGGTCACAGGAAAAAATATACTCATATGAAACACATTTTATTGGCACTTTTAGTTAGCTACAAACCTACTTCACTTATCTACATAATCGCCGTTCACTTCTAAGCATTTTTCGTACCGCTGCACCAGCTTCTTTAACCCCTCTGCATAGAAACTCGCCGCCTGAGGGTTGAACCAATCGACAACGCCATTCTTGAGTTCCTCTTCGGTTTCGAAACGTTGTCCACCGAACCACTGTTTCAAGTGCAAGAAGAGGAAGTAGTCGCTGGGTGTAAGGTCAGGACTGTACGGTGGGTGGTTGAAAGAGTTCCCAACGACCCAAAAACTCTCGTCCACTGGACATTCTTTGCTCTTTGTGGTGGTCGATGAGCATTTTCGGTACCCACCTTGCACGCAATGTGTGGTATCCGAGGTTTTCCGTAACAATACTGTAGACAGTAGTGCGTCCAAGTTGAGGAAATTGTTCAGCCAGGCCATTAATTGTCAATCGACGATTACCTCGTAGTTTTTGTTCCACTTGCGAAACAATTTCATCGGTCAGAATACTGGGCCTACCACTTCGCTCTTCGTCATGGACATTTGTTCGTCCATTTTTAAAATCACAGCACCATTGTCTAACCTTTCTTTCACTCATAACTATAGGTTTATAAACTAGGCATAATTCCCGATGAATTTCAGCAGCCGACAATCCTTTTTTCATACAAGAAGAACGCACTTCACAGCTAGCGGGATCAACGATTGTCGCGGACATTGTTGTTTGCATGCACGGACAAGCAAACGACTTCTGAAACAAGACAAATGCTGCTATAGCTTCTCAATGAATCAGTAGATGGCGCTGCAGGAGCAAAACTGTGTTCTGAAGCGCCAATATTTAAATATAAGCAAACGGTACTTACTTTAAGAATACTCCTCGTATATATAATAGGAGTCCATGTAGAAGATAAAATTTTACATAAATTATACGCTTGTTAGACATCTAGACATCTAAGTGACGTCATTTCATCCATATCGTTCCGATCGAACATGAAAGTAAGCCTGTTTTGAGATTTCTCCCCCTCACAATCGTTTTAAGATAATGTAGGTTAATGAAAAAACTCCTTAAATTAATATATTATAATTATGTAATAGTTTCAAGAATATTACAAATAATCCGTGATTTTTAGGAAGGATGTTGAATTTTTTTATATACATTGCAGGTAACTTTATTTGGTATTTATCATTTAATCTTTGTTATATTTAAAATGTAAAATATTCGTGAATTTTTTTCAAACAAGAGAAGAGAACACATTATGAAATCCAAAAAGTTAATATAGTATATTTTTATTATTGATCACCCAGAGTTATATTTTAACTTAACTATTCGATGAATGATGCCTAGTTTCACCTAGCTGTTATATCAGCGGTTAAAATATAATTTATTGATAATCCTAATGCATTTGAATCAATTAGAGTGCTAATGAATCTCTATTATATAATTCAATTATTTTTTAAACATTGTGTTTAAATGGATTTGAGCACACTTCCATTGGTTTTTCTCTGAAAAGTAATCCGTTAACAATTGGATTTTAAAATAAATATTTATGGCGCCCTATCTGTCGTTTTCATCTATTCATTGTTGTGCAATGAATATTAAATAAATAATAATGATTTCCATGAACGGCGAGCTCCGTTAATTGATCGATTTCGAATAATAATTGTTGATTAATGTATGTTTAATCAAACATTTAGTCAAGAAAACTATATTAATGTTTATGGGAAAACAGAATTAATTCATCAATGTAAATATTTCAATTTCCTCTGGGTTTCGGCTTTATTCCTTTGGCAGTGGGTATTCTAATTATAATTTACCTATGAAAAAACCACACCGCTTATTCGTCCTTACAATAGAAAGTGAGTCCATTATTTTATTATTATTATCTTTGAGAGCATAATATTTCCGTAACGGCAATGTTTTCCTTCTTCAGACAAATATCAAATTGCCAGATCAACAATGGTGAATATACCTATAAATATTGAGAATAACATGACTTACAATTATGCGTGTAGGTGGTATACAGTATGTTCAACAATGAACATGAATGGACAATAATGTACTCTTTGACCTTTTCTTGTACTTTTTATTATAATACACTGTTAATAACGCACACATGTCGATTTGTCATGATGCATTGTGGATTACACAGCTTTAATTTATTGCATTTTTATTTTTCTGAGTTAATTGCAACTTTCATTCAATGAATATTTTTTGGTTCTAATGGATGAATGGTTTTTTGGTTGGTAGCGAGTATATCTCTTCTATTTTTATTGTTTCTAAATCTGTTTAACAGTGCAGTGTATTGGAAATGAATTCTTAGTGTTTTTCAATTTAATTAAGGGGGAACTTCTGTTGCTACATCTTGTCCATCCTACACGCATTTCAATGGTTCGCTTGCCCCGAGTGTGCTATTAATGCCTGGTTGCATACGGCCACCCTTATTGTGGCAGGTTAACTATGCGATCAGGTCTTAAGAAAATGGATACCGTCGCCGTTGACTCATCCGAAAGCAGTAATGGCAAGCATGGGGTGAGTTATTTTTTCAATACATGACCTAGTTAAAGTTCAATTATCACATACTTCCCCTCCAATGCTTATTTTAAAAATAAGAGGTAAAACTACCGACGTCCACGCATACGCGAGCCCCCGGAGCTAAAACGAAAAGATTTTGGTGAACTAGTGGCGGCACAGTTGCCTTTGGAAGTTATGCAATCTCGGGCAAAAGATTTTTCCAGCAAAAATCCGGTCGATTTCATTTTTTCCTCATCACCTCACCCTTTTTACATTTTTTGTTCCCTTTTTAATCTCTTTTCCACGCCTGATTCGGTCCAGACGTTGCAACTTCCAGGTTATGTGAGTCAAATAACTATATTATGGACACGCGATCCTGCTCTCTTTTGGGCCTTATGACGCTGGCTGTTTTACCTACTGTTGGGTACCCTGGTGTGGCCTCGGCCTTCCTTGCCCTGTAGAAAAAGTTCGAAAGTTCCTATCCCCGGACTGGTATTATAATTGTTCCCAAGCATTTATGATATCCACATATCTGTCGAGAAAAATACCATCGTGTATTTCGTCAATAAAGAAATATTCATCCGCTAAGCGTTCACGTACCCCTGCATACACACTTCTGCTTATAGAAAGTTATTCGTCACATGTGAGTAATTGTTAACTCCACTGAATAACTCGAATATTTAGTTATCCCATCCGATTTCTCTTCCAAGTCAACTTGCAGATATGGACTTTCTGCTCCTTTTCCATTGTTTCTCAACTTGTGCTATTGCATCCTTTAAGGAAAAAGGTAGTGGTGTTTTCATCAGAGGAAGAAAAATCAGGTTTTTTTTCCCTCAATAGAGCGTGGAAATTTTGCTCATTTTCTGTTGTTTCGCCGTTCAGTTCGATTCCCGACACCCTCGTATCTGAATATATTTATTTTTGCGAACGTCTTTGCTGACAGAAATAAGTGGCGGATCCGTCGGTATCCAAAAAACGCTCGTAACGCAAACGCGTGAGCTTATGCAGCAGAACTGCTGAGCTTGCTAAGCAAACTCAGCAGTTCTAGCAGCAACCTCGATTCCGACCAAGAGGTTCCCACGGGCTGAGATTGGCTGACGTCTGCACAAAGAGCGCTTCGCAAATGACCTCCGCTCCAGAAATTTTCTTTTCCTACTTCCTGCGTGGTGCCATGATCGCCGCTGGCCATCACATAATTAAGAATATCAAAATATTAAGGGTTGAAACGATGCAATATTTTTTAATTAAATCATCAACAGTTTCACTTTTTCGCCAGTCCCTGCGTATCATTTCCTGAGGAAATTCAAAGGCTTAAGAGCACTCAAAAACTGATGACTTAAATGGCAATTTCAGTAATACTGACCCATGTAACTTTTCATTATGAAAGCAGAAATAAAGAGGATTAAATTGATGAGGTGGCTTATTTTATGAACTCCCACCGAGGGAACAAATATAACTTCGGTAAAGGAAAGAGTTTTTCTCGATAGCCCTATATCTACTTTCTTTTGGGGAGTTGGAAAGTTCCAGCTCACTGTGACCTTTGGGAACCAGGGGCATTTGTTGCACCCACTTCGTGCCATCTTTGCATTCTCTTCCTGCATTTTAACGAGAGGTCACCAGGAGCAGGCAGTTTAAAATGCCATTCTGTCTACAATCCGAGCGGTAAAACAGATTTCGCCGCTGGTAATCATGGGAATCCCCCTTAGTTTAACAATTTCTTTCCTTCGCATATTCTTCGGATATATCTTTAATATATCTAGTCATTAAAAAAAACAAGATTTCGGGAATTTGCATATCCTGCGTTGTTTTGTTATGACGGTGTTTTTCGTTTGGCTGTGACTTTTGATGTAGTCGGTCGCACTACATTTCCTTCCATTAAATTAAACCTGTCCTAACATCCTTGTCTCTTTACTAAATCATTATATGAAGTTCACTCAATCTGCCCATAAATTTCCAACATACTAACGCAGATGTAGGTGGGACAACAAGAATAGAGGAACAATAATTTAAGAATACCGCAAATAGAGACACTAGAATACCCCTTCCTATGATTCTAAGCGCTAACATAACTCCCATTGCTTATGGTGACTTGATCCGGCACTATGCTCTGCTCCTAGGAGAGCTGCGGTTGAGTTAAGCAAAGTTGAGTTTCACTCCAACTTGCATCGATCCCTCAATTCCCAGGCGGAATGAGCATCAACATATCTTAAAGGGCGTAGTTTTAGAAAGATTTGAAAGATGTTAATCAGATTTCATCAGGCTCTAAATTCAGCTGTTTATATGCTATAATACGGTGTAATTTTGCTTGATCGTCTTATATCAACAAACATTTATCAAGAAAACTACGTGAAAGTTAATTCATGCGATGAAGAAAGGAGGTTTGTGAAATATCACGTTCACAATTAACTTTGCATTTCCATAATTATTTTTAAATTACCCTATCCGATATTTTTGCAAGAGATTTTTTTTTAATTCCTTGATGTGGATAGGAAAATGTAGCAATAAGGATTAAGGTACCTGATTCCAATATTTTTATTTAAATTTTTGGCATTTTGTTTTTTCACTCAATCATTAAACGTAACGTTTCAGCGCTGGGCAGCGAACAGCATCTTTCCGAGTCTACATTGTGCTGCTTCGTTTTCTAAGTTAAATTAAGGACTAAGTGACAGGTGCCTTAAAGGTTATGAGTAAGCCTTAGTGTGCTTGGAGAACTCTCTTACACTATATTCAATTTTTGAAGACTGCCTGGCATGCATTTGATCATAGCAAACGATAGTTGAAGACAATAAACCTTTTTTCAAGAAACTGTAATAGTAACTTTAACGGAGTCACCCGTTATGTGTGCATTATAATGCAACCATTTCAGAGAGTAAAAATCATTCGCCTTGACCGGGATTCGAACCCGGATCCCTCGATATCCGGCCGAGTGCTTTAACCATTTAAGCTACCGAGACGTCCTCTTACACTCTGAAATTTTGGGGGCTTTAAAGGAACAAGATGTTATGACGAAATACCGTACATACAATGTCACAGGCATCCGTAGTCGTGCGCGACGCGCCACAGTCCACGATGTTAATAAAGCCAATTTCAAACAGGCTGTTCATACCTTAGACAAATTTCAAGAAACTGTAATAGTAACTTTAACGGAGTCACCCGTTATGTGTGCATTATAATGCAACCATTTCAGAGAGTAAAAATCATTCGCCTTGACCGGGATTCGAACCCGGATCCCTCGATATCCGGCCGAGTGCTTTAACCATTTAAGCTACCGAGACGTCCTCTTACACTCTGAAATTTTGGGGGCTTTAAAGGAACAAGATGTTATGACGAAATACCGTACATACAATGTCACAGGCATCCGTAGTCGTGCGCGACGCGCCACAGTCCACGATGTTAATATGTTCCTTTAAAGCCCCCAAAATTTCAGAGTGTAAGAGGACGTCTCGGTAGCTTAAATGGTTAAAGCACTCGGCCGGATATCGAGGGATCCGGGTTCGAATCCCGGTCAAGGCGAATGATTTTTACTCTCTGAAATGGTTGCATTATAATGCACACATAACGGGTGACTCCGTTAAAGTTACTATTACAGTTTCTTGAAATTTGTCTAAGGTATGAACAGCCTGTTTGAAATTGGCTTTATTAACATCGTGGACTGTGGCGCGTCGCGCACGACTACGGATGCCTGTGACATTGTATGTACGGTATTTCGTCATAACATCTTGTTCCTTTAAAGCCCCCAAAATTTCAGAGTGTAAGAGGACGTCTCGGTAGCTTAAATGGTTAAAGCACTCGGCCGGATATCGAGGGATCCGGGTTCGAATCCCGGTCAAGGCGAATGATTTTTACTCTCTGAAATGGTTGCATTATAATGCACACATAACGGGTGACTCCGTTAAAGTTACTATTACAGTTTCTTGAAATTTGTCTAAGGTATGAACAGCCTGTTTGAAATTGGCTTTATTAACATCGTGGACTGTGGCGCGTCGCGCACGACTACGGATGCCTGTGACATTGTATGTACGGTATTTCGTCATAACATCTTGTTCCTTTAAAGCCCCCAAAATTTCAGAGTGTAAGAGGACGTCTCGGTAGCTTAAATGGTTAAAGCACTCGGCCGGATATCGAGGGATCCGGGTTCGAATCCCGGTCAAGGCGAATGATTTTTACTCTCTGAAATGGTTGCATTATAATGCACACATAACGGGTGACTCCGTTAAAGTTACTATTACAGTTTCTTGAAATTTGTCTAAGGTATGAACAGCCTGTTTGAAATTGGCTTTATTAACATCGTGGACTGTGGCGCGTCGCGCACGACTACGGATGCCTGTGACATTGTATGTACGGTATTTCGTCATAACATCTTGTTCCTTTAAAGCCCCCAAAATTTCAGAGTGTAAGAGGACGTCTCGGTAGCTTAAATGGTTAAAGCACTCGGCCGGATATCGAGGGATCCGGGTTCGAATCCCGGTCAAGGCGAATGATTTTTACTCTCTGAAATGGTTGCATTACAATAAACCTTATTATAAATGCAGAGAACTGCGGGAAATGCCGTGACAGTAATGTCAACGGAGTCGTCCGCTAATTTGTATTAAAATAAAACAATTTAAAAGTGAAAAAATCATTCGCCTTGATCGGGATTGAATCCAGATCCCACGTTTTCCATATCCGGTCGAGTGCTTTTAGCTAGCTAAGCTATCGAGACATCCTTCTACCCCTGAAATTATCCCTGGCGATAAGCAATCGACCGAATATCGAGGGATCCTGGTTCGAATTCTGGTCAAGAATGATTTTTAAACTTTGAAATTGTTGAATTTTAAAAACATTGACAATTATGAAGTACTTCTTCAGCGTTTAAAATAATAATGCTTTTCGGTTTACGACAGCTATAAGTGGTTCAGCGATATCATAGAATCGAATGGAAACAAAATAAAACGCATACATTTAAATATATGTATTGATCAGGAAATTTCAAAAAATCATGAATTCATTTTTATCCCAATAGCGCGATATAACATTAAAAGAAATTTAATCAAGTAGAATTATAGTCTATGTTGCCCACCTCTTTCGTTGTCCTGTGGGGAACTTTATTCAGTGCCCTGCTGACGCGTCTGGAGGCCGTGCCCTCGTGTGATACCGCGTGGTTGGTCAAACTTTGGCTTTTCATCAGGTTTATCAGGAACCAATTTGAAACTTCGATATTTGGGTTACCAAGCTCACCCAGCCAGTTTTGGGAAAGTATTCTTTCGCTCGGTAGTGATAATTACCATTACTTGTTCTGACTAGCGGAATCGTTTTTCGCTCGGCACTCAAAGAGTTCGATGCAACATTCACCCTGCACTTCAACAGTCCAAATATCGTATAACGTTCCGACCAGTGAACCTAACCAACTGGTCCAACCGGGTCTCCTTCGAAGTACACTTTTATTTGCCAGACGGTTTGCTTCACATCAGTGATGAACCTAGATTAATCTTGAAAGCTAATTTTTTTGGGAAAACGGGTTGCAATTATTTCTCAGTCGAATAGCGTGAACTTTCGTTTTCAACAACTCTTATTTTTTTTCAAAATGGAAAAACATGAATATGATAGTAATAGAATCGCTCCATAATACTAGTCTGAGTTTTGTCACAGGATATCTATCCATCAAGCATTTATGCATCCATGAGCCCCTTGATTTCAATCTGACCCTGTTGAATGATCCAATGATGCATAGTATATTTGAATTATTTCGGTGGACCGACCTTGAAATAATGGTGTAAATCGACTTAAACCCACTTAACTCACACTCACATTGTATTACAATTTTATTATGATGTTGTGTACAATATCCTCAGAAATTAAACTATTACAGCTTTAAGACATTTTCACCCGGTAGAGCTTAGTGACCCCGAAAATTAAATATAGAAAATTGGTTGATTGCACACATTAACAAATAGCTGAGAAAATCGTCATAAGTTTCATTTATTTTTTGCGTGACATTTTCCTTTTTCCATTTAGATATTAGTGAAAATATGTACACCCGCAGATATGTATTCGGAAAGACAAGTTTCACTACAGTTTTTCAGAAGAGCTAGTGACATTTGGCAGCATGAGAACCTGTCGGAAAGCCCTTTCCCCTAAGGATCAAATGTAATTAAATATCAATAAACTATGGTTTTTTCTATTAATCCATCTATTCAATCTGCTGGAACCAATTCTCGGCAACGGTGCACTATTACACTCAAAGCAAATATCTTTAGCTGGCACATGGGTTTTTGGCACCATACCTTCCCCACCTTCCCTTTCCACCTGCACACACCACTGCTGTGTAGGAATTTCGCGTTACCAAATGGGTTCGTTTAATGTATTTCGTCTCCTTTCCGGAACCAGTGTCATTGACTCCCGTGGTTGTTTTTATGTAATCCTACGCTTTCCATCAATTTATTTATGTGTCTCTCATTAGTGTTGGGTTTTTTGTATATTTAATCATAGTGAGAACCAGTAATTACGTAAATATGATTATAACTTTCTCTTCCTCGTACTGACTGCAGCATAATTCCGAAATGTTAGGTAAACACTTTTCAAAGGCGGTGAAACGAATGACATGTATTCTCTCCCGCTCGGAAAAAAATCTTCAATATAAATAACCTTGTGAATTAATACCTTACTGTTTATCTTCTGCACCAACATAGTTTGATCAATTCCTATAAATCAGTCACATCAATATTTATTTCTGGCAATATTCCAATACTTGTACGTATGATAAAAATTCCACTCCCCAAACTTTTGGAATTTACGCTCGCACTCATCGATAATGTAGCTCTTTTTAAGGCCTTCGGAAGTCTTTGAGAGATTTATTCATTATCAAAAGCATCCCATAAGCAAGTTTTCAATTCAATTCGTATGTGCTAACAAGCGTTTCTTTAGAATTGAGTGTTTTCCGTTTCAAGTAAGACATCAGCCAATATTTTAGCTTAAAAATAGTGTTATCACATTCAAATCAACCATCAAAATATACGTTTTTCCTTCGATTTGATCTCGAATTTTAATCCATTGACTGTGTTCTCTTAATCAATTTTATTTTCAAATGACTGTCCGAATCGATTTAGGGATTACATGGTTCAAGACTCTCCTAGACCCGAACCAGGAGTAAATTTGAAAATTCTATTTGTTTGCTACAGGGTTCGTCCGGAAAATAAGTTTATGATGCTCATTGTCTTTTTTGGCAAAAGGGGAGTCGTCCACTACGATTTTGTACCTGAACGACAAACTGTAAATGCTGCATTTTACGTCCAAGTGCTCGACAGGCTTCGAAAACGAGTCGCCCGCGACCGGCCAGCGATCAACCGTATGACTGACAACCTGAGCGACAATGCGCCGTCTCACACCGCGCTTGTCGTGTCGGACTTCTTGGCCAAGCACGGCGTGGCAACGCTGCCGTACCCGCCCTACAGCCCGGACTTGGCACCACCGGACTGCTTTCTGTTCCCGAAGATAAAGATGAGTTTAAAAGGAACGCGATACGGGACTTTGGACGCCGTCAAAGGGGCCGTGACGACTTGTCTTCGAGAGGTTCCCGATGATGCCTTCGCGGGAGCGTTCCAGGAATGGGAACGCCGCTGGAACAAGTGTATCGACTCACAAGGGTCCTATTTTGAGGAATATTAGCTTAAGATATGTAAAAGTGTAATCAATTTTTTTTCCTGAGCTCAGTACACTTATTTTCCGGACGAACCCTGTGCATGCACGCATGAATTTCTCATTTATTTTCTTCTCATGCGGTTGAGAAAGGTTATTGCTATGTTTATAGAGTGCCAAATTTTACGTGAGGTCATTTCAGTTATCTTAAATTTTATTATCCTATAGAGAGATCAATTTACCACTGACGTGTGTATTAGGAGAGTTCAGCGATGCTTAGGAAACTTCTTCCAATGAGAATGGCGATTTTAAACTACGTAGGAACATTTCATTTACCATACAAGTACAACTTTTAGCAAGATTTTACGATGAACTGCAAGGAAATCTTTAAATGGTGTTTTGAATATAGAATACAATGACATGGCGTTCCGGCCGAAGTAAATCCCAGTAATTCGGGCTCCATCATCCTCGGTGTAAGTAATTCCGTAATATTTTTCTGTTCTTGATATCTCAGAAATTGATTCTAACTCATACTTCGTTTCAAAAACCAATTATGTTAATTTTGAATTAAACTGGTGCTGCGACCAAGTCTTGAGGGTGGAGATCAACCTGACTGGAGGAGGCTTGTCGCGTGCAACAAAGAAGGGAAAGGTGTTCTGTCAGTGTGGCTTCTGCTTTCTTAGAAAAACGTCCTTTTCAAACTAAATTTTCACCACCGCCGTCACCACTAACCTTCGTCACACCACAGTACCCATAGAGGTCAGATTAGATTTCCCCGAAAATAAAAAATATCTCTCGCTCGGGAATCAGCCTTTTTTGACAAGTGAATGTGATCACGATGTGCCTACCTCCAGATTTTCAACTCGAACCTAACTACGCAATGCATCACGGAGGTCTTCATTTTTGCTAGCACGAACTGGGACACATTCTATCTACACAGTAACACACTTTCACCCAATCACTCACATTTTTGACAGAAGTCATTGTGGGTAATGGACTAAATTTCAGGTGGAGATATAAATTTTTAGCTGTGCTGAGTAACACAGACTATATTTTAATTTCTAATTTGTTCGTATACTCTCTAGTTAGTAGAGGAATCGTAGAGTTGAAATTATTACGGAATGTGTATCTGCATATTTCTTCCTACATTTTTGTATTCCTTTGAATTTTAAGGATTCTTTAGATAAATATGTATTAATTTTCCCCATAACTCTTTTCCAAACATACACATGGGATTGAAAAATACCACGCGATATATTTACTCTGTTACATTTACGTAGTATATTGTGGTTGCAAAACTATGGTAAACTTTTTAGTTAGACTCTTCTTTAGTTCCATCCAAAATCCACAGGATTTTAATTCACTCTTTTTAATTTTGTTTCCTAGCTATCTCCCTTACCATACATATACCTTCAGCATCCTTTGTCTCTAAATATCTCCTCCATCCACTTGTCCTGTCTTCTTCAAACTTCTTCCTACAATTTTCTCTCTGCACCCTCCCTAATCATTCCTTTTCCCTTCTGTTTTTTTTTAAATTTTTGATATACCCATATCTCGAATACCTCCAATCTAAGGTTAATCCTCTTGCATCAACAACCCACTTTCTGAACCATGCCAACTCTGCTCCATTTTAAAGTTTTCACTAGTCTTTTCTTAATATCTTTACTTACGTATCCTGTCACTAACCACTGCCTCTTTTTTTAAAGCTTCTTTACCCAATTAAATTCTTCTTTAAACACCCTTACTTTACAGTACAGTGCATTAGTACATGCAGTACTGTGCATGTACTAATCCACTGTACATTTAGATGTACTGTTCTGGCTGTTCTAGTTTATGTCCCCGATCTTTGATGTATATACCTTCCTACCTTCCCGTTCCTTGAAAATCTCATTACCTTTATTTTTTCATGACTAATTCTCATGTCATTCTTGTCACACTGATTCTGCAATGACCTGGCCAATGATTGTAAACCATTGGCCGACTGACCATCTGCAAATCTGATTTGATAAGTTCATCACCTACTTTAATTCCTGGCTCCAGCCCTTCCAATCTCCCTTTTCCATTTCCTTTGCACTTACTGGTCTTAAAAAGAACTGATTAGAATGGGCATCTTTATTTTACTTCTCTGTCTAGCAGTGCCTATCCCAACTCTCCATTAACAATCTATTTATATCCTGCCTGAAATGTTTATATGATCCGAATAAGTCATATCTCCTTCCAGGCCACTCCTATCTTCATCAAAATGTTTTTTAACTCTTCCATTTTTCAACAGAATCAAGCAGGATGTAGTGGAAGTTCGTCATTATGAGAAAAACAAAATTTGCACTTATACATTGTGTTGTATGTTACAAATAAATCTGTGGAAAAGTGCAAATTTTCTTTTTCTCATAATCTTCCTTTATTCTATGTTGAATACCTAATCAAAATCCACAACAAATACATCCTGGTTGTACTCTTATGGTCCTTTCTACTAGTGACAGCATTATTACTAGGGTATCACTCATACTCATTCCCTTTCTAAACAAACTGTTCTTTTCTTAAGTACTTATTTGCTCACTTCTGCATCCTTTTGTTGATTATTCAAAGTACTACTTTACTATCTCAGTTTCTCAGTTCAGAGGCTCTGATTCTTTGGTCATTTTTGTGGCTTAATAATATTGAATAATCCTTGTATGTACCTAGCCTTAAGGTCAATTGCAAAATGTGGTCTTAGGTATTTCCAAACCCTGAAAAATGAACCCAATTTCATTCTGTTTTAACAAAAATAAAAATATAATAATATGTAGTTATTATTTTTAAGAATGCTATCAGGATGTGTGTTCAAACTGTAGAAGAATCTTTGCCATACTGGTGTTGTAGTAGCATTCAGTTCAATACAAACTATCCTGAAAAAATTCAGAAGTCACTATCAAATTGTAATATAATGTTGGTTTCCAAAGACACAAATGGTAAGTTGTACTAACTGGTGCTGTGCACATGCATTTTTACTAGGGATGTTGTGTCACCAAAACTTGGTATCCCCAGAAACTGATAGACCTTCATCAATCTTAAACCAGTCCCATTCACTATGAAAATGAGAAATTCTCATTTTCAGGAGGTTATAAAAAAGGTGCACTCAAGTTGCTGAATCATAAAAATTATTTTGTGCTTTCATCATAATTTCCAATTTCTTACCAAGACATATGATTGAAGTTGGGACATAAAAATACAGGCTACCACCCATATCATCAATCAGAATGATTGTTTGATAAGTGAAGGTAGAACTTGTCTCTTACTGAGTTTGAATGTCACAAAAAATGTTGTTTTACTCAAAAATAAAGAAGTTTGCCGAATCAAGTATCATTGTGAATGGCCATTAATATTCATTAGATTTTCGTCATCCCTTGCTATGACTGAATTTTATATGCATTTTCTGGCCATTCATATTTGATTATATTTTTTTTACTAGGATCATTATCAACTTCACATCTTATTTTGGTCACAATTCTGTGTTCATATATAGAATGGGGTATTCATGGAAGTCATGATTATATTCATCATAGACTTCAGAATTTACATGTAAAAAATAGTCTAATAGTATAATTGCTCATACACTTCCAATTGAATTAGGTTCACCATGAAAAATTAAATTAATAAAATCTCTTGCTTTCCCATTCAAGTGCTTTGTGCTACTTGCACCTCACATCTATCTTCTCTCAATATTGCCCAGTACCTCTTCTCTTTTTCACTAAACTCATTTCCCATTATTTCTTTCATTAGTCACATGATGTGATAACAATATAGGGGACAGTAAATAGTTAGTAACCATTTTTATTACCTAATAAAGAGAACATTACAAATGTTATTGAACTCATCAAAGTTAAAGGTTATTCAATAGAGTCCAATAAAAATAATAAACATATTTGGATGCCTGCAGGGTGTTTATAGATTTGGTACAACTATTAGGCTGCTCTAATGGAATAAAATGGCTTACCAACCACATTTTCAGTTTAAATTAAAACCTTTTCAAAGTTTTATTTTGATAAATGTTTTAAACCATTTATTTGAATTCCTACCCTATCTTTATTGAATTGTTTTATACTAATTACATTTTGATGGTTTTTTGCTATCATATCTCAACAACTTCTGATGATTATTTCATGTTTTTTATTATGGTTTTCACTCTTCACATGGAATTTGTCAAAGTTTTACTTTGAGTAGACCAAGACTTCTAACACATAAAAATTAATGATATCAATATCTCTTCTTTATTGAATAGAGGTTTACAAGAAAGGTAACAGCTATCTTCAGGTTTGGCATGTGCCAGAATCCTCTTAACTCTTTCCAGGATCCATAGTATCCTGTCAATCGCATAGCTGTTCCCCATTCATGAAAGCCATAAAGAAAATCTGCTCTGCCCCTTTTAAAGGACCAATTTTCAATGTTTACAATGTTCTTAGAATATCTTTGTAAGACCCTCATTAAAGTTGTCTTTTCCACATCTTATTAATTCCACTGTTCTTCTATTAATATTTAGTAGTTTTGATATGTTTTTTCTCCTTTCTATCAATTGTCATAACGGATTTACTTACAAATACATCCAGTTGAGGGTTATCAAAATTTTAATCAGTAGGTATTTTTTCCTCATTCTGTTTGCAATTCTTTAAAAATGATTTCATTATAGAATTGGTGAAATATGATATAACACATTCCCCCTCATTTGTCCCAGATGTATTTATTAGTTTCTGTCTGTGGATTTTGTAGCCCATCTGTATATACATTTACTTTTAGTGAGTGCTTGAACATTGGTCATTTGTTGTTTCATATTATCTTTCACATACATGCATCAGTAATAAATGTTCAGACATGGTAAAGTTAAAATTTCAATTTTTTTAAATAAGGTTTCCATGCTCATTTAAGTTGTCTCTTCCATGTACCCCTTCCAATAATATTTTGATTAATGGTTAAAGACTCAAATGATTATTAGGTAATGAAACCAAATTTATTACTGCCATGACTATCA
The DNA here is from genome assembly GCA_037158775.1 of Hetaerina titia. Lineage (NCBI taxonomy): Eukaryota > Metazoa > Arthropoda > Insecta > Odonata > Calopterygidae > Hetaerina > Hetaerina titia. The sequence goes on along the minus strand of CM073769.1, from coordinate 83,793,309 downwards.
AGCACTATGCTGGAATCAGAGATTTTTTTATAAAACTCTGAATTCAGCCCAAAAATATCTAAGGCTACCATCATGATGTGCTGGAGCAGTTGGAAATCCTTCAATACACGAATTACGGGGAAGATGTTTTGACAACGATTTTCTTTACCCTTCACATTCCCCGTTATTCTTTTTTCCCTCACCCCCTGCCAGCTCACCTGGAGCCAAGTGAGACTTTTTCAACAATGTAGCAACTCCTCCCAGCCCGCTACTGACTACCTCACTAATTACTAAGTGCCATTCTCCCCGTTCACAATAATCATTTCCCTAATCCTCTGCCAACTAATCTGATTCCGGGAGGGCTTTTTGCAACATTGTATTGACCCTATCCTTCCAGCCTGCTGATTATCTAATTGGTTTTTATCTAATCTAATTATCCAATTATTGCCAATTTGTCAATATTACCAATCTTCCTTCTCCGCCTCAAACCATAGACTTTTAGCATCCCTCTTCCTAGCTCAACCAATCCTTTCTTTCTCCTATATTTAATTTCCTTTCAATATTTCCATGTTAGATGACAATATTGATTTTGGTGAATTCAGCATATGGCATATCTGGTCTGGTTTTATAAACTATGTACAGTGAATTCCATATGACACTTCTGTTCATGGTTTTATCAAATCATTCATTTTTCAAAAGTATCTCTGCCTACTGGTAATGGGGTTAAATTTTTTTTCGGTCATATTCATTTGGGCAGCAACCAGAAGTTTTTTTTCAGAACACTGCAGTATCTGATCATCTACCGGCCTGCATTATTACTCATTATACATAATAATTCTGCCTGCATAGTACATATTTATACTAAGTTTTGTTACCTGTAGTATTAACAATTGTGACACCATGCATAAGTATTGGGTGTTTAGCATTTTCAATTACTGGTGACAGAAATTTCATCCCACGTTCCACAGCCACACCTAATGTGTTGTCTGCATTATATCCTAAAATCGAATTACTTTGGTTATAAACTCGTGAATCCATTTTGAACAGTTGCAGTCCCAGTGTCTTTATATTTTAATCAACAGGATTGTTCTAGTCTCACCTAATTTAATAAACAGGGTGCGTTCCAAAAGTAATGCAATTAAAGTTCCCGCGCCGCTATTATTGATTGGAGTGGGAACAAATTGCTTGTATTATGTAGGGGAGAGAGACTAAACTTTGCCACAAAACCTGTCTCAGTGCTCTCCAAGCTGTGAAAGCGGCAGGACGTCATTTATTGTAAACCTCTGCCATGTCACAAAAGGCCAACAGACTTTAACATTAACTTTTGCAATGTACTGCAAATGAACCCAATTATTTGGACAGCGTCAACACTGGTGATAAAATCTGAGTTTTTGAATATGACCCAGAAACAAAATCCCAAAGCTCTGGGTGGCACACGGACCAGTCCCCCAAGCCCAAAAAGTTAAGAATGAGCAAATCAAAAGTGAAAACAATACTCATTGTCCTTTTGGACAGTAAAGGAGTGGTCCATAAGGAGTTTGTTCCTCAAGGACAAACAGTTCATGCTACCTACTATATGGATGTGCTGAAAATACTCTGAAAAAGTGTCATCAGGACAAGAAAAGACATCCGCTACCTGGCAACTCCATCATGACAAAACACCTTGCCACAATGCACTATGAGCCCACGAGTTCCTGGCCAAACATCAGGTGCCAATGCGGCTCCTGGCACCCTATAGTCTGACATTGTCCGAACAGACTTTTTGTACCCTTGGAATAAGGCAGTCCTGAAAGGAACCCATTTTTCATCCACAGAAGAGAACCAATCAGCCATGACATGGACCTAACAAGGGGTCCCCAAAGATGTCTTCTAGGGCACTTATTAGTCATACCAGAGTCGCTTGAAAAAATGTGTATAGGTCCAAGGGCAGTACTTTGAAGAATTTTAAGTGTTTGTGCAAATCTGTTGAATAAATTAGTTAAAAAGGAAATAATTGTATTACTTTTGGAACTCACCCTATAAACCAGGCATTATTCTCTTCTTTAACCAGCACACATAATGGCTTCCTTCCCTTCTCATTCAAAGTAGTCAGGCTGTTCCATGTATACTTTATCCATGATTAGACTATTGAGTTAAGCAGCAGTAATATCTATATGCTCAATTTCCCAACCCATATCAACTGAAATTGTCATTAGTGTTCATAAGGTCTTTTCCTAATCAAAAGATGATAAGTTTCAAAACTTCATTTCAAGATATTAGTGAACGTCCTTGGGCAGCTATCTTAGCCTAATATTTATTCACCCTTTAATTTCTCCAAATTGATTATATTTGTTTTTTAACACTCACTTAAATCTAACCACATTCTTATCTTTGGGTATTCATACAAGGGCCCTAGTATTATTTTCTTCCATTCTTCTTGTCTCCTTTGAATTCTTCATCTCTCCTTTCATAGCTGACATCTAGTCTGCTGTATTTATACCGAGCAATGCATTTCGTGATCATTTTTCCCACTCTCCTCTGCATTTTAGTTCATGCACTGCTTGAGAAAATATTCCCTTTTTTTTCGTCACAATCCTGGTTGAGGTATATATCGCAGCATCAGTGACTTCATTTTCATCTCAGTCTTCTTCTTCCCCTGCTGATGTCAGTTCATTTTCTTCATGTGTTACAGAAAATTATGTGGTGACTTTTTGCACGACTTTCAATTCTTTTTCTAATTTTAATGGAAAGATATTTTCACCTAATATTATGTGGCAACTTATTTTTAACCCTTCTTTTTTTGATGCATCACAAGTTGTTTGCTTTTGCAATTGAAGAGAATGGGTTATTGGGCAACATTCAAAAGTGGCAGCTTGGGTGGAGAAGATAGATATTAAGAGGTATTTTGGAATGCCAAAGACCACACTAGGGGGTAGAGCGCACAAGTAAAGTTATTGATATCCTGTTTGAAAAAAAATCATCTACATTTTAAGTATAGCATCATAAAATAATAATAGTTTAGTGATTTTTGTATGTGGAAATTGTTCAAGAAAGTCTAGAAAAGAAATCTGATAAAAAGCATTGTATTGACTCTATTCTGTGAAGTCTCACCTATGCCATGTTTTTAACTAACTATTTTGTCGTGCTCAAATTTTTTCCCTAGGATTAGACAGAAGGGAAATGGTATTGAAGAGAGCATCTGTAACCTACAGCTGTAGTTTGCTTGTTTATTAAAGGTTTCTTAATTTTGAAAAACTTCAAAATAATCATCTGGAATTGTCCTAAAAAAAACTGGGAGAAATTTTGTATATTTTGGTAGGCAGGAACACCTCACATATGCCATCCTTGTGTTTTCTATGAATCTCCAAAGAAAAGGAATGGGGAAGGATTAGGATTATTTACTCAGGGTGCACAATCTACATCATCTTTCCCAGGGAAAATGGAATATGCAAAATTTTTGTTAACACCATTGAAGACAGGCCATTTTTTGCTTTGGGTCAGTTGGTTTGGAATATCATGCCAACAACATTCTCCGGTAAATAGTGATGCTAAATTGAAGTTTAAAGTTTAAATGAAATATTCTTTCTAGGGTCTTATGTATTTATGACAATTTTTACTGCCCTCTTTGATGATTTATTTAATGCACTTAATAGACATGATACATAATATGGAAACCATACCAGATACTTCCCTGATTGATTGAGGTTTTTGGATGAAATTATATAACTATATTGTGTCCATTGGTGTTTAGATACCTACTCAGCAAATACTTAGATCAGGTTGGATGAATATGATGCACAGCTCACTGAATGTTTAATGACAAATAATTATTTTTAATTTTTTCAGAAGACACTGTGAAGTGGATTCCAGCAATGAGAGAAGAGGTGTTGGTGCTCATTTTGATGTCCTTTTATAAATATTTAGCCCAGCTGGTGAACTAAAAAGCAATTACCATAGATGTCTGGTATGTGAAGACTTTTGTCCCCTAACATTCACATCTAGCATCAAGGAATAATTACACGGTCATGAATTGAAACCAGTTGCCAAATGACAGAAATGAGTCGGATAGTAAATTGGTTGACAAATAATAAAATTGCTCTTTAAAAAATAACTAGATTCATTCATTATGAGAAAAATGTGAGGTTTCTATCTTAAATGCCAATTTTGGAAATAAGCATGTTGAAAATGTGCATAATATTTCATCTTGATAAATCTTTACCCTTAAATGTGATGAAAGTTAACCACTTGCCTGATAGGATTAACATTTTTTTTTCTTCACGAAAAAGTCAGATTTTTTTAATTTTTCACAAATATTTACGTCCTAACTAAAATATTGTAAATAAAAGAATTAAGTTCCAAGAGTTTCCACCTAATGTCTCAAGTGTGCAGTATGCAAGAGGAAATTAATTAGTAAAACAGGAACTTCTTGAAGAAAGCACCATGAAAACACAGGTAAATCAGAACCCGAGTGATAAGATTTGGTCGACATTCAGTGGTTGACATTCGTGGGGAACCTGAGCACATCATTAAGCCACGGGGTGAAAAGAAAACTCATGTCAGTAATTTAAAATGGAATGCTTTTTAAAATTTTTTTATTTGTTTCGGTTTGTGTGTGCTTTTAACGCTTAAGCATTTTTTAATCAAATAAAACTTTACTCATTTCGTGGAAGGCGTCTCGAAGGGTTTTCTTGACCCCTCCAGCCCGGATCCGTCACTAGACCTACGCACTTACTGAACTCCTAAAAAAATTGTTCGACAGTAAAACAAAATTATAATAATAATCTTTGGAATGAGAGAATCTTTTCTTGGTTTATGGGTTAATATGACATATTTAAAGGTGTAGAACGTTGTTCCTTATGTTCTTGCCATACAGGTTTGTCCTGTATTCCAGTTATTTGTTGATGGTGAGCCAGTAAAAGTTCACAAAAGTTGAAACTTATTACTGAAACAACTACGGTCACAATGACTTCTTTTAATCCATTATATTAAATCAAAATTAAGTACGATTTATCACTCAAAGCAAAACAGAAGTGTTTATCCTCTTGAAAAATATGATTATACTAACCCCCACAGAAAATTAACAACAAGCGAATATTTTTGTCATAAGAAATAATATCAGCCAAAAAAGATTCTACGTATATCAATATGCAGCTATAAGAATATTCTCTTTCTCTATCTGGTTTCATCAGGCCCTCAATTTATTTTTTTAGCTAATCTAGTAGGTTTTTGGATGGACACAACTTTCAAATAAATAAATATTTTGTAACTCCAAACAAAACCCAATCCAGCAACCTACTCTACATCACGTCTCTCTTCATCTCTGTGTACCTCCTTCCTCCCTTCATCCCGTCCAACATCCCTATCCTGTTTCTGCCCTTTCCTCGTTTGCCTAACAATCTCCCCTCTATTGCCTTCTTCAACATGTCACTGTCGCTCAATACGCCTTTCATCCATTTTTCCTGCCTCCATAGGATTTCTCTCAACAAACCCCTCTCCTCACCCACCATCTCCAGTACTTCCTCATTTGTTTTCCTTTCGGTCCATTTCACCTTCTCCATTCTTCTCCACACCCACATTTCAAAAGCCTCTCTATCAGATAAGATATCAATAATCTCTACAGGTAAGATTCTATCAGTTGCTTGCTCTATGTTGACTACGCTTCTTCCTACTCCTTTATTTAATACTACGGCAACCCCTCATTGGCTCTCGTCCCCGCCGCTGTGTACATGGTTCGTCCGGAAGATAAGTGTACTGATTTTTTCCCGCCGCTCCAGGCGCGCCCAGCACCGCTCTGACGGACTGCGATTGGAGGGGGGTATGTTGGCAAGCGACGCTGAAAAAGGCAGTCGGCTCTGAGCTGTGGTGTAGTGAGGAGCTCTGTTAACGCGAACCTCCACGCTCGACCCACGTCACGGAACGCGATGCCGAAGTTTTTGGAGCAGCGTTATTCCATCAAATTTGCGGTAAAGCTTGGGAAATCGTCCACCGAAACTGTCGGTATGATTAACCAGGCTTACGGGGAGTCAGCCATGCCCAGAAACATGATCTTTCGGTGGCACAAGATGCTCGTGGAGGGCAGAGAAGAGGTCGACGACGAACCACGGCCTGGACGCCCATCAACGACACTCACCGACGAAAATGTGCGAAAAGTTCGCGATATACTGAACTCTGATCGTCGTCTTAGTGTTCGGATGATAGCAGAGCAGTGTAATGTGCCAAAAACAATAGTGCACGAGATTATTAGGGACCAAAAACATCTGGCGGCTGCATCACGACACTGCGCCGTCTCACACCGCGCTTGTCGTGTCGGACTTCTTGGCCAAGCACGGCGTGGCAACGCTGCCGCACCCACCCTACAGCCCGGACTTGGCACCACCGGACTTCTTTCTGTTCCCGAAGATAAAGAGGATTTTGAAAGGAACGCGATACGGGACTTTGGACGCCGTCAAAGAGGCCGTGACGACGTGTCTTCGAGAGGTTCCCGATGATGCCTTCGCGGGAGCGTTCCAGGAATGGGAACGCCGCTGGAACAAGTGTATCGACTCACAAGGGTCCTATTTTGAGGAATATTAGCTTAAGATATGTAAAAGTGTAATAATTTTTTTTCCTGAGCTCAGTACACTTATTTTAAGGACGAACCATGTATTATTCTATTATTATCACTCCAGTAATCCCTCAATTTATTGGTCACTGTAATTTGAAGCAGGAATATAATTTGTGAAATCTCTGCTGTTTAAAACTATATTCTTTATCATACATTCTAAAATTCTGACAGAGAACATGAATACTAAACCTTAACTTTGGAATTATCCTCTATGCAATTTTTATGTACTTCATCTTCCGTATAATCTATATTCATAGGGTCTATTCCATTTCTATTCTTCCATTTCCTGTGTTGTTCAATATCTACTATGTGGGACACTAAATTTAATTCATAAATGCAAACTGTTCATGCACTGGGTGTATTTGGTTCTTTGATAGTGTTCTTTGATTCTAAAATTGCCACTGCAGCTGCTTTGAGTCCGTAGTGAAATATACAGATATAAGGAATGGGAAAGAAGAACATTCAATTTGAGAGGGCATGGGGAATAAGGTGAAATCTAGAGCACATGGAAGGAGTCAAGGGATGATACTTGTCTGAGACCAAGAGAGATTGGGGCATTAGAATTATGATAGCAGTATCACTAAATAGGTTGTGTGTGAGTGGAGAGTATGCGTTCATAAAAACGGGGCAGGGATCCACTGTAGTCTTACCCTGGGTTGATGGGATGGGATGAATAGCAATGAGATGCATTGAATGGAATTATGGTGCCCTAGATGGAAAGTGAAAGAGAACATTTGAACAGAGAAGAAAATGAGCAGCACAGTTTTTTTTGTCACACTGAAAGAAGACTTCCAATGGATTATTCAGTTTATGTTCTCCACTAGTTAATTCAGAAATGACGCATCTAACGCTGTGAACTTTTCATTCTCCTTTGAATGAAACCTATTTAATGTTTTCAACTAAAAAAATCGCATTAATTCTAATTTACGAGTTAATTAATTCTAATTTCGAATTAATTTTATTTTATCGTATTTGGCATTTATTGTTTTGACTTCAACTTTGAGCTTTGCTTTTTCTTTTGAGTGATACCTAATGGACATGTCTACTGTATTGTCAGATATAATAGTATAGAAATAATAAATGTGTTTGGGAATGAATTCTGGAGCGCTCCAATTATAAGCGCAATAAAGGTGACAAGCAAAGGGAAGGAGAGGAAGAGGGCTGTCAATTTTTTCTGTCTTTTTTTGGCCCCATATTGGCATTCAATATCTCTTTTTTGGCATTATTAAGAAATACTTGGCAATAAATGCCATTGCTCATAAATAATATTATAAAAATAAGTAATTGAAACAAATTGGCCACATCTGTTTGCGCCTCTGGTTTTCGGTAAGGAATGCTTTCATATCGTTTGGAGTAAGATATACTCTTTCACTTGCAAGGATAGCTATTCCACAAATGACCTTAGTATGAAATAAATATATATCCATAGCCCTCATAAACAGATATCGATCATTCAAACAATCAAACCATTGGCTTGCATGAAATAGTTATCCTGATCTGGTAAAATACTATTGATGATACGAGCATAGTATACCTATGAACATTATTTGAAAGTCAGTTATGGGTGAAAAATTTAGTATTATGAGTGTGATTGGGTTACTTATTGTTAAGTGAGAGGTTTAATTACTGCTAAATGGAATTTGAGGTACTGTGAGAGGGAGTATTAATGGGGAGTTGCTATGTGACTGTGGTCAGGGTCAAGGTCTGATGTAAAGATTTCAATCTTTTACAGGGGTCAAATTAAATTCATTTCTTTTGAAAACTTGAAAGTGCCAGGCCAAAATAAACATGCTTATTTTCAAAGTGCTTTGCAAAGATGTATAGCCAAAGGGGAAAGATTATTCAAAACTGAAAACTATGGCCTGTTTGTCCCCTGCAAACAACATTGCAAAAATGACACATTGACGGGGTCTTCTAAATGTGTGTTTCTGGTTAGATCTGTATTATTTCAGAGCTTGGTTTTTAATGACCCTGTTATAGCTGATGAGACGAGATATTAAAGAAGTTTTAAATACCTCGCCATTAAATGAATGATAATTTCCTCAGTTTGAGGAATCTCTTTGAGAAAATTAATGTTTCATTTAATGCAATTTTTTGCATCAAACTTGAAAGAAATTGATGATTAGCCTTTTATTTATGGCATTGTGAGTTCTAGTTGAATTCATAGTGGGGGAATTAAAGAAAACACTGATCTCACAGTGATCAATGAGAAGTTCTGATATGTCCATTCCCTGTGTTTGTTTTCTCATCTCAAAAGCCAGATATTAGTTCAACACCACTAATTGCAGTCATACACATACATTTTTAGGTGCACATTTTCAATTTTTACTCATATTCCAACCCAAATAACTCCAATGCTTACAAATCTAACAATATATTCCAGACTTTTGATATCATCTCCTTTAAAATTAAAAAGAGACTTTTCAGGCATGATATGGTGGAATATCATGAGTAATTAAAATTAGCAATGTTCCACAAAATAAAATTTTTTAATACGACCGGTTTTGATGTAACTACATCATCTTCTGGTGACAGTCATAACTCCCTTGACCAGTGATCCCTTGTCCTTAACCATTGGAATTTCCCCCATCCCCCTGTGCAACCTCTGACCATGTTTTCCTGAAGAAGGCGGGAAGCCTTGTGTCCCCACCCTCTTTCTCCACAGAGGATGTGGGAAGGCTCAACACTGCGGGACAACTCTCACCCCACCCCCCCACCTTCTCGTCGACATTTGCAAGTAAAATCCCTACTCCACCCCTCCCTAAACCCTCGCTAGGGCCTCCCCTTGGAGCCATTATTGATAGTGATCCCAAATCTTTACCCCTTTACACACACTTCTTTGTGCATTGATGTCTTGCACCCAGTCAACAACCAGGTTAAACCCCGATCTCATCCCCTTTCTCCACGGCCCTAGGAGCATGGTGCCGCACCGAGGGATCACCCTCAACGAGACACCCCCTCCATCCAGCCACGAGGTTTTCTCCGGACTGTTTTGTCTTCCCCACCCCTTTCTCCTCCCCTGCACTTTTTTCTCCTCCCCCACTCATATGTCACCCAAGCGGTTTTCCACCTCCCCTCCCTCTTCACTCCATTTTCCACTACCCTCTCCTTACTTGCTTTTCACCATACATACTAGACACTGAGTTATGACTGTTACCAGAAGATGATGTATTTACATCGAAACTGGTCGCATTAAAAAATTTTATCTTGTGGAAAATTGCCAATTTTAATTAATCCTTTAAAATTGCTGAAGCAAGTAAAATTTTCAAGTGTCTGTGATGGCATTGGTTGTATTTTCTTTCCAGCAATCAAATTGTTTCTTCATGCTAAGTTATAAAACTTTAAACATTCTGGAGTGCGATCATTTTTCCAGTTTATTAGATTAAAATTTATCTCTCGAAGCTCTATAGTGTGAAAAAGATAATAAAACAGTCTTAACAAATTTAATAAATGTTACTTTAAAATATATATTTCTTTATTTTTCCATTTATATTTTGAAGTTTTGCAGAATATTGTTCATCGCAAGCATCTGTTATAACAAATTCATCCTGCTGGTCATGATAGTAAGCTTGTCTTCTCTAATTACATTGCTGCAGTACTAATTGGAACTTAGTCTGTCCTGTAACTTGAAGCCTTGGAGATACTGTAGAGAGATCTAAAAACCAGCTGCTAAAGACGCATCTAGAAAAATGTTCTTACTTGGTATGAAATAGAATGGAAAGTATCAGAGAAATAATGGTGCATGTATGCATTTATTTTGAGATTCCGATTAAGTTAACAATGAATTTCAAGGAATTATATTTGTACTTACAAAATAAATTCGATTCAGAATATTTGTGGATTTTTCTTGGCATCTTAGGATACCAATCAGCACTTAAATCATGTGAATATAAAAGTAATGGTTCTGATAGATTAATATAAAAACCATAAACACAGTAATCAACCCAAAGGTCGGTTTAGTAGGTGATGGTAGAGCTCACCCGTGTACCAAGCCCGACGGCGTGTGATTATTCACACATCAGGGTAAGGGGGCCAGTTCCTTTCCCTGTGCTGGTTATGGTTTCCCAGAAAGATCTGGTACCCAAAAAATCAACTAGCTTGGGTGGAGCTGCAGGTGCCCAGAGTGCCTTGCCCGGGAATCGAACCCGGAACCCTCTGGTCAGTAGTCCAACGCTCTACCCACTAGACCACCGCGACCCATCAATTAATATATAACAGCATTTTTTGGATTTCAGAAGAAGATGTATAACCCGGAATTAATTGGTATTACCCTTGTGTCAGTGAATCTTAGTTTGCCTTCCTTTTCATGTCTTCCTAAAATTTTGCACCAGTGTATGAGGCAAACGGTAACTACGGCCGTATGAAATAATGGGAAGAGTTGACCCCAGCCGTACTCTTATAAGTGGGCAGTGGATAGGAAGGGGAGTTAGAAAGGTAGGTAGTGGGTAGCGGAATAATTATAAATTTTAAAAAATAAATAAATAAAAATAAATAAATAAGTAAAAATAAATAAATAAATAAATATAAAATAAAAAATAAAAATAAATAAATAAAACATAAAAAAATATAAATAAAATATAATATAATATATAAAAAATTATTATTTATTCATTTATTTTTTTTATTTTTTTAAATTTATAATTATTCCACCAACTTATAACCTTTCGAACTCCCCTTCCTATCCACTGCCCACTTATAAGAGTACAGCTGGGGTCAACTCTTCCCATTATTTAGTACCAGTATCCTTACATTCTGCTAACAAAAAACCTATATTTTCTTATTGAATATTTTCCCTAACAAATTTATGAAATAAATACTAAAGTATATGAACCAATAACCATGCTCAGTTCTTTTGACTATGGTCTTCTCTAATTTTCCATCCTCCCCTATTTTAAAAACACCATAACTCTTACCTACCCAACTAACTATCAACCATTGGTATTAATGAAAGTTCAGCACAAAGCCTTCCTATTTCTTGATATTTTGCTCCAAAATAAGGCAATGGTCTAAAAAAAACTTAGTTGAAAATACTTAATTTTTTTTGTCTAAATATTTTCTACTGTACAAAGTTCACTTGCTGAAAGTCCATTTTATCGACTAATTTCCCCTTTTGCTTTTAGCATTTCTGTTCTTTTTTCAACGCCCATTCTTATTTTGGCTTGTGAACATAAACAGGAAAAAGGGTAAAATATCACTTAATTGATTATGCACTGCTCTTTACAAAATATGGTTGACATTACAATGCTTCATTTAGTTTACTACCAGGAAGGAAACTTGAATTAGTCCAATGTGGAGTTCAAAAAACAAATAATTATTATTGTCCTCAGTAATCTACTGGTTAGGGTCACAGTAGTTCAGGGGAGAGCGTTGGACAATTGACTGAAGGACCCAGGCATGTCACTCTGTGCACCCAAAATGTGTGTTCTTTCGGCTGCCAGATCTTTCTCAGGAATCATAGCTGGCACAGGGAAAGGAACTGGTCTCCCTACCTTAATGTGTGAATTTGACATGCTGTTGGGCTGGATGAACTCTACCATCACCAACCAAACCAACCTTTGGGTTGATGAAAAGTTAATAATAACAATTTTGTTTGTTCCACTTATTTTAAAAATGACTGGTTTTGTCAAATAGGCGACACCATCAGGTAGATGACAAAACCATTCATTTTAAAAATAAAAATCAGTGGAACTTACCAAGTTATTAAGAGTCTCTTTTCAACATGAAATTCCATCAAGTTGAGCCAAAAGTCATAGAATTCATCTTTGGGTTGATCACTATATATTTTTAATCCATCAGTAGCTTTTTGATGGACACAAGCTACCAAATGATACAGTAACAATTCCCTTATCCTTAATAAAACACAAACTTACATCCAACCTTACAACTGCCCCCTCTTCAATTCTGCATACTTCCATTCTCCCTCCATTTCATCCAACATCGCTATCATATTCCTGCCCCTTCCTTACTTGCCTAACATCCTACCTTCTATCACTGTCTTCAACACCCCATTCGCAATCAAAATGCTTTGCACCCACTTTCCCTGCTGGCTTTGTGGTACATATTTCTCCCAACATTCCCACCCACATCCTCACCCAGCCTAGCATGTCCTCATTTGTTTTCCTTTCAGTCTACTTCTCCTTTTTCATCCTTGCCCACACCCACATTTCAAAACCCTTCAATCTATGCTTATTATCTATCCTATTTCAATGACCACGCTTCCGCGATGCAGAAGCTTCGCTCAATATCTCATTTGGACGAACCTTTTTTTTAATATCCTCGCTCAGCATTCCTGTCATCAATTCCCTCGCTGTTAAAAATTTTTTGCCGTTCGTCTCCTTTATGTCTCTACGACATAATGCTATGAATAATGCCATTATAAAATTAATTAGACACCTTAGTCTAGAAAGAGCAGATTAAAAATTTTGTATAGAAATGTTGGTTAATATGAGAGAATTATTGGTACCAATTGCGAGGCCTAGAATGATTTCTACGTATTTGATCATGGTATTCATTAATATCAGATCCATATGTGTCTCTCTAGGTTCGGGGGCTTTTCGGGATTTTAAAGGTGGGGGGGTTTTGAAAGCGAGAAGGTGAGGAAGCCGACTCGGCATTCCCATATCTCCTGGCTGTAAGGAAACGGTGGGAAGGCAGTTCGAACGACCGGGCGCTCAAAGCGATGTCGTATTGGACCCATGTTTTCATTTCCGTTCAAATTTTAAACCAGCAACCTTCTAGTCGGTGACGGATCACTTGAGCTACCCTCCAGCTGGCGCGAATTGAAGTCTGACCAAAGGAAGCTAGTCTAATCGCGGACGGGTCAATCGGACCCGAGGGAGTGAACTTGGTCAACTCGGGGACGGCGTAAAGGGGGCATTTATTCAAACGAAGGGATCAAAATTACGCTGCGGTCTAAATGAGCACGCCTCAGAACACTAAGGAAGGGAAAAATACCCAAGGATACTAGGAAACATTTATCCTTCCAGTCTTAATACCTTACAAGACGTCTGTACTCTTAATAATACTAGTCGAAACTTTGAATTACTTTTGATCAACCAGGTTATTTTCGTTGTCTAACATTTATTAATCTTCTTGATGATGCTCTTCAGCAGCTATTGGTTTTATGTCTTTCGGCAAAAACTTATCTCGTGACCGTTTAGTTTTTATTGCTCTCAATACATTCCTCCTCTCGCTCGCATGTACTTTTTATAGAAAATAAAATGCTTTTTGGTTTGCACTTACGTTTTTCTTTGCGTGCCAGTAAGTGTGCACACCTCAAACAAGAACACTGTGTTCTAATCAATGTCGTAATAAACTTTATTTTTTCCAGATATCTGTTTTTCATATGCAGTTCCATGAACAAATCCTAGTCTCATTTTATGTCCATTCCATTTCATCTTCAGCTGCCTACGATATTCTTTCGTCACGCCCCTCCCTCTGTCTGCCAAATTATAGGTATTCCATTGGACCCCCCCACCTATCTTTCTCCTCTCCTCCCCATGTCTAATATTCCCCTCGCTATTCCCTCCCTTCAATCCCCCTTCGTAAAGGCAGCTCAAAACTTCCCCTTGGCCCCCTTCCCTTATCTTCGCTCACCAATCACTTGCGTCCGCTGAATCATTCGCTCTTGATGCCTTGGCGGAGAATTTAGTCCTACGAAGACTTCCTTTGAGTTCTGTTTGCTGCAGGCGTGCTGTAAGAAGAGGGAACGCATGTGAGGCGTAAGTGGCGTAGCGAGAGCGACGGAAGAGCACTGATGTCTGGATTGAATCAAGTAAGTGGCCATCCATCCTTAATTATGTTATTTTACTGAAAAGATTACTTTAATGTAAGAATTATATTGTCCAAACGCATTTCCCACGATCGTCGAATTCTGCCCTGAACTTCTTTTATTTCTCTCGTAATCTTGTCTTTATCTTTTATCCTGACTTAATGTCGTAAAAAAACTGGTTCACGTGCGCAAGGATAAATTTGTGCATGCATACTCGCGTAACTGAGTCGAGGCACCGCGGCACTTAACACTCTGCATTTGGGAAAGGCGATCTTTGACCGGTCTGTACCGAAGGCGTAGGTTCTTCCCTTTTTGAATGCCTGTACTGTGCAGAACTTACACCTTACTTGGGCGAACTAAGTTCCCTGTGTGTTCATTAAAAGGGCTGCTCGAGATTCGTGGAAATGCGTTGGAATAAGCGAATCTAGTAAGTTTTCATTCGGGAATTATTTTTGCAGTAAAAAGTTCACGCGGCTAATATGAATGTTCCAAACAAAAAAATGTTAAATACGAATTGGATCTCATATTTAAGTATAAGTGGCTGAATTTATTATTTTTGATCAGATTTCCTTTTTTTTCAGTTCGCCCGAAAGTGTGATGGCGCAATTGGAGAGAGAAAAGTTTCGTGGGATTTTCCCGTCTGGGGCGATTTCTACTGCTCGGAGCATTGTTAGTAGTCTGGACGAGTATTGAGCGTCCAGTAACTAAAGAATGACTCTTCCTCCAAGGTAAAACATCAGTTCCTTTTGACGTTTTTTTAATACGTCAGTTCCAGTTCACTTGGCGACTTTGCCAATGTGACGATGATAATAGATAAATCTTAAACTTAATCAACCAATTATTTTTCCCATAACTTATCCTTACTGCTCTCATGCCTTGCAGTCGCTCCATCTTCAGCCTGCTGATCGTATTCCTTTGACTCCTGACAACTTGCTCTACGGAAGGATAAATCACATTTCCATTCCGTCAAATCGAGAGGCACGCTTCGAAGTGGGAAGACGAAGAATGCTCTCTTGTGATCAGCTGATCGGCGAGATGATTTCCCTGATGCTGTTCATACCTACTTCGGAAAGGTAACCCAATTTCTGAGCTTTAATGTTAGCCTTATGTGAAATTCGTCAACTTTGAAGATTCATAAGCTGGATTAATTTTTAGTTTTTAGCCGCGAATGCAGCCTCTATTCAGAATAGGATGGGCATCGCGTGCTCGCTCTGTAGATTATGGGATAAATTTTCTCTCTGAATTAACGTTACGATTTAACATCTTTGATAAAGACTAATGATTTGCTGCGCCAATTTAAGATTTTATATTTCCGTTTGTCTATGCGATGGGTTTTGTGTAATGTTCAAATCCATGTCCGAAAGTACTCTTGGTTATTGCTATGCTTGATGATCACTGCTTCAATTTCATGATTTTGTATTGAGGAAGATGGAAATAAATCGGGTGATCATTACTATATTTAGGGAACTTTTGTCCATTGTCCTTGGCTACATCATGGTTCATATCTGCGTTACTCCCAATTTAGTTTTATTTTAATTGTATATGCCAAGTTAGGGATATTTGTAAAACTAATGGCAAGCATTGCGCGTTCGTCTTAAATATTATCCTTATATTTCACATGACGATCGTCTAATTGAATTGTGGAATTATTTAATACCTAAATATTCGTTACTGAAGTGCTTCAGAATTTTGTTGGCGTAATGTTTAACGAGTTTTAAATGGCGGATGTTTCATTTGATGTTTCTCGTAACTTATTTAAGCAGTTGTGCTTGAAAGTATTATTCTAACGTAATAACTTCCAAAATTGTTAAAGCTATGGTTAGTTTGAAAGAGAAATCTTGTTACCATGCCAATTTTATTTACGCGATTGTACTAAAAAGAATAATTAACGAAATTACCGAGTTTCCTTCTGTTTTTTTCCTGCAGATTCTTCGTCACAGAACGGGCGCAGCATAAGGCCATGGACGAGGTATTCACTTGGTGTGAATGCTATCTAAGAGGGGGATTCTTGGAAACTTTTGTACCGCCTCTTGGATTACTTAGACTTGCAGAGACGTGTCTACTTTTAACAATGGTAGAATTCTTCGTCGAACCGCCATTTCATCAGTTCGTGATAAGAGACCGGCTTTGGATGAGGAACGAATGACCTCCCGCCATCAGCTGATATGCGAGGAGTCACTGTTGTAGCTCATCTCTACTACTGAGGTAACTTAATTTCTTACCAATGGTTCACTTTGATGACATAACGATAGCAAACTGTGCAATTAAAATAGTCAGTATCTCTAATTAGCACTTGAGTAGGCATCGCGCACCATCTCGGGATTGGTGGATCGAATTCTGCTTTAGATTTTTCGTGCAAGTTTCATTTTCTGGATTTCTCATGATAGAAATTGCCTACCCCTTTCATGGATGTTAAGGGTTGAGATTTAATAATATTTAATATTGGGGGAAGGAATCAACGTATTCCTTCCAATCCCGTTTGATATTTAACACGGATCATGCTCCGTTACGAATTCCAAAAGCAGGAATGTCGTGCTTCATGTATAACTATTTGTTCACTATCATTGTTTTTGAAGATTCTGAATAATATAACGATGAATTAAATCGAATGAATAATTGATACCTACTTGGAATCTAATGAAATTACTTATGTGGTGTGGTGTTTAGTTTCAGCAGTATGATATGCGAAGTTTTAAGAAATTTCATTCCAATATTCCTCTCATTTCGTTGCATCTACATGAATAGTTCTGAGAAACCTTTCTTAATAATTAATACAATCATTAAGAATGTTTATTGTGCTATTTTCTTTGTTTTATAACATTAATTCAAATTTTAATTATCTTCGCGAATACTAAGCTTTTAAATTTTCTCTCCTCTGGTAAGGTTGATTCCCTGCTGAGCCGGAGTTAAATTTCAACTAGACTCAAGAGACTAACTGCATTTGCAGTTGGTTGATAACGACGTGATGTTACTCTTCGGAATATTGACTCTTCGCACAAGTTCGCCCTTCCAACGAAAGAATTCTCAAGCTCGCTGAACATCTTTAGATAGGACTAGAGAGAAGACTACGGATGAGGGAAGAATACAAGTCTCGTGCTCTGGAAACCAGCTCATCGGCGAAGTGACATCTACGAAGTGCTTAATTGTCCCAGCTGAACCTTGGCTCTTCGGAAAGGTAGCTGCATTATTACATTACAAAATTATCATACGCCAATTTGCTAGTTGACTTTGTCAATATTTCTTTTAGTTTTTTCTTTATTATTTAATTTAGTTTTATATTTTAATTTTTAAAAATATAATTTTCTCTTGTTTTCATAATTTCATTTTAATGCTTAAATTTTTTTTAGTTAATGTATTTATTATTAAACTTTTATTTTAGTTATATTTTTCTTGTTGGAAGTCTACCTATTTGATGTACACATGGTAGTTTTGCATTACTTCGCGTATCAGTAGATTAAAACAGCCTTAGCGTTAGTTGTTCGACAGCATTGAAAAGTTGCACAGAAATGTAATAGTAGTTCGGTTTTTGTAACTTAAAAAATTTGATCCACTCTAATAAATGCTTCATGCAAAGTTTCGTCAGCTTCTTAATTTAGCTAGGACCTATTTTTTACTTCAGGAGAGATTTTAATTTTAGGGGCCGATTATTTTAGGTGGTGATTGAAGTTTGGACTGAAGCAAGTTTTTGGAAAGATTGGAATGAAGCAGATAGAAATACGTCGGAGATATCTAGCTAAAATTTTAATGTCCCATCTCCTCCCAAGCCTGTAATTTTCACAATTCCTAAGTAATTAAGAATGTGGTCATTTCTTTATTGATTTTGTCTAGAAAAGCTCGTATGTTATTAAAACGAATATCTTAACAGTAAACTAGGAGCAAAATATATATTTGTTCCAGATTAAAACCAATCCAAGAGTTACCTTGCTAGAAAGAACAACTATTTTATTTATAAAAGAAGTCACAGTGAACTGGGAATGTAAATAGTAATGTGAATTTTCTCTTTAACCCCCGGTTAGGACTAATTCCTGACTCGTTAAAAAGTTAAGTGAAACGTTATCTGCTGTTACAACTTAAGTTTTCGAATGATAATTGAAGTCAACTATTTAGGCAAAAAGTAGCTGGAAATGAATGGCGTTAACTCCACGGTATGTTGAATGTTAAAAGGTGTTTCTCAAGGCGAGACATGTATGAATCAAAATATCTCCGAAGCAGTTAAGATGTGCAGCAGCATTCTTATTTATTGGTTATTAAACCTGAGATTAAGTAATTCTAACTAGCCGAAAGTAAATTTTATCTACTTTCTCTAAATAATTGCAAGTCACCGCGTGTCACTGTCGATGCTTTAATGGCATGTCGCAACTGATCTAAATTTTCGTAAAACTGTATTTCGTACTGTCGTATTTTAACTCTATTTTGCGTTCATTGTCCATAATTTGAAGATTTTCATGTTTGAAGGAAGGTGCATAATACAAAACTGGAAACAGAGAATCCGAAGGGGAATTAGCGGGAATAATAAATACAGACCCGAGTAAATTGAAGCAATAATTTTTATCAAATCTGTTTTATTACTTACATTGTGTACTCAACTTAGTTTCTAGATCTTTTTAAGAATGAGAAATGTATACTCCGTATTTTTTTATTAGGTGCCGTTGCCTTTAATATCCATTTTATATTTTATGAAGTCTGTCGCCCATTGTTTTTCAATTGACTTATTATTATTATCATCCTTAAAGCGCACCTGTGCAGATAGTCAGGTGGCATCAAAGTATTGCAATCACACTTGCCCAGCATCTTACAACTTCACCTAGAACTTACAACATCAAATTATATAAATTGAATAAATCTTGTAAGTATTTACCCTGTTAGGAAAGGGTTGGAATAGTTTTTCAGGCAAACTGTTCCAATCAACAATTGTTTTATTATTCGGTAATCTACCGGTTAAGGTAGGTTTTTGGATGGACCCAACTATCAAATAAATATTTTGTAACTCCAAACAAAACCCAATCCAGCAACCTAATCTACATCAGGTCCCTCTTCATCTCCGTGTACTTCTTTCCTCCCTTCATCCGTCCAATATCCCTATCCTATTCCTGCCCTATCTTTGTTAGCCTAATATTCTCGCCTCTATTACCTCCTTCAACATTCCACTACCGCTCAATACGCCTTTCATCCATTTTTCCTGCCTCCATAGGATTTCGCTCAACAAAGCCCTCTCCTCACCCACCATCACCAGTACTTCCTCATTTGTTTTCCTTTAGGTCCATTTCACCTTCCCCATTCTTCTCCTCACCCACGTTTCAAAAGCCTCGTATGTTTATCCTCCTGCTTAATTGACCACGTTACCGCGCCGTACATATCAAAGTTTTTAAGAGTCATGTCTTAACATCCCTACTCAACGTCTTCGTCATCAACTCCCTCATTGAGAAAGACTCCTTGCCCAGCGCAATTCTTCTCCTTACGTCCCTACTACTTTGACCGCGTTGGTCCAAAACACTTCCGAGATACGTAAGCTGTTGTACCTGCTCTATTTTCCCCCCTCCTATTTTGCTTAGCCTTTGTTTTTCTGGAAAATCGCATAACCTTTGTTTTATTAATATTGATTCTCATCCAATATCCGTCGCACTGAACCTACAATTCACTCAGCAATGCTTGCAACCCCTTGGCTGACTAACAAACCAAGCCTGGCCATCAGCAAACCTAATTGATCTTACGAACTCCCCTCAGACTTTCACTCCCACCTCAAGCTCTTCCCATGTCTCCTTAATCATTTCTTCCACAAATACGATGAACAGCACTGGTGATAGTAGCCAATCCTTCCTTACACCTCCTCCTAACACTGCCCATCCCGGACTCTCCGTTCCTCACTCGCACCTGAGCAGTCTGAGACATGTACAGGTTGTGGATCAGTCTCCTGTCCCTCCAATCCATTCCGATTTCCTGCAATACAGGCATTAATTTTTCCCAATTCACTCTATCGAATGCTTTTTCGAAATCTAAAAACTGGTAAATTCGTTCCAATTGTATTCCATATTCTTCTCGATTAGTGATCTCATTACTGAAATGGCATCACGCGTACCTCTTCCCTTCCTAAACCCAAACTGATCATCCCCTAAGTAATCATTTGCCTTACTCTTTATCCTTTTGTTGATGATCCTGAGCATTACTTTAGCTGCGTGGGATATCAAACTTATTGTTCTGTAATCCTCACATGATATAGCATTTGTCTTTTTTGGAATAGGAACTAACACCGATCTCACAAAATCTTCCGGCCAGATTCCTTCTTCATAGATACTACGAATCAGTATATATAGGGCCTTCTTCCCGTATTTTCCTAAACATTTCAACAGTTCTACAGGTATGTTGTCCACCCCCACAGCCTTATTTGCTTTCATCTCCTTTAATGCCCTTTCTATTTCATCGTCGAGTATGCTTGGACCTAAGCTATCTTCTTCTACGTCATGTTCCTTTTCTATGTCTAACCTTGTCGGCCTAAGTTCTTTACCATACAGTGTTTCTATATATTCCTTCCATCTCTCATGGATATTTCCTGGTTCAGCTATTATCTTACCCCACTTATCTTTAACTGTTAACACAGATCTTGCCTTCTTACTTTCCGATAATAACTTAACCTTGCTGTTTAGCGCACCAATTTCACCCTTTGTAAACTTTCCATATCCTGGAATTGCGTTTTCCACCATGCTTCTATTGCTTTGCGGTTCGTCTCAAGTTATTGTTAAACTCCGTGTACTTCATGTTATCTGACTCTTGTTTTTAGAAAAAGTTTTATTATGAAATGAAAAATATTATTTGTTTTTTGAGTTCGGCATTTTAGCTTTTTTTGATTAGCAAATTTTTGATAATTCCTTCGTGTAAAATTTTGATTTCCCACCTCTTTACTTAATTCTGCCCAAGTTTATTGCCCTTCAGAATGAGGAACATTTCACAAAGTCTGCATATTTTTCTTATACTTGGTAAAGGTTCCCAGCCCAGCGATTTTCACATCAGTTACTCTCCATACTCCTATGCTTTCCCAGTACATATCTGGCAGACATTCTTTGGACCTTCTCCAGTTTTTTAATGTCCTTCTTCGTGCGGATCCCATAAGTGATGAGTGCTCTAAAATTGGTCTTACCAGGGTCTTATACCCCTTTTCCATAGTTGCTCTAATCCTCCCTTTGAGGTTACTCATCACCCAATGAAGAGTTTTGAAAGCTTCCTTAATGATGTATTCCACGATTAGCCCCCACCCTAAATTCTTGGTTAAATATAAATTGTTTTTACAGCTATAACTCTTAGGATGACATTTTCGGAGAATTTGTAGTCCCAATTGGTTCATTTCCCTTGATACAAGTGATGGATTTGCATTTGCTGACGTTTATATAATCCCATTGTCACTTAACCCGCCATTATATTAACGTTCCTTAACGGTGTCATTGGTGGCTGTCATTCTCGACTTACCAATAGATAATGCAGTCGTCCGCAAAAATTCTTATCTGAGATTTAATATTTACCGGGAGATCATTAATCTAGATAAAAACAAAAGCGGGCCAAATGCGCTTCCTTGTGGGACTTCCGATGTTGCCCTACTTTTTTACAGAGTCCACATCTAATTTGACATGCCTCATAGAAGAAATTCTCCAAATTTCTATGTTAGACCTTTCATGAAATGTTTGATCCACGAGATTACTCTTGCGTCAATTATTCTTCCCTAACTTTGTCAAAGTCTTGACAGATCGAATATTATAGCATCCACTTCAATTCCCGCATCCATAGTCGGATATTTCTTGGCAGGACCCTAATAGTTGAGTTTCGTGAGCAAAGTTTGTTGCCTTTTCCTGAAACTTCATGCAACTTAAGCGGTAAGTTTTCGAGGACCTATTAAACAATAGCGCTGCGCTTTAGGTATATTTCGGAGTGTGATGTCGATTAAGAATCTAGAAATGTGGGAGAAGAGCAGGAAGAAGAAAATCTTGCTTGCAGGTTATCACATAAAATGCAAAAGAAAAAGTCGAACGTACCTCTAGATGAGGTCGTGACTCTCGATATATTTTTCAGCTTAGGAAATACTATAACCGAATTAATCGATCGAGTGGTTAGTTCATTTTAGACTTTTGAATGTCGTCTTCGTTAGGTTTTTTATCTTATAATTTTTAAATGAACTTGTTCGCCTATTTTGAATTAATATGATATCGATGAACGGGAAGCTTGTAATTATTATTTCGTTCGATTACAAGTTGTGTAATTGCAGCCTCTTACCATAACTTAACTAATTCGTTTGTTGGTCACTTGGACTTCTCACCACGGTCAATTTTTAGGAAAAGTTTTGCGCATAGTGTAATTGCTTTTCGTGTAGACTTAATTTTTTATGGTATGCCAAATGAAATAATATATACGCGAATAAATACGCGCGACAGTTCCTAAAAACTACTAGGTGTACTATCCACACGTTTGGATAATACGAAGTTACTGTCCCAATTCCCGCTGTGTTGTCACCCAACCCATATACTATTTCCATAGATTTATTCTTGATGTACGTAAGTTTTATTTCAGAGCCCAACCCAGCATTTTCTTTAAAAAAGATCTCTTTTTACAGCCAGTTAAGAATGCTATAGGAGTGATAATGGGGAGTAAAAGATCTAAAAATAGTTGAAAGGTACTTGAAATATATTTAGACTATATGCCAGTTGGTAGTTTAAAATCGTGAAACACTCCCATCCATTTGTCATATTTTCATCACATGGATGACTTTTGAGAAAATAATGTATTATAATATTTTAAAAGAGAAAGATGTTAAGTAAATGGGTAGGTAATTGGTTCATTTATCCCTATCACCGCCGCCTTTATAGATGGGAGTTACTAATGGGCTAGCTTCCAATCGCGAGGTTCTGAGCCTAAAAACGGGGCAATGTCTTCAGATAATTCCTCTAATATTCAAGCAGGTATTTCTTCCGGACCAGGCGCTTATTGCTTTGATACTACGGAGCAGATGTTCTATTCCTTTCTTGATTAGTGTTATATCGCTCGCGTGTTCCCCGGTTGGGGGCAGGAGGATCATTTGGTGCGTTTCTTTATTGTAGACGCACTGGAAAAACTTGTTTTAAATATTTGCCTTTTTCACGCTGTCTGTAATAATTTCTTCGTTTTTAGTCTTCAAAGAATGTGCATTTGGACGTTTACCCTTTATTTCCCTAACATAGGACCAAAATGACTTTGGATTTTCCTCAAGATATTTAGCATTTTAGATTTAAGAGAGTAGTACTGCGTCCATGATACTTTTTGTTTAACTGCGACTCTTTTAGTTCGTTTGGATTTGTTTACATAAACTATATCATGACTTTTTAAACTCTTTTAGACTTATGTAACACTTGACTGGAGTCTTCTTTGCCTTCTTAATGCCCATCTGGCTTCCCCGTTGTACTATCTAGGTTCCTTTCTTTCGCATTTGAGTTTGAATGGGATGCACGTCTTCATCTCTTCGTGTAAAACATTTAAGAAATATTTCCAAGTGTTGTCTGTATCGGTTGTCAGTATTTTTGCCTTGTATTCTGGTTATTGTTTTTTTAATATTCTCTTAATCCGTTAAAATTTGCATTGTTGAAAAAGTATGTTTTGCGCTTTTTTTATTTCCACGAGCTGAGTTTTTCTACAAAAATTCTCTATTATTATGACCAGTGATTACGTCCATTATTTCAACGTTTGTTTAGATGTCAGGCGTAGAAGTCACGAAGATATCAAGTATGATGTGGGAAAGGGGATTTTAACAATTTGTTCTAGTGTGTTTTGCGAATATATTGAGTTTTTGGCAGATTTTTTCATGTAGTATGTGTTCCAGTCAATTGACGGTAGATTAGTATCACTAACGATTATAATTTTACTGTTTCTATGTTGAATATTGTTGATATTGAAGCATATAATTTTGCTTATTTTGCTGGTTTGTTTACATGAGCTTTATTGTTAAGGCATGTTTTTTTAATTTGTCAAACGTAAACTTACTGGTGCATATATTGTTGTATTAAATGTTATCAGTTTATTCATGCTATATATAATAAATGTTTGCATTTTTGAATTTTTCAATACACATATTTTTGTAACAAACTCATCCTGCCCCAGTACTTCTTTATTATTGTTTGTCTAGAGTTAACTCGTGATAGGTCATTCTAATCCTAACGTTTGGTTACTGTCATGCAAATTTAGTCAAAATTGGTAGTCACACTGCAGAAACATCGTGCGTGGAGTACATATGGATCAGTATTAATTTATAGGTACTAACGTAGAGATTTTTTAGTACTTAAATTTCATCTAATCAAATTTCGAGATTTACTGAATCCCTAGACGCTGCGGTAAACAGTTAGTTTGCATCAGTAACTAGGGCAAAGACTTGTTTATTCATTAAACTTTTTCAGTTAACACAAGAAAAGCTAGTCTTATCTTGGGCAGGTTTTGATGAAAGCATTCCAGTCCAACTATTAATAATTCTTTTTGACAGCAGTCACCTTTGAGAAATTAGAGCATCGCCCAGTAATACAAAAATATTAAATTAATGACACTTAGTCTTCAACATTCAAGTAGACATGTTTACTTTACATCTTCTTGTCAGAAATTTGTTTGAGATCACTTAATGTTGAATGTGAATGCAATTGGTCTTAGACATAGGTGAGGTTGCTATTTAGTTGTTATTGTTAATCATTTATATCGACCTTCATATAGATTAGCAACCGAATGCTCAGTTTATGCCAATGAATCATTTGAATGAATTCAAGAAATACTAACTGCATGAAATGATTTTGCCATTAGTCTCGTTATGTTGTGAAATAAGAGCTTCGCCCAGTGCTATGCAAATATTGAATTAATAGTACTCAAACTTAGATATGTGATGCAATTATTTTTTCATTATTCACATCAGATGTTGAAAGGAATTGAAGCCAAATAAGAGTAGGGTCTTATTCAGTTTGATCATTCGCTTCGGAATTCAATTATAGTAGTGACCAAATGCTCCGTTGGTTTATGCCAGGGAAACTAATAAAAAATTTCAGGTTTACTAAAATGTAGTGATTGAAGCATTGCAGTTAGTCTAATTAGTTTGAGTTTTCGAAATGTCTTACAATCAATTTGCTAATAAATTCACATCTTAATAGTTGGTTTTCTTGTGTGGCATCTAAAATAGTCAAGATTGCAAAAATCGTCGAACAATAATCTTGGAAATGACATATCTATTAAAGTTCTGTTAATGATAAATCTTACTTTAATGTCACAGATCTTGCATTAGTCTATTTTCAACACCTTGGTATGGAATTAGACAGCCCAATATTTTGGCTAATTACATGCTGTATGGCATTCCTCTAACCCAGAAGTAACATTAATAATTATGGAATTTAATGAAAATTATCACTGGTTGTGTTTCTTCAATTAAAAAATGTTCTCTTTTTCTTTGGTAACAGGCATGTGGAATGCAGCCTTCCTTGTCTCACAGAAATGATTACCTTGGTAGGACCCCACTTACCAAATTTAACTTCAAAAAAGTTCAGGAATCTTCTGTACCACCGTGTACTGCATGCTCCCCATGCCAATAAACTGCTCTTGCATGGGGACACGCATTTTATTCTTGCTACATGTATATATTTGTTAACCTTGTGACCTTATATGTTAAATATGTGACCTTGTCTGCAAATAAATTTGTCTCATGAACATTGATTTTTTTTAAACCTGGCCATGGAAATTTTTGCTCTGGACTTAGTCATTTTTTTCAGTAAAAAAGTTTTTTGCATATTCCATATTGCATACAGATTCAATTCTTTCAATTTCAATATGAGAGCTATTATTCAAATATATATATCTAAAATTTATATATGAAAAATTGTCATTGCATTGCTATTTGACATGATTTTCTTGCTGTTTTGGCCCAAAAGAGCTGAAAAAATGCCTAAAATATACCCTTAAGTCCTATTTAATTAAAACCAGGCTCTGTCCAGCGTTGAGATTTTGGTAATTAAAATTTGGATAGGGTTCAGAAAAAATTTATTGATCTCTTCCTTATGCTAATGTCCTTCATACATAATACATAGGATCAATTGTTCAAAAAATTGATGAATAAAAGTCTCATTCTGGTAGGTGTAAAATTAGCAGGTGAATATTGAGTCAGTTGAGTGGTTTAAAAAGAACTAAGCAGCCACTTTTTAGCCCACCCACATTTCTCCCAAATATCCACCTGCAGATATAAACATCACTCAGAATAAGACCCTTATTCAACAATTTTTTTCAAATTGTTTCTATGTCCTGTTGATTGTTGGCAGCTGGCTTAAGAAGAAACATGTTTTGCATACTGACAAACAGAATTAAATATGTCCTCTAATCCTTCATGGAATGGCACAGCATTGGCACCCTTGCTGGAATGATTTCAGGAAACATCATGGGCATTGCGGTACAAATCTCCTGATAATATCATGGTTGGCACCTGCTCCAGCTCCACCTGTAAGAGGGAAGAAAAATACACTGGAAAAGAGACCAATAGTCCCTCAATTCATCATAGGTGTTATAGCAAAATGTAATTTGTAACCATGCATATCGTTGACCCATAGAATTATGGTGAGAATCTTTACTTAAATAGAAAATTAAACTGTGATAAAAACAGTTTCTTCAACTCTTACTCACTAGTTATATTTGGTTTAAGTAAAAGGACATCACCCTATAATCTTGCTTGTTGGCATAGTTATATAAAGATATGAATCACATGCAATGTTCTGCTACTGGTTGGCGGTCCTTCAATGCCACTACCAAGCATGATGGGTTAGAAGAATTCATCGGAAAAATGTCCTTGTTGAATTATACACTGGCCTGATCCTCCGGGATGGCATATGTTTTAGATATTTGAGGAATTGTGTGAAAGTTGAACTGCCAAATTCATCAAACTTATAATATTTTCTGCAATGTTTGGGGCCTTATATTCAAAATGCAATAACTTCCAATTTCATAAGAATCCTCAGATTTCTCTGGGTATCCATTTTAACATGGACGTGTTTCATAGACTAAAGATGAATTTAGAAACCCTGGGCAGTCACAATTAAAAGAAAGGAGTTGCATAGAATTGATAGTTCTGTATCAGTGAAAGGTTAGATTGTTAATTTCATTTTGAGCAAGACCAATACAAAAATAATACATCTCAATGTAATATTTACTGTCAAAGTTCTTAATTTTTACACCACATGTATGACTCAAGGACTACTCATGTCAGTTCCTTTTGCTAGGAAGATATTTTTGAGCTAGTGAACAATTTGAGTTTTGCAAAGTGGTTCTAAAACTAAGTCTGATAATATAGTCATATTTGGATGGAGATTATATTCTTCTAGGAAAATATTGTTCCAGTTTCAGGAGAATTTGTTTTTAACTATCTTCAAATTTTTGATCAAATTACTCTTAAACTTCTGGGCGATCATAAGACTGCTATTCCTACTGCAGTTAGCATAGGATATTATTTCTAGTTCATGAAGGAGTGCATTTGGTCATATCTACATTTTACCCATTATTAATTTCAAAGGTCATTAGGTATGATGTACTCACTTTGGGAGACATCCTCTATTTGATGTCATTGATATTACACCCTTACAAAGTACTTGTTCACATATCATGCATTTTATTTTCATGGATATATCTATTTCATCATCCTCTGTCACACTATGTATTGTATCTTCTCATATATCGTCATGAGAGGTTTTCTATGTTACACTCAACACCTATGAGTATATCTTGGGGAAAACCTGCTATTACCATTATCTAGCACCTACTTTCATATACTAGGTTTTCATTTGTACCATATTTGCATATTTCTTTGTTTTTGATTCTTTTCATGAGCACTATGTACACTTCAATGCAATTACTACCATGGCAGTCATTCCCCTAAATTGTTGCATCCCAGAGAATTTAATCAATATGTATCATTTTACAAGGATATCTTTCTCATGAATTCCTGTAGCCCATCATGTTTAGTAGTGCCATTAAAGGATCCCCAACCAACCACAGAACATTCCCCTTAGTTATAGCATCTGGCAGATGCAACAACAAATGAGAGCATTTTAACCAACTGTATTCACACACAATCAGGCAAAACCACACAATAAAACATTAAAAATAATAATTAAAAAATATGTACATACATGTACAAAACATGCCCAAGATTAAAATTAATATGAATTAATAGAATAATTAGCAGCTTTCAACGCAATATTGAACTAATAATATCAAATATCATATTAGATCATGAAAATATTAATTTGGCCATTAAACTTTTATGAAATTAGAAAAATATATAAATTTGCCAGTACCAGATTTATAAAATAAATTTTTCACATGTTGCTAAGGAAAAAATGAGACCCAATTGATACTTATTTG
Organism: Hetaerina titia; assembly: GCA_037158775.1. Lineage (NCBI taxonomy): Eukaryota > Metazoa > Arthropoda > Insecta > Odonata > Calopterygidae > Hetaerina > Hetaerina titia. Next base: position 83,764,594 of record CM073769.1, on the reverse strand, counting down.
AGAGGTACCCTTGCTGTCTGATAGACCGCGTCCTCAAATGACAATGTGCGACCCAGAAAGTTGTTCCCAAGAAAGATTAAAATGCAATTGAATATGTTGGAATCATGGAAATGTTTAAGTAATATTATGCGTCGATTTATTATTTGTATAATTTATGGTCCATAACAATTTTACATGGAAACAGGTTTGTGCATTCATCAATAGCAAGTGCCACTACAGTACCATAAGGCGGCATTCATTGCATAAATTTCAATAAGAATCTATATTTGATATTTTTTCAATTATGTATCATTCAAATGTCAGGATGTATTTCAAATGAGATCTACTTGAACTGAATGCATTGAGTGGGAAAAATTTTCCCTCAAGACTTTTCAGAAAGTTCAAGTACGTGCTAGGGGTAGGAGAATCATCAATTCTAGATAACTAATCAAGACAAGTAACACCACATACGGGAGTGAACTATGTCCATTAAATGAAATCTAAGAAGGAAGAGGAGAAGAAGCATAAGTATAAATGCAGCATGGGAAAATTTTAAGGAAGGAAATAGAAACACCAAGTTTTACTGGATAAAACGACCACAGTTTTAAAAATAAAAAAAAACAAATCAGAATAAGTTTGTTTTAAATAGAATAATTGCTGAATATAACTAGCTACTTCGAGGGTTGTTTGACCACTTCCCATCAGATGATATGAATTTAATGAATAGAACTAAGGTAGCCACTGGACATGGTGGCTTTTTCTTTTTACAATAACTGTGAGAGATAATGGTTAGAAAGTAATGCAGATGGTGCAAAGTTGGACTGTGCGATGCTCAATGGTATATGATTTTGGATGCAGTGTGATGCTGGAAAATGCGTTGTTTGTATGGTGTGACGCAGGACAATGTGTCGTTTGTTTAGTGTGATGATATGCCTTGAGTGATGGTATTAGCTTCATATTGCCTTTGATTATCTTAGTAAGTAGCAGCTTAGTTGTGATTTTATTTAAGTGATATTCAATCTATTGTTTCAAATTTGATTATGATGCTAGGGATTTGTATGCCACCTGATATTATCTACCCATTTATTTTGATTAATAATAAATATTGGTATAAGAGTAAGCTGGGGTTGCAACTTTCCTCTCAGATATAAATTAAATCAGTAATTGGCTGAACTATTAATTGCAAAACACAATACATATCATCTGAAAAACCATAAAACAAGTTAAGGAATTTACTCCCCCCGAGTGACATACTTATCTACAAGGAAATTTCAGGTGATGAACCTCTAGAAATAGTGTCCTATGAGCTTTAACAGGTACAAAGTGTTCCAAAATTGAGAAAAATTAAAATACTAAAAAATAATATATTTTTTCAAAACAGGAGAAAATACATTGTGAACTGAATGCATTGAGAGTATTGTGGGGTTGCCGTTTAATCATGCATGACTTTTTGGGTGAGAATGGTAGTGATATTTCATTATATTTCCTTATTTGGGCAGGGGGAGGGGAAAAGATTCAAGAGGAATCCCATTTCAGCTTTTTTATTTGATTAGTTTTGCCACTGTTTCCATGAGTACTTAACCTTGGTGGATCATTGAAAACTGCATTTAAGTGTAGATAAGACAATAGATGCATAACTACTTCCAGGAAACATGTACAATAGATTCTGTTTAATGTGATCACTGATTAGTTCTAACAATAACTGGTCAACAAACCTAATTTAAGTGAAGTGAAAGTGGTTCTCCCATTATCTTATTCACAGTGTATTATTTTTAGTTTAAAAACAAACATCCCAATTACTCGCAACTAGATCTTTAACTGATTCCTCAAACTAAACATGAATAAGTATTGAGTAAGAGTAAATTCAGATACAAGAAAATAAAAGTTAAAATATAAGTTAGACCCTATAACTCAATGATATCAACCTTGATCTTTAACATATATGTTGGAAACACACTGAACAATTTCAAGGAAATAATAAAAGATGATATATGGAGATAGGGTAACCAATCTTCGGATTTGTGGATGACATTGCTTCATGTACTTGCAGAGAAGAAAGAATTTAAAACTAGATCACTATTAGCAAGTATGGAGTAGGGGATTTAAAAAGATTTAACTCCAGATGAATTGAATAAAAAAAATCCATGGTCTGTAGCTGTCTCAAGGAAGATATTTGACTGAGAATTTGGAAAGGCATGCTGAAGGAAGTGGAAGAATTTTACTATTTAGACAGGTAAGATTACATGTGATGAAAGAAGTATTCCATCAGAAGAGACAAGTACATATGGCAAGCATCCTATCATAGATACAAGGAGGTGATTTGTTGAAAGATATATTTTGAATACAGGGAAAGGAACTGGCCCCCCTACCCTGATGTGTGAATATTCACATGCCATCCGGCTTGGTACATGGGTGAGCTCTACCATCACCTACTAAATCGACCTTCCGGTTGATTACTGTGCTTATGGTTTTTATATTTTGAATTTATGGACGGTGAAAAAAGCAGAGGAAAGAAGATTAGAGGCCATGAAAATATGATGTTATAAAAGAATGGTGAAAATAAAATAGGTTAACAAATGAAGTTCTTTGAACTGTGGGTGAAGAGAAGCTTATCGAGGATACATACAAAGAGGGAAATTGATTAGGCATGTCTAGAGGTAAGATTGTTTACTGAAGACCAATATGGAAGGAAGAATAGCAGAGGTAGGCCGAGGTTTAACAATGAGAAGCAGGCGAGTCAAAATGTAAGGGCAAGGAGCTGTAAGGGAGCAAAGAATGGCAGGGAACCAGATATATTCAGGGGAGCTGCTATAAACCAGTCCTTGGACTACCTGTGATTATGATTCATAATAATTGATATTAAGATAAAATATGTAATTTTTTAATTGCTTATTTGGTGGATGCACAAGTTATGTTATTTGAATGTAACACAAATAAAATTAAAGCTTTCCATTATGTTTATCATGATTCCAGCAAATTTTTTAACATTTCTGTCCCATATTCTCATATGCATAATTTTGATGCTGACCCAAATAAAATCACAGCAAGTGGAATCTAATGTGCTGGAATAATAGTTTAATACAGTCAGCTGAAGTTATTTTGAATGCTTTTTGTTGGAACAAATGTATTACTAGAAATGATTAAATGGTAGTTGTCAACACACAGATCACAGTTAATTACCATCTATTGGCTAATTAAAAACAAGTAATTCAATTGGATACAGATTAATACAAAACTGGGATGATGACCAATGGATGTTTAATGTTTAAATAATTCTATATTCTTTTAACATTTGAATAATGAATTTACAAGTCTTCAAAAACTAACACTTTGCCTTCATTAATGAATTGCCAAAGACTAATTTAAAACTTTCTTAAAAGCTGTCTTACTTTTTTAAGCATATTAAAATGCCTGTGTTAAAGTTAAGAAAGTTTCTTTCAAGTTTTATATTTTCAAAATATCATTACGTTAGAATAATCAACTTGACAAGAGAAAGAAGACTTCAGGAGCAAAAAAATGTATCCCTGGCATTTTGTAAAATACTGTAACTCTACCCTTAAAGTTTTTACTTGAATATGTACTTCTTTAAAGTATGAACACTAGTTCTTGAAAATTTTCATGAACAGCTTCTGCTTTTCAACTTCTCTCAGTTACTTTAATTTCAAATAATGAAGCTGAAGTAACTAAAAAACAATTATGCATCTGTTGGAACAATATGCATAGCTTTATGGGCTGGTACTTACATAAAACTTGATTATAGTTTCAACTATTGATGTTTCGGTCATTTTTGTGTGATCAATCCTAAATTCTAAACAATTTGGTCAATATTTTCTGAGGTAATGCAATCCTCTGGTAGACTCATCTCATTGTAACAATAACTAAAGGATTATGTGGTTTTAAAATGATGTTTAATATGTTAACGGAAAATTCAAAATTGAACAAAATCGCAAATTGATGTGTTCTTTTTTTTCTTCAGGAAAACCCATTACCCAGGAAGCAATTACTGTCAAGATGTCACCATATCCATGGTGACAAACTAAAAAAAATTCAAAATCACCTCAGCCAACTGCTATTTCAACCAGTGCCAACAATCATTGAATTCAAACTACATTTACAATCAATTAGCAAAAATAGGGACTTACACTGCAGAAAAGGAAATTCATTCAGCCACATTGATGAATGCTGGTTATTAGACACTCGGCATAGTTTCAGGTGTTCTTCCCTCCGCTCCATGATTTCCAAACTTCCATAACTCCAAGTATATGCGCACATAAGAGTAAAAAAGCAGGGGTAGAATTAATAATTAATTAATTGTCACTCTAGAAGGCTCTTCCAATTAAATTAACTTTGAGGTGACGTCTAAGAGTATTAATTAGTGACCTTAAAGATGCGGATATGACAAAGAATGCTTTGAATACAATAAATGCTATTTATTGCTCGGAAATACAAGATTGGCTGTTTTAATTATCATAGAAATGTTTTGTAATTATTTTTTAAATGATTTAATTAAGTAGGGAGGTTTATTGTTGGTTAAAAAGAAATGTTCCAAGAACGCAGTTCAAATGTGTACATGTACTTAGCCAAAACTTAATTTTTTGTAATACTGACTGAGATGCTTATCTTTGAAAAGATTAAAAATGTAGCAAATGTTTAGCAGGGTCTGCAGCTTAAGGTCACTCTTTTTGCTCACCAAGTTTGTACAATGACATATTGATCCAATTTGAAATATGTCAAATTCGTTTTTCTTTGACAAGTTATCATTCAGGATTACAACCAAGTTATGTATGATTTTTGAGTGGAGTAGCTCAGTATGTCCAATTTTCATTCTGGAGATACTGTTAAGATCAAATATCATGATTGATTTTTAGCTCCCGAGTAGGATAGCTTGAATTTTGCCACTGTTCATAGGAACATCTGGCCCAATCCACATGGGGGGATACCTCTTCATTAACCTTAAATATACTATTGCTTAGCTCATAAGTAAGTACTCAGTAAGAGTAAGCATATAAATTTTTCAAATAAAAAGAATGCACTAAAGGATATTTACACCCTCTTTGAAGAAAAAATTCCATGTAGCAATCATTGCAAATATTTAGGCATTTACTTAACTGGGGATCTTGGGTGGGGAGTCCAAGTAGATAATGTGTCACAGAAGGCATTTAAAGTACTTAATTGGGTAATGCAAAACTTAAAAGAAAGTAGTGTAGCCACTAAAGAAAAAGCATATAAGGTACTGGTTAGACCTATCCTAGAATACTCGTCCATAGTATGGGATCCATGTGAGGAGGGACATATTAAAAATATAGAAAAAGTACAAAGAAAGGCAGCAGGATATGTACTCTGAAAGTACAAAAGAGCAGAGAGTGTCATGGATATGTTGGATGCATTGAAATGGGAAAGTTTAAAAAAATAGAAGAAAAAGAATTAGGTTAGGCACGATGCAAAGAATTTTTAAAAATGACAAAGCATGGGAAGCGAAGCGACAACAGTTTTAAAATAAAAATAAGAACGGAAAAAACAAATAAGAAAAAATACTTTTTTTTAAATAGAACTATTGTTGATTGGAACCAGCTACCTGGAGGTTTATTTGAGCCCTTTCCTTCCAATTTTTGGAGCTTTAAGAAGAAGCATAAAGCAGCCACTGGGTGATAAACCTTGATCAGCGATTTGTATACTATTGTAACTGTTAAAATATTGTTTGTATGTTATGTGAACGCCATTACAAGTTTTATTTCAAAAGTGAATGAAGTGTTATCGGGATGCAATTTTGAACGGTATATGAAATTGAAGGGTACGTGGTTATGGACGGACTGTGGCGAAGGATGATGGGTATTATGTTCTCAAATGGTGTAAACCTAGCCAATGGGTGATGGTAAATGGATGGTATGTATTATGTGGATGTCATGAGTGACAGCTGACCAGACTTGACCGTTGCCACCAGGACAATTGCCTAATTGCAAGGAATATCATCAAATAAAATAAATTAAGAATAGTGATAACAGCATATCTGAAGATTATTTACATAAAGCAAGTGTTGGTGATAGAGAAGATCAAAGACAAAGTTTCACTAATGGTGGAAAAAGAGAAGGAGCTGATGGCAATGGTACAATCTGAAGAAGGCAAAAAGTACCTAGGGTTATGCAGTGAGAACGTTGGGGGAGCAAATGAGACAAAGGAAAATATTATTCATCTAGGCTAGTGCTAGTGAGTAGCAAAAAATTTAAAGAGCATCAGAATGATATAATCCAGGAAAAACAGCAGTTTCAACTGGAAGAAATTTAAAAAATATGAAATAATAATCAAGAGTATAAAAATCCAACTTTTAACAATTACCCATCAATCATTTAATAAGAACAGACCATTTCCTGACAAAACTACATTGTTTGAGGGAACTTCCTCCTGCTTTAATTTGTGATCACTCATTTTTTTCTGGAACATATGAATAGCACTGCCTCATTATTTCAGCATTAGAAAAACACTTCTGTGTTAATTAAAAACATTATTTCAGTAAAAAAATAGATGTGCTTAAACTTGTAATAATGGCTACATAGAAATAGACAATACATGAGAACAATTGGTTCCACTTGATGTGATCACAAAAAAATGTTTTAAAGAAAATGTTCTGTAATAGAAAGGGACATGTCGATTAAAAAAATAAGGATCCAGTTAAGTGTTTAAGAAAACATTAATGAAAGAGTTTTTTATGGTCTTATTTGCACATTCACTAGGGAGAAATATGGCCCAAAGTTATTATGATCAACAATCCTCATCCCAAAAAGGAAAACCACATGTGAAGGCAGAGGGTTAAGTGGTAATAAAGTATGAACAACTTTGAAAGTTGGAAGGCTTTAGATATCTATTTACGGTATAACCCTTTTATGTAAAGAGAAGCAAAACATACATTAGTGCCACAATTATAAAAATATGTTATATTATATGATTTGGGTACGAATAACATTAAGTAACATACTCATTGTTGAGAATTAAAATATAATTTAGAATTAAAGAAGACTATTCATTTGCAATTAATTAAAGGCATTTTAAGATGGTATACAGGCATGCAAACATAACTAGTTAGATTAATTAACGTAGGCAAAATATCAGTATCAAAAATATTCCAAATTAAGAAATGGAAACAGAATATTAGAAATATAGTATTTGTTATAGGTCAGATGATGGTACAATATGGTAAATGTTAGTAGTAGTTATTAATAAGACCTTGTGGCATCAATTAAGAAAATTTTCTCAATGGGTTAAGGAACAATTTATTGAAATTTACACATATCCACGCAGCAATAATTAGCATTGTAAAATTCTTCAGATATTTTTGATAACTTTCTTTAGGGATAATGGCGAAATGGAAAATAGATCTTTTTCACAACTGTTGGCATCTCTCATAATCTGGCTGAATTAAAAAATCTTTAGTCAATAGTAGCGCATTTTGACTGAAAATTTAGCATAATCAAATTGCAATCCTGTTTGTTTATATCATGTGTGATGTAATTTCTTCCTACGAATTAAATTTTCCAGTTCAAAACTGAACCTAAGAAAACTAGTAGTTTTGTCCTTAGGAAAACTACTAGTTTTATGACATAATTGGAGTATCTGGATGCCATGATATAGGATATCATACAAGTAATTAAAAGCCTCACCTGTATTTAGATTCATGAGTTCATAACACCAGTTACATTCAACAAGTAATTAATTCTTCAGAGCAAAGAAATCATGTTCCTTTAAGATATATATTTGCGCAGCATAAAATCGAATACCTGAATTGGACATTGCAGTTGACGGGGAAACATTTATGGTAGGATGATGGGGATCACATATTAGTAGAGAATTTTTATCCTGGGAAATGGAAGTGAAGTCAGAGTTCATAAAAATTAGGCCTAATAATTTTCCATTACAATTATAGATGCTATTAACATGTTGAAATTGCAAGTAGTACAGAGATCAACACATGAGCAGAAGCAGGTAGAGAGGAGGTTAAATGCAATGACTGTTTGGCAGAGTTCAGTAAATCCCAGGAAAAAACTTGAGGCATATTAAAATCACCCATTATTAAAACCTCTAATTTTCTAAGCCAATGAAATTTTCAATTGTCTCACAATGTGCGTAATATGCATCAGTTGAGAGTGGATGAGTACTTACTATCTATCTATCTATCCACTTACTATCATCTTTTCTGACTTATCTATGACTGTTACCATAACAGATATCTTCCCTTGTTTCTTCCTGTTAGTGTTTAATCTTTTTGCATAATGCACCAATTTCACCCCTCCTCTGTAAGCTTTCGATATCCTAACACCACGTCTTTCACCATGCTTCTTTGCTCCATTTGCTACCCATCTCAGTGTATTATTTAATTCTATACTTCCTTCTGTCCAACTCTTGTGTTCACATTCTCCCAGTTCCTTCTTTCATCCATCTTTCTGATCATTTTATCCATGATTCATGGTTTCCTTATCCTTTTCCCGTTAATGGTTCCTCTTTTGATGCTTTTGAAATCCCTTAGATATATTTCCATTTCTCTTCGATGGTACTCAGCTCTTACTGTCATTCATGATTTTCTCTACAGTCTACTGATACTTTTTCCTTGTTAATCCATTTAAGGGTTTTACATTCAATTTCCTAACTTGCCACCCCTGCCTTATCTTTTTGAAATAGACACTACATTTCATAACAACTAAATTGTGTTCAGAGTCCGCATCCACTCCTGGGAAGCTGTGCGAATTGATCATACCGTTTCTGAATGTGTGCCTAATAATAATATAATCTAACTTATACCTTTCTGAGTTACCTGGCATTTTCCATGTATACCTACCCCTTTTGTGGTGTCAAAACCAAGTGTTGATAATGACTAACCCCCGTCTCCTGTGGAACTCAATTGCTTTCTCCTCGCGGTCATTCCTTGTGCCTAAACCATAGTCCCTCCACATAATCTCTTCCTTTGCCTACCATCGCATTCCAATCCCCCATCACTAAAATTTTTCCCCATAGGGACATATATGATCATGTCCTTAAGTGGTCGTATATTCTATAGACTTCTTCTTTCTTACGATTGCTTGGTGGCATGTACACCTGAACAATAACAAAGTTTGTCAGTTCTGTTTTTGTCTCTACAAGTAATATTCTATCCATTACTAGTTCTACCATGTGCTGACTATGCTTCTTCCTGACTTTTTATTCAAAATTATGGCAACCCCTCGTTGGCTCCCTTCCCCTCCGCTGTATATTACTCCATAACTATAACCCTTGCCTCTCCCGCTGCCGGGCACGACAAACGGTCGATTAGGCCGAGTCCAGTAGTTACCAGGACTCATTTTCTATACTGTCCTTTATTATGCTCTTGGGAATAATAATTGATGCGGTTTCCAGTTGTATTCCTCAATAGTTTTTTAAACGTGACACCATCATTCAATGGCCGCCTCACTGGGGTCAGACACCTTTTCAGCCGCCTCACTGAGGAATGGACGCTGCGTGGACTACCTTTCATCTAGCTCCTAACCTTCAACCTATCTGGCGTGGGAGGCCCTTACAGGAGCAATTATCATTGCTTCCGGCAGCCCAGCTTTAGGGGTCATCGCATCGCACAAGCCATTCCACCTCGTCAAGGTTGTAGTCCATGGCAGGGGCAAGAGCTAATGCTGTATATGTATTATTTGCTAACGCCATTAGAGGCTTAGAATATCCGCACCCGATCGAGACCATATGTATTACTGGGCGAATGTTGCCCAGCGTCAAGGACCGATAGACCGCCTTCAGATTCAAGAGTATCAGCGTTTAGGCTACAGGGTTTCGCCGATCGGGACTCGTTGGCGTAGCGGCTGACCCGAATACAGCTGCGTCTGCACAGACTCAGGTAAACATGACGAACTCCACCTTGGGGCTTGAAAACCGAGCGATGGGATACCTACTATTAAAGAGCTTCGTAGCGAGATTCCGTTAAGCATTGTTTTAACTTGAATTGGTAATATGCAAACGCGATGACGGTAAATAACGCTTATTTGAATTCATTCAATAGCAATTTTGCGTTCCCCGTATAAAGGCTTTGTTAAGCGTTTAAAAATATTGAAAACATGTGGATATATCTTCTTGAAACAAAAAGGATACTAAACGATCTTTTTTACTTTTAGATATATTGCACCATCTAATAATTTCCCTTGAAAAATTGATATTGCCTGGTACGTGCGTGACAACCATAAAGCGCTCTCCTCTTTCCCATCTTGCAGCTACATCGAATGCACTGTGGTGCATCTAATTCCGATGATTTCGTCTGCACCAGCCTGATACGTCACGATCGAGTCTCAAATCCGTTGGACTGGGGTTCGAGTCCCTGACCGGGAGCGGTTGCAATTCCTTCTACTCCTCAGCATTTATGGTATGTGACGGTGGCTTGTTTTGATCGAACGATTTTGATCCTTGAATTGGCCTCGACCAAGACCGAGGACGATTTGCAGGACTTTTAACATTCGAGTTTCGCGCAAATCGTTCACCGCAGCCGTCTGAATGGGGTTCGCTCATGCCAGACTGCGGCGGTCTTTACATGGAATTAGGTCAACTCGGATGAAAGGGCGCTGTCTCAATTTAACCTCTGCGAAGCCGTACTTGGACCCTGAATTGCACCTCTTGGCAAAATCGAAGTGTGAACTGTTATTACAATGAGAGAATTAAGAGGGGAGACGATAAAGCGAAAGACGAGAGGAAACCGAAAAGCAGGGCTTACGAGGTAGCCCATGCGAGATCGCCCCACCCCTCTCCGTTCTTTCTTCTGCCAAGCCATAACTGGAGGGCGAAGGGGAAGAGGAGAGCGTTGCGAGCGTTACTGCTTCCCCTTTTTAAGCTGTGATCTGCCGTCCGATTCTTCGCGTCACCGAGACTATCTTCCTACAACACTACCTTCACCTTGGTTGCTTCGCCTATTCTACTAAATGCCGTTTACCAATACAGAACTGAGTACGCTGAGCCGAACGCGATAATACCGAGGTCATTCGCGATCGCGTTCTTCAATGGAAGGAACCGATGGTTACGGGGAGAAGATACGGCAAAGAGAAAGCGAACTTTTCGGGGAAAACTGCTGGAAGATAAAATTCCAAACAAAACTAACTCAATACCGCGAGTATTAAGGTATCACCTTCAAAGCGTGGGGTGAAACTGGATCCGGAATTAGGCCGAGGAGTCAGATGATTCATAGGAGATATCTTGGAATATATCATATTAGTTTCTTTTAGTTTTTAACGAAATTCTATTTCTATTATCTGATAGATAAAAGTAAAATTATACTTCTAAATTGTCACAATGAAGAGATTTAAAACGTTTTAGTCTGGATCATTCTTTCCGTGTTTTTCAAATCTAATTAGACCATGTTAACATTATTTAAACTTTACCCATGCCCACGTATAAAATAATTAGAATTTTAAAATGCTCAGTGATTTTGTCAACCACCTTACTGATTGCTGGATCAACTTCAAAGTATTCTGGGATCGTGGAATAAATGCCTCTCGAGGGATAAATCTACTACCACTGTCTCAGTTATAAAATCTAATTGGAAACAAGTGACCACCACTTTACTTTGGGAGAGATGAATGAGTAATTACCACTTTGGATTCTGGACGAGGTGAAAATTTTAGGTCGAGTTCTTGGGAAAGATAACTGTATTTAAGGCAGAGTGAATCCTCTAATTGGATTCACGGGCAATATTTTGAATAATAACTTATAATAAAGTAGTACAATTAGTAAAGAGCGCAATTTACTCACCGGTGTCCCACGAAGTCATCTCCGAATCCATTCCTCCGGTCTTGTCATTCAAATCTCTTGTTTAAGTTATGTTTGTCTCTTTCGATTAAAATCTGAGAAAAGGAAGAAGAATAAAAATTAAATTGAATAACCATTGAACTCTCCTACACATCGCTATAATATTTTTTCCAGACGTTCAGAACTTTAACTTCCAGTTCTCGATATGTTGAAGACATCTGATAGGCACCTACCATTCAATTGCTTCGCGAAGTGACTCCAACTCTTCCTGCTCACACCGTCTTCTGGAAGCGCATTAACCGACTGAGTGAGTGTTTCACTCGTCAGGCCACAGGTGGCGATGCGAGTCTACGTTTCCGCCCCTCCACAATTCTTTCTCTCGGACGAGGGTACAATGCGGTAGGGGTATTTATTCTCGAGAGGCAGGTTGAATTCGATCATTCTTGTCTTCCAAGGGATCTACGGTTGACGATTGCTCGCGTTTCGAAAATTCTAATAGATCCACGCCGGCAACCGAGGTCACCATTCTGAGCGCTTGAGATTCTGAGACATGGCACACACTGCAGCTTGCTCGGAGCAAGTGGAGGAGGGGCACACAATTGGGGGAAGAAGCCGAGACGGCGAGAGATCATGAAACGGAGGGAATGGAAAATAGTTAAAATGGGAAATTACTATTGGTGATTATTAGGATTCATTTAGACTTGTTTTTGCACGTTTGTATTTAAAATGGGGATTATCAGAATAGTCCCATAAAGATTCTATGAGAGGGTTACCAGTATTTCCTATTGCTTGCTGAAATGACAGAGCTAGGTCTCTTAGATAGGTTGGTAGGTTTGGTATACAAGTCAAACACCGTATATATACATATCTCTGGGCGGAGGGGAAGAGGAGGACACTGTACACTAAGTTTGTAGTAGATCATCCTAATATGGTCAGTTCAATGGCTTCTCTCAAACTCAGTCATAATTATCACTCAGCAAACTTGTATGTACTAACAGGGAATTTCATTTTGTGATGGTAGTGAAATAAGACTAGCAGAATTTTAAAAATCTCTTTATTTTATGACAAATATTTGTTGAAAAGTGAATCATAATTTAAATAGAAAAATGAACATTTTTCATCGTGAAACTTCCAGTGATAACAAACATAAATGATATATCCAGATCCTTGGATAAAGGAATGATAAACTTCCTTTAGATGAAATAAAAAATATTTCAGAATGTATACTAAACTAATGACAATAAATAATTAAGGCAATGACAATGAAAATCATTCACACAGCATAGATATCTATGCATAGGAATGTTAATTCCTTAACACTTTCTCTCATATGTATGTTATATCACTATACATTACACAAATACTTATATATTGAATTTGTGAACAATCACAGATACTTTTTGTTTCAGGTAAATTATTTAAAGTTAAACATCCTCTAAAGCAATAGCTCAAAAGAGAGGAAAATGTACCGTGGAAGATGTCACTGGACCAAAAATACTTCTCAGGTCACAAAACATACCACACATTATCATATTACAAAAGATGGCTTCTTCATGAGCAATAGATGTTCTGCCAACACACTGTTTATACAGATTTCATCTGTAAATTCAAGTACATTCTCAATGTCAAGTCAACACCAGAAGAGGTAAAATTTGTCATGTAGTCTTCATTTCTTCCAACAAGACATGATAGAGGTAGAGTAAAACATTCTCAACCAACATGTAATTGTCCATCAGTCTTTTGAAGGCACTTTGGTTCTCTGGTAGCTCTTGAAATTACTAAACTGCAATTTCAGCTTAAATTATGCTCCAGAAAGAAGTCTTAAAATGTTTCCACCCAAGGGCTCAAATTCATGGATGGGATGCTTGTTTTGTCATTACAGAAGTTCATAGGGTTACTGCAAAGAAATTAAGGAATAATTAGGCATTTTAATCAAAAAATAAATTATAATTTTCAAAGTCACAAATGATTCTTTATTACTTTATTCAGTGGAACTTTTAATTTTTCCTAAGCTTTACATTCAACTGATGACTAATGCAAAATGTAGATATTTGCAGAAATGGCAGGAACCGCAGTTATTTATTTTTAAAATTAAACTTGTTCGTTTACTATTTCTCTTTTTAATTTTATCTTTGTACATTTAATCCTTATTAAGATATAAAATATATATTTGATTTGATATTGCATCATTATAATTTATGTGCCAATTGATATACCAAGGAAAATATCTACACCATAATTATGTACAATTTTGGAATCCTAATACCATCAAAGCTGGCTCATTAAGTGATACGGCTTTCACATTTGTGTACAACTACCCATGAAAAAAATTTTTTCTTACCTTTCTGATGGCTTTTCAAATACTCTTTGTTGCATCCTTAGGACCTCATTGCCATTGTCACAGAATATGCGAGCCAAGGAAGCTTTCTTCAACTCTGCTATCTGGCTTGGTGTGAAAACTAATCGACTGTCCTCCTGTGCTCTGTCATAAAAGAAACGATCAGCTTTCCTTGCTCTCAGCATTTGTTCAGCAATGATGCACTGGAATGTTGGTCCAACTAAACTCTTTTCAGGATTGTTTTTCTTATTGAAATCACCCATATTCTTTATTTCCCCATTGGGAAGTTCTGACATGCCGCCAACATACAAGTCAATATCATTGACGCTGCTGTACAATTTTTGCAGCTTCTCCACAACCTGGTAATGAAGATAAGGCATTAAGTAGCAAATTAATTTTGTTTCAAAGCAGAAATTGGACCACAAGTCATTTAATCTGAAATAATGCTAAAAGATGAAAAATACATTTAGGTAGTTGAGTTAGTTGACATGCATTTAGTAGTACTTGAATTTGAGCTCAATCTATCTTATATTTAATGTATGTAGCAACAAAACCAATGACTATGGCAGAATTTTCATATGAATTTTTTATGATAAAACATTCAGACTAATGAAAGACTTCACAGAGAGAGAAAAATGAAATGAAATATCATCAGAGATGTTAAAGGCACATATTGGTAGAAATTGAACACATATGAAAAATAAGAAATCCATCAAAAAAACCTTATCTCAAGAATCTCTAAGATGACAGCCTAATGAGGAATGAGATCAAGGTGGCTAAATAAAATTGTGACCAAGATCCATCAATAATTTGATTTCTCAGAATGAGGATCCAGGAGAACAAAAAAGGCAGCCTGAGATGACAAAGCCAAAGGATAAATTATCAGGGTGCTAGGTTTTAGTATTTAGTTATGAAAAAGGTGAAGACAACCTGCCAGGTAATCAAAACAGATCCAGGAATAAATAAGATAAAGTATGTCTCCACCTAATGTTACATATACAAAAAAGAAACATATAAATCAACAAGGTTCTGCATTTGGAATTTCTAAATTAGGGGAAGGTCATTGTAAACACTATGTGGAACCAAATGTTCAAATGGCTTGAAAACCTCACAATGGGTTAAAATGATGAAAGAATGTTATCTTTATATGAACTAAGTTGCCAAACATGAATTGAATATGGGAGTAATGTAGAAGCAAATTAAATGAGTGAAATAATTAAGCCATTTCTCCTTACATCATTCATCTTATACATGGAAGAGGTTATAAATGAAGGATAGAACTATAGGCTTAATAGATTTATGATGGATGTGAAGTAACGAGTGTGTCAAATTTTAAAGAAGACTATGCTGTTATACCAGAAAATCAAGATAAAATGCATCAATCCTTGAATGAAATGTATGCAATACCACGAGGTTATATTAATGCATAATATGTATATTATAAACAGAGACAAAATAAGCTCAATCTTTATAAACTATACAAAAGAAAGAATTCATGTGAAGCATAAAATAGGTCTAGACAGGAAGGTGTTTATGATGAAGAGGTACATACTGCTCTCATAAAAAAAATAATAAAACAAGAAAATAATTTTAAAAAACAATTGTATGAAGTGTGGCACTCTCTTGGTCAAAGATATGAACAACTGGAAAAGCAAAATGTGGAAGAATTACAACATGGAGCCTACAGCTGGAAGCTTAAAGTAAAGTGGACAGTTGAAGTGAACTGAAGCTCTCCTGACCATGCTCAGACAGTACCTCACCTTCCCGTTAGTATACCAACTCCCAATCATAAACCAAAAGGCCTTAGATAAAGTTATAAGTTAAGAAAAATACAGCCAAGATGAAAGGGATAACATGCAGCAATATTTAGTCCTTTCCAAAAGAGAAGATGCAGGTTATATGGGTACAGCTTGGCACATACTGCACTTTTTACAAGAACAGAAAAATTGAAAGAAAGGTCACAAAAGAAAGACCAAACAACAATATGTAATAAATGAAGAGTGATTCAAGTAAAAGATCTAACAAGGCCCAAAGAGAACAAAAGTAGATAGAGGCTGTAGATGAGTGTAGATAAAGTCAGTTAATATTTGGAATCAAATACTAAAGAGTAAGAGAGGATGATTTCACATTATGTATCATGTAAAAGTCTTATGGATATAACTAAGTTTTTATATTTAACTTACCGACTTTGGCATCACATCCAGAAGATCATCAAAATTTTTGGCCAATGGGAGTCCACAAAGTTCTCTGTACTTATTATATGGTTGAAGACCATGATCTCTTCCTCTTTGAATATCCAAACTGATGACATCCATTCCATATGGCTTGTCTTCCATCCAAAGAAGGCTTGTGACCTTGAAATACAAAATTATAAATTTTTACTCTCATACACATCCAATGAAGATTTCGGACAAATTATCTTTTTATGTTTCCCAATTATATGGTGGAAAATTCAACAAAGAGATGCTATATTTTTCTCCTTTACATTATATTTATCAAAAATAGTCATTTATTTCAATGAATGGATTAATGGTCATTTTTTATTGCTTTGATAAATGCTGCATTTTGGTTCAATATTTTCTTTTAATAATATTCACTTAAACTTTAATCAATCGAATATAACCCTTAATATTTTTCTTCTCTTTAATCTTAATAACAAATGAATTTTTTTGTAAAAATCTGTTAAAAAATGTGATCAAATTGAAAGAATTGGCATAGAATATATTTTTTTCATCCTACTGCCAGAGGGAAAAATGCATATTTTGCTGTGCAATTTCAAATTTCCTTATTTAGTTAGATGTATTTTTGGTTATGACCAAATATTCACATTTAATGAGCAAATGGTTTAAGGTGGTCTCTTCCAATGAAAGACTTAGTAATGATACCTATGGTAACCTTTAAGTGACAACAAAAATGATAAACTTACATCTTCAGTGAAAAGAAGATCCATTTGCTGACTGTTTTGTGTGGCCATCCCTCTGATTAACGAGTCAAAATGCCCTGGTTTTTCAATCACAACAGGTTGATTGTAATGATTTCGTAAGAAAATGGTATCATTCACCTCACGATTCTCTTCGTATAACCTAAATTCAACAAAAAAGTAATAATTTAAGTAAGTTGAGATTCAGATGAACTAGTACAAGTTAGTTTCTCAAAATTTTAAAATCTGATGAGCATCTTTCGATTCGATCTGTAGATTTGATATCTAATTTGAGGTTGGATATAACTTTTTACATAAATATGAAAAATACAGAGCTCATAATAATGTTCTATGCAATATTTCCAATAAAACTTTTCATTTTTGCTTAAAAGATTGTTTATGGCAAAATAATTCCTTGCATTTGAACTATGGTTTTACTTTTTTTAAATATTGTTTTATTGACTGAGCAACTTACTTGATACTGCTTTCCATCATTGAGCGTGCAAAACGAATGGCAGCTGTGGCAAACTCATTGCTTGTTGATGGATCAATGTCATCATTGTAGTCAGTTCCTTGTTCCTCATTCTCTGAAAATAACTTTCCATAGTACTCTGTACCTGTAAAAATAAAATAATAAAATCAGTTGTAGAATGCTCTCTTCACAAAAAGAAATGCATGTCATTTTTTTCTGCAGACATATTACATATTTTATTAGGTGTCTACTACTAATTTTCTATTCTAATTAATTTTGTTCATTTTAAAAATGGAGAAAAATGACATTTTAATTGGCATAGGGGCCTAAGCATTTAATTTTCACTATTTATTTATGAAATTTTGAATAGATTGAGGTCATGCTAAATAAAAAAAATACCTTTTGCACAGCCTTTAAGTTGTTCTCATTAGAAGCAATGAAATATTACTTCAACTGCAAATTTTCTTATCTACTATTAACCCAGTTATTCTCTCCTGGGTTCTACTCTGCTAAATCTATATAGTATTTCCAATGAATTTGTACCATAACCATTGGTAATCAATCCGTGTAAGGTAAACTTTAGGCCAGTCCCTAACAACCCCCCTTATGAATTACATTTCACATTAAGTTCCTAATGAATTCCTTCTACTTGACCAATAAAGTACCTGAGACTAATAACTAAAAGGCTCATTTTTCCACTATGACTATACACATAATGAATGATCTGCTTACCAATGACATTAGGCAACCAGTCGGAGTAGGTAATATGTTGTATTTGACCAATTACAATTCTTCGTGCCTCCTGGAACAGCTTCTCATCCTTCCAATGGGGGTTAAGTTTTGACAGTTCATCTGCTAATCTGTTGTGTTCCCTGAGCCATAGAGTATGCAGAGCAGTCAGCTGTGGGTGCTCATTGGCTCGGGAGTCCCCTGTGAAGTTAGTATGAGGAACTTTAATACCTATTTACTATAATTATAACAGCTGCAAAGTTAAAAAGCATGAGGAATGTGAATATTTAGAAATTAAATATTGATCAAATGGTCTTAAAAATTTCATTTCTTAGATTTATATTTCCAACTCCTCATAACTCATTTCCTCATTGAAATGGGATAGAAGTTAACACATGAGAGTTTAATAATTGTACCTAATTATACAGCATTTATCAGTATGATAATAGTTCCTATGAAGATGTTAAATATATTTTAATTTTTCTCACATTCAGTAAAAATGGTCAGCTGTTTATACATTCAACTTATTTACAATTTTTAAAAGAATTACATACATGTCATCATCACCATCACCCGAACTGTATTTCTGTTGCATTTATAGTATTAAAGTCTAATGTTTTTATTTAGGTATAAATGAATGTCTCTCTCAGTATTGTCACTCACCATTATTAGTGAGCTAAGATTATTGATTCTGCCCTGACAATAAATTTATCTGTGATTTGTGATTACTTCCTTTCACTATTCACTTTGTGCTCAAGATCTCTTGAGCGCAAAAAACTCTTGTGTCATTTAATTATCTCATTAATATGCTCAAGAATTTAACTCTCAAGTAAAAATAATGCATGAGGTTCCAATCAGTTTACCTCCATGATAACAGTGGTGTCCCTTTATTGATATCCCTTGGCAGATATCTAATGGCTCCGAAGATACAGGGAAAAATGTTACAGTTCGTTTTCCAGTACTCGTTTCAACTTCCTGTTCTTTTACTTTCAGTTTTCCACCATCATAAGATCTAACAGTTCGTTGAGTCTCTGCATCTGATCCATATATCATGGATCCATCAAGAAAGTGCGTGGCTTGGTTAATCTGGAAGGAATAAATTTGGATAATTATTTATTTGCAGAAATTTACACTTCTAAATACTGATTATTTTGATAGTTTTTAACAAATAAATCAGCATCATTTAGGTTTTGCTGTTTGTGCATTATTCCAAACAGTTATTTTCAGCATTAGGCTTCACACCAAATAGTATGTATGTAGACATTTTTATTGTGAACTAAAAGCTAGAAATAAACTACTTTCTCAACAGAACTTTTCAACAAACCTGTTCTGTAGGCCCAAAAGTGCATCCTGGTCTAATTGTTGTGATGGATCTCACATAATTCATGCATTGCTGACGGTGTTTTTGATAGAATGGATCATTTGAAGGAATATCAATGTGTGAACAAGATGGATGTTGGTACCGAGGGGCTAGAGGGAATCCATCATCCCTACAGCAAGTGATTGATGCTCCTTTGTTCACTGAAATGAAGGAAAGCAACTTCAGTTACCTTTTGAACAATGCTAATATTTACCCAAAATTAAATTTCAAAAATATTTCAAATTCATGGATTTTGACTAACAAAGCAGAATTTACTACATTGTTTATATTTCTCCTGTAACCATACACATGAGTTTCTTTAAATAAAAATAATATATATTTTTCCATCTCTCATCACATTTCTTTCTTGGGTTTTCTTTCCTGATTGTGTCCATATATCCAAATTTTACTTGCATTTGTGAATTAGGATGGAATACTGTTGCATAGCATAAATACATCATAGCAGGAAAATGTAAAAAATATAACTTAGAGACACCATACATTGAATGGAAATTAATGCAATAATTTCATTGAAAATATATTATTAGGTGCCATTGGCATAGTGAAATAGGAAATGTCAGTACTAGCAGGCTTTGGGAATATTTAGATACTTGAAATATTTGAGAAAATAAAACATATTCTTCTGGGTGAAATGCCTATTAGAAAACTAAATGGGATTTTCTTGGAAAAAAAAGAATATGTTTAGTCATGAGTTCTTTTCAACTGAGGATGTACATGAATGATTGTTTTATACACTTAAT
Organism: Hetaerina titia; assembly: GCA_037158775.1. Taxonomy (NCBI): domain Eukaryota; kingdom Metazoa; phylum Arthropoda; class Insecta; order Odonata; family Calopterygidae; genus Hetaerina; species Hetaerina titia. The sequence continues at coordinate 83,744,281 of CM073769.1, read as the reverse complement.
CTAATGGTTTTTGTGAACGGGCAAGTGGTCTAGGAAACATTTTTAAAGAATATTTGCACAGATATACTCACACATTGTTGCAGATGGTGTGTGTGCCAAGTCATGTTCAACAAATTGGGTCCATTGCATCAAGCTCAATGTAGTTACTTGGTCAGGCCTGTCTGAATCTGGTGACAAGGATGCACTTATGTGCCTTGCACTTGGAAGTGGAGTGCCACTAATAGACCGTCTCATCTGCTGGATTCCTGTTAAATAAGAAGAGTTAACATAAAGAATTTAATTAATTTTTCATTGCTTTATCAAAATTAGCTCCTATAAACTTTATCTGCATTTAATCTTTTCCATAATATCCTGTCTTAAAATTTAATGTTTACTTTGAGCACTTTAAATTAGAAAATGAATGCATACATGGTTCACTGTGTCTTCGATTAGGTACTCACCATCTGCATAATTAGGGAAAAGTAGCCTTCTGTAACCAGTATAAGTTTTTCCCAAAGCAGGGTTATTTGGATTGTTGCAAGACCCATCTTCCATCCGATAGGGAGAGTTTTTGTGGCACAGTAGGTTAGCGGATGTTATTATCTCATTTTCTCCTCCTTTCTTCCAGTCACAGTGCTTTCCAACTTCAGTATTTCCAAGGTCGATCGTGGACAGGAACTCTACACATTTATCTCCCTTGTATCCATACCTATTTTAGAAAGAGATATCATGGAAAATGATTGACAACCATTAATTGTTAGAAAAATTGTTGATGACACCATAACTGTAACATAAATGTAATGCCATACTTTTACAATTGTCAAAGTTAGTATTTTTTTATAATGAATTATCTGGTATTCCTTGAAATCTTTGGACCATAATTTCAAATTTACATTCTCTGGCATTTATTATGATGATCTTTGCTTATGGATTGAAATTGAATTAAACCTTACCGTTTGCACAGGGTGTGTGTCAGGTGTAGGGATGCTCTTGCTGCTAATAGTCCGTTTCCTTGGCGTCTTAAAGATTCCTTCTTGGGATATGAGGCTATCAGCTGGCCATGCTCGGCAGAACCCTCCAATACCCTCACATTTGCATTTTCTATACTGAGTTCGAGGCGCAAGGAACGTCCAAGGACATCCTTCACATAGTTTAATGATCCAGCTACATCTTCTGGGGCCACTTTTGGAAAATTTGAGGATGCTTTCCCACTCATCTCACTCAAGAGGAAGAGGGGTGGAATGCCAGATCCATCCCATGGGGTTGATTCTTGCCGAAGGGCACCTGAATTGTTCAGATAAATGTCCCAAAGTTAGAACCCCATGTTTTTGATTTGATAGAATTTGAAATGGTTTATTTCTTTAATTGCAAACAATTCTAATTTTCTAAAAAAATTAATGATGAGGTTGTTATTTTCAATTAAAATGGATATTAATGGCTTTTTCTGCTATTTTTATGATTGTAAAATTCATTTTACCATGAATGAAATTGAAAGAATTCTTCAGTTATGCACAGTTGACTGTGCAAAATCCAAGTGCCAAGTCCCAGTGTTGCATACTCAAGGATAAATTAAAGAAAAGTGTCATCCAAGAGATGAGATGCCTTGAGGAGAACATAATCAAAAGTCACTACTGCTCTAGCAACAAAGGTTGAAAACTAAGGAGAGGATGAAAATCATTAGAGTTCAATTTATTCAATGGGGACCTATGTGTCACATCAATTTTGCCCATTTTAACAATCCTTTGCATAAGATTTGCAGTTATTCTAATCATTCAGCTAGGTTCTAAAACTCAACTGATCATTTTTTTTGTCACCTATGGTGTTAGAATACAAATTCTTCAACGGAATTTTATCTTTGGAGGGGAGTCAGGAGGAAAGGGGGATAAAGGGTAGAATTTATGCTGCCTACATCATCACTCACCTGACTGAAGTTTAGCATAGAATGGAGGTGAAATCCTTGGTGAGCTAATTGGTTGTCCTTCTCTGCTGTAGTTGACAAGACCTGTTAATTGGGATGCCGTCCATAACACAGCACCCACCATTACAGGGACTGCCACCATTGTAAGAAGAACTGTGAATTATAAGAGATTAAACTTAATTAAAATTAAGAATAAGGTGCATTTTTTAAATGGGAACTGGAAATCTTGGCCAATGAGCCCCATCTGCAGAGCTGTCTTCAAGTAACCCTTACTTGAAATCAAGTCTTAAAGCACTGAATTACATGATCAAAGGTTGAAATATAATAAACTACTGAAAATTATGTTAGTTTATAGGTATTTTGTTTCTTTTATGGGAAATTAAAATAAATGATAAAGTAATGAACTAATTGGAAATCAGCATAATATATAATAATGCTAATTATTATTATTATTATATAAACGACGTTGCAATTAGGCATTTGTCCTGGTGGCAACGGATTGATGCATGTCATTGATATAATTTTCATATGTGTAAGGATAGTTTTGAGTATAGTGTATAACTATGTATAGTGTATAAGCAAGTGTAGTGTAAGCTATATTGTAATTATAATGTATACTATATTAGATGATACAATATGTGCTTAGGGAGAATTTCCTTGGGCAAACTTACGGAGTTTGGGTTTGACCTCAAAACAAAAAGCCCAATATGCAATTTACATGCAATAAAATTAATGCCATAGAATAGATATCAATCCATTGCCTATGTGTGCTCCTCATCCAGTTCAGAACATGGAATTCCAGCTCACCAAAAGTAATTGGCTGTGGTCATTGATACATGATATGCAATACTGGCAGGCAAAGTATTAGATCAATGTAACTAATCTTTCTTACTTCTAGACGAAAAAGTGGCATAAAGACGACTCTTATATATATATATATATATATACCAGATCTACGATGAAATTTATCTTCGAGGGGAAAAGGAATGGGCCCATCTTTAATATTGAACTCTCTAAGCTCATATAGTAATCCCGATCTTAACACATATTTTTAATTGGGGGAAATTAAGAAGTGACGCCAGGTCAATCTGAACATTATTACTAAACATGTTTTATGTTCAAGTGTAGCAGAACTTAATACTACCAATCGCAAATGATATAAGCGAATAAAGAATAATAGATTTTATTCTTGACCTATCTTCTGCCTAATTTTCGTTTTTGACAAACAAGAAATTATTAACAACACAGTGAATATATACAGCGGAAATATGGAATAGATCAATTCCTTGTAATTTCATAATTCCAACACTGGTCATCGCAGTGTGAACAGGTACTGCAATCAGATACTGAATTTTAAAAGTTCATTACGCTCCTCATCCAGATTTATACATTTCGATAATAACGTCAATTTGGTGTAATAAAAGAAGATGCCCTAGTGATTCTGTCAGTAAGACGTTTTTTTACCATCGAAAGGCATATGAGTATTTCAAAAGAGCAAACAAATCACAGGACATCATAATAGCCGTACCCCCATTCGTGGTCTTCGTAGGACAGAGCCTAATATCTATAGTAATGCGTCGCCCACCCCGAGCCAACTGGAACGGCATTTTCTTCCCTTCTTTTGAGATTAAGAAATAACGAGCAATCCTCTTTGAGCACTTTTCGAGAGAAACCCTGAAGGATTTGATCAAGCAAGCCTTGACAGTGAACGCTTGAGGCGCATTCTCTTTAGGTGCGTAACGATCCGTGGCAATGGATTATGTTTCCCCGAGCGTGACGGGTTCCTGACATAACACTTGCTCCGCTTGCTGATATGCGGTCCCTACTCGGTGGAATGGTCCAACTGCGAGAAGAAGTCTGACAGTTCAAGTGGGTCACTCTACGTAACTATTCACCCAAAGCACTTAACTATTTACTTTGGAGAAACCCCGACACATTCATGCTAATTTGCCCAGTTTTCAAGCTCTCAAGCCATAATTTTTGGAATGATAGGTCTTGTGAAGGCGGGGATGGGAAATCCGGGTAATTGCGGTGCACTCCGGGAACTTAGTATGGGGGATTTATACACAATTTGGGGAGTACTTCCATTGCAGATCAGTTTCAAAAGTCGAGTTTCAACCTTAACTAGTGACTTGGACAAGTATTACGAGTTACCTAGATTTCGACCGCACGTACGTTACTAATGTTCCGTACTCCCAATGAAAGTTTTCGTGTGGCTATATGAAAGGAAACAGTTTTAAATATTCCCAAATCTCGTAAAAATGACGCTAAGTATTTCTCCAGTCACCATTGTGCCATTTCTTTGTTAGCTAATTGTGGTTCAATTCCATTTATAATGATTTTATAGAAAATTATTGGATCGTGGTTTCAAGATAATGCCAAGACACTGGTAATAAAACATCAATTTTCAATTGAAAATGTAGACAATATTCCTTCGCATACAACTATTGAGATTTACATTTAACAATAAATGGATTTCTATTACTTAACCTTTTCATCCGAATATTTTCCTTGTATTCGTTCGATGAAGTCTCCTCAGTGCCGACCGTCTGACGTTTCTATCTCTCCCGTGTTAGATTCGGACTTCCAGTCTAAGATAAATCAATATTGTACAAAGGTATTATCGATTCATTATAACCCCAAGTCTTTTATGTAGACCGTCGTGGTTTTTTTCTAGGTGTAATTCTACAGATATTTGGGGAAAACGACTTTCTTATCCCCGAAGATAAATCTTAATGCTTAAGCTATGAATTTTGTTTATCAATACTGTCATAAACGCATGCCGAAAGCATAGAATTTAAGCTTAATTTCTTACTACAGAATATGTTGGGTTAGCGGGTAAGCGGATTTTTGGACAGTAAAGAAATGCATTCCTTTAAGTTTTCGAGACATTAGAAAATTTAATCTGGTTAATCATCAATACTATCGGAACTTCGAGTCATTGAAACCGAACTATCACGCTTCCACGACTTGTTTTGCGAGGGCGGAAGACGCGCTGCACGGGATGAGACCCACGGACCGAAGATTGGACGTGACTCCTCTCCACATACGCATTATGAAATGTGCACGGACAAGGCACCATTGTGAGACTTTTAATTGGTGGGACGCGGCGAGTTGATAAACTCGCAGAACGGATGAATAAAGAAACTCTATTTACAGTACTTTATCGAAAATCCAAATAAACATTCGTTTTTTTTTCAAATTTATTATTTGGACCCATGAGCGAATGGGCGCTTCTTTGACGCGTGATAGTTTCTATAGTCTTTTGGGAGGTTTCGGCGGTCGTCCGAAAGACTCGCTTTTTCCCATACCGTTCTCCGCACGACCTTTTGGAACGACTTCACGAAAGAAACAAGATGAAATCTCCCGGGGAAAGCTTACGCGGGTGTTAGACAACGGAGAGTCATGTCCTCGTGAAATGAAAAAAAAATTCATCGCGGCCCTTTTGGTTGGCCCTCATTTTTCACCCTGTGGGGCCAACGAACGCTGCCTGCATCTTCGCCTTCACCTCCTACGTCCGTCCCCCCTCTCCAGCACCTTGGTCTTCGTTCCACCTTCGTCTCAGATGTGCGACGGTAACCACAGGAGAACGCCGTGAAGGAATGGAGGGGGAGGAGTGAGTTGGCAGAGGGATGTTCAGTGGAGGAACGAGGGGAGGTGGCGGGGTGGGGGTGGCAGAGGGAGACAGCATCACGCCGCGAGCACGTGGTCAGCGGCTGACAGTGAGAGCTAAAGGAGGGGAGGAGAGAGTAGGGGGGACTGGAGTGGGGCAGACCAACCAGCTGAGGGGAACCCTCCCTGTTGTGAAGTTTTCCTAGGCGCCGTCGGGGCCAAGGATTCGGAATAGAAAAAGTTTCGGCGCATTATCGTCTGGAAGGGCGGTGTGCCCAAAACAGAAGGGCGAAATGGTTTCTTATCTTGTCAGGCCAGTGAAGGAAAATCTTAAATCATCCGTTAATACATAACACATTAGCATAATAGTCACAATACATAAACGGTATTTTCTTCTTCCCGCGGCTGTTCTCTCGACATTCTCTACCACACGTCTCCGCGACGGTTTGTGAGGTAGCGAGCAGATGTACATGGCTATATCGATAAGATAGACGATATCTATCCTTCAGAAACTTACGACTATACCATTCTTCCCGATGAATGATATCGTGACAGAAAATATTTTTTCATGAATGACAGAAGTAGTACTAACTGAAGGATAACATTCTCACTAGCAAAATGCAACGCCCAATTTATTTTTACCAGGTGCTCTCCAGGTCGCCATTAATCAAGCACCAACATTTCGAGTCATGCTATCTGTCACCTAACGAAGAAAACTTGGAAAGGAAGGAAAAGTGGCAAAAAAATTAAGCTTAGTCACACATTCTACCGTAAATGTTGTTCTTACGAGAGAAAAAGCGGATGTTTGGGTAATGAAATCAACTGATTTTCCTGGCATAAGTGAACTTTTGTAAATTTAAAAACAACGAATGATTAATCCTTATATGGGGCCCAAAAATAACAATGGGATGATTTACCAAAATTTGAAATTATCCTCGTTTTTAAAAATCAACTACACCCAGCGAACGACTTGGAAAGGTGTCTGAATATCGCGCACAGCTGTTTTTCGTTTCAATAACAAACACTGCTTCGTCTGTGTTGATCCTTGGTGTCGCGTCGATATTACTCGAATAACGGAAATACAAATTGAAAAGTTACTAGTAAGCCATAAAGATGCTGGCCTGTTCGATTATCAGGAAATTTTTTAATAATTATAATTAACAATTGTGTCATCATTAATATTGAATAAAAGTGTATAATTATAAGCTTAATTTAATGTATAAAAGCGTATTTAACGTTTATTATGTCATTCCTCGTATCGTACCATGCCGTTCATTTAGAAATATTTATTAATAAAATTAAATCAACAATACTTATGACGTACATGGATAATTATTATTTGCCAAAAAATGTTTTTCATGGCTAACACTTGAAAAAAATCGTGCGTACTTCAAAGAGAACCTGTAAGTTTTATGAGAGTGCGTGCAAAATAGAATTTTAGTTTGATGGAGTATTATGAACTTAGTATTACCATATTCACTTCGAAGAGCTTTTCCATGAAAATAGGTTGAACTATTGATCGATCTGAAATCATTTTCGACAATAGTTGAAAGTAGTAATGGTTATAAGTGTATTTGAAGTTGTGTCGAAGTTCGTTCTTAAGACGGAAGCCTTACATTCATCTTTCTTTCCTGTGGATTCTCGAGGATATATAACATTCTTGTTGTTCAATGCAATCTACTGAGTGAGATGTGTAAATTCTATTTGTCGTTAGTCCACGATTGAAGTCACTGAGTTGGTGTTTTTTTAGTTCGATGACCTAGTCATTTAGGTGTCGCCCATGGCCCAGATAGATGTTAGAGGATAAGGTCCTTTATCTTTGTTTAGTTCTAAAATAAAGCATAAGAAATTTGCTTCTTAAAAAATCCATTCTTTACTTGTCCCTAACCTCTCGCTTCGATCATTATCGACGGCGTTATGTGAACACGAACCTTCAGAATACGACCCCGTTATTTGAACAGAAGGTTATCTCAGGGAGCCATTTATTCGGAAATACTGATTGTCTGCTTCATATATATATATATATATATATATATATATATATATATATATATATATATATATATATATATATATATATATATTTGTATATTAATTGTATTATTTTATACCAATAACTCCTTTGTTTACGAAAAAGAACAATGAAATGATCTGAAATTAAAGTTCTATTTCAATGGCAAGAGCAATAAATGAAATTCTAAATGAAAAAAATTAATTATGGTACGCTCTAAAAAGCATTTAATTTTGGCATAATATGGATTGCACTTAATTACATGGCATCTAAATAGCACCCTTGCAAATGACCCAATAGCAAAACTGTTAGCATTGGTTTTAGAGGAAAAACGTTCCATTTCGCTCTCACTGTGCTTAGATTACTACATTATCAATTTTACTCTCGAAATTGAATCCTCTAAAATTCGTGGTTTTTGTGATTGGCATGGACATGAAAAGAATTTCTGGTCTCTCTTCATTCTATTATTCCTCAAAATATATCGACATGCAATAAGTATTTCATCCCTCTTTGTAAAACCAGAACTTACTATATTGCAAACATAAAAAATGCATAAAAGAAAACAAGGTTTCAATCTTTCAGAGAGATTTCATCTCCTGCCCCTACCTCTTCCGACGCAAGAGAGTACTTACAAATTGAATGGAAGATCTAGAGAAAAATTATCATTATGTAGAAAAATAATTTTTGAAATCAATTACCTTCGTCATATTAAATAATTGTCACGAGGTCGGTCTGCATCGCATACAGAAACATTTCGGAGAGTTTTCTTACTGTGGAGTATTATTGTGCACAATGCTACTTTCGGTTACCACAAAGTGGATAACATTAATTCAATAAAAAATAGATATCACCCGCATGCACTGCAAACCGAGTAATTCATGTAAATTTCGTCTTGGAAAAAGGCTAAGGGATTTTGATAAAATGAGGTCAGTATTCCATTTTCAGGTGCGAGTATTTGAGAAGGTCACGACTTTGGGAAAACTCAATAAGAGTTTAGAATTCAACAAGCAACCACTGCGCGATTTTCTTTTGTTTGAAAAAAAAAGGAGAATGCCACCGCTGGATGGCTGTGCAGAGCAGCATAACATACTAATATCCGAAAAGATAATGAGTAAAAAGCTATGACTATGCTCATATTTATTATTTCATTGGCCAGACAATATTGTAAAGGTATAAAAGCACTTAATCAAAAGGATATTAAATGATAGTACTTAAAATTTTGATGTTTTGACAGGTGCTTCTTTGAAATGCTTATTCATAAAATTTACCCGCGCGTCGACTGAATTTCTACTGAATTCCGCCGACGAAATTCGCACGCTAATTCACGTTATCCATTTCCTATCCTTTCCTTCCGCTACGGTCATGGGAATTTTCCGTCGCCCTCCTCGAGATCCACACCCGTCGGTGAAATTTCGAGAGTGACTCGACGCCGAGCGAATGGCGCGATGTTTTGAAAGGCAACAAGCAACACCATTGCATTGCATTCAGACACCACCACTACTCGCGCGTCGACGGAAGCGTCGATTGTTCGCGACGTGAAAAACCTTCCACAAAACTGTGCCATTGGACGCACGCCTACTGTGACCACCGCTAAATTATTTTACTGGTAAGATTACTCATGGTTAAAAATTTCAATTAAAAAAATCTCCCCCTCCCCCCAATTAATTTTATTCCATCGGACTCACCCTCAAGGAACCTTGCGACTTTCCTCCCTCTCCCCGACTCATCCTCTTTCCTGCCGATCCTCTCGTTCTCGGACATTTCACAGTTCTTCACATCTTCGAGGGCAGCCTTGTCTTCGGATGGTGGGGACTTCTGCATCTTCTGATGAAGCCAATGCGCCAGCGCCTTGGCGGATTCGGGCAACCTTTCCCCCTCGCCTATCATCGCCTTCTTAAGGCTCGCGATCTTCATCTTCCCTGAGCGACAATCCAAGAAGCCGTCGGATTCCTCCTTCGCCTACTTCGTCCCGACTCCTCTTCGTTCTATAGTGTCACGGCGTCGACAATGTTCGCCCTTGGGGATCCTTTTAGATTCGATGAATCGATTAGTCGACCGACGGACTTCTGCTGTTATAAACTAATCACAATGATGGGTTTCGGCAGTGCCGCGATCTTTCTGCAAACGGTAGGACTAGTGACAGCTGCTGCTCCGTGAGCTGCCAGCTGAGAACTGAACCTTGCTCCGCCCGCGCGTCCGGTGTGTATATAGGAGAGCGCTCTCGGGCGGTGGGGAAGTCGGGGATGTTAGGATAGGGGAAGGGCGGTGGGCAAAGCAAATGGGAAGAGGGGAATCGCGTGGTTTGAGCGTGCAAGTAAGACAACGCAACCCTCCTCCATCCATAACCCTTCAGTCGAAGGGTTCGTGGACGACCTTGCGACTCTTCTCAAGGGTGCGTCTGGAGTGGGTCGAAATTTTTTAACATTTTACTCTCGCTCACTCTTGAAATGTGTCTTTCATTTTGAGGTATTTCTAAGCCCGTGAAAACTACTGTCATATTCGGAAACCGGCGTGTATCCCGTAGTGCAAAATAATCCTTTCGTGCGCTACTCCACCGGAAAAAGGACCCCAGGCCTTAGTTCATTACAATAAGTATTAACGTAGAGGTTAGGGACTGCGCGAGGACATGTATACATGTGTGTATGTATGTATGTATATATATGTATGTGTATATATATAAATATGTATATATATATTTTTTTTTTCTTACAGGTTTCCCCCACCTTTCCTCACCTAACCCCCTCAACCCTTACCCTTCCCTCATGGTGCTACACCCCCTGCCACACACCTTTTTGGTAGCTCGCAGGGTATTTATGTAGATGTAGAGATGTAGAAAATATTTTCGCTCTTTTTTCATCAACTCACGTCCTTGACCCCGAATCGATGTCACAGTAGAAATATTTTCAAGAATAATTCTGCATAAATTCAGAATGCTGCATTCTACACGTCGGACTTAAGGTGTTATAAGAAATCCACTGGTGAATTAGGCTTAATGCGAACAGCATTGTTTCCTAACCCCACGTGTATCACAACTAATCTGAATAAGACCCAGGAGAATGGAAGGTAGGGAAATTAAGTCATAATTTTGAAACTATTATCGTATTTGTTTCTTTATTAAACTCCAATTCTCGTTTTATTATAAGATAAGAGGCTATCAACCGTTAACAACTTGCTTTATCCACCACATTGAAGTTCCATTGAAAAACACAAGAAGTTGAACTTAAATTGTCATTTTTTACTTCCCTTTCCTTATTACTGTAGGTTGGATAATATTTCTAGCAAGTAGGGCTGTTTGCTCTCATCGTCATTTTCCCAATTCGTTGTGCTATTTTAGTTTCATTCCGTATATACATTAGCTAAAGACCTCATTAGGCTTGTAAAACGTTACTATGACCACCTTGATTGCTTATCCAAAATATTAGAGGAGCTAGGCTGGGAATCACTCACGGAGCGAAGGTTAAATTACAGAGCGAAGCTCTTGCATAAATTAGAAGGATGTCTCTTTAGCAGTGATCTTGAAAATGTATTATTACCCCCATCGTACTACGGTAGTTGAGATTGTGCCAATAAAATCAGAGATATGAAGTGTAGGACAGATAGATTTAAGATTTAATTTTTTCCACGAAGGATAAGGAATCAGAATGACATTGTCCGACCGCCGTAGGGTCATCGTAGAGTCAAAATTAGTCTGGTGTGTATTAACCCCCTGCCATACACCCTGGTGGTGGTTTGCAGAGTACTAAAATGTCTACATAAAGCCTAAAGAGAATTCTTCGCAAACACATTTAGGGTTCAATATTTTATTTTGTTTTTATCAATCCAATAATTCAACATGTTTAAAAATTAATCGCTTCGGGTCACATTCGATCATGTTTTCTGTGTGTATTATTATGGTAGGGAATGTGTTTTCGTTGAAAATTCTTGAAGTATCATTTTTGCTTATGTTTTTTCGATGAACTCTTTCCCATGAAAAACAAAAAAGAACAAATATGGGCTTACGGCAAGCTTAGATTGTTAAATTTTGAATTTCAGATGCTTCAATTTTGTATTATGGTTGGCTTAGTGGTTGAGGATGTTCACTGGTTTTCGACCAGGTCATTCCATTTACGACCTCCCTCTGCCCGGGGGTCCGTACCTGCGCGCATTTATTGATTGCTGCTTCACGTGCCCACCATGAGGACGTGCCCCGCCAGGGACAACCAATGGCGCATCTTTTAAAGAAGTTTTCCTTGTGTTTCCAATTGAAGAGCAATTCACACGCAACCCAAATATTGAGAAAGAGAGATAGAATTGAGGAGTACGTTCCGGGATTGATGCTAACGATAAGATTCAATAGGAACATGTTTTCCAGACGTGTCTTCTTCTTTATCGAACACTCTGTCGACTATCTGTAATTCAGTCGATTTTCATAAATAAATATATATAATTCATGTAAAAGTTACCACGTGTATCCTGAGTATCTTATGAGAATCAATTTCATTTATGTCATCACTTTCGAATCCAGTTCTGAAGATTAAGTGTTCAAGGAACAACGCATGCCACACGCTCGCCAATCCAGGGGATTTCCCAGCATAAGTGATTTTTCTCACGTCCCGCGTTAATACTCAAATTTCCGTTACCGTCATATTTCGTTCTCAAATTTTTGAAAATTAAAAACACATTGGTCCACATTTTTCGAACGATAACCTCTAGTGTTTGTTTTTGAGTTGTTGAAATTAATTCCGTATGCGTGCGCACATAAACTAAGAAATGGGATCAGGATGACGAAGTCATTAGTGATCCTGTTTTGCACCCAGAAGACCCCAGTTCAAATCCCCATCGTGAAATTTTCAGTCGACGACGACAACGATGTTACTTCACAGACACTTCTTCCAGTGGATTTGGTGTTTTTGTTTGCTGACTCGGGGTCGTTTATAAGAATGTTAAATTTAATTTTGGATGCAAATCATAGTGGCGGGTCACACCACGTGGGAACTTTTGGAGATGGTAAGATTAGAGGAAGGAACAATGGGGGATTTAACTGAGGGAAAGAAAGGATTTGGGACGTTAAATTCTGCCTCGGTGGGCGGAGGGGTCGTAGGCTCAAAATCCTAATATTAGGTTCCCCGTGGTGGGAAGGCTGTCGCAAAATTTTGATTTAATGAGGTGAGAAGTTACGGGAATTTTTTAGAGTTTCTGAAAAACAAGGGAGCTGATATTAGTAGTGTTCGGTAGCAGTCGCTGTGAATTGTGGTAGTTTGCTTGATATTCTTCTTTTTGGAATATGGCCATGCAGGAACCACGTAGATGAGTGTGCTTAGTGTGTGGCAGGGGGTGAATATACACCAGACTAATTTTGACCCGAATATGACCCCACCGCGGTAGAACAATGTTATTCTGATCCCGTATCGTTCATAGAAACATTACTTCTTAAATGGAGATAGGCGAGGAATTATTAAAAAGAGGGACGAAGGAAGATCTACTTTTCATCAGGGCGGAAATGTAGTTAATATGGTTCGAATCCTGGTGGCGGATTGTTCATTGTTCGTGGCGGATTCATTGTCCCAGGCTTCTGGAACCTTACCTTTTGTGCTGTACGGAGACAACTACAAGGGGAGTGCGCAGTCCATCAGACAGGACGTTAAACAGTGCTCCCTTCGATATCTTTCGATAGGAGTAGGCTTTTTCCACCCTACCCCCATTCCCTGAAAATCCTTCCTCAACCAAATCACCTACTCATTCCGGATGGTGCAAATGAACTCCGTTGTCGGTCGCCTCCCTTTATGGCTAAATGGACTTGATCTAATGCGGCAATCGAAAATGATCTCAAATTACCCACGTTTAAAGTTAATAAATAACCGGTGCCCACCCGTTATAATAATTGACTTTAACAAAAAAGTAATTACTTTTTAGCATGATAAAACGATCAGCTCGCTACCGAAGCAATATATCACAATGGTTTATTCTTTATTATTTTCTGCAAGTTTTGTTCTTTAATAATGTTCAGTGTTTGATTAGCTTATCCTTTGCTATTTTTCGGGACGTAAATGCGTGACGTGGTGACGACCGTGATTGGGAAATTGTTCTCGGTAAAATTCATTCTGCACGCAAAGTTGAGAATTTCCTGAATAATTGTTAGCAGAGAGAGAGAGAGAGAGAGAGAAGATTATATGGAGAGTGTGACACAGTGCATGGTGAAACTGTTGGAGGTTCAACTCTAGGGTTCAGGAATGTGATAATACGGAATGAAGTTTGAAAATGGCCGCATACGGCGTCAACATCATTTTTGGAGGGCACATTTTCAGAAAAGGACAGCGTGTCAATATCAGTTGTTAGTATCAATCGTTGTAATATCACATTTTTCGTATTTTATCGAGAAGAGGTTTTGCTATCATGAATGATTTTACGGCATTAGATTCACGGTGAATTAATACTAAACTAAAAAAAATTCAAGAAACTGCGGGAGATGCCGCAACAGTAACTTTTAACGGAGTCATCCGCTAACATGCATTTCAATGCAACAATTTGTTGGATTGAACATTGCATTGTGAGTTGCAAAATTGTTGCACTAAACTAAAAAAATCTCTCTCTCAAGCTCTTGGTTAATGGAAAAAATTTACCTGCCCCAAAATTAAGTCAGTCAATCCTTTTTAAAAGCGAAATGGCACAAATTGAATACCTAGACCCTAGGGTGATGTTTTTCAACCGGTGTTCCGCCGTACCGATGTATCCTCACTTTGATACTAAACTCTGAATCCTTTTGGTATGTCAATAAAGAATAGGGATCGATATGTGGTCACAGAGAAGTTCCTTTAAGAAGGATTTTTTTTCTTTGGTAACTACATAACATACATACCTAGTTGTCCTGCCCTGGTAAAAAATCCTGACAATAGCATAATTAATATGGGTTATAATTCATTTATAATTATTAAAAAAAATCATGTTTGTACAAAATAACCTATATATAGAAATAGGTAATCCTGAAAGAATAAATCACTAAGCTGAGGTCATACGGGTGTCACTGGAAGAATTAGGTTGAAAAGCACAGCTTTAAGGGAACTTTGGGAGCGCTATATGTAGTTACTACTTTCGCTAAATTGGGAAGAACTCCACTTCGTCTGGGACGCTTTTATCTAAAAGAATGCGTATATATTTACTGTACATTTGTGTTTAGATGAGTTACCGTCGTACCAAGGAATCAACAATCATCACCAATCAACCAATCTCATATTAAAGCACTTGAAACGTATTTGTGCATCTCTAAATATTGAAAATGAAATTTCCAACGAAATGCTACGTTTCCCCTCGTTGTGTGTTTATTACCTCGTGAAGCGTGCAGCGGTTTTTTCGTCGTCCTTATCTCCATGCATGTTACGAGCCTATCCGTTGTTAACCTCAAGTCTTATGAAGTATTAGAAGGCATATATACTTCACGCCCACCGTGACGGTGACGCCTCTTGCAATTGCGCGCGGTGTTACCTTGAGAAGTTAGTAATGATTGCGTAGGTACGCCATAGGACGAGTCTGTCTCGGCTACGCTTCTGATTCTTTGTTTACTCCTTTGCGTTTGTGGTGGTGGCAAGGGGGACCCTGAAAAATCCCCCTCCGTCGCCACGCCCTCTCATATGCAGGAGCTAGCTACTACCTAACTCGGTGACCTCTGGACGAAGGGGAGATGAAATACTTCTTAGCTCTCACCGCGGAAGACGGCCGAGATGTCGCTGCGGAATGGGGAGGGCTATCGAGGGAGTTGTGGGGGAACGCATTTACGCAACGGGGAAGTGAAGTGCGTCTTCCTGCGGGCGACCGTCCGCAGTTGCGCGTATCTAGCGATTCGTAGATGCGGGTCATCGCAGTTCTTTAGCTTCGCCGCAAAAGGGGAAAGGGGGGAACGTCGTCGCTTCCGCGTGGAAGAATGCGTTTGAGTTGCGCACGCGAATGAGGGGAGGGTAGGTGGTCAGCGCACTAAACTTTGAAATAAGAATTATGGAGGACGCGCGGTACGTCACCATTCATGAATATTTTGAAGGGCATCCGAGTGAAAGAGTTGAGCGTGTATTTGAGTTCTCCCTCGCTTTTTCCAGAGCACGTCTCGTCATCAGAGATCTTCTCGTGCGTCCGAAGACAAAAGTTCTACACTACATACATTTTAAAATCCATTCTTAATTTTTTAATTTTATATGCATATAAAAACCACAGTTTCCAACCCGAAAGCTGAAAGCAGTGTGGGATACACAGAATTAGAAAAGAGAATGAAAATATCATGTTATGAAGCCTCGGGTCGAGACATTTTTAGCGGCCATTTCCCACGTCCTCGAGCCCATCGTAAATTGCTGAACAGCGTCCTGTATCTCACCTTTAATGCACGCCTACCGACTCCACGGGCTTATTTTTTGTTTAAATTTAAGTGATATGGTTGCTTTTCTGCAGATTGAATATCAATTGGAGTAACTTCAGAGCACAATACAATAACAAATACGAAATATTTCCTACGAAAAGTGAAGAATCAGGCGTGATATTGTGGAATCGAGACATAATGAAAACTTTGTTGCAATTTTCCACAGTTAAAACTTTATTGCCGACCATGGTTTCGATACACTGTATCATCTTCAGGTAAGGTACCTGAAGATGATACAGTGTATCGAAACCATGGTCGGCAATAAAGTTTTAACTGTGGAAAATTGCAACAAAGTTTTCGAAATATTTCCTCTTACTTTACAATGGTTTACTTAAACCAGAGAAGAAGACTATTGAAGCTCAAAGTCCTTCATCCCTCTTTTAAAGCTGAAAGCAATGTTATCATTGTTTCAAAAATAGCCGACAAATTTACTAGCATTCCCTGGCGTTTTCAAAAAATATTTCATGGAAGTTGTCAGGATTGAAACAGCGAGTCATCAGACCAATTCACCAAGTCCTATGAACGAAATAGACAAATGGACCTGTTTTCGAAATTAATGCGTATCGTCTTTTCAAAATCATGCTTTCTCGTTACATGCCGGGTCCAGTACTAAAGTGTTATAGCTTGACTGGAATTCACGATCTTCTCCAACTCTTGCAAAAATTTGCAGATAATGTTCTATTCTTTAAAAATACATGTATATTTCCCCAACAACCAATTGGCATATAACATCATATACAACATATAGAAACGTAGCATAACCTGCTAAACACTAATCTAGAATGAGTTCTCTCTTCCAATTCGATAATGGATCTCGAATGGATTCCTGGTTTTTATCGTTGATTGCAATCGCAGTAAGTTAGTTTTGATAGGCGAGGGTAGAACTCACATAACCCTAACGGGATGTATAATTCCCACAGCAGGATAGGGGGACCAGTCCCTTTCCCTGTATCACGTATGTGTAGTTTCCGAGGAATATTTGGTACCCGAAAAATTACACATCTTGGGTGAGGCTGCTAGCCTGCTGCTGTGAAGCTGAGGGTGCTAAGAGGCGTTCCCTGGATCGAATTCCGACACTATGGTCAGTAGTCCAAAGTTCTATCACTTCTCAAATGTTATTTGTACCTACAGATATATGTACTATATGTTTATACGTACAAATACAAACATGTATGTGTATCATACACATGGATATATTATTTTTTATGTATATTTTTTCACACGTATATAAATAAATCTGGACAATTATTTAACACGCTGTATCAAAAAAGTAAAATCACTGATACGTCTGATCCGTGTAAACCAATTGAGCTAAGAAAACCAACAAGAGTAAAGACAATCCCAAACTCAACCCTCTGCTATTTCCAGTGGACAATACTAGAGCCGCCGCAAAACGCCGAACGAGAGTTCCCACTGGTAAGCCTTGAGACTGACTATTATTTTGAGCGTCCCGCTTAAAGCTTCGAAAATAACAAAAAATTTCCAATCGTCTTGGTCCATTGGTGACCCTCAACGTATGTGAGGTTATTGCATGCAGGTTGTCTACGTGATTTCCGAGGAGTAAGCCATCTTCTAGAATGTATCGCTAGGATGTCAGCATTCCCAGCGCTCCTTTCTAACAAATGCTCCGATTAAAAATTGGCCAGATACACAACATGCAAGGTTGTTTTTTTGCTTTTGTGATAAAAAGAGGACATTTGTTTTCAATTGTTACGTTTTTGCGTAGCGACAAAGCGATGTGAACAAAAAAATACCGGGACCGTAAACTTAAAGCGATGTTTGGTCTTAAAATGTAATTTTTATTATTTCACTCTTTAGACATATGAGATATCCTACATGATCATGCATACATGCCATCGGCCGTTGCCTGATAGCTTACTTGAAGATTACGGCTTCCGTTAATTGGTTTATATGTGTATAAATGACCTTGTATCGACAGTAGTTCAATTTTATATGTATTCCTTTCTAAAATCCAAGCGTGCATCATCCCGCTATTAATGATGTTATTTTATATTAATAAACTCAACTTTTCGCAGCCTACTAAGATTTATTTATCAAATTGTAAACATGTTCTCACGCCATTTAACGATTTTCAAAATTTTCAAATTATCATTTGTCAAATTTTCATAATCTTCTCACGTCATTTACCGAGAGGAAATTATTCATGTCTTTACCTATTTCCATTGGTATTCATCCGCAATCTAACTGCTATTACATTGAATAATAACATATATAATTGGGAAACCGATATACTTAAGTCATATTGGTTAATAGTGGATGTATCAACAGAAGTTGATTTTAATTTAGTCATCTGCCTCCTTGTGTTAAATTTTGCTAGTCAGAACCTAATTAGCAATGGAAGCGATAATTCTTCACTCACATGAAATGAGTAGATCAAACGCATTGAAAAATAATTGTTTTCATTTCAGAATCAATATTCATACGAGTGATTGCATCTAACGTTTTCGATCATTCATCACAAGATATTGGCAGAAACTCACTCATCAAAATGAATAGTGTGTAAAGTAATTGCTTTTTAAATAATAAGCTTTTGGTAGTGAATTTTTAATGCTTGTAATAAAGAAGCTTGTCCTCAAATATTTCACGAGAGAGTACCATTCCTTGAGGGAGAAATAAGACACTCTTGAGATAGCTGGATTGCAGCATACCTTAACAGTAAACTCAAAGGATTCTCGAATTGTTTAGCAATGTTCAATTTTTCACTTCTATTTCCGGGTACTCAGAAAACTGGTCACATTAACCTACACATGTGGACTCTATCGATTATGACCCTGAATTCAAATAAATAA
The DNA here is from genome assembly GCA_037158775.1 of Hetaerina titia. Lineage (NCBI taxonomy): Eukaryota > Metazoa > Arthropoda > Insecta > Odonata > Calopterygidae > Hetaerina > Hetaerina titia. Next base: position 83,725,574 of record CM073769.1, on the reverse strand, counting down.
TATTGTTAACTTCTCTTTTCCCGAAAAATACAAAAGTCTCGAAATGTGTTGGTACCGACCAGTGGCCCGAAAGCGTCTCTATGGGATTTCCATACCGACCAGATTTTGTTCCAGTCTGATGTGTAACATATCACTTGACGAGTGTTCAGAAATGGCATTATACAGTATATTTTCATCAAAAGTAAATATAAATTTGGCTTTAAGTGGACGAAATTAAAACAATTTTAATAAAATATACTAGGCATTGTGCCGATATTGTAAATGGTGCTATATTATTGACATTTCAAAACTAATCCAAGGGAATATGACCATGATAAGTTTTAAAATCACTTCAGAGAAGAATTTGAGTGAGTTTTCGTCGAAGATAACCATACAAATGATGTTATATTACACATGATAATTTGTGGCCATTAAATTTAGCATTTGAATCACCTCTCGTAATGCGAAAAAATGTGACTAGAGTTGTCTTGTCCAGTCTTTCTCTAAGATTGAGCATGCACTTACGTTTTATTCGATGCTTCATACGACAGGTCTCCTGAATCCTTACAGCGGTACCGCTGACCATAAAAATCTATGGAACTGATCTACTGCATATACAGTCTCTAGATGTCCGCCCACAAAGTAAACACAGGTGAGTGAAATACGTTTTACGACAACTTCGTCCAGATGAAAATAACGTAAACCTCACATTCCACGGTCCATTTGTGAACTGCGTACCTACATAGAAGGCCACTACTCACAGAAATGGCACCGCAGATAAGACATTTCCAACAAAAATGGCAGCGCGGTTGATGCACTAACTCTACAGAGTGACTGTCCGTTGGAAAACCAGTGCTTTTACATGTCTGCTTTCTGTTATGAAGGAAAAAAATCAAGATCATTCTATTTTCAGTTGTTGTTGATATATATTATATTCTCATCGCACCAATTTAGATTTGTCTTGCCTTATAAATCACGAGCAAGACGCTCGACACTTAAGTTTTTAGTCGATTGAAAGTCATTTTTGCGTAGGCTTTGAAATAGAATATTGCTACACGTCATAAACAACCCTATAAGTTGTTCTGACCAAAACTGATTAACCAGTAAATTAATTATTGAGACGTTTACGTCCTCAGACACATTCTTCAGAGTTGTCTAAGTTAAATATATTCAATATGGCGTCAAATCAGCGCATATCACGCTTACTCTCTGTTGCATTTGATTGAATCATCTAAGAAGGAATGCCAATTAATCACAACACGATGATAACATCTATAAAAAATTATTGGGCGTTATCTAAATAGTTTATATTCGTTTGAGAATTTTCCCAATTCGACCGAGAAAATACATAAAACAATATGCTTGTTGCTTTTATGGAGGTGAATCCTAATAGTCGTAAAGAAGAAAAACAGGAAGTAGAACATTATAAAAGGGCCCAGCTTTTTCTCCCGACACTAAAGAGATTTGGGGGAAAAAACAGCCTGAGAAGGGAGTTTTCATAACATAATCCGCTCGACTCGAGGATGAGGGACGACATTAGTTGGGTGAGCCAAAAAAACTCTTCGTTCGCAATTTCTGTTTCGTCCGGAACTTTTCCTTATAATATTGCCAACGAAATGAAATTTCACAAGTCTTGAAGAAACACCAATTCAAGAAATATTTTAATAAATGGTCTTGCTCTAAGTTTAACGGAATCAATTTTTTTCTTTAAAGGCATGAAAGGAAAAGGAACTTGAACACCTTATCAAGTGACGGAGAAATTTCAAATCTGTAGACGGAAAGGCGTCATTTATATTTTCTGTGATTCATTTTTTAATATCTGCTATAATTTTGACAGTAATTGATGCATATAATAAATTCAATTCGAACATTTTTGATAACTGTTCTTAAAAAAAATCGAAATATTTGTAGTATAAAATATTGCCATATTAGAATGCATAAATATCAAAGTGTTCACATAATTCGCTTTTGATGCCTTGATAATTGACTAAAGCACTTGGCTGGATACCTAGGGATCCGGGTTCGATTCCCGGTTGAGGCAAATGGTTTTTATACTTTGAATTCGATGAATTTTTCCCCATTAGCGGATGACTCCGTTGAAGTTACTGTCGCGGCATCTCCCGCAGTTCTTTGAATTGAAATGTTATCTCAATGTAGTTTTTAATACTAATTAATTGTTAATTAAATAGATATTGGAACTTTCACAGTAGAAACTACAATTCCTCATCATTCTTCAAAACATGATCGCCTCTTTTGTTCAACCTTAGTTGCGAATTTCGATTGGTCACCGCTTGGGTGGAAAATTTTCTTAATGATTGATGGATCTAAGTTTGTTCCCTAAGCTGGAAAAGTGTTGGAGAGTTAATAGGAAATGCTTCAATTCATTACTTAAATTGTAATTGGTAAAATTTTATCGCTGCCTATATTGGCAGAATTTTGTCCCACCGTCTGAAAATACAACACAGCGCAACAACTTCTCGATTTTGAAATGCCAAGATTCGCACCACATGGCATAATACCTTAATTTACGAGGATATTCAGAGTATCGGCTATTAGCTATCATTCTTTTTAAATCTACATGCTAAAATTGCAAATAATTCCTATAGCACTGTAAAGGGTGCTATCTTCAGGATGTTAACTTATCCATCATTCTGTTCCTTTTATATGGAGATTTATCATAACTGCAATAGTATTGTATTCCAAAGCAAGTACTACAGTTTGCTCCGACACGATGTGATATTTTAAAAAATGTAGGCATGTTATTGCGATGAAAAATAATTTATTTAGTCAACACAGTTGTGCTCTTATGGATACTAAGTACTCTGAGTACCTCATGGAGTTGGATATATGAAGAATTAGCATTATCTTACTCCTGAGACAACAGAAACGTTATTCAACTTTGGGTTTTCACGTAAAGTCTATATGCTTTCGAAATAATTTTTTGGGATTGCTGCTAGTGATTGTGATCTCACGCACATACGGTGAGAGCGTTTCATGCTTGGCCTGTTGAAATCTCTGAACTAACAAAAGGGGACAAAGATAGAAAAAAATTCGCAAAATTCTGTGTATATTTTCCACTGAATTAAATTCAAGGACTGCACAGAGGGTCCTTGGAGGGAATTGGATCCGTTATCTTTAATTTAGATATCGTCAATGAAAAAGTCGAACGGAGGTTCTGACTGAGAGAGAGAGAGAGAGTCTTCATTGTATCTCAGATGTTTCAAGGAAATGAAAGTAAATGTTGTTATTCTGGTAATTAAATCCGTGTAGACATTATATCTAGAACATTGTTTTTGTCGCGTAAAACTCTTAATGCGCAAAATTTGAAAACACCGGAGAATTTCATTTTAAACGAATTTATGGGATGATTGAGGTTTGAAATATAAAACTATTTGAATTTTATGATTTAGATCTTAGTTTATCGTACGATTTAGTTTATCTTACGTAAGCTTGTATCAAAAAGTTGAAATAAAAGAGTCGAATAATTGGCGAATTAGGGCAGACGCGAGATAAAAATATCGTGTCCTCCAAAAGTATACTACGTAGATACTAGTACGTACTTATTTTATACCTACTCTCTAGTACGTTACTTATTTTATAAGATCGCGATTTTAAAATACTACCCTCGCAATGCACCATTTTTCCCGCAATGCATATAAAAGGGCTCCCTGGAACCTATTTACCAAATCCAGCTGAATCAATGGCTATAATTGATGGTTTCCGGCGTAACTTTATGGAATCGATTGATATTGGAAATGAAAGAATAGTAACTTTGTGATTCCACTCAAAATTTTCATTGGAATCACGAAGTTACTATTTTTTCATTTCCAATACGAATCAATGGCATTCAGATATCGGTCCAACCACCCTAATATGTTATTCAAGTCCTTGACGGTTGTGGTCATATTGACTTTTAAATTCAGCACAGTAATCCCACGGCGACAAAACAATGGCCTGGGGTTGATTCCATTGCTTGGGCTTCATAACCCGGCCCGCTTGCCCGATCTGGTTGGAAAAGATTGAGGGTTTTCTGGTACCACATTGGTTTTTCCAGTAACAATTTCTCTATTCCTCCCATGTCTGTTCACTGCATGGTAATGAGCAATCCACTTCGGCACATTAAATCGACGGTGCGGAAATACATACACACATAAGTAATTCCTCAGGCTTAACTTTGTGGAATAGCGTCATATGCATTGCTGGTAATTGGAAATTTTCGACCAAAAATGGATCCCAAGATATTTCTCCAACCCGTCGCGGAAGATCCCGTGGATTTAAAGCGTCGTAATGCCGAACCCCAAGAGCCTTGAATCCATCTCCGTTCCCGTGCGAACCGCGGTCATCCCTCGCTGCTTCTTCCTCCGTGTCCACGGGAGAGTTTCACTACGCCCGGCCGGACATATGGGCCCAGCCGCAACATCACCGTGTGTCGCGACGGGAAGGCAGGTGGGAAGAGGGTGGGTGTGGTGGCGTAGGCGGATGCATGCGAGAGAGGGAGTGTTTGTGTGTGGAAAAAAGGAGTCCTTGCCTGGACACGGAGCGGGCTCGTGATCGCCCCATCCCTCCCACGAGCGCCCGCGGCGAGGGAGCGTGGGCAACGGAACGTGCTGACGGCGGAGACGGGCGACGGAAAGCCCTCTTGGCGCGAAGAAAGTCGGGTTTCGGCGTGGAACATGGTTCCGCCTGGTTGAAAACTGCGCAGCGGCTTTGGTTTGAATGGGAACGTAATAAAGAGAACGAGCCGTTGTCGAAAGACGGTTGCGAGTTAGCTGCCGCGTGGGCCGTAGAAATACAAGAATAGCGAAACTATATTTTTTTCACTTTAGGCGATGGTGTTTTGACTTTTGTCGGAACTCCGGAAGTGTTCGTGTTCTTATGATGCTCCAATTCTTTTATTTTACTATTCAACTATTTTTGAAGTTACTTGTTTAAATTTTTTGTTTAGTAGTCCCTCACGCCATCGCCTCCACAATGGTGAAAAGATTTCTCCTGTGTACTGAACGGGGATAGAAGGCAAGGGACGGTCATAAATGGTTTGGAGTGTATTTTGCTCTCGTCTTTCCTGACGCCAAGTGCGTAGGTATTGAGGAGATGAGTTGTGGTGATGGGAAAGGTGTAGGAACCTTCAAACTAGCGTTTACTAGCGTGTATTTTCGTTTCCATCTCAAGGATGGATGAAGAAGTTTCACTTCCGCACCTATGAAATCCTCGAGGTACGATATGTGAATTCAACGTTCATCGAGTTCATAACCCGTACGATAATTTTACAAGAACATGAATACTGTTGAATAAAGGAGAAGTTGGACTATCGACTGGAAGTCTTGCAAAACTTTATCGTAGTCATCCATACTTGCGGGAACGGCTGTAATGGGCATTAAGTTTTTTTCTGGGAATACGTCTGTTAATGAAAAATGTCTGCCTCTTAATTTGTTTCAAGCTTAGCAAACATGTCAACCCGTGTCCTTTTGGCTTCTTTTACATGAGGTCGAGCGAGCCTCGTTTTCTCAGAATGAAACCATCTCTGTAACTTACTGTAATATTGAATGCATAAATATCGAGTGTGTAGAAGAGGTTGTGTGTTGATGTTCATGGAACACTCATAAATAACATGTAATGGCAGTAAGATGGTAGGGCAGTAAGATGGTAGGGCAGTAAGTAGATATCTCTATGCCACGATAAAGTATTCCCATAGATAGTAAACGTCGTATTTTTCTACTTCGGTTCTGTTTCTTGTTTGGCCATTCTTTTTTCAGAGATAATAAACTTCTCTGTGATTATTCCCCGTGAAATAGGAATTATTCATCCTACCACTCTATATAAACTACTAAAATGTACTTCTTATTTTTTCGGGAAGGGCATTTCAGCACTGTAGAGAATTTAAGAGGCGTTGTGATGTGTGACCCACGAATTCAACACCACTAGATTGCCAAACAAATTAAGACATCCCCATCCCTGATAGTCTATCCCTATTCGTATCCCTATCTGTTATGCATTCTTCGATGATGTTTCGAATTATATATTTTTTCACTTTTATCACAAGTTAACAAATTTGTTGAATGTTACTAGTCACATATTTTAATATTTTCTGGGAATACGACCAACTATGTTTTCCATGGATCATCCATGTTTTAAATTAAGAGTTGGTGAAATACATTCACTAGCACATACGGCATTCATATGAAGATATCTATCTACTGGAATTGATTTTCACATACAGTGGATATGCATACAGCGTAATTATAACAAAAAAATGACCTCCGGAACCATTTGTGTGACTTCTCGAAGGGCATGAGGACCGCACCAGTAAATTCTTGCTGACCCATTTCCTATTTTCACAATTCACGTGATCGGCGAGTGGTCGCGGGTCGATATTTACCAGATGAATCCGAATTTTTTAAAATTCGAACGAAGTCATCAGCTTTGAATATTTCCTCGTAATCCGGTTGAAAAGTTTTTCATAACATCCTGTTTTGCAGGTTATCATCTTTCTGGTCCCAATGACACAGTTTAAGTTATGCAATTCCAAACCGGTAAAGTCGACTTTGATGTGGAAAAAATTGAAGGCCACACTCAAGGTAAGAGAGCCAGTATGAATGGAGATGTGAGGTCATCCGCTCTGTTACTCTTGTATACGCCAAGAGACGTATGAAGGAGCGTAGTAATTGTGTGCCTGTTCACGTGTAGATGGAGCATAGTACTTATGCACTTACGGACATGTAGAATGAGCGAACTACTCCTGCACTTATGCGCACGTTGATGAAGGGTAGTACATATGTACCTGTAGATGAAGCATAGTACTTATCTGGACATATCTGGCGTACTTTTATGTTCCTTTCAGATTAGTTCTCCCCCAGAAATGTCAGCACTCGCGCTGCAAGCCTCTTAACCTCGCGATCTTATAAAATGACGCACACCAATGCGGCGAAAATATGTGAAACTGTTTTCTCTTTTTAACGCATCAAAGAAGCGAAGAAGGCAATAAGCAATTATTTCGGTGTATAACCTTGTAAATATCCTTATTGGCGGTAGAGTTACAGGCAAGTCGTGGTGTTTTTGCCCTTTCTTTCTTCTTTTTCTACACACAGTTAGATAAACAGATAAGAGAGATGGGAAAAGTAAGGCGAGGTAATGAACTTCGACATTCTTCTCCCGACCGAGCACGCATCCATCAGCGCGGAAGAAACCGAGACTGCAAAATACTCCGCTCGAAAGAGTCCTCGAAATTTACCCCAGTGTAATAGAAATAGTGTAATTTGGAATGGTAAAACGTACAGTAGTTAAGTACATAATTTCAGTGAAAATATTTTCCTTTTTCTGAAATATTCAATGGTTTTCATTTTCAGCGAAATTGGTTGTGTCAATTGGCAGGATGAAATGAACCGTTATTACCAAGTGTGTGCATGCATTGCTTACAGTTCGTATGGCAATTTTCCCTCTAAAGGAATATTTGGGGCACCAATACTTTGATAGAAAAAGCCAGGATTTTCTACTACGTGTACCTTTCATTTTATTCCCAGAATTAGATAAGTTATTGCATCTAAAAATAGACCCAATGAGAAACCGCGTCTACTGATAATTTAGTATCACCTTCTATGATTAGTTGTGATTCAAACTAGCAAATATGTGGTCTGAGGGTAGAATGCGTAGGTCGAAAATAGACATAATTATAGGTATTATATTCTCTATAATTTTCCACAAAATTCTTGCTAATGTCCACGCGAATGTAATTGGCATCTACCGACAGTGGTTTATTTGGTAGTTGACATTTAAAAATAAACAACTTGGCTTTCCACATAGAAAATATTTATTTACAACCTAGGTTTCGTTATATCTTAACGTCGTCAGGTATTCTTTTCCATAACAAAACCTAGGTCGTTAATAAAAATTTTCCATGTGGAAAAACCAAGTTGTTTATTTTTCAAATCCAATATGAAGATTTTCCACCAAGTCACGTCAGAAACTGTTGCATTTATTTGGTAGTTATTTTATGGGAGGCCTTGTAGGTAATTATCAATTAGAATAAACTTCGATAAGTTAATTAACATTAAATACTGATACATGTTGATAGCGTCACATAAATGCAACATTAAGTTTTACCTATATCAGCGAAAACAAAAATCGATGTACAGGGTGTGACAACATAACTTCATTTTTTGAAAGCTTTCTTCTTTTTGAAAAAGGAAATTATTCCAAGAAACTGCAGAAGATGCCGCAGAAGTAACTGTAAACGGAGTTATATACGAAAATGAATTTCAATGCGACAATTTCAGAGCATAAAAATCATTTGCCTTGACCAGGAAGGATTAAAATTAATTATTAAATAAATCAAGTTAATAATTTCTAAATCAAAATAAAAGCGAGTGGTAATTTACGTTGGGACTTGCTAAGTTAAAATATCCGCGCAATAAGCAACCTGGTGGTAATATTATACCTTCTACCGTATACTGTACCCACGCCTTTTGTGTGTTCCTTGCTGGTGCTCTTAACTGTGACATTAGTCTTAAGACGCCAGGAAGAAAAATGATCTAACTTCAAGTGCAGTTGAATTTTTTCTCAACCATGCCAACCAAGTCGGAGAACACGGACGCATTTACCGCCTTCCTTCCGCGGCAAGTAGAGCCCATTCCGTTTCCACATGCGAACTCTCTGAACTGCGCATCGGCGGGCGCCCTTTGAATAGCGGCGGCGCGGCGTGGCCGGCTGTCACACACGCGGCGGTGAGACTGCTTTAATCCAACCACGCGCCGCCATACGCATTCGCAGGTGGTTTCATGGTTTAGCTTGTGCGGAGTGGGAGTTGGAGAGGCGAGTTTTGTGGACGTGAGGCGTGGCCCGTGGCCACTTAACCGTGAATGTGCTTCGGGGATATGGGCCGGGGGGGGGGGGCAGCATGCTGGTTCGGATGGTGGTGGCGCAGCGGGCCTCAGCGGTAGGCCTGCGACTCTGGGGCCAAAAAATGGGCCACATTTCTTTACGCTTCATAGCTCCCCTTGTAAAATGTACCTGATTAAATTTTGTTTCAATTCTTATTAACAAACGTTTCAGAGAGATCTAACTTTAATTTTCTTGTTTTATTTCGTCTTCATGAATGTAATTAGTAACAATTGTTTGGTATACCTTTTCTGCATCAATTCTACAGGAGACGTGGTAGCCTTGTGTGTTCGAATGTATAATATATGGTACGAAAGTCTCGGGTCTCAGTCTTTGAACACTCCAAGCAAAACACAAGCCTTTTCATTTTATGAGTACCAAATCTTTCTGGGTTTCCACCGGTACTGCGGGAACAGAAGCTGTTCCTCCAAATCAGATATGTGCTTGCTTGTCACATATCGAGTTACGTGGTGAACTGTACCCCCTTATAAGACAATACTACACCTACTGTATTTGGAGATATGATTATTTTAAATTGAAGAATTTATTTCTTGTTAAATCTTCCATTGGTCATGTAATAATGCCTATGTACCAAATACCAATTTCTCATGTGCAGTCGTGCTGAAGGCTTATTTTCTGTCTGAAAAATATTAAAACATGTATTTTCTAAAAAAATATCTAATTTGAATATTGCTTATCACTTAATATAATAGTGATTTTTATATGTTTTAAAATAGCTTTCACACTTTAAATTATCAACATTGTTTTCGTAGGCGAGTGTAAACCTCACCTCGAACTAAGCCCTTTGATGAGCAAAATTTGGGCATCCAAGGTAACGGAGCCATTTAATATTCCTGTCTTACTTTCCGGTTCTCAAGAAGTCTCAGGTTCCGAGAAAAACACCGCTTGAAATTCAGCAGGAGGTATACGTAGAGCAATATCGTCCAGATTTGAACCTGGAACCCTGTGGTCATTAGCAGGACGCTTTGACTACTGGGCAATCAAACCTCCCATCTTCCTCCTGAGAGAAAATAATAAATAAATATACGCTGTTCGACGCTGATTCAAGAAGAGCAAGCTTATCTCTCCGTATTAGGAAATCGCTTTTTCTAATCTTTCTCAAGCACATGTAAAAGCATTATAGTGTCGTTTGCTTGAACCATTTGTTGCAAGTCTTTCCTGCGAATTTTGGTGCATTGCGTACATACAATTGAAAATTGTGAATATGCATGCAAATGTTATTTTGGGTAGACTATCAGAAATTAATTTCTATTTATAAGCAAGTGATGTAAGAGGTACCTAGTTTTTTATGAAACTGGATAAAGTATTCATTTTTCTTCAATGGATTACAACCTTTACATAAAATTTTGTCTTTTTTAAAGAAATGGTTTGCTTATAAAAGAATTTATTGTATTTAATTTTAATTGGTGTGCAACGAGGGAAATATGTACGGTAATATTTAATCTATCCGTGGCGATATGATTGGAAGATGAAAATAGGGATTATTTATGGTTTACAGTACAATTGGTTGTTAAATTTGTTGTCCAATTTTAGGCTGTATATCAAAGATGCGTTTTCGGTGGCTCACAAGGTTACATACAATTCCGGTAAATTCAGGTAAATCTCGTGCATATATATCATTATTTGGCCATCCACAATTTTCCCTTATTGAACCAGTAAAAATAACACCAGCATTTGAATATTTACATTTACTGAATCTCCGAACTAATTTTTTATTTTGAATTCTGAAAACTCCGAAACTCCATGCACTTAATTTCGAGCCTCGTGTTCAACATAACAAGAGTCATATTTAATTCAAAGCCCAATACGTAAACAATAGCGGAAATACTCGCTAATTAAAAATTAAAATCGCCTTTTAAGTCGTACTTGAAGATATCCATCAAATAAAAACAAAAGATCAGCTGAAGGTCGTGAGTTCACGAGATAATTCATGGACTTTGATCACGTTTTGGTAGGCGGAGGTCATGCTATATCTCAATGGGAATGGGACGAGATCCAGGGTATGTCTAGAGTCATCCCGCGTATGTACACTACCTACTAAAAAGTTCTTGAGCGCTTATCGATTTAACTTTGTGAAAAAAACGAGTTATTCAACTTTTAATTGTTACTCTACATAGGAAGATTAATTTTACGCCGTGAAACCTGTACTTTAAATTAATACTTATCTTATAATTAGTTGAAAAGAGGTTTTTTTGCCCATTTTTTGGCATTAAAAACATTTTTTAAAAAAGGTTGTTCAAAAATGTAAGTATTTCCTAGAAAGGACCGAATGAAAAAATTTTTTGATTCGGTCATTTTTGAAAATGTTGATCGTTAAGGAATTAGTGTAAATAAAGGAAGGGTATCTGCCCGAATGTTGATTTTATGGTGCCACTTCCTTTTACTCTAGCTGCTGCGGATTCCTATGAAGCTTTGGAACCCTAAACAATCGCACAGTCTGCAAAAAACTAAGGAGACCTATTGCTCAGGGCAAGGAACCCAGGTTACCGGCCAGTAGGTAGCCGAACGTTCTAACCGCTAAGCTACCACGTGTCCTACATCTGATAAATAAAATATTCATTTATCTGGATTCCGCCTTTAGCTATTTCATCTTTAATCCTTTCTGAATGTTTCAAGTGACAGGTTTGATCCTTGTGTTTTATTTCGATTAGTGTTAAATATGATCAAGCTTTTTAATTTTATAATGTAGCTTCAGCTAAAAAAACTCGTACTGCTAATGTTTCCAGATAATAGAATAATTCCATGACTATTCTTTCGCTGGACTTATTTCAGAAACATTTAATTTTTCATGCGTTCCTCCCTGCTCCCTGTCCGTGTACACATAAAAAAGTTTGGCTAGGGATGCCATTTAAACTTGCCTTCAACGCGTACTATAATAAAATTTAACAATTCAAATAGTTAGAGCCCATAAATAGGGGATGTGTATTTATTTTGGAAACGTAATTTTATTCGCAAAACAACGAACACTATTCGTTTGTAAGTGTACTTTGTCCGGTATTTTTCCTCGTTTTTATTTCGCTAACAAATTATTACGACATTTTTTTTAAGTTTACCTGGCCATTTTTTCAGTATTTTACTCCATGCTCATCGCCTATATGCAACTCCATATTGATTACGATTTCAATTTTTACCTGCATGTAATGCAAATACATTGAGAAAAACGCTATCACTGCAAAGCAAACAGTTTTCGGACTGCATTCAGTACTCAAATAACAACATCCTCATTTATTCCTACCCAGCAAGATTCGACAAGGTTTTGAATTTTACAGAAATATTCAGCGGTGGCCATTCATTTCAGATGAAGTAAAAACTGGCGGAGAGAGGTGAAATTTATTTCCACACAATCTAGTGGCTGGTAATATTTATCTTGAGAACCCAACAACCTAGAGGCTAGGAGTCATGCATCCATTATTAAACCCTATGTGTGAATAATTAATTGACGTCATATAACTAGCCATTCAAGGTGGTTTGTGAAACTTGTGAATTGGAGTGCCACGACCTGCTGTATAAAAGTGGCATTTGATGATTTTATCTCTTTTTTGAGCCAAATATTTCTGGTATAATTTTTAACTTCACCATCAAGAGTTCAGGAGTTCTGCTTTGATGACTGAGATACATTCGTCATGGTTATGAGGCAAATATAATCTTATGTTCTCAGTTGGAGTCAGACGACGTTGACTTTTCATTGGATGTCCCTCGATGAAGCACTTCACTCTAAAGGATTATGCCTTTCCCGGGGCCATCCTTCATGAGGAGTAAGTACTGCAGGATGAAAAAGCGCAAATCGCTTGATGTTATGGTTTCGCGGCACGTTTGGCGAGTGGAAGCATTTTGCGTTCCGCGATGAACAGGGATCACAACACTCGCGTCAGTCATCGTTGTAAAGACGGCGCAGAATTTAAAGTGGATGGCTTGGAAGACTCAACCATATCCTCAATGGGACAGTAGAAGTTAAGGACTCCGAGGCCTATGTAAAATTGACGGAGCACATTCTGAAATGAAAAATGATATCTTTCCACTTACTTTAGATGATTTTACACAAAGATGCATTCGCAACCGATGGGAGCTCTGCCAATGGCTAGTATATTTAGACTTGTAGTATTTATTTATTTTTTATGTACTTGTTAGTGTGTCGCATCGGCGTTAGGTAACTGCTATACTCGCTTCAGTTTTTGCGAAAAAACTTCTGATTATAAATAGACACCAATCATTTAAATATTTTAATGCCTAATTTATTTTCTCGCGCTATTCAAAGTTGACGTCTTACATGAAACTACAATGTTAAATTAATTTTATTGGCAATAATTCTTAAAAATATATACTGTGAGTGTCCTTCCTTTATGTTTCTGTGTGTTGAATATTTTGTATCCGTGTGTTTGTGCGTCGCCGGAGAGCGTCAATTTCAAAGATTTTTTTCTATATAAAACCATAAACACAGTAATCAACCCAAAGTTCGGTTTAGTAGGTGATGGTAGAGCTCACCCATGCACCAAGCACGACGCCGTGTGAATATTCACACATCAGGGTAGGGAGGCCTTTCAAAAAAAAAAAATATATATATATATATATATAGATGATTTCTTCGAAGTAACACGGAAGTGTTGAATAAAAAACTTAGACAGTAACACACAGCACGAGAACACATAAAAAGAACACTCACAATATTATAAAGATATTATTGTGAGTGTTCTTTTTATGTGTTCTCGTGCTGTGTGTTACTGTCTAAGTTATATGTATATATATATATATATATATATATGTATGTATATGTATACATATAAAAAGCTATGTGATTTTTCGGGTACCAGATCTTCATGGGAAACCATAACCGGCACATGGAAAGGAACTGTCCTCCCTACCCTGCTGTGTGAATATTCACACGCCGTCGGGCTTAGTACTGGGTGAACTCTACCATCACCTACTAAACCGACCGTCGTTTCATTACTGTGTTTGTTTTTTTATGGTTATGTATTTATAATAACAATGAAGTCACTGAGACTCCAATTATATTTAGTTATTATTTGAACTCTGCCATCATTCGATTCCGTTCAGTCAATGTATTTGTACTTTTTGCTATAGTTTTTATGATGCATGTTGTCAAAGGGGAAATGCCAAACATGAAAATTTGATGTTAACCGAGGAACTCACCTTTAGAAAACCGAAACCATTGCAGAATGAGATGCTTGCAGGAATTGGTATTAGGTTTAGTTGTTATTAGCATTAGTATATATATCAGCATTAGTATTTCGCACGAAGGTGTTTCTTTGAAATTAAACGCGAGGGAGAGAGACAAGAAAGGAATCCTATTTGATTTTTTCAAATTTCTTTCCAGTTTTTATACTCCACCATTGGATCGCGGAATTTTTTCGCCCTCTAGCTGCGGAGTTGAGGCGCCATTTAAAAGGCCTTATACGTTTATATGCAATGACTAATGCAACCCCGAGTCCCGTGATACGCATATATTAATTTTTCGGGGAGAAAATCTCTTAAAATCGACTTCGCTCACCTTTTCACTCCGCGGCGAGTTGGATCCAAGTTGCCTAAAAGTTTCTAAGGCCGATCCGACGGGCAGTTGAACCCCTCGTATACCGTTCCGCTACAGCCGTCGAGTCCAGCGTGCGTCGTCCTCAGTGGTGCATCAGCCGGTGAGCGTGGCGTCGCGGTGTAGTTAATTCCTCACGCGTGCAGTGGAGAGAGAGAGCTCCTTCCTTTCTGCTCGTCTGGATGAAAAAGGCGTTGGTTTCTTTTTCGACTCCGTCTTCCAATCTGATGGAAGGACTGAGTTCGGGCCCTTTTAAAAGTGCCATCGGGTTGGTGGAGGCGATGAGGGCTTGACCGGAAAGGGGGGCGGGGACCGCCGGGGTCAAGAAGCCATCCGGGATGGGGAGGAAGAGTGAGAGAGGGAGAGATAGGGAAAGGGGAACCGGGGTCTTAGGGGGAGAGTAGGGAATGGGTGAGTGATGGAAAAATGACGTCAGGAGTAGACGCGGAGGGGGCGCGAGGCAGGGGAGTGAAGGCTGGTGGGATGGGAGAGCGGAGGACAGGGGAGCGGTGGGTGGGATTGAACGCTCCCACGTCGATGCGACGCGAACATCGAATGCGCGTCGGCATCGTGTGGTTTTCATAGGCGTCATCAAACTTGGGTCTCACTCTATTGTCTGCAAGTATCGGGCATCGGTATCGAACTTTTTCTTCGACGTAATCAATCACCATGTTCCATGGATGACATCGATATCTGTCGTTAGGATTCGACACAGCGAGCTTTCATTGATGATTTTTATGTTGGCATCACAATAATATCTATAAAGTAGCTTCCACAAAGACTGGCAGATTTTCGCTGGCACCAATATCTAGAGGACGAGGCGAGTTGGTAAGACAGAAGTTGGAGTGAAAAAAGGAAATTCTTCATGCAAACATCAATTCGAACTGAAAACGGAGTGCTTCTTGGATTGGGAAATTTTTTCGCGAGTATTTCATGAGAGGCATCTTCAAATTCATATTTTAAAAAATTATTTCGGAATCTAAAGTAGAGCGTAACTTGAACTTGGGAAGTTGGCACAAGATGCTATGTCATAGCGAAAGCTCAAGCAGTACGCATGTGGATTAATTGAAGCCGGGTCTATAAAATTGATTGAAATCAAGAATAAAAAGAGTTTTTCTTCGAGTGATCAATCGGAACACTCGTTAAATATGATGAAGCCCAAATTAAGGGGATTAGGACCCAAAGGAAACGGCCGATCTTAGATACGAGTCTTTCTCGTAGTCTTTCGCCCAAGAATCAAGAATTGACCTACCGTTTTAGGTTAACAACTACATATTTTATAAATGTTTATTCCCGTTAGCATAACTACCAATTTGATTATTTTCTAGTTTTTAACTGGTTTTAGATTTACTCCAACAGTTGGAAAGACGTTGTCATGTATTATTTAAAATACACGACTTTGTTGTCAACTGAACATGGAATCCTTAGACACTACATAACATTAACACGGTGCTCGTAATTTTTTGAAGAATTGATTATAATAGTTGTCTGAAAAAAGAAAATACTTCTTGTTTTGAGATTCCTGAAAATCAAAGGATCAATGAACTCACACGTGCATATACTTTGCTACAATACTGATGGACATTCCGACCATGCAATCACCGACTAAAAGTTTTTATACCCGCACCCGCAGTATTGAAGACGATCCACTGTTAATTGAGTGAATGAAGTGATGTGAAAGACTCTCCTGGGTATTTCTGTACTGAACACATCTCCTTTTCTCGCATGAGATAATTCAAGAGTTCATTGAGGCTTGATGTAATGATTAGATGACCGTTAGCTCTCTTGAAAATTTGGCCAAAACACTCCAGTTTTAAACGGACCTTAATGATCATCCAAAAACATTGAGTGAATTGACAAGGATATTTTTTTTGATTTTCCCACTTCCACATTCCCGCGAATTTTTTCCACACTACCGATCGCGGTACAAAAATAATTTCTTTGCTCTCCGTGACCAAATGACGTCGCCGCTGTTGCGCAAGTCAATATTATGCAGTGAAACCGTTATGCTCACGTAATACCATCATTTTTTTGTGATTTCTTTATCTCATTCTGTAATTTTCCTTTCACATAAGCAGCCAGTATGCTTTCCATTTTTTCTATGATCTCACTCGTACTCTGTACTTTTTACGTACCATAGTTTTTTTAAATATTTTAATCATAAGCATGTATCTGGCTGAAGACTATGCGATTTCGTAATGCAGAAAAGAGACAACCAGTTCAGCACAAAAGAATATCGCATGTAGGTGTTTTTGAGCCTTTAAATGCAAATGCATAAATTGGTAATCCGGACATCAGTGCGTGCCATCGTGTATCTTTATATTATGGTTAATGTTTATAAGCCTTCTTCCGGTTTTATTGAAATTCATTAAACTCGTATATGGCCAAGAAATCTAAAATGAAGAGGATAGTGTATTTAATAACTGCAATGAAAGGTCGTTCCCTAAGAAACTCACGTGAAAGGGATGATAAATGGACTATTAGATTTAGGCAAACACAAAACGTAGTAAGTTCCAACATATTCTGATGTTCAATGAAAATGTTTGCCACTGGCGTATCCCTAATTTGATTTTTTAAGTGCATGCATAGAACAATTATCTGACAGAATTAAACATATCCACCTCCAGTTTTATATGTAGAGACATGCAAATTCCGGCAATTTCGATTATGTAATGGGTACGTAAAAATGTCGAATGCATAACTACAGTGGGTCTCTCGTAGTTGAGGATTGTCTACGGTAAGAATAGGGGAGAAAGGGTGAAGGAATGAGTGAGGCAAGAAAGAATGAGGATTTGGATGCGCCGATGGTGATAGACATACTATGTAATAGAAGTGTGCTACGTTGGTTTGATAACGTTTAGAGAAAGTGTTGGAGTCGGATCACCAAACAGATTTATGAGGGACGAGAGAATGGTTTGAAAGGAAAGGGTAGACATGTGAAAGATTTGGCTAAAATGTAGTCGGGAGAGTTTCTTATGACTTCCTAGGAGCATAAAAATATAAATGCATGAATGTTACTTATACGAAAATACGATACCTTATTGTAGAGATCAGCACGGAAGAAATTAATGAAAATGAGGAATATTCCCTGAACTTAAACTTAAAATCAGGATTTTGTTAACTTGCCTACCTCTAAAGGGAAAATCATGTATTCTAGCAAATATGTGTAGAAATACGATATATTCATGTTAATTGAAACACTTAATTTTCTTTCTCGGTTAGATTTCTAGGTGTACATGTGACAGGAAACCCGTTGGGAATTGTTTGAAATCAGTTCTCTTTCCTAATCCTCAATAAAACACCACTATGTAAATTTTGACACAATAATAGTACTTCATCGAGACTGGTTTCGACAAGTTGTGCCATCATCACGGAAAAGGTCACCTACCTTGATGGTGACACCTTGACTATTGAGAACATGGTCGGTGAAGTATAATTATGGTGTGAAAATTTACATGGTGGTGTTTTTTTATGGAAATCGCGAATTTTTGTAATTTTTATGGATCTAGTTCCTGTCTTGTGGAAGTTGAAGAGATTGGTGTCTTCTGATATTCTTCACTCAAATCATTTTATTTTACCAACTAATTTCAACATAACCAAGAAATTCAAGCATATCACTAATTACGCTGATGTATACCGTAATGAAACAAATAAAACGTATGTGAGCCCTTTTTAAGCAGAATAATATTGATGCTCGTTTTGACGAGTGGGGTCTCCAGCTTAATTTTTTTTTTAAATACAAAGCACTGCACAAGGAAAAAGTCATTCCATTTGGTACACCTATACACTGCTACGTGAGATAGAAGCATAGGACTTAACATTGGGAAAAGTCATTCAATAATATCTCGGAACTGCGTTAAAGAAAGCTGGTTTCAACAACTGGTTTGTAGGAAAGGGCTCGAACGAAAAAGTTAGGAGGTAGTTTTATTTTGGATCATTTTGAATTAGTATTAGATACGTTTCAAGTAACTATTTGATACTCAGAGAAAGGTTGAAATTAGGAACTGAATAATATTCCAAGACAAGGTTCCCGATTCTTCTTTTGTCAAAAGTTTCCCGATATAGTGCAACAGGGAGTGTCGCACTATGTTAGAAAACAAAGGATGGAAGTCATGCCAAAGAACAAAGATTGGATGCAGCACTGAAACTACTATAAAAATACAAATCATACGACTTTAATGGCGGGAGAAAGTGAATAGATATAGAAATGCTCTGCAATGGTTTTAGGAGGAATCTCAATGACGAGTTGGAGGAGATAGACTTGCAAACAATTTCAGGAATCCACTAACCCATGTAATCCTTTCTTCACAATCAATGAAAGTATTAGGCGCAGCTCTCCAAAATATTCTAAATATTTTAATTAATCTTATTTTAAGTTTCATTATAAAATCACAAACGCACATCAATGGCTGGTGACTATCCTTCCCCTGTCTCACATCCTTATGCTGGACTGCAGAGCTAAATGTAACAGCAAATGTAACGAAGATGTGACTTGGGGTCTCCGAAATCCCATAATTTTATGAATTTTTGCTTCCGTCTTCGTAATTTCCCACAGTCATTAGCTCCATAAAATTTTGAAATTCATGCCTAAGATATTTTGCTCGGACACGATAATCAAATTCCAAAAATAAGTATGGCACTCTCACATCGTTAAATTACCTCCAATCTTACCGCGTACAAGGCCAAATTATGCTTAAAATCCGGATTCATCGTTGATTGAATCCCGACAAAAACATTCCCTCCCTGTAGTGCCTGAAAATGTTTTACTGTGGTCCATTTCCAATTTGTATAGTTTCCACACAATGCACCTCTGTAAAATTCAGTAGGGATTACCTTATCGAAAACATTTTGAGACTCGAAGACGTAGTGATGGCAGTGTTCGAGTGATAAATAAACAGGAAGAACTACCTAGGGAGATCTCAGGGTGCCTGAAACAATTAACTGAAAGGGTCAGAGAGAACCCTTTAGGCACGAAGGGGTAAGCAGATAGGAAAAAAAGGGCCATGTCATATAAATACTTGCATTGGCAACATTGATGAAAAAAGCTAACAGTTTCAGGCTTAACTTTGTGGAATTCCTTCATGATGAGGGTGAAATAAGGAAAGCTTTACACTTCCACACACTTTTAATACAATACGACCATGGTTTCAATGCTGTGCATCATCATCAGGTCACACACCTGATGATGCGCAGCATCGAAACCATGGTCGTATTGTATTAAAAGTGTGTGGAAGTGTAAAGTTTTCCTTTTTTTACCCTCGACATTGATGATGATAATCTAGATGTGTTAATCTTGTTATTTGTTGATTGGAATTACGATTGTAACGTGCAAATTAGGTTCAAATGCTCAAGTGTTCCTAAGTGCGTTTACTTAGTCATTTTTTGCCCTTTTCATCTATCTAAAGAACAGTATCTGTATATTTCAGCCTGTTATCTTGTGATCGACGAGTGCGCGGCACGCATAAGTTTTGCGTGTTCAAATACAGCCATGCGTTGTGCCAGCTAATTATGATTTTAAATAAATATTAGTGAATTATTTCTGAAGTTGAAACATATTAATACGTGAAAAATAGTGTACAAAATTATGACCTTGGTTTAGCGAATATTCCTTCCATGTTGATAGCTTTAGTAGTGGCCTAAAAATCCAATAATTCTCTATATTTTCGCTCTTGAAGGAGAGAATGTTATCATCATTTAAAATAAATTATAGCTTGAAAATCAGCGTACGCCTAAGTCAGAGGTCATTGTTTAATTACACAGGCTCGGAAGTTTAACATTAATCAAAAGTTATCTGTATGTTGTCGATTGATTAGTAATTCCAAGTGTTACTATTAGATTTGACCTTTATTTTTATGAAAGATGATGAGAGGTGACGATTCTGCACATATCGGCTTGTAGGTAGCTGCAATAGAAATTTAAAAATGTAATAAATCGTAGAAATGGTAAGCGGAAGAATTCTTGAGCTAAGCGGAAGAATTCTTGAGCTAAGCGTCCACACGAAAGAATCTTAACTTTGGACCAGGTTTTAGCAAATTTCCCTTCTCAAATCTGTGTTGTAGAAGTCCTTTACATTACACTGTTAATCAATCCTTCAAACAATGAGGGGGATAATTTTCACGCTTTCCACCTTCCTTCAAAGTTTTCGATGATTCACCAACAATGACTCATGCTGACCTCATAAACGTCCCCTTCAAGTGAGAGGATCGAAGTATCGCCTGATCCTGCCACGTATCCCCAGTCATCCTCATAAAGAGTAAGTCGGACGACAAATTTATGCAAGCATAACTGATACGACCTGCTTAGGCAAGGAGAAGCTCCGAGACGAATTTAAATTGCCCTCTCGAAAAAACCTCTTAGAGCTCATGGTTGCCATTGGGTCAAGGGAGGTCATCTCCGAAAGATCTCTCGACCCTTCGGGTGGTTCTATGCGCCCACTTCCCCAAACTCATGGGTTTGCAACGTGGTGGGGAAGTTCTGTTGATGAAACTAATACGGTCTTCCTATTCAGACCTTCATCCATTCCTCCATCGTGGAAAGCGTCTTACGGGGATAATTTCGTTCTCTGCTTGAATTGGGTTTCAATCGCGATTATTTTTTTTGTTTCAAAACCCTCAATACGTACATCGTCGTTTCTTTGAAAACGCAGTGTGTTTGAGATCTTCCTGGCGTTATTGGACATTTAAAATGATATTTAAGATGCGAGAACAAGGAGCTATATACGTACACTTGGAAACAAACGCAGGTAGCCAGGCTACACTTTCGGCATATCGCCAGGGAATTGAAACTGAGCTACCAATGGCAATACCAACCATTTGCGTTGTTTATTTAAATCTAGAAATTTTATCTTAAGCTTCTCTTTTCGCTTAACTTGTATCACCATGAATGCCCAGCATGGGAAATATGCTGATACACATAAATATTTTCATTTACTTTGAAAATTACGCGGGTATGATGAAAACTAATGCACACATGCTTGTAGACCACAAACAAAATGACCTCAAGAAGCACTCCTGATGGCATGTGGAAGTAACATTCCCCCTCAACACGCATGCGCAGGTTTGAGGTCGTTTTATTTATCCAGTGTATTTTGAGAAACAGAAGTATGGAGGCGTGTTCTAGTGCTATGTCAACGCGAGTGTTGTTACCGAATTTTTAGCTGATGAAAAATCGACTCCTGCTGAGATTCACCGTCGTTTAAAAGCTCTTTACGATGACGATGCTGTTGATAGGTCTACTGTAAATCGATGGGTAGTGAAATTTCGTGGTTGTGAGCCTGGAAAAGCCATAATTGTTGATGAAACTTCTTTTGGATGTGTTTTGGGATGCTCATCGAGTTTATGTGACCGATATTCTGGAACGAGTGGCAACGGTAAATTCTCCTCAGCATATACAGACTCTGAAACACCTCCGACGGTGAGTTTGTCGCGTTAAAGGCAGCCTTACGCCAATAATCTTTCAACATGACAACGCTCGTCCACACACCTCGCGCGCAACTGGAGAGGCTCCGCGAAACCTGAAATTTGAACCGATTCCATACACTCCTTATTTCCCCCGATCTTGCGCCTTGCGATTTTTATATTTTTCCTCAAGTCAAGAGACACCGCAAGGGTAATCATTACACCTCGGACGATGAGGTGAAGGCAGCTGTCAATAACAGCGCGCTGTTTAACTCGCGTTGACATAGCACTAGAACACGTCTCCATACTTCCGCTTCTCAAAATACGCTGGATGAATAAAACGACCTCAAACCTGCGCATGCGTGTTGAGGGGAAATATTACTTTCACATGCCACCAGGAGTGCTTCTGAAGGTCGTTTTGTTTGTGGTCTCCAAGCATGTGTGCATTAGTTTTCAGCCTACCCTCGTTTTACTATAATAAATTTAGGAATTATGAGAGGTAGTGTACTCTAATGCAAATTACAATATTTTAAAAATATTTTGCTTTTACGAAGTAAAGAGCTAAACATTTCCCCAGTTTTCATTATTTTTCTCATTGATTTAAACATTATGCACTTCGTGAGGCACATATGATATCATGATAATGAGTCTTTTCCTACCGAAAGATCTTGGTTATATTAAACACGATGTATTGTCTACAATTAACTGTTTTAGGTTGCAAATTATCATTAAAGATGATAATGTTGTTAGATGGGCCAACAGTAATACTATATTCATATATTTATAAGTGCCAAATGGATACTATTGAAAAATATATCTAGATTATAATGTAATGTAAAACTCCAAATTGTTGATCACTTTCACGAAATGTTAATTATCCGTAAATAATCATTAACACATTTCTAACTTTTTATCATCGCTAATTAAAAGATTATTCGCAAATATAAAAAAAATGATGGTTAAATAATAGAAAATGTAGGTAATTACCTCAAAACCATTACGTGTGCGTTATAAGTTTAATGAATTCAGGATTCACATCGTGGTTCACAAGTTGTTGCACGTGATATGTAATATGTTTGCCGTATCACGGTGAAACACATTGTACTAAGCATTAACATTTTGTAGAAAAATATGTTATTCTTTCTGTTAATGTAGCATTAAGTTGATGCTAAAAATTAATTCAAATGCATTCTATAAAAAATGATTAGCAATGAATTAATATTTGTTTTGACCCTCGGGTACCCTGTTTATAAAATGCCTTCGACATATCACATTTAAACAATGTTTCCTCGCTAGTAATATTTTTTCACTTTCATTTTCACTTGGTTTCCAATTTTAATTTGAAATTTCACGGCATTTTAAATATATAAAATTGAATAATTGGCGGCTGTTAATCAAAGTCAGTGGTCATGTGACCGCTAGCTCTCCTGTGATAGGAGCCTAGATATTTATCACGATCTTAGCTATAACACGAAATTAAAAATGTTTACCGTGCATCTTCTACGAGAGTAGTGTTTGAGTATACCCATTTTGATGAAGTCCAGGTTTAGTAAAACATATTTAGAAGAGAATTAACCTAAACTCATATTTTTTTAATTGAAAATTGAACTGTCTTTTGAAATACCCATAAAGTAAAGTACCGGTAAAGTAACATCAGTAGAGTAATAATTAAGCTCTTAGCAAAAATCTATTCCCAACCCCATTTCAGGAATGTCCTTACGCTGATTGATAAACGGGAAGGCCGTAGGGCGGTGGAGAAGACCACAGATTGAAGCAATCAATTTTTTTT
Organism: Hetaerina titia; assembly: GCA_037158775.1. Lineage (NCBI taxonomy): Eukaryota > Metazoa > Arthropoda > Insecta > Odonata > Calopterygidae > Hetaerina > Hetaerina titia. The sequence goes on along the minus strand of CM073769.1, from coordinate 83,701,975 downwards.
CTGCTGAATTTTTCCGGCAACACTTCTAGCTTCTTCATCCTTTTATGCAACTGCTGAAAACCATCTTCAACTTCGCTGATTTTCCTTATAAATTTCACGGTATATTTGCTGAATTGTCTCAATTATTAGATCTAGATTCACCATATTCATACCTCATACGTATCAAGCTGTCACCTTAAAAAATATTTTCTATTCAGCAACTTCCGCTTCTGTTTAGCTATTTTCCCATCTCACTCAGCAAGATGGAGATCTGACGCACAATCTCATCAGTATTGCAAAACAGGATCTAGAATAAATTGTCGGCATTGAATACAATCCTGGCTTTACCATCGTTTGAAGACTAAGGCATTAAATTATAAAATGAAAGTGCTCATTGCCATAATGTGAAGTATAGCAATGTCAATTAAAGGTGAATGCAAAACGACAACTTCTCAATAATGGGCATCTCCTCGACAAGTGCAATACTTTCCCTCCTAATGCGACGAGACCCTGAGGCACGTTTGGTCAACATTAAGAAAATCAATCATCAACCGAACGTTTTAATATGAGGCGTCTTTGGAAGATACTTATGTCATCATGAATTAGCAAATGTCATTTCCTAGAGTAACGGGAAGAAGTCGGAAATGGAATTTCCCAGAAAAAAGGAAAAGTGGCGTGTTAACATTCTTGACTGGGATTTATACGGGCATCTTGAATATCCTCCTTACGATTCCCATGCACTTTATGCTAGTCAGAAAGGGTTAGAAACTCGGCATTAAATTAATTTTAGCTGGAGACCGAAAACAATTACAATATGAAAGACACCTTGACAAGGGTAAGAGGAGATATTGTTTATATTATCTATAATGAAACGGATGATTTTGACTGGAAAAATTAAAACAATTGAAAGGGTTGTGCAGTTTAATATTGTAGTCAATCGGTAAGCAAATTTCTCTGCTCAGCATCCTGGTGTGCCAGCCAGTTCAGTCTACATATCTTCTGGTTGGGTGCCATTGGCAGCGGTATGTTCTCAATGTGGTCCAAGTCCCTTCAAAAGAAATAGTTGATTTTATTTGAAAATGGCAGTTAGAATTGATAGGTTTGGTTTTTGCTTTCGACATCCTGACAAAAATGTGCCAAAACTGATCAATAGATTGTCATGGACTGTAGCTGTAGCAAATGATTGCACATCGTTAGCCTGGTTAGACTGCGAATGTATGCCTAACCCGTTATTTATGTTGACATGTTATCACTAATTCCTCCCTACACTTGTGTATTTAACTAGTACATGTCTATATGCCTTTCTTTTCAGTGGTGGTCCTACCACCACTATAATTTTAAGTATGTCCTATGAAAATTATATGGAGTTATGAGGAATTTTAAGTATGTACAAATTATATGATATTTCTATTATTGCTATGATGATATTTAAATTTCTTAGTCGGAAATCAAGTCTCCCAGTTTGTTTTTCTCCCGGGATCACTCATGAGACAACATTTACGAATAGACGCATTCTTTTCTGCATAAACGAAAATAAATAATGGCAGTACTTTTCATCCATCAGCCACTTAACGTCGAGTGGAACACGAAGGAAACACTCATGCATGTAATATGAATAAAGCCATCCGGCATGGATGCGATTCAAAGGGCATTGCCATCATTTGTCAATAAATAACACCATTACTTTCCATTCCATGGTAGTTCCTTAACCCCTTACAAAAATATCTCCTCCCTTTCTTATTCTTATTTTTTCCTTGTATTTGTCCCGTGGTTTCCTCGTGTATCATTTCCTTATTTCTGTCATTCTTTCAAGTTCCTCACTAATTCTTTTCCCTTATGGATACAAAATTCACGCTTTTTTCCAAATTTTGTTTAACCCATTCCTATTCGTAAGTTTAATTCCTCCTTTCTACTTTTGTAAGTTCATCTAAAATTTATCACCGTTCCCAAAATTATTTTTGAAATAATATTAAAAATACGCGAGAACGGCTGTTATACAATCAGAAAGTTTCCAATCATCTTAAGTTTATTCTTTTAAACCGGTAATAACATATGTAATATTATTTGCTGGCTAAACCGTATATTATATACGTACATTTATATGCATAATAAAAAGTTTCCAGAATTTTGAATCTCTTATAAAATGCACCAAATAGTTTTATTGGACCAGATGATGGTCCATTTGTAACATTGTATGATATTCCCAAGGAACGCTATTAAAACAGTCATCACATGAAATATTTGGATGATTGTCGTTGTATAAACAACTTGTAATTTAGTGTCAATTTATGTAAAACACTGAAATTTCATTTTTAAAGTGAATCATTTAAGGTGAATTAAGCCAAACCCCTTACAAGTGCTTTCTTGTTCTAAAATCAATGCACTGCCATTTTAAAGGAAAATTTTATAATAGAAATGACTCAATAAACATAAACCATTTTGACAAAAAAATAACGTGCTCGAAACGTTACGGAATACGAGTGGCTCCAAGACATTCCCATGCATTCATGATTGGAGAATGTGGTCCAGGGATTAATTATTCTGTAGGGCGCGGGTCGTGGATACGAAGGAGAGCGTTTCCTGAGTTCTTTATGATACTTCAACTGATTGAATTTAATGAGACATGAGAAAATGAATCCAGTTTGAAAATATGAAATTCATGCCAGCATGGGATTGTGCTGAAAATAGTCGTCGCGTTAAAGTAAACTTTGAAACAGAGTGATGCTTGGTCAACTATGTAGACATTAACCACTGACCAACAACAACGCTGTTCTGTCACTCCGGACATATTCTCTCTGGACAATAAGCCCAAGGGTTTGCAAGATTTGGTTTTGAATTACTCACTTATGAACAGTTGCTTTCTTTGAACTCGCTTTGTTAAATTGCTCTCGAAATGTTGTCATTGAAATTAGGTTCGTTTCAATAATCATGTCATAATTTTTTTACAGCTCTGGTATTGGAATCTACTAGCAATTCCAAGGTTGAACGAGTAGTGCCTGGGAGGCATAATTAGCATGAGGGATGATGGGATGATGGCGGTAGAGAATGCACAAACACGATGGCTTGAAAGAAAGAGAGGAACAGTGGTGATATCAGGCTTTGAAATACAAGCATGTTGGTTGTTTATATATATATATATATATATATATAAAATATTGTAAAACATAATATATATTATTACATATAATATATCTTATTTAACAGGACCGGCGATAATGGCCCTTACACCTCTTCCTAGCACTGCCCATCCGGACTCTCCGTTCCCCACTCGCACCTGAGCAGTCTGAGACATGTAAAGGTTGATATTTTATATACATTTATATATTATTAATAATATAAATAAAATAATAATATATATATTCTATTTATATACATACATAAATAACATTTGGGCGGCACAATAGAATACAGCAATATAATTAGAGAACACGTAAAACAACGCTCACATCTCAGAAAGTCTAAGCTCTCAGCCTTCTTCAGGTCAGACTGTCAGACTTTAGGTCAGAGAGTCCTGTGTTCGTCTTTTATGTGTTCCTATCCCTTTTCCTGGTATCTATTTAGAGTCAATTTTCCAACCATTAATATTTTATTCGCATAATATTTGATTGCCATCGAAATAATGCAAGAATAACTCTTACAATCTGCACGGGTTACGGATTTGGCATCACGTGCCACAAGAGACATAAAATGGAATGGACGCATATTTGAAGCGTTATCGCAATTTTATGAGCTCAACGGCTTCAAGTGGCGTCAAAAGGATTATCTTTTTTTTTAATATCAATGCGTGGATTTTATAGTTCTTCCCGCATCCTCTGTCTTTAAGACACAAAACATTTCTTTCGATCCTTCTTTCCTGCGAGATTGCTTGGTTTAATCCTCATCAAATGCGGTAGATCAATATCGGATTTACTATTTGTTTGCTATTTTTATTCCCTCAAAAGTTAAAAAGTGAAAACGGAATTTTTGTGGCGATTAGTTTTTTTTGTGGTAATTAGTAGAATTGGTGCACTCGCTTTGTATTCCGATTGTTCATTACTGAGATCATCAGGATTTTTTATGGTTTTCCGGCTCCAGAAGTGTGGGGACTCGCATTATATATATACTATATATATATATATATATATATATATATATAATGTAAATTCACTAATAGTCATAACAAACACAGAAACTAAAACATATAAAAGAGGGACACACTGGTTCTCGAATTTTCGGTGGTGCAACCACCTTTCTCAAGAGGACTTAGGAACAGGACATATATATAGTCTCACTCAAGAGGACTTAGGACATATATATATATATATATATATATATATATATATATATATATATATATATATATATATATATATATATATATAAGAGTCCTATAACTCTTCTTAGATTACGAGTATCATCATAATTTTTACACATGGATGTAAATGTGCCTTTTTCTAGTGATTACCGTCTTCTAATTACCACGCTAAGTGCACTTCCTTCTACAAATCACAATTAACAAATGAAACATGTGTCCTGATTTGACAAATTTGAGGATGTGATAGACGGTTTTAAATTAAGAAGGCGCCTTTTGTGACATGCGTTCACGGTACTTTGTTTCTCAAACCGCATATTGTTGCGCCGTGGTCGGGATTGGAATCCGACGGAGCGTACGTACTACACTGAAATTGGCGCGAGAGGACCTTCTGTTTGTTTTACAAGTGCTTCAGCGGGTGGCATAGAACGCGAATACATTAGCCGTGGACAAGTGTTATGGTGATGAGTTCTGCACATCGTGCCCGGTCGCCATGACGTGTCTGGAGAACTCATGTTCGGATTTGAATGGATATTTGGTCTTTTAGAGAAAATGTCATATGAATTATCTCCACCGTTTTCATAGGTCATTTTTTTACTTAATTCAAACGTTTGGAAATTATAATAATACAATTTAATCAACATATGCTGGATAATTCAACTCGTATTATTGAGTTTCGAAAATAATTGCCTACGGATGGGAGCATTCGGTGACAGGGTTTACCTCATTGAAAGAACTTAGTGCACTTAAAAATAGAACCATATTTCCAAACAGAGTTGCTTAAAGTTATTGTGAATATGAACGTAATTGTAAGATGAAGCTTTCCATCAAAAGTTTCATCAATAATCATTTTTTTAATAACAATTAATTTCGAGATGTTCAGAAACCTTTTCTTTTTCGAGATAACTCTGACTGCAATTTCGATTTGCTTCCGAAATTATTAACGTATCGAATGGATTTACTATACTCATAGGTGAATATCATACTAGTATGTAGCACTGTCGTCTCACTTAAAGCTAAATAAATAAGATAAAAACTACAAGAATGATAACAATTCTAATCTGTGTGAATATAATTTTGCTATTTTTTGCTATTCAACCATTTTACTACGTTGCTTTTCCTAATCTTCTTTTTTTTCATTATTTTATCTAATCAGATTTACGACCTGGTATAGTTCGTCCTTTTTTCATCTTCTGTGTTTTTTCCTTCGGAGACTTCCGTAGCTGTGCTCCATATTGATTACCGTTGTTTATCAACTTCGATGCACTCTGAATTCAAGGTGATGGACTCAGTAGATAGTTTTCACTTTTGTTTCTGGACGGTGTTAACGTGCAATCTCTAAATGCAACTCGTGCCGCATGAGAGGTTAGAAGCATGTTTCGATTGGTAGTGTGACAGAGTAGCTTAATTCCGCCGGAAATGCACTTTTTTCCTCGGCGTCAAAGTACGTCCAGGAGTAATACATCTCATTGCACACTGAATCCTCGATGCCTGTTAATCATCGTCAAACGCTTACAGGCTTATCGCCTTTTTTTCCTTCCAAAGGTACTTTTTTCGATAGCCTCATTGTTTTTTTTTGTAGTGTAAACCACATATCATTCAAAGGCCACGCGTTGCGCCATGATCACGACTGTGGTCTCCATCTACAGATCTCATTCATTTTGGACGATCACTCAAACCTAGAGACCCTTATGATAGATTTTTCTCTGATTCGGCTTTGCTTCATTCTATGATACTTTACTTTGAAATCAGTTGATTTTAGTTACATGCATTTAGTTTTAAATTTCTAAGGGAGTGCTTGGCTAAAATTATATTCCAATATTAGCAAACAATATTTCGATCCTTATTTTTCATGAACAACTCATGATTCCATCTGAATCATGAATTTCCATTTTAAATCGCATGCTCTCCGAGGGCATTCCCCTTCTTTGTCCTTTTATGGACAATTTTTTACGTTCATAATGATGCTTGTACGGCTTGTCTCGTATGATTAGAATCACCGATGATTATTGCCAATTGCCGCCTTAAGTTCTTCTTGCAAACCAATATGGGTTTAGGATAAATATCATCCGAAACGGAGTTATTATGATGGCGCTTTATCTTTCCGGCGCCTTTATGTGTGAAACTATGAACAAAGCCACTCCCAGTCACTAACTGTTTGACGTCAAATGAAGCCTTTATCGCGCTTCTCCGACTTTACTATTCCCGATTGTGCCGCTTGAATGCTCATTTCTTTGGCAATGTACATTTTCCTTTCTTCTTGGATGCATATGGAAGGTTATTCTCAAGTGCGTATGTTTCCATTGCGAAACAAGTGCATAGTTACTTTAATGAAATATATACGCATGTAGTATATATAATCAGTGAGAATTCTGGGCGGATGACGAGTGCATCATCCCCCTATTTGTTATATTGCATCCGCATCTTCGAAGTTCACTTCCAATCCGTTAAACGTAAGGCAACTCTATATTTCTCAAATGTCTTCGCAAAACACCGTGTTGATTTTCAAATCCAATGATGGACTGTAAAATTAATCGTAAAATACTGCATGACGTGATGAGGCCCATGTACTATGTGTTAGAATTTTGTTGGAGTCACGTGAGCATTTGAATAAAACGAACAGATTATTTAATTACATCTCTTTTGTGTTCCGTGCTCGCATTTGATTATTCTAGGTGATAGCGGGTATGGAGATCACTCTATTTGTCGGGATTTAGTTGAAATCATATTCAATGTCCCCACTGTCAATCCCCTTTCTCATCTGTTAGTTTTCTATTTATATGCTCATCACATATTTATTTGTTCGTGATATGTCCGGCGCTAGGGTTCTCATCACGAGAGGCCGGTTTCAAATCCCGGTTGTGGCAGGATTTAGATTAGTAGCTCGATCCTTGAATGGCAGTGAGAGCGTGTTGAGAGCATTTTGTGTGAAATCCTCCTCCCATAGGGCAGGGAGTTAAACCGCGTTAACCTTTTTCACTAAAAAGTAGGCTGGTACCGATGCCCCCTTTCTCCAGACTCCTCCGCTTTTACTTCAAATGTCTTCCCGACAACGCCAGTGAACGTTGCTGTCAGACGCGTCCCACTTATTTATAAAATAAAATCTTTATTTTAGATGAAATTTTTCCTCGAGTCGTTTTAACGCAGAATATTGCAGCGTAATGAAATAACGTCGTTTGGGAACATGAAGATGGGATAATTCAGTAATAAATCCGGAATAAAGTAGGTGGACTGTTATTCAAGGTGTTCCTGAGTATCGTGAATTTAATATCAGATTGCTACCCACGATATATCATGCGGAATTTACCCTAGAAATTATACAGAAGAGGGATCGTATTTTGAACGTCCTTTCTTTTTTTTTGGCCAGCCCGGTCAAATCCGTCAGAAATGAACGAAAGGGTCAGGTATTATTCCATACATACTCAACAATTAAAACTACCGCTATGCAACTGAGTGAGCGTGATTACCGGCGGAGAGGTCATAAAAGAGTGTGGATTTGGATACAGACCCAGGTAGCTCGGGTATGAAAGGAGCGCACGATTTATCCGTGGGCAGCAGGATCAAATCCTGTGTAGCTCGCATCCCCCTAGACACTAGATTACTTTGGAGTATTTGATGCGTTTTTTGATTATTCCGTCAGCCTGTTACTGTTGAAGCAAATCATTCTTCCTTTCATAATTAATTGTTTCCTTTCTTCAGAGTAGAGGCAACTTCATTGCCTGTTGAAGTTCTCTGTATCTACAATATTTGAATGAGATTCTAATATCTAACGTAGTATATAGACATTCCACCAATCGTTTCATTATTTTCTGGCCTTTTAGAGCACATTAATGTAACATCGTACTATGTTATGATGCATCGCAATGTTACGTTACTGTCTGAAAACCCATGCTCCATGAAAATGGGGATGGTTAATTTATTGATTTCCTACTTGTAAGAAGTGCAGCGTTGGGATTTCTTAAAATTTTTCTCCTCTTTCAAATTTACCACTTTCGACAAGAGTAGGCTAATGCCGACGCCGGGTTTCTCTCCACCCTTCCTTTCCCATCCATTCCTAATGGCGCAAATGACCTTAGCTGTCGACCGCCTCCCATGAAAACTACCACTGAGCTTTTCCGTAACAATCGCGTAAATAGTGTTGTGTTCAACGAGAGGTGTTTTATCAGTGACAGCACTAATTGTCAGTCGTCGATCAGATCGCAGTTCTTAGTCCACTTGTTGAGCGATATCATCGGTCTGGATAATGGGCCTGCCACTCCGCTCTTCAATGTGCGCATTTGTGTGACCATTTTTGAAGTCACGACACCATTTTCTAACATTTCTTTCACTCATCAATGTAGGTCCATAAAATTGGCAAACTTCCGATGAATATGAGCAGCTGATGATCCTTAAAAATCGAATCACAGCACGCACTTTGCAACAGAGGAAGGCAAAGTTTTTTGCTGAATTGTTATCTGCATCCACCGAGAAACGAACAGCTACTGTATCAAACCTAAAACTTCAGTGGCTTCGGAAGTAATCAATAGATGACGCTGCATGCATACAACTTTGTTTTGATCCGCCAATGTATTAATATAAGAAAACGGTTTTTACATTTCGAATATTCCTCGTATAAATTGGCATTGTTTCTTCCCATTGTTTTGTAATGGTAGTTAATCCTGCTGAATCTTAGTCATTTGAGAGATACTCGTATGGTGAACCATTTCACCCTACCAGTAATATGAGTTACATAAGTTCGGAAAATTCAAACTTATTATTTCATTCATCACTACGTATTTGTGTATATAATTGTTCACTCATGTCTCGTTTTATACGAGATCTCGTATTTATTTCAACTGGGATATTTCTACTGGTCTCCGCTCCAAACTTCACAATGCGACTTTGCTCTGTGGACAAGTTAATTCTGTTTCACTTTGCACATATCCCAATGTTATACAAGGAGCGTTTAAGATTTTCTATCTTCTCCTTCATGCTCCTGGATTTGTTGCCGCCATATTGTCAATACATGAAATGAATTCGCGTTCTCTCTTAAAATCGGGCTAATCACTAAGTTTCATTCAAATGAAATCATTGAGGGGAATACCGGCCATAGTACCCAGATGTTACTTAAATTTGTTTTTTAATTGTAATACACTCGTAAATCAACAGATGTGTACTAACTGATTTGAGTTACTGAAAGGAAGTACTTAGAAAATATGAAATAAATAATTGCCGAAATAATTAAATACTTTATTTCCTCAATTTTCAAACCCACTACAAGGTGAAAAGCCCGTAGACCCAATTGGTAAGAAACCGCTAAATTGGTATGCTATCATGCAAGTATTAAATTATTAATTTTAGTTATATTTTCATTTTATGTGAAATTCCATCCGTCATTCAGCAATTTAAACTGAAAACGTGTTGTTTTTGGTAGTTGATTTTATGAGCTCAATCTGCTTTTCCATTTGACTAATTATTCTTACGAAAATGTTTCCAAATTCTGTTTAAGTTCATCTAATTGTAATTAATAAGGTGAATAAACTCAGTTCTACAGAAGTTTCTTTCTTCGATTTCAATATCTTGTGTTTTTTTTTTCATTTTCCGTATATTTGATACGTTTCGGAAAACATGGGAAAAACATGTGTCTGATCATTAGCATTATCCTTTAGAGTTTCTACCCGTGTAACTAATAGTTTTTAAAACCCCCTCAAGAACTTTGATCAAGATAAAGTGTCTTGCTTTTCTTGATTTTAGAGTTTGCTTTCAAGGTTTTGCCCGTTGATAATTGCCAACAAATTTTTTTTTCCCGAGTCACCAAGGATATCTCATGAAATTTCTCGTGTTCCATCTCTTCCGTCGTCAAGCTAAACCCTCAAGGTTTCTCTGTGCGTTGGGAGCAGTTGCTTTAATTTTTAATTTTCAGAGAATAATTTATGCACAAAAGCACAGGTATTGTTTTCGAATTTTCTCGCGTGAATTTGTTCCATGATTCATTGTTTTTCATTCTTGGTTTTAACTTTTTAAAGCTTGAGCTGCTTTTACCGACTTCCATGACGCCTCTTGATATTTTCCCCGTCGATGTAGGTAGCTTCTTATCCATTCTCGTCAATGCTATCCAATTCAATCGAGGTTATATTAGCTAATATTCGCTCAGAGATCTTTGATAGGTATGTTACTTTAGCCAGAATTTCAATTCATGATTTGGTACATGAAGTAACAGGCATTCTTATCGATTATCTATTCAAGTTACTCAAATTCGTCCAAATCCTTGTATTTATCAATAATGACGGTTCGAAAGGATTATATTTTCCCAAAAATGTGCATATTAGTCTATTTTATCTGTATGCATGTATCTACATTAAAAATGTATTAAAAGATATGGCACAATTGTATTTTTAGTCTTTTATGGTAGGTAAGCATAATATATAAACAAAAAGTGAGATATGCCTTGTTGAAAGGTGGTAGGTGGGTTAAAAATTATTTCTGTCTTCATTCAATAAAAATAAGGGAATAAATCATTTTTAGAGGTAGTTGAGGCCAAGACTACGGAATTCGATTATGGTGACAGGAAAGTAACAGACTTTGTATTCCACAGAAAATATAATTTGTTGATAAATTCGTTTCACTAGTGTAGTATCACATGCAAGCCGGGTGTGTGACACGGATATACATATTCATGCAACTCATCGGTTGATGATTCCTCCGCCTCTAGCCATCTCCTCTGGGCGAATAATACATCCATAAATATGTATACCTATGTTACGTATCATTAGTCCTGAAGATGGTACGTTTTACTGAAACTATTTCAATTCAATAAATCATATTTTCTGTAGAACTCCAAGTCTGCATTACTGTCCTACCATCGAAATTGTTATCATTTTAAGTTCTAGAGATGTATGTAAAATGGTTGTCCAATTATATCGTTCATTTATGCATCAAAATATTTTAGAGAAAAAAAAATCAACACGTAAGAGAAGGTTCCAAGGCCAACAGTGGTAGTCCCTGCTCATTTCCCGTCTCTCGGGTTGTCCCATTCATTACATTTACATTTTCTTTCCCTGGCCTTTCAATTTTAGCTGTACTTTTTTTGACGATAAATTTTTGTAAGCGTTTCATTAATACCGGAAAGATTTTCAGAATCCATGTCTCCACGTCGAGAATGAGCAGGTAATCAAAGTTTGGACGTCGGAATTTGTTTTGGGTACAATTTTGATCGACCCGGAAGTAAAAGTCGATGGCGACAGAGTCGCCTTACTGCATAAATCCGCTCGTGGATTGGCACATGCTGCTCGGTTAGATCCGTGAGTTGCATAGTCGTGTTGGTTGGTCTTTTAGGGTCAATTGGGGAGGGAAGATGAGGGAGGGCTCGGTGAGAGATAAACGGACGGATGGGGGCAGGGTTGGGACGGCGGGGTGACGCGTGGAAGGTGTGTTGCATTGCTCTGGCCGCCGATTGGTCTCGAAGGAAGGGCGGTTTTCTGCTTGTGTGTGCGTGTCAGGAGTGGGAGAGGGAGGCGGCAGTTACGAGGGAACCTTGCCCGCGTCCCCGGACCCGCGGCGGCGGCATCAGGACTTAAAAGAGATTATCGTCATCGCTGAAAGTGGAAACGCATTCATTTGACTGTGAACTTCAAACTCTTTAATTCAACCCGCCCTCGCGTAAGGAGCAATCACGTCGTAATGTTTATGCTCTCATCATCATAGAGAAGTCAAATCCACCCCTCCGATTCGAGGTCTCGATTTATATCCTTCATTTAGGATCAAAGTCCTTCCCTATGATCCGGCTTGCTGCGGAATCGGATGCAGTGTGTTTTCGCTGATTTCTGGATTGCTGCGATAAGCCTATTAAAAGAAGTATAGCGGGGAATGCGTAGGGACGAAGCTGAAGTGTGCCGTAATTTTTAAACGGCAATTGTAAAAAAATATGTAACTGTCTTTAACAATGAGACATGAATTTAATGAAATGCTTCCTTCACTCCACTTGTTTGCAATATTACTCACGCAATGTTCTCTTTCCTCTCACGCTCAGAGCTCATTCCCAGTCCCAATATTGCATAGTTTATTTGCTCCTGTGAAGTAGCTAATTATAATGCAAGCCCCATTGCATACATTTTAAATGAAAATCTGGGTCATAATATCCTTCCCCAAGGACTTAATCTCGGGTCATTTTGTAATATTTTCCTTCAAACTTTCGAAGAAGTGTGACATACATGAATGCAGATGGACGCAAAAGAATTTTTGAACTGTTTCATTATTGTTATTCACAAATTGCAATGATTCCATTAGTTAGCTTAATTACTGTAGGAAACATTTCCGACAATTCATTTCTCTGATTTTCGTTTATGATTTCCATATGATTGATTATATAATTGATCTAATTAAATATATTAAAACTTCGACAACTCTACCACTACCGTAATGCATTTTCTAACAAAAATGGCAGACCACTAAAGGAGGTACAAAACTATTTGATTTAGTCGTTTATATTGATCGAGTTAGATTTACGCAGTGGTTTTCGACCTTTATTTTTTGACTCCCTAAAGGTATACCGAATGATTCATAAATATTTTTTAAAAATTTGAGAAAAAAATACGCAAACTTCCAATATTTTAGTGTAATATCTAATTCCTATCACATTTGAAAAAATAATTATTATTACATTAGTTATTTATTTATAATATTAATTTAAATCTATCTCAGACTTTTATCTGGCCTATTACACCTGGATTAACCGATTCAGTCTTCTAAAAAGAAACTATTTTTATAAATAAATACTGCTCTTTCGCCTGGGTTTTAGTTTAAAAAAAATGTACCGCGGGAAAAAGATTTAAAATGTGTTTTATTATTAACAGAGATGTTTATTAAATGTTTTGAGCATACGTAGCCAATTATTCAATTACATTGTCATTTAACGAAGAGTTTCCACTTTGAAAATGCACAACATGTTTTTTCATGGTTTTCACTTATGGCGGCCACACATTGGAACGACCATAACAGTTAAAGGAGTATTTTTATCACGTTTTAATACATTTTATCATCAGGAACGGATTTGAATCGCCAGGTGGCTCTAGCAAGATTCCACCCACGATCCATTTAAGTCCACTCAAATACAGGTGTGTAGAAATCGGCGAGCACTCACAAGTTCAGCGGGCTAATCTACAAATAAGTGAGACATCAAAATTGATTAAAACAATGTATACACTAAGGTTATGAGTCTTCTCGAGGGTCCCACCCAATATATGCCATCATCTAGGTGGCCTAGGACACCTACCCAAAAAATATTACATATTAGGAATATTAGTAATTTTAACTGGCATGATTTCATTTTACGTTTGTGAGATCACTGGCGACCGAATTGCGCCAGTCTTTCTAGCTTTGTCGATTTCATCCGCTATTCTCATATCTACTTGATCAATGTAAGCGCTCAAACTTAGGGGCGGCTATTGTGAGTAATTCATAATTACTGTCAAACCCACAGATAACTAGGAGCGAAGAAATAAAATTTTATACCGTGCTCTCAGGCCAAAACTTCATAGTTTTATGAGTATGATTTCGTTATCTTTATCTTTCCATTCTTTCAATTATCTTCTTTATCTCCCCATTTTTGGCGTGAACATTCTTCTCAATTGTAGAGCTCAATCAATGATTGGAGTGTGACTTCTTTTACTAAACGCGAAATATTTGCTTGCTCTTCTTGGAGCGAACGACAAGGGAGAGTAATAGCGCTGCCAGACAGCGCAACGAGGGAAAGGTATTTTGCGTCAATTTTACGAATCTTTCTAAACTTGAAAACTTTCTTTAGATTTTTTATATCATTTACTTTAAGCGATCTTGGAGAAGTCAAAAAAATGATAAACAAAAATTCTTAATATATATATATATATTAATATATATATATATATATATATATATATATATATATATATATATATATATTTATACATATATATACATATATAATATATATATACATATTATATAGTTTATATATATATATAATGTTCGAAATAAACGAATACTTTTGTTACTTTTACACTATCCGCAGTACTTTTATTATTATGCTTCAGTTCAAAAGGCCTTATCTCCTGATATTTTGTAGAAAATTCACTTTTAATTGTATTGAATTTGCCATGCCTTTTTGAACAACTAGGAAAGTTCCATGCTGTTCGACGAAATCCATGACCAAACATGAAGAAATGATGACATTCGCATTTAATGTTTTTAGAGTTGGACGTGATTCAATAAGAAAAGCATTTCACTGATATTTTTCTGTTTATTATTCATAAGAAACATGATCTCTGTAAACTTTTCACCTCCCTTGATCTCCACTTCCTATCCTCGTCCTTCTTATGTAGATTGGACTTCAGACAAACGCCTATCTGCCTCTCTCTCTCTCTCCCTCTCTTTCTGTCGTTCAAAGGTTGACACATTTATTGTGAAATTGGGTCGCTTAAATCTATAATTTAGCTGCATGCTAGGATAACACTAGATTTATAATTGCAAAATAGTTCGACTGCAATTTATATGGAGTGTTTTTATGGGATTGTTTCCCTAATAATTAATAATCATATACATGGAGGGAGGTGGGGGACAGGTAGTCCAGAAGTAGAGTGTTGGACTGAGGTCGACCGGAGAGTCCGGGTTCGATTCGCCTCTCTCCACCTAAGCTGTGTGATTTTTCGGGTACCAGATCTTCCTGGGAAACCATAGCCGACACAGGGAAAGGAACTGGCCCCTCTACCTTGATTTGTGAATTTCACACGCCGCCGGGTTTAGGATTATCTGAGACCTACTATCAAATCGACCTTCGATTTGATTATTATGTTTATGGTTTTCATAGAAAGTATATTATTTAAGAGGGACTACATATTATGGCACTCATATTCATATATTCATTTCAGTAACTCTCTTGCATTATTGTAATCTCTGCATTTTCAACTCTGGCGTAAAAGTCTCGGGCAACGAGCGACAGTAACAAAAAGAAGTTAGTTGTCAATTAGCATTGCAAAATGAGCATTTGAATGAGCTATTTATGTTCATCAGTTCACCACGAAATAAAAGATTCTACTCGAAGTATGAGATTTCAGGGTATATTGCTACTTAGAAAATATAACTTCATGATGACGTTGTGTGATCGCAAACGCACACACACACACACACATAAATATGTAAAATTATAATTTGAGTACATAAATGGATAAGGTAAGATTAGGTGTAAGGTTCTCTAAGAACAATGGCCAAGTTCAGCGTTCCAATATAGTGAATATTGGAACGAGAACGAGAACCTTCATTCGAGAACGTCCTTCATTCGATAAAGTAGGTGGTAAAAACGAGTAGAAAATGTACTCTGGGACAAACATTATAGATAACTTATTTGCTTAGGCAAATGTTGCTTTTCTTCGCGTATCATCGTTCCAGTAACCTATTTATAAATGATGGAGGCGAATATGAAACATGAATTCACAAGCAAATATTCTTTGAGCCTGAAAGACTTTTTTAATGCCCCATTAGATTAAAACGTCGAAAAGAATCTACCGAAGTTTCGTGCGCCATTCCTTTTCAATTCAAGCAATTCCTCTGGGCGGAGTAAACATGGTATTCCAGCTGCGACACGTTCCACTCTACCTTGTTAGGTGTTTTGCTGATGGAATATCGTAGCGTATGATTCATTACCCTAATGACTTTTGTAACTTTTGAAAAATGCTTATTGTGAAGTAATATATGAAAATTGTAATTCGCAGCTAACAACCCGATCGGTCTCTATGTTTCAATTAAATCTCGTAGGTGTCATAGAATGGTTTGAGGCATCACTTTGTGGAAGCGATTCATATCGGAAAAGAACAAAGTATTTTCTTTTCCGGTGTAGGTGTCATATTTGGGCATTTTTATACTTGCTAATGTTAGGAAATGTATTAAATTTTTTTCCTGCTCTCTTCTTCCAATGACGCAAATCTTTGAGGCGAGTTTCAGAGATCAGAAATGCAGTTGATTTTGAGAACACTTACTAAAACCAAAATGCTATTATAAGAAGCAGTGAATGACCTCAATGATTTTCCTTCAGGAAGACCCCAATATTTTTCTGCGAGCCAGAACTATCAATATTCTTTGTAATAACACTTCTTTGCGTGTTCTGTACATTCTATGTTATCTTCCTCATTGCGTTCTCTGGTGATTTATGCGTACCGTCATAGTTCCGCTGCATTAATCCCCCTAGTTGGTTATAATTCAGGATTTTCCTTGTCTGCCCTGTGAGCTTCCGTCTTCCGATTAGCGTTCCTTATTGGCCATCATTGGGAAGTTGGAATGTGATGCAAGCCAATTGTTGTCACTTGGTTTCATAATAACTGGCATCCACGAACGCATTCCCGATCTTCCACTGTTTTCACATAATCTTTGTCAGTCATACCATCTCTCTTTTCGGTAGCATATTCAGTTCATATTCTAGCATAAATTTTCATTCGTGCTAAGCTGCTCTTCTGTTTTATACGGCACATCGTGCATCTACAGTAGAGGATACCATATACGCATAATAATGTTATTGAGGTTTTTATGGCTGAAATATTCCCGTGATTCAGTGCTTAGGATATTTACACGTAAACATGCACTTGAGAGATTTTTCAATTTTACAAAAGCAGATTTTATTACATCTCGTATCTACCTTAACATTAGTTAGAATACCTTGATTGATTTATTTCAATTGTAAATTATGGCAGATGTTTGCAAGTAGGCAAAATGCAATCTGCGAAAGGTGAAAGTGATATGAGAAAGAATTCTTCATTAGAACTTAAGATAGTAGAAGATTGGGAGAGGGAGACAGGGAAGGCGTGGACACAATCCTGGGCATTAAAATTTTGGTCAATTGCGATTTTTATATTTCAAAATTCACCTTGGACTCTTTCTGTGAATGCCTAATACGGTGAAACTGCAGTATGCCATACTCGTAAAACATTTAGCAAAGGAAGCTAACAATAGATTTACACGAACAATTTAATAGGCGTTAGCGTAAAAAATTCCACGTGGTCATATCTTCAGCCTGTCCCAAATGAGACCTTACATGTCATGGCTTTTTGAATGACGCTTGATTCTGTCATTCTCTTTACTTTTCTCTCAATTGAGTGTTGTTTCACCCAGTTTTCCTTCACCCAGGCGGGAGGTTTATTTCGTCACCTGTCGAGCTCTTTTGTATTTACGAATATCCCAAGCGGGCGTTCTCTCCTTATCGCTCTTTCTCGTTTGTGTAAGTTTTCCCTCTCTTTGTCAGAGGAAACGTTTTCCGGTTCATCTAAAAATTTCCAGGGTGTTTTCTCTTTTAGTTGCTCGAAAGCGTCTCTCCGTGTCCCAGATCGCAGTCTCGGAGGCTTTCTTATTTCAAGATCAAGTAGATGCCGCCATCTGGGTCTGTTTCTCGGAGCTACAAGTCAAGTTTACGAGTCCTTGTGCATGCGGAGTCTGCTGTTGTAATCAACAATTTGGCATATGTTACTTGCATACGCACAATTTGCGTACTTTGTAGTTTTGTCCTTAATTTGAGACTGCTTTAGGGGTCTTGTAAATCGCCATGTAGCTTTGATAAACAGGCCCATGGAGTCTGTCGGTAATCCTGCCCAAGAAGGAACGCCATAGCTTGCGATTATTATTATTAGGTAATCTACCGTTCATACTAGGTAATGGATGGATACAATTACCAAATAAATATTCTCCTACTCCTAACAAAATACAATCCAGCAACCTAATCTACATCAGGTCCCTCTTCATCCCTGTGTACTTCTTTCCTCCTTTCATCCCATCCAACATCCCTATCCTGTTCCTGCCCTTACCTCGCTTGCCCAACATTCTCCCCTCTATTACCATCTTCAACATTCCACTACCGCTCAATACGCCTTTCATCCATTTTTCCTGCCTCCACAGCTTGCGATTGCCTTTCCATAAATTTTTCTAGAGAACATTCTGATCGCTTAGCGGTAGTTATTACTGGTGGCGACCGGCAGCTGATGTCATCAGAGCCATAGGTAAGTAGTTTGGTAGAGGTGGATATTTCAGGGAATGGGGGAAGGGTGAAGGGAAATCCGACATCAGCATTGGCCTACTCTCAGCGATAGACACAAAGGAGTCAACTAATTTATGATCCATCCAACGAACGGTTTACTTCATTTAAAACGTTTTCCGCATTGCACCCATGTAGTGATCGGGATACCCCTGAAGGAGTTCTACTGCATCCGGGATTCGAACTCAGCTCATAGGACTGGTTTTGCAGTACTCTAGTCTACAAACCAACCTGATCCCCAGCTTCGTTATATCTCATGAGTGGGAGACTGATAGCTAATTGGCCAATGCTAGATTCACTTCTCATTCCGCTTGCGATCAAAGGATTTTGAATATATTTACAGCATCCGTTGAGTGTAAAACTCTGAGAAATGTCCGACTTGCATGTTTCCTTTACCCCTTTGATGTGCAGTTCCGTTGCGAAGGACACGAAAGATTTGTCCCCATTCCTTCTCCGCCTATCCAAATTCATTTCGCTGCACATGGTCTCCAATTGACCGACCAATTCTGATCATTTAATACCATCCCCTGACCCGAGGGTCGAAAGTGATCTTCTACATCTGCTTAATACCCCGAAAGCCGCCGAAAGAGCGTGTGGCGGGGGATGTCAGGGCACCACCTGTAATTAAGAAAAAAAACGCATGCATTATCCACAAATATATACAGAACACAAATAAAACACGGTATACATTCATGCAAGAACCCTTACTCACACGCAAACACTCAAGCTACCAACTAACGTACACATGCACCTGAAAATATACCTAATATCTTTGCAATGTTTAATTTTGTTCCGACTTGTACATTAAATGTTTTTAACACTTCTAAAATGATTTCAGTTTCTTAATATTATGATTTCTGATTGTTCTGGGAAAGAATGAGTATTTGAATATATCTGTATTGGAATCCATCTCCCTTACTTTACCGTTGTGGTCTGATCTTCTTAAGTAGTATGGGGCCATTATAATTTCTTTAGTGTCATCGTTAAACTCGTTGATTCTTAACCTTTCTTAAAGTCTTTAAGTCCCGCGTGTTGTCTTCGTATTTCAAGTGCCTCCCAGGCAAAACTCCATGAGAGAACTGTCACACTTGTGTTCTCATTAAAACAATTTTTAACGAATCTGGCGGATTTTCTCTGGACTTTATCTAATTCTTTTTGCTAAACTTTCTCCCAAGGATCCCAAATACTCGCGGCATATTCCAAATGAGGTCAAACTAGAGCAAAATTTCACCTTTCTTTAACTTTATCATTACATTTCCCCACCATCCGTTTAATGAAGCTGAGTTTCTTTAAAGCGGATCCACAAATATTCCTGGTATGTGCCCCCCATAAAAGGCGTGGTGTTAGAACCACCCCCAAATACTTAATTTGATTGGCCGTAGTTAGCAATGAACCCTCATATCTAATCGAAGCACTGAACCCTCGAATCATCATATTTCCTGTCGTCCGCTAACTTCCACGTTTGTAACAGCCCGTCTCGTCCAATTCGCTCTCTGGAAAGGTACTAACGAAGACTTCTTTATATGATTCTTCAGACATAGTCCTTAGCCGTGAGTAGTCGTTTATCACTCGCCTTTCGTCCGTATGTTAGTTCTCCCAGAGGATATAACATCTTTCATTAGCGAAGGTGGAATTGGTTAGATTGAGGTATAAGTTTCCTGAAAGCGGTGAGTTGGTTATCGGACTGAGCGCACAGGATATGAAGGAAGACAAATTTTAACCGTGATCAATAACCTGCTTTACGTTGATAGCGGGGATGGCAGAATTATTGGAAACGGAGAGGATTTTGCCAAAGAGTTATGCTTTTTTACAACATCGTACAGCTCAAAATTTAGTGATTTTGATGTGGTCCCATGAGTTATTAGTCACATCAAATCTCAATGATTATCTCTTGGCACTACTGCTTGTATATTATAGTAAATTAACCATGCAGTCAGCGACATTAATTATTATGAACGCTGGCAATATGGCGAACCTTTCGGATACGGGCTCAGGTAGGAATTGGTCGCTGATTGGCAAGCAGCCGTCCCGCATATTTACAACTATCGGATCGCGTTTTAATTTTTTTTCAGCTATCTATTCGGTTTTCTGCTCATGAAACTCTGAAGTGAGTGACGGGAAGTCATGATAAAAATATTCCGAATAAGTTTGACATTTTAACTGTTTTATTTGATCACTTCATCGCATTGGCGCAGGAACCAGGTGAATGGGGGAATTACCCGCCCGCCCGCAGGCGGCGAGCCGGATCACTAATTGCGAGAGGAAATAGGTATAATTGGCCGTCCATGAACTACAACAGAAGAGTTGGTACGGCTGGACTAGTGAAAAAATTTTGCATAACGTATACAATTATTAGCTTTCGCGAAAAAATTAATTGATACGAGAATTAATCAAACCAAAGAAATGGTAGTTAAACGATATAAATTAGCGATTTATAACGCGCATTCCCCATACTGGTGATCCTGAATAACTAGTAGAGTAGCTTTCTGAGGTAGCGTTTCGTATGACCAATCAATTAGAGCCCTAAAAAAAATTCAATGCGTTCTGTAAGTGATTGTCAAACGAATTGGTGATTAATGACCGCTAGCTCAGCAGAGTTATTCGAAACCTGTTTGGCTTATAGTTGTGCTGTCAGACGAACTCAATGGAACGAGTTCTTTGTTTGCATTTTGTATCTATCGACGTTAAACAAAGAGGTTCATTCCCCTGGCTCAAACCTCAATTCTCCTCTTTTCTTGACGACCAGTCCTAACTCTCAGACACGTAGCTTTACTTCCTTTCTATCACTCTGACGCTGGCACCCAGTATATGGCGATGCCTGTTTATAAATTAAAAAAAAAACTTCGCCTTATTGCAAACTTCACATATCCTCGATCATATCGATTGCTCTCTTCCATGAAAAGAAAGCAGAAATGAAAATTTTCACTGTGGAAAAACAGTATCGTCGTGTATTAACGTGTTCAACTGCTAATTGTGCCCGATGTCCGCCGATAGGTTTAGCGATTTACTCGCGTGTGAAATGACCATCATGGAGGGGGAGATAACTTCCGGATAAGGGAGGAATTTAATACCTGCTTGAAGAATGTGTTCATAACTTTTAAATAACCTGCTCAGCACCCTAATTCCATGAGTAAGAAACAGTTTTATAATGCCCGAACGCAGAAAGAGTGCCTGCATTGTTTTAGTTCTTTTAATTCGCTCCTACAATACATTCCTTCGTTGTGATGCGATTGTTTACCCATCATTGATGTCATTTTCGTTTTAATGAATAAGTATAAACATTTACACTTCTAATATAAAGGCTAATTTAAATGTAAATTGAACGTAAAATGGTAAATACACGGTTAACGTAATGTACATTTCGATCATCTCAAGTTCTTATTATATTTAATGTATATTTGTTTTCATTTAACATTTGAATTCTCTTTTATTTTTTATTCTTCGTTTCTGCTTGTGTAGAGAAAATTAAATAAATATTTCTTAAAATAAGCAGAATAATAGATAATTTTGAAGTTAAAAAAAATTACCCGCGTACGAAAAATATTGAGTTTTCAGTTGTGGGAATTATTATTAACGCCTTAATCAGCCAGAGGGGTAAAGGGGACATAGAGGGGTAAAGAATGGGCTACAAAGAGGAAATGAAGTTGTTTGGATCGGAAACGCTACTCCTAAATTGTTTTGGCAGCATTAGCTATTTAAACTTGAGCCAGAATACCATTCTCGAGTGCAACAATTTGGAAGAGTTGCTTTTCATGATTTGTTCAGTACTTCCCAAGCGTATTTGGCTCATTAGTATCCACAGTATGATTGTAGACAATCATTAATTGGACTCATAAAAATGAAGTTATATGGAGACTCAATTTAACCGTACTTCAGAAATATGCTTTCAAAGAAAGACTCAAAGATTGTGAAAGTCATGCATCTGTGAACTGCCAAAATAAGATGAATCAGGCAATATAATAAATCGAAATCGAAAACAAAAAATGTTATTTTGTGCCATAAATTTCTCAGTGAAAAAATATATTAATTAATGAAAGATGAAAGTGAGCATGCGTAAATTCGAATCGTACTTTATGAGAATAACCATATCAATTACGCGGTATATTTTCCTGACAGTTATGCTATTTCTCTTCACAGGAAAGTAATTACTCCTTCCATCTACAAAATGATTCATGAGTGGCTGATTCTTTCGGTACAATTCTATGCCTCCCTTTCATGCTTCTACAAGAATGAGTATGAATAGAGAGAGAGGGAGCAATGGACTTACTCCTTGAACAGACAAAGGGTGGAATGCTAACGCAGCGACACAATGCTTCGATTAACTAACATCATGGTTCCGTTGGAAACAGAAGAGCATTTCATAAATATTATATCAGAAATGGAATATCTGCGTAAATCCGGAAAAGGCCAATGCAAACCTGCGGCTGATTAGGAAAAAGACAAATATCCTCGTAGTCTGCAGAAAAGGGGTTCAATCTGATTGATGTTAGGGTTATTTTGAATGAAGTATTCATAGTAAAAAGAGGAAAATTTTAGTTGCTACTGAAGAAATAAACTAATTGGAGTATTTTGAGATATGGTGATAGAGAAGGATGTCCAAAGTGCGCTGGACAGCGTAATTAACAAATCAAGAAATGATGAGGAACGGAGACAAAGAGCGGGCGACCCCTGTGCAAGACGAACCGCGTGGGCTGGCCATCTACTACGGAATGAGGGTCCGAAGGAAGCAACGCTGAAGGGGATGATAGGAGGGGAAAACTAAAGAGGGCGACCTAGACCTAGACCTAGTACGTGGAAGAGATAACGGAAAACATGGGATGTAGATGATTTTCGGAATTAAAGAGGGTGATTGAATGTAGAGTCATGTTAATGACTGTCTCCAACCAATCCTGATGCAATAGTTACCGAAGAAGGGAGAAAAACCGTTCGTTAATGAAGAGAGAAAGTTGTGCTCACTTCGAGAATAATGGGGATCTTATGGATTTTTGACCGTAAAATGCCATGAAACTACTTATGGAATGCATCTAATTATTCATACTCATTTACATACCATTCATTAAAAAAATTATGTTAATAAATTAATATTTATTATATTAATAGATAAAGTATATATTAATAAATTCATTTAAGGTTGTCAGGGTCCATAAGTGTTCACATTTTAGAATTAATGTAGATTTTATATGCGTGCATAATTTGGTTACAATCATAAAAGTAGTGAGTATTACTTTACTAATTTCTTCAAAACTAGTTCCTCGACGACGAATTAAAAAAAAATGTTTTAATTAAAATTATCATGGAATAAATAAAAATTACCCAAAGCCGTACTCTTAGGGGCACTAGTTAGGGGACACGGGGGAGGGTGCAAAGAATGAGGATAACAAAACCGCACACACTCTCTCACTCCGGTATTTGCAGTGCAAATTGACCGTTGCAAGTCACAAACACACATGCACTCAGGGTTTACGGGGGAAAAAACCCCTCGCAAATACCGGAGTGAGAGAGTGTCTGCGGATTTGTTATCCTCATTCTTTGCACCCTCCCCCGTGTCCCCTAACTAGTGCCCCTAAGAGTACGGCTTTGGGTAATTTTTATTTATTCCATTCATTCGGCCGTAGTACGTTCCCTTTCTCTTTATTTATAAAATTATCATTTCTTTATTGTTCATAAAAACACTAAAATGATGTTATTATACTAAACATTTCGAACGGAGTTGAAATAAAGCATACAAAAGTAACATTTGTAGCACGCGAGTTGATATTTATCGTGTATACACCACCGATGACTCACAGAAGTCAAATATAAACACACACACAAACGGCCCAAAATAAAACAGATAACACGTAAAAGGACACTCACATTGTAGATTGTTTCAGCTTTCGGCCTACTCCGAGACCTTCCTCAGGTCAGACCTGAAGAAGGCCTCGGAGTAGGCCAATAGCTTAAACAATGTGCAATTTACAATGCGAGTGTCCTTTTACGTGTTATCTGTGTTATTTCTATTGTGCCGTTATATTACTCTCGTGAGCGCTTCTATATCATTTATAAACATATAAATAGGTTATGCGATTTTCCAGAAAGAAAAAGGCTTAGATAAACATTAAAATGGGAGGGCAAAAACTAGAGCAGGTAGAACAGTTTACGTATCTCGGAAGTGTTTTGGACCAACACGGTCAAAGTAGTAGGGACGTAAGGAGAAGAATTACGCTAGGCAAAGGTGCTTTCACAAGGAAGAGGGAGTTGATGACAGGGACGTTGAGTAGGGAGGTTAAGAAAAGACTCGTAAAAACTCTGATATGGAGCGTAGCTATGTACAGCGCGGAAACGTGGTCACCGAAGCAGGAGGATAGACGTAGATTGGAGGCTTTTGAAATGTGGGTGTGGAGAAGAATGGAGGTGAAATGGAATGAAAGGAAAACAAATGAGGAAGTACTGGAGATGGTGGGTGAGGAGAGGGGTTGGTTGAGAGAAATCCTATGGAGGCAGGAAAAATGGATGAAAGGCGTATTGAGCGGTAGTGGAATGTTGAAGAAGGTAATAGAGGGGAGAATAGTGGGCAAATGAGGAAAGGGCAGGAACAGGATAGGGATGTTGGACGGGATGAAGGGAGGAAAGAAGTACACCGAGATGAAGAGGGACCTGATATAGAGTAGGTTTTCTTAGGAGTCACAAAATATTTATTTGGTAGTTGTGTCCAATCAAAAACCTACCTTAATCGATATTTTACCGTATAATAAAATATAATACACATACATGTATAAGTTCATTGTTTAATGTAAATACAATGATTGCAAAGAATAAATTGGGCTTGAAGAGTTCTTCTACTCCGATTTTACTGCTACATGGTACCCCTCAAGCCACCGCTAGTGTGTGTAACGGAGTGATTCCTTGTCCGACATGCTACATTAAAGTTAAAGTTTACATTCAATTAGATCGTGTTGGTTTGTTAATTTCTCCTAAGTATGAGGAACTACCCAGGTATGCAGTGCAGAAAAATGCAACCATTTGTTCTCACTGCTTATTTTATTAGGTTGGGTTTCGTTGTCCTGGAGAATCGTAAGGAATACATTGTTTTATTTTAACTCTCCGATTGTGGTTTTCCATGCTCAAAATTTAGAATTACAGTAAATTTCACTTCAGGACTTCAGATACAATATTGCGGCCTGACGGACAAAAGAACCGGTTTTTTCGGTTATGTTTTCTGTTTCTGATTATCTCTAAACAATTACGAGTATCATTACAAACTCGTCATTGAAGGCGATAATGTCTACTCCATCAATTTCAGCAACTATTATTATCACTAGAGAAATAATAACATATTTCTAGCTAGGTTGATTTAATATCCCTTTGACGTAACTATTGGAATATTTTGCAAATAAACCACAACACAGAAGTCTAGACGTGAGCAGAGAAATGTTTACATATGAAACTCGAAATGCGCAGTCAATTAAATACCGTGAATCATCAAAATGTGCTTTCAAAGCAAGCTATCATGTGCTTACTTTTTCTGCGTCGTGGAAACCCATTTCCGAAAACGACCTACGTATTATTGCTTGCGGTGACTCATTAAATGAACGGAGGGACTTTGTTTGGAACGGGGGTCACTTTGTGGGGAAGTATGATTGCTTCGTATTTCCTCTTCAACTTTTTCATTGTAGTTCGCTTGATAAAATCCTAGAAAAAACTGATTTCTCAATAACTAAAAGTAAGTATCGATTAAATCAGAACATATGTATTACCTTTCGCCTGCTAAGCACAACAAAATCTACGGATTGCCAATTATGTCTGACTTTACAACAAGCAGTGGAGGAATTAATAAATAAATTAAATACTATAATGCCACCTAAAACGGGAGTATATTCGGATATTTTGGTTGCTAAAATAATGATTTTAGATGCACTTTCTCTAACGATATCTAATATTTCTATGAATTTGAATTCCGATATTGCGGACTAATAGTACTCGGCAACCTACCGCGTCAGGAAGACTAAAATTATAGGAAAAAAAAATAAATCGCCGTTTTTTTTTAAACGGCCGTATCGCACGAGAAAATGGTCCTTTTAATGGGCTTACTCCAGAAAAATAAAACTGAAGCGCGTGTTAAAAACCATCCTTAATTGTCGCTAATGTCTGGGCTGTATTCAATAAAAAAGTTATCAAAATCATCCGAATGAATATTGGTTGATTCCAGCCATTCATTCTTTACTATCCCATATAATCCCTGTCCTATATCCCTTTTTATTTGTACGATGTATTTGTCCCTTAGTCTTCATCGTGGGACAATTCCAAGTATTTCCCCTTCTATTATTTTCTTCACATTTTCGTTGTGTCTCAAGGTGTGTCCAATCCAATTGGTTCACCTTTTCTACAAGGTTCTCAAAATACCACATATGGCCCTTTGCTTCTTCATTTTTTACTTTACCATTCAGTTTTTTATTATTCGCCTCCAATGCCAAGATTCAAAGGCTTCTATTTTCCTCTGGTTTACTTTTACGATGGTACATGTCTCTGATCCACATAATACCACGCTCTATATGAAAGTTTTCACAAACTGCTTTCATGTTTGTAGCCTTATTGGAGTTACCTTTTCATTAGTAATGCATTCGTATCTTGAGCCATCCTGCACCTTTTTTCCGCGAATTATGATTCTTGCTTTCTTCTTATTATTTTCATATTATGCTGATGGAATTCAGATTATGGAGACTGAGAATATGGAGAAGCGCGTTGCAAGTTCTTCTTCCTTGAATCCCATCTATTCTTATCCTAGTGATTTTAAAATCGTTAACTAGGCTCAAAAGTGCCATCGAATTATTGCGAAGACGGGAACATCAATTTATTGGAGCCAATGGTAAATCACACTTTGCTCGTAAATATCCGGTTAGACCTTTATGACTCCTATCCAATCCGTTGAAAATACAAGTCAGAAATATTCCGAATGAGAGGCAGGTACAAACATTTTTTGGGTAGCTAAACTATTGC
This sequence comes from Hetaerina titia, assembly GCA_037158775.1. Classification (NCBI taxonomy): domain Eukaryota; kingdom Metazoa; phylum Arthropoda; class Insecta; order Odonata; family Calopterygidae; genus Hetaerina; species Hetaerina titia. The sequence continues at coordinate 83,674,706 of CM073769.1, read as the reverse complement.
TATTTTCAAATAATTTTCGGACTGGTTTTACAAAAAAAGTAGCGCCTGTTCCCAGGAGCAGGATTGGTAAGTGAAACATCATGCCTCGAGCTCGTACAAAACACGGTAGTAAAGCGGTAAAATAGCGAATCTATGCTGGTGCCATGTGCGAACCCGAACCTTATCTTCATAACCACGCGATCCATGATATGGTTCAAAAGCTTTCTAACCAGTCGTTTTGAAGCAGGAGGAAAGGATGAGTTTGGAATCGAATTGATATCATCCCATCCATTCTTCGAACCAAGCTTTCCTTTTCTACTTGATTGTTAACAGAGAAATTTTTGTTATTAAGTGTTTAAGGAAAACTTATATAATTCTTATCAAAGGGAGATTTCATTGGACTTCGAAACAGGAGCTATTCCGGTTGGAAACTCACGGCACTAACACAGCACGTTCGGAAAATTTTTACGTTTAGAGGCGTTTATTTTATACGATATCAAAATTTTCAAAAAGGAAGCAAGATGATACAGTAGGGAAGTCAGAACCGCGTTCAGGAGGTAAATAAAATTCTATTAAAATTTTTTACATTGTTTGAAAAGTAATAATGAAATTCAATAAATATCTCAGAAGACGAAACTTATAGAATTCCGAGCTAAAAAAAAATAAAATATTTTGCTCAAAGTCTTACGTGAATTTGAAAGCAAGTCGTTCTGGTACTTTATAAACCCTAATTCATTTTGGTCACTGAAGGTTTGGTATAAAAGAAAAGAGGAAAAAGACGTACGAGTATATTATAAAATGGATGGGCATTAACAGTTAACAATTAAGATTCTCAAAACAGTACAGTTTTACAAAATACTTGGTTTTAACACTTAAATTGGACTTTTATTGAGTACAGTCATAAGAATATGCGAGACAGTCTGAAAGTAATTAGGTTTCATCAAACAGATTGCAGGAAAATGCAATAAGAACATGTGAGAGAGAGGTGTTACTTCGCTCCAGTAAGGTCACATTTGGAACACGCGGAAAGTAGTTGGGGGCCACTGAAGAAAACGTGAATGAAGAACTTGGAAACTTTTAAGAGAATATCCGCCATTTTTTTTAAATTGCAACGGGAGAAGGGTAAGCGTGGTGGTTATGTTGGAGGAATAAGGTTGGAAGCTCCTTGATTCAAGAGGAAAAGAGACAAGGTTTGCCTAGGCTTTTTGAAAAACTTCAGTTTATCTCATTGGACGAGAGAACTTCGCATCGTTTTTTTTAGACTGGCAAGTTTTTAAGAACTAAAGCAAGACAAAAAAGGGTAGTAAAAAATTTGAACTTAGTCTAAATTTTAGAGCATATGTGAATACGAGGCCCGAAATACTACTTTCCTCCCAACCTCATGACATGCCATATTCGTAACAATAATTCACCATAAAAATAAAATATTTATTTTATCAGAGCTTTTTGTCAGTTTAATTCAAATACTATTTATTAGTATACTTGTAAGACATGATCATGTGTTCGTAAATACTTTTTAAGACTCTAGGGGGGATGCTAAAGCTTAATAAACAAATTGCGTCAACAACAAAGGCGAAGAGTTATTTCTTTCTCTTTATTTGTGACGGAGGTTCAACATTATGAGAAATGGCTATTTAAATCGATTTTATACTGGTGAACTAGAATCGTAAATAAGAATGGCACCATTGCCTTTTTCACCGTTTTTAAGGCGAGTAGGGATCGGATGAACACTTGAAAAAGGCTCCTTTAAAGGAACTGGCTTACCGACATTAATTCGCACATCCTGGCAGCACTTTCGCTGAACCTACATTTTCCACTGACGAATTATTGCCAAGCCCTCTATAAGCCATTTTTAACACTATTCAAGGTGCTGGGAAATGTTGAGCACGCTATACAGAGGTCTCTGATGCATGTAGAGCGGAGCGCTCTGCGACAAATTTTTGAACTTTATTTGCGGGTGGAACTTAAACAATGCTCCGTAAATAAATTTACAAAGGCAATTTACTTTGTTCTTTCTTTCTATAGAACATGCCATTATTTGTTGAGGCTGGAAAAAAAATGGGTCGGAAGGCCACCTGAAGTTATGAAATTGGAATGCATTTATTTTTGGTGCAAGATTAATATTTTTCCGATTAAATACTTTAATTTTGTGTTAATTATATGAAAATATGATCATTTAATTAGTTGTATAACCATCTAAAAATTTTGCAAATAATTTCCAAAAGAGGCATTTAGTAAAAACAACTTGGTTCTTCAGGGGCAACCTTTATAATTCTTGTGATTTTTTGTGATCATCTGGAACTCTAGTTGTGGTGGGAGGTGGTCACCTGAATATGTACAATAATGTTACATTCTGTACAAAAGGCTAGAAACCAATTACTCTTTGACATGGTAGCTAAATAAGGAAAAGGTAGTAAATATACGATTTAGACTCAATGCATTCATTCTTCTAATTCTCTATTTAATTTTACACCCCAATCAGCAACCAATATTTTGTTCGGAATACTGCTTTTAGGGCGATAGAATTACACTATTCGGTAAATATTTGGACTGAAATTTTGTTCCTAGAGAAAATTGTGCGTATTCGGGATTGCGCGAAAAAAATGTTTGATTATCTTCCGCATATATGATTACATTAATTCGATATTATCATATTTTATAGTAATTTCTATTTATGAAATAGTTTCAATTTCAACCAAATCCTCTGCAAAATAACTTCTAAAAGCCATGTAATGAAATAGGTAGATTCGACCACTGATATGAAACAAGAGATTTAGACATCGCCACCAACAGATCCAAGTACTAATCATTCTTACCTCGAAAAAAACACAATCGCAACAAAATCGAACACAAGCACTGGAATATTTTAGTTTAAAACCAAAAATGTAATGATTTAGTCTGGCATACCAATTATTGCATTATGCAACTATTTCGGCATGAGTGTGTTTTCAAGTGTTTGTTTATGAGGAAATGCGTATTTTTTAAATGTATACATGTGAACGAATACTTGTGCATGTATAACTGTCGTCCTAACATGCCCCGCTGCAAGTCCTTGCGTCGGATTGCGAGCTATTGTCTAGATGCACTTATGTATTATAGGTAGTAGCGTTTCATTTCTTCGAACCACGCCGGGCAATTCTGTAAGTGGAATAAGGCCAATGAATCATTTTAAAGTGCTTTCTCCTGTGTAATGCTATGTCTGTATGGATACTGCCGCAGTATTTTACTACGTACAACACGTAAAGCTTGATATTAGATATAGCAGGTGGTGCATTATAGTTATTATTCGTATACACTCATGCAGTTACCAAATATGAGTTGTGCTCGACATTGCGTTGATAAAATGAGTAAACGGAGGGCTCTACCATTTTCAGATTTGAAGAAATCGAAAACAAACACACGTAGATTTGGGCAATTTCCGATATTCAAAAGGCTCTCCCCTCCAGTATTAGGAGAAGTTTTACTGCGTATATAGAAACATATATATATATATATATATATATATATATATATATACACAATATATATATATATATACAAATATATATATATATATATATAAACTAAGATAATAAATATTACACACACAGAAACATAAAAGAAGGACACTTACAGTAGATATTTACGTTTCGACAGCACGGCCGTCGTCATCAGAATCAACCAATGTGTATTATATATATATATATATATATATATATATAATATATATATATATATATTATATTTATATATATATATATGTGTATGTATTTTCAACTATATAACTAAAAGCAAAGTTTGAAAGATTGTTCAACAGGCTAATTAATCACCCAATACTTGCTGTACTTCAGGCTATAAACATTTCCATTTCAGTGAGAATTATCATTTCACACACCCTCGACTGAGGGCTCCGCTAACACAATTTCGAAGGCACTTAGGACGCTAGCTGCCAAGAGACATGACCGCATCACGGAATGCCACCCGATAACATTACGAAGGAGTCTAGAAATAGTTCCAGTAGCCTTTTATGGTCAATTAGTTGACTCGACGACAGACGACACCCACTTCCATAAAAAGGCATCTTTTCGCTAGGGACTATGACTTATGAATATATTTTAGTTCACTCCCATAGAGGAGAGGACGCACACCAGATTTTTTCTTATCGTGCAGTTGAAATGAGTATCATTTACGCAGTCTACGTCATTTGGGTACGCATGTAGAGAATCGAATTCGCATCTCTACAGCTAATGATTTGACGAAAATGTTTGAAAGGAACGGAATAAAAATTACGGCAAATATTTTATTCCATGAGTCCATTAGCTCATTTAGGAGCTGAATAGTAGCGTTTACTGACTACGAGGAATAATGGCGTTCAAACCGCGTTTAAATCTTCAAACGCTGTCTCCATCATCTCTGCACACGTCCGGCTTCATTTTTCAGATTGTAGTTAGTGGTGCTTAGGAATATTGTCCCACCGCGCGCAACACGGCGTGGTCACTTCTCCCCTCTGTTTAATCAGTGGACATGTGACTGTCTTCTTCTCTATCTATTCGATTCCTTTTCAATTGCCACCCTTCTGCCTACTTCCCTCATTCTACCCCTCTTCCCTCCCCACCACACATCGACGCGGAGGATGTGCGGCTGCGTCCATCCCATGTGGGCACCGCCATGGGAGCGTCGTGACGTCGTGGCACCGTGCTCGCACACATCTAATTCCACACGTGATGCTTTATTCCGTATTCTATTGGTGATGAAGGGAGTGAGTGTCATAGAGTCATTGGGAGTCATTTGTCATGTTGACAAATTTAATGTTATTATTAATTATTCCTCGTCTTTTTTCATTAGAGTCAAATAAGAAAACTGTTACCAAGACTTTGTAGTAAGTCTCTATGTGCAGAAGCAACATCAGCGCTGATGGCAGAAGAGGATATATATATACATATATATATAATATATAGTATATATATCTAATATATATATGTATATAGCGGGTCGCGGTGGTCTAGCGGGTAGAGCGTTGGACTACTGACCGGAGGGTCCTGGGTTCGATTCCCGGGCAAGGCACTTTGGGCACCTGCAGCTCCACCCAAGCTAGTTGATTTTTCGGGTACCAGATCTTCTTGGGAAACCATAAACGGCACAGGGAAAGGAACTCGCCCCCCTACCCTGATGTGTGAATATTCACACACCGTCGGGCTTGGTACATAGGTGAACTCTACCATCACCTACTAAACCGACCTTCGGGTTGATTACTGTGTTTATGGTTTATATATATATATATATAATATATATTTTATTTATATATATATAAATTTCCATTCCATAAATAAATTTGAGATGAAGAGAGACCTGATATAGATTAGTTTGCTAGGTGGGGAGTCACAAAATGTTTATTTGATAGTTGTGTCCATCCAAAAACCTACCTTAACCGGTAGATTACCTAATAATAATATATAAATTTAAATTCCATATTGCAGAGAAAGACAGCATTCTACTTGAAGAAAAGTCTACTGACGGCCGAAAACACAAACTTTAATTAGACACTTCATCATAAGAGTTCGCGCTTCTCTACGGCAGTGAGACATGAACAGTAGCAAATATCACACAGAGAAGGGAGCAAGTATTACAAATGTGTGTTGCTGTAAGGCAAAATGTTATGAAGCTCAAACGGACGACTTGAGTAACTTACGAAAAGGTTTTACGAAGGGTAGGAGAAGAAATTGCCTTGAAAACTATAAAGCCTAAAGCAGAAAAGCACTTTAAGGGACACAATTTCACTGAGGGAATAGAGAATTAAGGTGAACTGCAAAGGAATACCCCAGATTACATTCGTGGAGCAAATGACGAGAAAGAAAAGTTACTCGATACGTAGACATTAAGAATTTATCCAAAAAAGGAATTGAGTGAAGGACTGTTTGAAACTAACCTTAGGATTGATTAATGGCCCTTGATGATGACGTTAAAGAAAGCTTTACTCTCACCCATGAAATCAAACTTTGCGCTGCTTATTGCCACCCATTTATGCCCGATATACCTGGTGCGTTCCTGCAGTAATGCAATTTAATTTGCGGCGCCGCTCCTATTGGTCGGAGTGAGATCGAGCCACTTGGAGTAGGTGGGGGGACGCTAACCTTTGCCGCAAAACCGGTCTCAGTGCTCTCCAAGCTGTGGAAGCGGCAGGACGTCAGTTATCGCAAACCTCTGCGCCGACCGTGTCACGAAAAAAATGGAATCGACGATCGAGCAACGTTAATTACTATTACGATTACTAAGTTTTGTGCTAAACTGAAAAAATCTCTTGAGGAGACCAACAAAATGATCCGCGAGCCTTGCGGGGACTCTGCTTTGTCCTATTCACAAGTGTGATGTGGTTAAAGGCCTTTAAGGAGGGCTCGGGAGGAGGTTCACGACGAACAACGCCCTGGGCGGCCGTCAAACAGCAAAACTGACGATAATGTGACTCGTGTTCGACAATTGTTGAACTATGACCTTCGATTGAGTATCAAAATGGCTGCCAATGAACTAAACTTGTCATCTACCGTTGTATTTCGCATTATTATTATTAGGTAATCTACCGGTTAAGGTAGGTTTTTGGATGGACACAACTATCAAATAAACATTTTGTAACTCCCCACCTAGCAAACTAATCTATATCAGGTCCCTCTTCATCTCGGTGTACTTCTTTCCTCCCTTCATCCCGTCCAACATCCCTATCCTGTTCCTACCCTTACCACGCTTGCCTAACATTCTCCCCTCTATTACCCTCTTCAACATTCCACTACCGCTCAATACGCCTTTCATCCATTTTTCCTGCCTCCATAGGATTTCTCTCAACAAACCCCTCTCCTCCCCCACCATTTCTAGTACTTCCTCATTTGTTTTCCTTTCGGTCCATTTCACCTTCTCCATTCTTCTCCATACCCACATTTCAAAAGCCTCCAATCTACGTCTATCCTCCTGCTTCAGCGACCACGTTTCCGCGCCGTACATAGCTACGCTCCATATCAGAGTTTTTACGAGTCTTGTCTTAACATCCCTACTCAACGTCCCCGTCATCAACTCCCTCCTCTTTGAGAAAGCCTCCTTGCCTAGCGCAATTCTTCTCCTTACGTCCCTACCACTTTGACCGTGTTGGTCCAAAACACTTCCGAGATATGTAAACTGCTCTACCTGCTCTATTCTTTCCCCGCCTATTTTAATATTTAGCTTAGCCTTTTTCTTTCTAGAAAATCGCATAACCTTTGTTTTATTAATATTGATTCTCATCCCATATTTATCGCACTGAACCTCGCATTGTTACTGAAGATTTAGCGATGAGGGAAGTGTGCACCTGGCTCGTGCCCAAGGTGTTGTCAGACGACCAAAAGACAAACCGAACGGAAATTTCAAGTAACTTTTTCAACGTATTAAAAATATGCTGTGTCCCAGAAATAAGTAGAATAATTCCGAAAAATTGAAGATCAAAATACAAATTAATAAATTTCTTAAAAAGAAAAACAAAAAACGAATGTCAGAGCCGCGACCTCTGACGTTATTCAAGGATCCAAAATGATTGCCTTAAGATCTCTTTTTTATTCTTGAGAATAAAGAGAAGTCTGGTGGTGCCACATCAGGGCTGCAGGGCAGCTGGGGCAGCGTCGCCACCTTGTTCTTGGCCAGGGGCTCGGTCACGAAGAAGACGGTGTGTAACTGGGCGTTGTCTTGGTGCAACCTCCAGTTGGCAAAGATCTCTTTTTCTCAAAGACATTGCTTTCTTGATATTCTTGGATCTCCGCATTTACATCACATCTAATAGTACTTTCTCTTCTTTTTCCTGTGCCCACATGTCACACGCATAAGAATGAGACTCCCTAGATGATTGGTGTTATTTACCCGTAGTAGATGCGAGTGTTTTGGGTATGTGTTTATAAAGCCTCTAACTGCGATATACGGAAATTATTCGCTATATTTTTATGTTTAAAAAAACTATTATTAATTCCTCCAAAATTAGGATTTTTATTTATTGAAATGGAAAATGTACTAAAAAATATCCACACAATATCGATTTAGAATAAGTGAAGCCGTAAAAACAGCCCATGCAATTCTCAACCCAATCTTTTGGCATTTTTTTCTACCGGAATCCTAATAATGTGAACAGTACTCAGAAATTTCGTGTAATCAGGTTTTGTCTTGGTCATATTTAACCATCAAGATTACGTGAAAGAGCTTTGACCGCAAAACTTCTCGGGAAAGAAAATTGGGAGAAGTAAGGAACTTGAAGAAACAATATTTTATGCCCTCGTTATCGAGACGGCTTTATTCTGATGATACTTTTTGGGATAGGTTTTCTTGTTATCACCTGGTGGGTCTTTCAAGATTGATGACCATTTATCCGCCATTGCCCTACTTCCGTCAATGTGTGGGTGATGAAACATAAGTAAATCGTCCTTTAACTCTCATAATTTCTCCACCTACATTGTTTACATGTAGATAAATGTATCTGTAATCTTGCCTCTTTCCTGTCTCATACAGCGACATAGCACATATTTATATCAGCATAATAAGCCTCTTCGAGCAAATAAGATGGGAAACTTCTTTTGCCTCATTTGTGCTACGTTTTCCTTTGGAAACAAGACTAATCGAATCTTCCTACATGGGTCTGGAGCGATGGGTTTCAGTGCCTTATTACGAGGCCTTCAGTTTCAGTGCCTTATTCGTAGTTCGGACTCCCATTCGATACCTACCGAGAATGTGAATTCAATGTCGTACTGCAAATCCTAATATTCTTTTTTCATCCTGATGATTCTTGCTATCAGTCCTAAGAGTGTAAATAAATAATGATTAATAATATTACTTGGATTTTCCACAGGATAATTAATAATATCGACGCTTCCAAATAGAGGTGGTCCTAATAATCCTGTGTGGAAAATAGCAATTATTCTTTTTATCAAAATTATTACTTTCCTCTTGAGTTGGACCTGATTCATGTAATTATACATCTGAGACCAAATCATGATGACAAGGAAATTACATTTAGCTAAAATAGCCGCGTGCAAAAAATAATGCAAGACAATGTACGAGTATGTGGTTTCAATATTGTTCAGGATTTTAAATTTTCAGTTTGATAAAAAGATTCTGTTATTCTATCGAAACAAATGAATCATATTGATGGATTTGATTCGCATCGCTAGGTTACCGCTTATCTAAGCTTCCGTGCATAAAATTCAAAGTGAAAACGAGCATTGAAAAAGGTATTCTTCAGTTTTAACTTTTTGTTTTGTTTCAATGAAGACTTCTCCTTAGTTAACTCTGTGGATTGTATTCCCCTTCTTAGTTGAATTCCATAAACTTTTCCATTGCGACCACGCTATTTGTTTCGGGTTAATTCCGTCATAAACGTTTTCTATGGACCTTCCCACTTTATCTCCGCCGGTTATTGTCTTGAAGAGATAAAGTTCGGGGGATACCGGTTTTTTCACAATACTTGAATACATCCTCCCACCATAGTGTATATCTTGGCGGAATATATTTACCTACTAGTTTTTACCTACAACACAGGAAAGAATAGTTTTATTTGAAATTTTTTTACCAACCTGCCTACATGTATGTTGTAGGATCGGAATAGAAAGTTCGGCGAGGAGTCAGGAATGAAATGTGAACACACTTGAAAGTTTTCTCCCGAGAGAACGCGCGAAATATTTCCATACTCTCTACCAAATGTTCCAAACGTGTTATCTCTTACTTAACCAATACAAAAACCAAGAACAAGGTGTAAGATATATAACCCAACAATAATGTACCGCATATTTCCTTTCCCATAAGTTAGCAGTAAAATAATTAGGCTAAACCTGAAGCGAAAATTAAATCACCTTCGCCCATATTTCATCTCCATCACCGTTTTTCACCTCACATTCGAACACAAGTAAGCTAGGTTTTGTTTTGAGCATCGTCCATTTCATCAACAACGAAATTCCAGTGGCTTACGGCGTCAACAAAATAAAACAGTTTACTCCCCTGCAAAAATCAGCAGGTCTCACAGTTGTAATCATATCCTTTCCGAACTAAGTATCTCTTACCTATTATTCATTCAAATGTGGCACTTTCCGCAAATTGGTGTCTCCCATAACAACCTCTTCGATTAGTCCAATTTAGCAATTAACCAGCGAGGAAGACGTAGAGGAACTAAGAACTAATCGTATTATACGTAGTATTGCGCTGATTTTATGACTTTAATTTGAAATTTTGTGAAATGTGATAAATGTGTAGTATGTTAATTCAATTTTTTAATTTTTTAAATAAATTAATGTACTTAATCAAAAATATATGCTCCTCTTATTCATACGTTTAAATGGACAGAATTTAAATCTCCCCTAGGAATCTTTTTGTCATTGTTATATGCACATATATATTCGTTATAGAATTCTTTATAGTTCCCTTTATGTCTCCCATTCCTGTTTATCCTAAATACTGGTGAAAAAACGATGAATTTGTCAATGTGTTATAAATAAACCATTTTTTTATTATTGAATCTCGTTAGATGACTGAAAAATATATATCTACAAAATATGATTAGCCACCACTACTCGAACAGGTGGCAAAGGTCTTCATTTATAATCCATAGAACTGAGGAAAATGAATGAAGCTGACAATAGCGGCTGTAAAAACTGCACTGTGAAAAATTGCTACTGGTGAAAGCTTCTTTGTTAGGGAGGTGGATTAAATACATTGCTTTTGGTGTCCAAAGGGCATGATAAATTACTCATTATATGCCCCTCTATTTCATATCGTCGAAATCAATTACTAATTTGCGCCTTCAATCACTTTTCCACTGACCAATCTACCAGCTGTAACTTATTCAGCCGGCGCCGACTACATTTACTAAAAGCGTCCATACATTATATTGGAAAAATATTCAACGAATAATACCACAATGATCCTTCAGCGCAGTGAAATCTGTGTGGCATTAAAGTTTATTTTCCATGTGGATTTACAAAGTTTTATTTTGAGATTATTCATCATGGAACAATTCCACAAAGTTACGCCTGAAACGATTAACTATAACAAACACCACCCCTTTCCAGTTCTCTTAATCAACAGCGTGGCTTGTTTGAAGTCCCAAGTTTATCCTTCCAAATAAACATCAAAAACCCTTAGATGTTCACAGGCTTAAATTTGTGGGAATCCATTATCACTGAAGTTCAAAAAAAAACAATGTATATTTCCACAAATTCTTTTATTTGGTGGAAAGATACATTGTTTTTTTTTAATCGAGTGTACAAAAATACACTTCGATTCAAATTTTCTTCGGGATAAAATAGTTATTTTTAGTCAATGTATACAAGGTGATGTTATGAGTCCCAAAATTGATTTAGGTGTCATTATTATTTCCCTCCACTTTCACGTTAATTAACATTGTTTTTGCTTGCCTCTAGCATAAAACTGAAAAAAAGTATAAGGCGATTTTTTATTCTTATTTTCAAGCGTTCAAAAAAAAAATCCACAGTTCTGCGCAAAGAGCTCAGCAGTTTTAGTATTTACGGGAAATCACTTTTTTGCCAATGTTGTAAACAAAAACGTTTTACGTGAAAATACATGAGAATTCTCAGTTCATGGTGAAAACTAGCGGATTATTTTTCGAAAATTCTTTTACGTATTAAAACGTGTCTCCAAATTATGTTTTGTAAATGCAGTTGTTTTTACTTTTAGCCCACTAATCCCTTGTCTTTCCCCAGAAATCGTCGGGACTTGCAGCTGATCAGCAATGAAATTAATAAGTTGGTTCGGTTGTATTCGCATCGGAGCGCATCAATGGCTACAAACATGCATCGATGTGACTTCCTTAGCGTTGACACATGCCGTTTTTTTCCTTTCAATTCCCAGAACTCTGCAATTGAAGATGCAGGGGTCAGAGTACGGTGAATTTTTACCCTTCGATCGAGTCTTCAATTTGTGCCTGCCAACCGAAGGAGCGACACGTCCAGCCGTGAGTGGTGACGAATGGTAAAAATAAACGTGCTGTTGAATATGCAATGAGGATGTGTGTTTCACCACGTCAGTCTGCTCTGAATGTTTAGTGCTTATTACACGGCTGCACCCAGGAAACCACACGTGGCTTAATCGCTTCGAGAAATAAGAGAACGTCAATCGGAATCGAACATTTTTCTAAGGGACAGCAGTGTATACGAAGACATAATGTTTTAGGGGGTGGAAATTCTGTTGGCCCGTCGATATTGTTACATGGAAACAGAACATACAAAAGTGTTTGTGGACCTGCGATTTGTTTTCATTATTCCGTAGTCACCAAACATCATAATTTTGTACAAACCCGGTTTGACATGGGAGGGAAGAAGTCACGGGACAGAATCCCCCTCAAGCGTTCAGTATTCACGCATTCAATATATCGAGGCTAGTTTCTCTACGGAGGTGTCTTGAACAGTCCTGGTGTTCACGGGATCACACCGATTGTGCTGAGAGAGGTGTGGTCAGATCAATTCAACACACATTTATTTGAACCCGTGATTCTCCGGTCGACATTCTAGCGACATTCTTGGCCGTCAATTCAACCGTTAGGACTCGTAGATTTACAAAATAAATTCTCTCGAAGAATTCTGCGTCAAGGCTCCACTCTGTTGCATGTTTTATTCCCGATACCAGTGACAAAGCTGTACAGAGAGTAGGAGAAGCTTCAAATTAAACGCGTAAAATAATTCTATGTACTTTTTCGTCCAAGCACCCGTAGTTATATCCCTCTGAGTTTGATATGGAACCTTGAAGACCTATCTTACCATTAGAGCCTTCTCATCTCTGACCGTTGCAGTCGAGACACGAAGAATATATTGGAGCATCATCATACCATATTCCTAAGCGACGGTTGATGCAAAGACTGCTTTAATTCTAATTATCCACTTGCCCAGATGTTTTGCCCGGAACGCTTCTAATGGAAATGCGAATCAATTTCAGCGCCTAAAAAACTCATGCATATCGCAGCGTAATGTATATGAGGTTTCGGAAAGGTTTCCAATCAGTTAGTAACCATTATCTATTGAGGGATAAATAATTCGAATAGCGTTAAGAGGAAAAAAACGAGAAATGCTTAGGAAATCAGAAACAAAACTTACTCCCTAAATAAGTTTGAGATAGATTTGATGTGAATTTTCGTAGTTGAGAGTGATCACCGTCAGATGTTACAACCCCAGGATCAGCTTGTAGGAGCCCTCTGCATCTTTCTATTTCGTCTCCATCAGCTCCTTTTAGCGCGTAATTACGAGTATTATTTGGCCTTCAGTTATTATTCTGTGCTTCTATCCCTAATATTTTCATATCTTCAACAATTCTCTCTTCACTAAATCTTAGAAGGCATCTTAATAGTTCACTAATCCGGTTATGTTTTGTTTCACCATTCATCGTGGAGCCATAATTACAAACATTTCCTTTGATTGCTTCGCTATTGTACACATCTCCAATCAGTAGTAAAGTAAAATTTCTTGCACGGAGGTGTTTTGTGAACCATTTCCAGATATCCATACAATTATTATTTGCCATTATTATTTGTTTTCTTTCCTGATAGAAGCCTTAGTATTTCCGTTGTTCTTACTATCTCCCGTTCGCCTACTTTATTATCTATCTGGGCGTATTGATTAAAAAGGCGTTTTGAAAGACTGAAACTCAGCAGGTTACTCTTATCGCGCCGAAGGAAAAATTAACGGTTTTTGGTGAGTTCTGAGGAAAACATAATCCCAAAAAAAAAGCTACGGCTGTCGACCCAAGATTGATTTTAATAAATGATGGTAGATCTCGCCCAAGACTAAATCCAACGGCGTGTGAAATTCACAGATCAGGGTAGGGGGGATTAATTAGATCCTTTCCCCGTACCGCCTAAGTTTTCCCAAGAATACCTGGTACCCGAAAAATCTCACAGCTTGGGTGAAACGTATGGTGCCCAGAAGCGTAATCCGAAAACGAACCCGAGCCTCCCGTTCAGAATCTAGCGCTCGACTCACTGAGCTATCATGTCCCAAATTCATAGAACATGATTTCTTATATGGAATTGATATAAATTTGTTTAACAAGGCGTCTCAAAGCTATTTCGTCATTTAAATATATTTTCAAGAGCATTTTTTTGTTCGGCCGCATGGAAAGCTACATAAATTGTAAATCTCACGATTGACATTACTTTTATCGACAACATAATCTTGTACACATTAGGTAACAGTGCTTCGTCAATCAATCCCAAAGTTGGTTTGATTGAGAAATACAGGACTCCACTTGCCAATCCTAAATGTAGTGTGAAATTCACAGGTTCTGGGTAAGAGGGCTGATACTCATTTTCTTGTCCTAGCTGAGGTTTTCCTTGATTGTTTTGTATCCAGAAATCAAATAATTTGGATGTATCTAGGCAAATCCAGGAGTATCACCTGGATTGATCCCGTGACCCGCCATTCAGAAGCCTGGGCGAAGAAACGATCTGGACCACCACATCGCGTAATATTCATACGTATATTACACAACAGCATTACCGAAAATACTAATATAACCATCGTACATAAATGTATCGTAAGCACGCTAAATGACAAGTGTTTCTTCTAAGGACATTGGAAAAAACCCTCTGAGGATAAGATTTTTGATTTGTTGTAACAACCATTGAATGAGCGTGTTAGTCCAGTGGGTAAAGCGCTGGGTGACTGGCGGTCCCGAGTTCGAATCCGTGTGGCGCGTCTCGGTTCCCATAGCTTCACCATAACTTTGTGATTTGTCTGATATCACTGAAACTAAAAATGACACAAGAAAGGGTGCTAGCTCCCCAGTCCGATTGTGTGAATTTCATACGTTTGAGGTGAGCACAACTCCTCGCTTACCAAACCAACCAACCCTCGGGTGGACTATTGTGGTTTAGTTTTTTGGTTTACGGTGACTGATTCTAAAATACACCTTCGTCACACATCTGTGAAAACGAAAGGTTCATAAATAATGACAAAAAAAATATCCGATCTTTTCAATTACACGTTGAAAATGTATTAACCTGCCTACTGAGACGGAACAATTAGGGTTACCTGAGCAGTAAATTTTGGGAGAGCGTGTGCTTTTAATTATTTTGACAGAACTGGTTCGGTCGGGCTTAGGTGTTACCCTATCTATCTGTTATCTGGCTGTTGAATGCAATCAAAAACGGACTAACACAAAGCGTTCGCTAATACCCAGGTTTCAATTCTCCCGAGAAGTTTTTGAACTTAACGCTTGCAGATACGGTCGTTCTGCTATGTTTTTTTTTGTTGATCGAAAGACTTAATTTCCTTGTTCTCGCTATATCCAAGCGTCGTGTTGATAAAGAGCAGGGGAGTATTTTTTCTAACTATTAGGGAGAATGACGCACTCATCAATACGAGAGGGAGCCTATTGCGACATGAAAAGTGAAAACCCGGTCTGGGAACTTTTGAATTTAAGGTAGAAAATGAAACACCTGGATCATATTTTTTTCATAGATTGATTGGTAAACACTCGACAAGCAAATTGATTTCCTCCATGAATTCCATGCTCTCAATTAATTCACGATCACTAAACGAGTGAGAATTGGTATATTTTCAATATTTTTGGTATATTTTATTTCGGCATTACCGATTTCGACCCATAGGCGAAGTAATCAGGCACAAATAATGTTATGAAATTTTAAACCCGAAGGTATCGCCTACATTACATTACATAGTACCCTGCAAGCCACCGCTGGAGTGTGTGGCAGGGGGGACAGGTACTCAAATTACACGGAGTGGGTGTTAAGAGAAACCTCCCCAGAATGAACCTGGTAATTAGCCGATTACTCTAATCTAACTAAAATATTCTATCAAGCTCCCCATAGCCACTCCCTGCCTCTTCATAGCTCCCCCTGTCACACATCCTAGCGGTGGCTAGCAGGATACTATAAAATACAAAAAATAGCCAGGAATTGTTTCAAAAGTTGGCATGACATGCGCATTTGGCAATATTTATTATTTTTTGACAAGTTTTCTCATGCATAGGATAAAAAAATGTAAGTTTTTCTACGTTTCTGTTACGCGTCGTCCTACGCATCAATACCGATGATACCAAAATAAATTCATCTTTAAAATATATTAATTTTTAATCATTCGGTAAATTTATTCATTAGTCACTTAAAAGATGGCATATCGGTTCATGAATACGGCTGATAAAACCCGACATCAACCCATAGATGGAATACGAGAATCCATAGTTTACCCTCGATTCCTACAGAGTCTGTTGAACTTTCTGGTTCCACATGCGTTTACTTTTCCGTCCTAGCGCCAGGAGTTATGGTCTTGCAGGCGGGAACATCACAATGACTTCCTCCACTACTCAATCAATTGAGCGCAGGGCAATCGCTTGCTACCGGCAGCCTTGACTTCCGTTGTTGACGACCACTGAGGCCAAGTGAGCGATATTCATCTTATTCCGAGTATTGGACGTTAATATACTGATCCACAAGTTCAACTCCGGTTACATTTTCTATCCTTTCAATCCTTTAAATTAATTCCGTTTAACCCTCTCATATCGAAAATGCGTCTTACTTATTCGCACACCAAGGAGAATAATTTCGGCATAATTGTTAAAGATAAAAATTTGATTCGTGTAATCAATTAATTGAATATTATTTTTTTCCCAGTGCACATTCTAAATACTTAAATAGCAATAGATAAAATATAAGATATTTTGATCGCCCTACACGATTAAAACAAGCGAATTTACTTTAGTTACTTCTAATAGAATTTATTAGTGTTAACTATAGGTGCCAATAGTAAGATGTGAATCGACAACAAATACTTTCACTCTAGGAGGGAAGTAAATTTTTTGTTGGAAAATTCTTGAATTAATTTTGTTTTCATTACTATCTTGATAATTCCGCATGATCAAGGCGAAGCTAATTCCAAATATCGAAACCCTTCAAGTTATATTGTAGCCACAAAATATGATCAGACATCCTCTCTATAGTATATCGTATTTGATTGATCCTTGATTTATTCTCAGAGAAAATATTGATCAGATCTCTTGAGTTAAGGCCTTTCAGAGGCTGTTACTTCAGAGTAATGAAATCCCAATTGAAATCTTGAGCTCGTGACGATTTGTAAGAAATTCTCTAGTTTTCATAGTTATACGCACACTTTGAGCGAAGGATGGGGTCATCCGTTTCCTCACGCTTGTAACATAGCTAAGCTCGTGATTAACTTTAATGGAATCGTTCGATCTCTTATCACCGCGTCATTGGATTCACATGAGGTGATGGGCTAACTTTTTCATAAAGAAAGACTAAAATCGATACTTTTGGCGACTCCTGACTTAATGGTTTCTATAATCGCGTAAAAAAACTTTTGATTCTTATTTAGTTAGTAGTAGCGATGTTAAGGTAGATTTTCAGATGCTCCGTTAGCATTAGCCATGAAATACATAAATAAAAAGTGGATGAAAGTGAATGATCTCGAGAGGACCTAAAAGTACGGGTTATCTCAGGGGATGAGTAGTGGCCCAACAAAGTCAAGCAGAAAATAGTTTTAAGCTTCCGGTACTTTCGTGAATAATTCATAGTAATCAGACAAGTCGATTCGTCAAGTCTGAGTGAAATAATTCCTAAATTGTTAAAATGCGTAGGCATCAGAATCAATAGTACGCAATATGTTGTTTTTCTGCAAGCGTGTCTAAACGACTTTGACCAAGTTTTGAAAAGGAAACAAAACTGTAAAATTATCCGATTTTGTCGCTACCGTTAAAGCATTATTATGAAACCTGTTCGGGAGAAAGTTGCATAATAGCTACTCATTTGCCAGACGCATTGTCATCTCGGGAAACTCAGAGAATTTTTATTTTGTGCAGTAATTGTTCTTATTTTAGATAGGTTGCATCCTATAGATAAGGCGTCTCGGTGAACATTTCACAATGAAATATCCTGTTTCAAACATCTGAGAAAGATAAATAGTTTTAATATCGTAATCTGTTTTTGCTGGGATTTTACGTTGAATCACGGAAGCTCTCCTGCGAAATAGTGAATCTCAGTCAAATTTTCTATAGAGTTCAGGAGGCTCAGTTACGAGATCATTGCTCACGACCAAAAATGTGTCTAGAATTTTTACTATATACAAGTTTTGGATTGGCATTTGAACACAAATGCAATTCATTTACAAAAGAATACTTTTAATAATTTATAACGCCACAGAAAATGAATTCGAGCGGCTCTCATTTAACGTATACCACACTCAATTGCTTTTGTAAATATATTCTAGAATGAATGCGAATATTTTTTGAGCATGGATTATCAAAGCTGCGGGGAAGTAAACTGGGGTTTTCACTCAACTTTGATATCTACATAAAATATCTGAATTCCTCAGTACATGTCAAGTTTACTGCCTCGGAGTTGTTTTGCCTCTGTTATCTTTCGGTCGTGGATTGGTGAGTTTAGATCATGGAAAATGGTGGTTTAATTTTGTTATGATGAACAGAAACTGAAACTGACGATGGAGAAGTAAAAACAGGGGTGCCTAAAAATTCCGCCGAAGAAAAGACACACCTTCGCATCTCTTCTAATTATGGCGAGACTTCTTTTCTGATCGTTTATTCCTTTACTAAAAAGACGGCTATTTTCATCCTGTACTGTAGAATGTCTGCGGGGATCTACTTGATACTGCGGTTTAGCGACAATTGTAAGCAGGAAAATATCGGTCAATGATGGTAGAGGTGAATTAATGAAGTCGTTTTGTTTTAATCCCTTTTTGCCCTGCGTGGCGTCTTGATATCATGAATGTAGTGTGGATTCCACATTTTCCTTAAGGTCGGCGTTCTATGGGACGGAATAGGCAACTTGCATTTTTGGTATTTCTGCGAGAGCTTTAGTTCTCAAGAGAAGCATCGATCCCATTGGACGTTCCAGGTAAGATTTTAATCGGTCGATGGACTAAGAGGAAACATAACCGCGTAGATCTTCCCAAATATATTATAGTTAAAAAAGTATGAATTTTTTTGGGAGGAAGAAAAAGTGCCACTGCCCGAAGTCATTGAAACGTTCATCTATCGTAATCACGTGCATTATTATAAGGTAATCTACTGGTTATTGTAGGTTTTTGGATGGACAGAACTATTAAATATCTTGTGAATCTAAACAAAACTCAGTCGAGCAACATACAATCACGTATAAACGATCGTAATTCAAATGGATCCAGCTCCAATGCTAAATGCCGCTTTGAAATTTATGAACATCATACTCTTCGGGCTGAGTGTAATCACTCTGTTGAGTTTGTTTAATGAGATAATATTTATTCCCTTTAAGTAATAAATACAGCATATCTTTAGGAATGCTTCGATTTTAAGTTACTATAACTTGATTTGAATATTTACTTTTTGAACACTAACAAACTCCTTACCCGATTTCACTACTCTGTGGCAACATCAGACGAACCTGCATGCTTCATCGAAAACCTTTTTTTTGATGGTCTATACTGTGGCAGTGGAAAGAACTCTAACCATTCATCTTTTTACAAAACAACATCTACAAAATTTCGCCACCAAATTTTAATTTCATTTTGAGAATACCTGGGCCACTGCTATTGCAATCGATCTTCAGGTTCGTAGTATTCCACACAATTTCTATGGTTGATGGGGCCCCAAACAGGCCCCTACTTCTTTTTTCCGCATTTAAAATGGGGGTGGGACGAAAATAAAAGGATGGGATTGGCACCTTTTGGTTACCCGGAGGGGGGGTTGAAGGGGGGAGTGCGCGCAAATGAAACCTGTCCATAATGGGTTAAGAACCCAAGGCCTTCTGCTTTGTCGATCCGAGCGAAGGGTCTCGCCATCAATCCCAATAAAACGGTCGAGTGGCGACGTTCTCTTCTCCTCGTAAATCTCTCGGCTGGTCACATTCGAAGTGGAGTGGTAGTCCGTCCGTCTCTCGCGTGCCCGCGGAGTTTCACTCTCCTCGTACGCCCACTCCTCTGCCTCCCTCCGTGCAAAGTCGAGTTCTTTTCGGGTGAAATTCACTGCACTCACGAATATATCTAATGATACGGGAATCCATTCGTCTCGTAGCTTGTAAAGATGTAGTCGACCATAGTTGGCATTTCCAATCGTTTGTTCAGTTTATCATCATTCAGTCGGGGAAAATTATTAATGAAGTTCTGCTTCAACTGTTACACAGTTCAAGTAGGAATCATTTATCAAAAGGGAGTTGAACTTCTTAGGAATCTACCTGTGTTGAGACTGATAATAACATCTCATTAAGGTCGATTTTAAAATTTGTTAACCCCCTTTCACTACCTCTCTGTGAATTTTGTGATTAATACTTAATGTAATCTTACTTTTTATTATTCTCCCCCTTGTCCCTGAGTTATTGCATCTCTCCGGTCCTTTCCTCCCCTTTCAAAATTCATTGCTAGGGATAATTCTTTTTTCTATTCTTTCCTCTTTTTCTCTCGGGTTTTCTTTCCCTTAAGAGAGTTTCTAGCTATATCATTCCCACCACTGATGCTTCATTTCATATAATGCCAAAGATTTCCCTCGCCTCCCTTTGCCTGTCGTCTTTTTTCTCAATCTCGCAATTCTGTACAGCTACATGAATTTGAAGACTCTACAGTTTTAGTACCTACATATGTTCTAAAATAAATATTCGTGACTCAGTTGTTACGGAGAGAAGAATTACACTGATTTATTACGAAGGATGGGCTTCGTACCGATTGGCAAAAGATTCAATTGTTTTATGATCTTATTGTTTCGATTCAATGTAGATGTTTTACTCTCGCAAAAATATTTTTTACTACAAGCACATCCATAGTTGACTTTTTGACTGAATGCCTCCCCGAATTGCTCGTGTTCCATTTCCGATATTCGGCCTTCCGTTCCTCGAACAAAGGATGGTTACAGATGGGCGTGGAACACGGCTTAATGACCCTGGTAGTTACCATGAGGTTAAAACGTGCGATCACTACGGTTTTTCCTGTCGTCAAAAACTCGGTCGACATCCGGAACTCAGTCCGTTAATGTGATATAACTCAAGACTCGTGATTCATTCAACAATATTCCACGCAAACTTGGACTCACCTGTCATGTTAGACTGGTAAGCCCGTTGAATACTACTGAAATTTTCCAATTCTCGCGATCCTGTGCCATATATTTTTATGTCCCACCATTTACATTAATTGACGATACTAAAACTGCATATCGCCGTGCAATCAATTGCCCAATTCCCTACTATGAGTCGCCTAGCAGTGAATTGGGCGAGTCGTCCTACTTGAATTACGTAAGGTCGTTGTCCGTTTTTCCTGCAGTTCCCAATCTTTTTCAGAATCTTTGAGATATGAAGACCTATGTTACCTAATTATTATTAGTTAAATCAAACAGGTTCCTTTTACTAAGAAAAAAGTATATTTAGGTTTGACGAAAGCATTTTTAATAAGGTTACATAAAGCACACTTCAGTTACTTGTTTGTACTGAAAAAGCTACACTACTAAGAAGGAAAACTTGTTTTTCATTGAAATTAGAGTCAATAATGAGGGGAAACCAAAACCAAACCGCAGTTATCGACCCGAACGTTGGTTTGATAGGTGAGGGTAGGTATCACCTAGTACTAAACGCAACGGCGCATGAAATTCACACATCAGGGTAGGAGAGCCAGATCCTTTGCCTGCGTTGCCCATGGTTTCCCAGGGAGGTCTGGAACTCGAAAAAGTATACTGCTCGGGTAAATCTGAGGGCGCCCATAGGCGCCATCCGGAATGAAACCCTGGTCAGTAGCCCAGAGCTCGACCCACTGGACTGCCATGACCCCTTAATAGTGGAAAGGATAAATTGAGCTTCTTACGGCCTCTTTTTAGACTGACCATATTTATTTCCTTAAACCGCAAAGGGTTTACATCCAAAACGGTTTAAGGGAATATTATTGAATTTCGTCAGTCCCCTTAATAGGATTAAATGAAACAAATATTTCGGAAAATTTTAGACGTCCCAAAAGTCTTTACTCTGAAATGACAGTTTCATTTGTGAGAATTTGCTAAATTTTTGATTTGTTACAAAGGATATTTCAAGCTGTTTTAATAAAAATGACTGAAACAATGCAGTAGCAAATCCTACGCAAGATAAATCCCGGAACCCCCCCACCTAGGTATGAATCTGTACGAATTGGCGCACCCCCTGCCTCTTGCATTCCTTGCTCAATGCAAGGACGGTTTCCTATGTCAAATTTACTGTGTAAATTAAATGTTTACGAAGTTCGGTTATAGTACGACGCGGATAGTCTGGAAATGGAAGTGCCTGGTATCGATGCCGTTTCCTGGATATACGATATGCGAGGAGGTTAGGGCAAATCCCGACAATAAAAGTTTTTAGTTGGGATGTGCATCCCCTACTGGGGCGTCCTGCTCCTTCCGTCAGCCCCATCAGATGAGATCCCGTGTCGGTCGTCTGTGGGATCAGTAGACCACGCGCTCACGTTCCTCCTTTCAAACACTATGATTGTACCGAACCCAAAAATACTCACCTATCCCCTACGTCGTGGTTGACCGGCGTCCGTCGACTCCCCCAACACGACCAAGCCACCAAGAGAGAGACCACCTTCGCTTATCCGCTCCGGATCACCACCCCCTTCGTTCCCTCTCCGCCTCACTCATTCCCGCACCCCCGCTCCCGAGCAAACTACCCCTCCAGAGCCCACGTGGTCCCGCCGCGGAATCCCGGAGGAAGGAGAGGAAAGGTCGTGTAAGTGTGTGTGTGTTGGTGTGTGTGCGCCTGAGAGAGAGAAACTTGCGCTGCTATCGCGGGGCGGATAAGATATACCGCACATTCTCCTCGAGAAGAGAGTCGGTCCGACTTCGCCAGTGTTTTCCGAACCTCCGTGGCTGTTGGAGAATTGAACTCCACTCGGGGTCTCCCGTCTGCCTCTCAAGACCCCGCACACTCCATTTCTCCTCCTTTTCTTGCTGTGTGGGAGTCCATTGCTCAACGTGTCGGGAGGGAGAGCTTCGAGGAATAATTCGAGAGTAGGGCGGGGGGTGGGGAAGGAGCCAGGGTAGAGGGGGGCGTGGCGACGGCGCCTGGGTCCGTCGGGAGCGGGAATTATCGCCGTTTCCCCGCGGTGCGAGGACACTTCGCCGGGACTGACGCATGCGAGGGTGGTTCAAGTGCCTAGTGCTCCTCCGGTGCCAGAGTTGTGATTTTTCATTTTTCTCCTCTGTCCTCCGATTCGTGGGCCGAATCGGAGCTTGCAGTGGCCCGCGACTGTGGGTTTGTTTTTTGTTCCGGGGACTCCTCTTCTTGTTCGCCGCAGAGGATATTATATTAGACTGCATCGCCCTCGGTCACCTTCTGGATTGTCATGCCCAGCTGAAAGTGAGTTTTTGATGACCTTCATTACGTTTTATCTCATGTCGCCGATCTTGTTGTGTCATTTTTTTGTTTGGGTTCGCCCTGCCACTCGGAGCCGCCAATACTGGGAGGGACGCGTGCGGGTAAGATAAGTTTTCTCTCGATAATTTTATCTTGAAGACGTTTTCACTGCTTTTATGGACAGGTTCCTCGTGGATTTCCGACTGCCGATCTGCTATTTCGTTTTTCTTCTTGCGGAATGAAAGGACGCCAATCGCCCGGGCGGACCGCGGCTTTGCGAATGTCCTTGGAATTGCGTGCTAAATGAGTTCAAGGCCGTATTTCCCGTCGTTGGCTTATGAGGAGTGAAATTTGATTTGAATGCGAAAGAATCCCTTCTTATGAGTCACTTTCGTTCCCATTTTTCGAAGATCAGGTTTTGAAGCCGCGTCGAATTTCCGATGGAATTATTGGATATGTTGGAAGAGTTGTTTCATCCGGAAACGGAAAAAATTAAACTTGTCCCAAGCCATAATCTAAGGAATGACAACTTGTCCCAAGCCATAATCTAAGTACTATATGATGACTGGCATCATATAGTACTGTTCCCACCGTTTTTGAAAATAGACAAATTATTTTTATGTTTGCGCTCGCCATTGAAAAGTTTCCTCTGACGCTAAAGGGTACTTCGTCTTCCTCTTAGGCATGGCTGGGGCAAGAAATTACATCAAAACGCCAAATGTAAAAGAAAATTTACATTTTTTTCGTTGTTGTCACATATACATTAAATAGTAATTTATTTTATGATATCTTTATCTAAAAACTTACTCTTACGTAATTTGCATTACCAAAAAACACTGCCCTTTTATTTGAATTTCGATTTTTGGTATCCTTCTCATTTCGTAAAAATATTTTTCTTGCGGTGCTTCAGTATTAAATTTACATTTTGTCACATATAAAAGCTTACCAAGAAAATATGCCTAATATTTATTCTATTCTCTACGGGTTTGTTAACTTCTATTTCAATTCTTTTCAAACTTTCGTCTCAGTAGTATATGCAAGGGTGGTCTGACCTAACAAAGATACAAGACATTTTTTTCTCTTCTGAATAGTTTCCGACCTCAGAAAATTTCAGAAAAAATGTCTTGTATCTTTGTTAGGTTGGAAACTTTTAAGACCACCCACGTTTTTTCAAATTTACTTTGCATTTCTTAAGAGACTAGTCTCATGGGTTTTTGCAACCTTTTTGAGTTTTTTAGGAATATTTCAAATCATGCCTCTTTGATCTACATTATCTGCCATGTTTTTTCTCTCGATTTTTTCAGTCATTAACATCACTTGTCTGAGGTAATGTTAGTTGCGGTTGCGGTGAGGAACAGTATCAGCTGGAGATATATTATTTCCTAGTATAGCCGTTCCTTAGGCATCAGCATGACGGCTCACCTGACAGGGGAGACAGTAAAAGATTGCTTTGCCCTCTTAATGGCCATGCCGCGCGTAATCGGACCGTCGTTGAAGTGAGGCCATTTCCTTTCCACGTCTCGCCTTTGTAAATCAGTATTAGAATACGTAGCACACGATGAACATGGACAAGGCCCTATTATGGAAAATTATCTGTCAGTACTCTAATCGTTTGACTATTGCCCGTCTTTATTTCTTGTTCCATGATTTTAATATTATGCACATACTATATGACATCTTAAACGATGTTAGTATTTTTGCATGAATACATTTGTGATGGTATAATTATCACTCATGGTCGCTTTGCGATAGTTTTTCAGGTAAAATTACAACCTTCTGGAATTGGTATCCCTTAAAGATAATTTATCGGTCACTCATTTGTATATTTTAAATCGATAATCAAAACGTATCAGTGAAGTAGTGTTTACATCATGCCTTTAAACTTTCATTTCACAAATTAAATAAATGTAATTTTTTGTATTTTTATATCTAAAGTTTATTCCTAGTATTTAAGCTGTGGGGACAGCATTTCTAAAACACAAAGCTCATACGATTTGAGCGTATTTAGTAGGATAAGCCGTGTTTTTGCTTCCAGTGGCCCTTGTTCCAGACTTTTTGTTAATCCTGTGCCGTAATATGTTAGTTCATAATTATTTTGAACGAAACAGACTCTGTATCATATTCAATTAGATAATGATATCCTTTAGCACAGAGTATCAAATCCCCAAGGCCTATTCGAGGTGAGGCCTACTTAACGTGAAATAATACCCCTTCATAACTTTTTCATTGGATTATTTCCTCGCTATAAGTGTGAAAAAAAGTTTTATTTAGTTAATTTAACACATTTGCAATATATTGAGTATACTTTCCCCTTTTATGGTCTGAAGTTAGTGTGACATACCAGCTTTTATTAGTACGCTATTCTAATATCTTACCCTTGAAGTCTATGAATGACACGGTTCATTAATCACACGTATTTCTGCTATTAAAGAAGTTATGAAGTATTTTTTTCAGTGAAAATAGTAAGTATTAATTTAAATGTGTATTTCCTATCGACTTTGAATATGTGATTCGAGTTGTGACAAGAAAATTGATCCTGCCATAGGACAAAGAATAAAAGTCTAATGATTGCGGTAGAATTGATAAAAATAATGGTTTAAGGCGTCACTTTGTGGAAGCGATTCATGACGGAAAAAGAAAATACTTAAGTTCTTCCACACAAATTTGTCTGGAAGAACTAAGTATTTTCTTTTTCCGATAGAATATGATTTTCTTCCCAATAGAAAATATAATTGGTAATTTTTTGTCATGGTCATGAGGATATTTTATTTTGTCAATATTATTGCACTAAAGAAATTATGATTCAGGAAGTATATTTCACGTATTTACAAGCTGATATTTTCAGTCGAAAATAACGAATTAGTTAGATGAAGTGATGCGAGCTTTCATATTAAGAACTGTCAGTCGTCGTTGCTAATTTATTGAAACATATTCAAAATTTCGTAAAATTATAACCCGATTTTTATGGAAGTGAAAGGTTTTTGCAGAAGATGTTTACGTAGTTAATGACTTGGAAATATACATTCTAGAAAAAATTGGAATGCCTTATTTTTAGCTTGCTTTGGCACTAGGACTATTCGATGAAGTACATTTTATGAAACTAGTTCTCATGTGAGTACGCCATATAACTCTTAATTTTTTGAACTCCTACTATCCCTCGGCAACTTTGAATCTGAAAATATGTTTAAAATTACTTTGATTGACGGATTACATACTGGAGTAATGCTTTAATCTACTGCTACTCTATCTTTCACGATTGCCATTTTAAGTGTGTTATCAATTATATTTTAAAAGAGATGCCTGGTTTGCACAATGCCGACAAATTTTTTCACAAACTGAATAGCCCCTAAAAACGGAATCAGTCCGAGGAAAGGAAACAATTGTTCTCATTC
Organism: Hetaerina titia; assembly: GCA_037158775.1. NCBI lineage: Eukaryota > Metazoa > Arthropoda > Insecta > Odonata > Calopterygidae > Hetaerina > Hetaerina titia. The sequence continues at coordinate 83,648,030 of CM073769.1, read as the reverse complement.
GGAGAATGATCAACCCCTATAAAGTTGCGTGGAGGCGGGAAAGCTTTTGAATGTAGTCACATGCTTACTGGCTGCACGCTCCCGGCTTCACTTTTGCGATTCAGGTCTACGTTGAGATAATTGCCTTAGAGCGCCTGACCTTCCATCTCTTATATCTCTCGTGTTATCTCTAGACGTTTGCTTGACACTTCCACCCACTTTCGCTGGAAATTCTAAATTGTTTGGTCAAGTAATCAGATTATAGTATTTTAAAAACTGCTGTCTGTATCTCGTCCTTAAATATCGTAACTACACCTCAAACTCTTCGATGTGACTTGGGAGCATGTTGTACCTACTCTCTTGGTCCCTCTAGAAGAAGATTTTTAGGCTAAGCTGGAGTGATTTCTGATTGGCTCCAACGTTTTCAGTCGAAACCCGAGTTAAAATGATCGCATAAACTGCATGTACAATTTAAACAAATACAGACTTATACAAACAAATACTCTCCTTATATTAGTCTGTAATAAAATTGTTGGAACCCAAAATAAATTATACAAAGTTTACCTCAATTTACCACAGTTTACCCAAATCTCTCGAGCACGATTATTATACCTTTCCGTCCTCAGCTTATTATCAAGATGTGATATGGCACTAGAATGTTCACATTTAGTTAAGATGAAAAGCGACGAATTCGGAAAAAAATGTATCACAGAGGAAGAGGCTAGTTCTCGCTGAGTAGAAGCGATGTCTTGTATTATGCTCTTCGATACATTCGAATGGTGGTAACCATCGAAATACTTAAAAGATGGGGGATCAGAAACGGTCGACTCCCGGGAGTGAGAAAGAGGATTTATGAGGAGATTTTAGTTAGGCTTAGTCATCAATCATCCGTCCTGAATTCAGTTATGACATCCCAGTTCTGTCTCCCTTTCAAACGCTCTCATCTCACCCAAGTACAGGCGCAGCACAATCCCAACTTTCTCTGCATGATTTTCAAGTAGTTTCTCAGGAACACACAACTTCGCTAACTCATTTCCGACGTCTTCTTATGGCAGACTACAATTTTTACGTAGAACTAATGTAATACTCGTATCACATTCGAATATATGATCTTCATACGTTGTGGACGCATTCGGACGAACGAAGTATTGACGAAAAATTTATGTCAACTGGGTAATGCTATTGATTAATTAATCAATTCCCCTAGACAGAAACAAAATTCAGAAAATGAAGGACGGAAGGAAACTTGAGTAGTTCACTTTCCTTCATCCTACTCCACTGATGTTTTCTTCTAGTCCCCTTCCCCTAATGGATAAGTTCACTAAACTTCAGTTATGGGTACATCAAGTAACAAAATATTAATAAATATCATCATTAGCTATTCATCAATATTCACGCATTCCAATAAAAAGCTACGAAGACTTTATTATAAAAAATAATTATTGTATTAATTTGCCATGTACTGTGGCTTTGGTCATGTTATGTAGGGTTAAAAATGTCGCAGAAAAGGCTTTTTTTTCGTACTTTTTTATTCCTCGAAAGAGCGTTGTATTCTAGTTAACTGTAAGACTCATCTTTTTGTTTTCTGGTTTTCGGGCGGGTCTGTGTCCTCTAGAACCTTGAGTCACCGGCTTTATATCTTTTCGAGAGTTATTACAAATTTTTTCAAAGCGATAGTTATCTTCCGTCGTTTCTGCCTTCCTGAAACCTTCTCCCTCCAACACTCGAATCACCGCACAGGACGGTTACTCATCAAACTATGTTCGTGGATTTCGTTCGATACGTAATGGGCGTGTTGAGGATATTTGTGGAAACTATCATGGTGTATTCCTATGGATATAATTCGAAACACCCTTGTAATTAAAATTATAGCATTTATTTATGCTAGCAGGCATTTATGGGACAACGAACCCAAAAAGCCTTGAACACGGACCAGCCGGTATTTTCAGTGGGCAAAATGGACCCCCAAGGAAGCGTTCTCTGCAGTCATGGTGACTTTGAATGTTCATATCTATACACTGGGGTTATATGCTAAGAAATAACACAAGTGTCGTTTTCTGTCATTGTTCTGACTTATAGTTGTAGTAGTTTATCGGAAGAAAATAGAAGATCTTAGAACCCAAACGAACCTCGTATTAGTGGTTGTTAATTAGCAAGCGTGTATATCTAATAATTATTTAATAATAATTATAATTATTCCAAAACTATAGGAACGTCGTCGGATTAAAAAGATAATTAAAATTCACATTCTGTGAATGAAGCCCGTTTCTTTTTATATCTGTAAGTAGGATGCTTACGGAGCTTGTACTAACCGCTTTTCATTCGAGGGAGTTACTAATTGACTCAAGTCATGTGTTGATTAACATGCTTTTAGCCCAGCGTCACTAATTGGTTCGGACACAGCCACCACTAGTATTGGTCCTGCTCGAATCAAAAGTAACTTTCTATCTTCGGCAAAGTTCATTTATAAATCAAATAGGTCATTCATAAATCAATAAGTTCATTTATAAACCAATTAGTTAATTTATAAATAAATTAGTTCATTTATAAATCAATTAGTGATGCTCATAAAATTCGTATATTGCTATAGCCCAAGAAACATTTGGGAGTATTGCAGAATTTTATTACTCTCTTATCATTGTTTTGAAGAATGTTCTGTGGAAATGTTAGGGCATGGCAACATATTAATTAAAAACAGAATATCACTATATCTGGAGAAGAGGGATGTTCCTGGAAGAAAGTAGTACAACACCAAAAGTTCGATTCATATTCGTCAGTGCGGATAGTTTTCCAAGAATACGAAATTTCCGTAATTATGCATTATCAAGAGATGATATTTCATCATTTAAATAACTTCATTTTGTCTTCAGTTGCTTACCTCGAACCTTCACTTCGATAGCATTAATGGAAATATTTAATAATTAGATTGATATACTGGAATGTATTTTGTCACTCACACTTCACGGGTTGCTCCACGTACTAAAGAAGGAAATTCTTTTAGAGAGTATATATTAATCAATTTCTACTTAAATATACGTATTACCATATCAGTACAAGGAATAAATAACTATACTTTATGTAAACAAAAAATACCGGGACCGTAAACTTGAATGGCACTATATAATAATAATAAACAAATAAAATAATAATAATAAACAAATAAAATAATAATAAATTTAAATAAATAAAAAATAATAATAATAAAATTTTTAAAAACACCACACACACACAACAATTCGAAACAAATAATTAAAGAAATAAAATAATAATAATAAAATAAATAAAAATAATAAAACAAACTTACAACCACTCGATCACTAGGGTGAGTTACGTTTACATCCTTTAATAATTTTCATTTATTTGTTTGATTGACGGGTCACTGACATAGGAGGGATCCTTGCAAACCCTGAGTGTGTGCGTGAATGTGATTCACGAGAGTGAAATCGAGTGGTTGTAAGTTTGTTTTATTATTTTTTATTTATTTTATTATTATTATTTTATTTCTTTAATTATTTGTTTCGAATTGTTGTGTTTGTGTGGTTTTTTTATTTTATTATTATTATTATTTATCTATTTAAATTTTTTATTATTATTTATTATTATTTTATTTATTATTATTATTATTATGTATTATTATTATTTATTATTATTTATTATTATTTATTATTATTTATTATTATTATTTATTATTATTATTTATTATTATTATTTATTATTATTATTTATTATTATTATTTAGTGCCATTCAAGTTTACGGTCCCGGTATTTTTTGTTTACATTGATTCACGACCGTAGCTACGTTCCTTGTATATTTAAACTATCCTTCAACTTACTAATAATCTTAAATTTTATTTATATGCATTTGATTCATATATTTAATCATTTGAATGCGCTTTAAAGTTATCCAACGCATTTGTTTTGTAATTATTGTTTGTTAATTTGGTTTGGTATTGTAATTATTGTAATTAATTGTTTGGTAATTATTTGTAAAATAATATCAGTTCAGAATAATAAATATATTAGGATATTGGTGAAACGATATCTTATCCCAAGTCTTGGAATCGTGACAGTAGAAGAATCATTTTAAAGGCTGTGCTAAGTGCAGACCCAAATAATCACGGCAGTAATGGTATTCTCTTCTTGAATGAGCCTTTCTCTCCGGTAACAGGCGTCTGATTTAATTCCATCCTTCGTAGAACGTTTCCCTTTTTGCCTTAGTTGGCATTCGAGCCGTTTTATTTCCTGGTATGGAGACTAAAGAAGACTTACAGCCCTTACGCGCCTGAACCCCGTTAATTCTCGCGAGGAAGATGTAGGTGATAGTGGCTGCAAACGCATTTCAACCGCCTGGGTGAATGTTTAGAAGGCGCATTACAAGCGGCTTTTCCCTCAATTACTCCAGGACGGGTGCTCGTGACTCGTGAACAGGTCGCGCTCCCGCAGCTTCGTCGTATTCTAATGAAGTGCGTTGAGAAAGTGATATAAGGATGCGGATAGAGATCGAGGTAAATGTAGACCACATTGTCTTGCACCTATGTAGCATATGAAACCAGGAAATATATTTGGAAGTGTTTGGAAAACTTAAAATATATAATTAAGTAATTGCTATAGAGGATGTTCAGCATTTTGTGTGTCAGGATCGTGATGACGGAGAGTGATTTATTTTTTTTTTACTTTTCAAAAGATTAGATGGTCTCTTTAAGCAAATCCAAGAGAAATTATTCTCTCACTCTTTTACCATTAATTATTATAATGAAAGGCACAAATGATAGTATTCTAATTTAAAAATTCATCTGAGAGATAAAATGTGAAAGAGCTTATATTCGAAAGATTGTTACCTAAGTTTTAGTAAACTTAAGTAACATACTTACTTACTTACTTACTAAGTTACTACGCTTCGTACTACTTCATTTTTCTTTCTTTAACAAAATACGTTACACAAAAATGTTTAAATTTCAAACAACATTTAAATGCGGCATAACTTTAGACTTAGGTAATGTCTGCCATGAACATATTAAAATAGATGGCGCCGCGAGGAAGTACAAGGGACAAGTAAGTGGACTAAACAAGAAAGCAAATGGGGAACGAGCGGTGACTAACTTTGCGGCTTCCCACCCCGAGGGTTTGGGTTCGAATCCCGACGTTGACGGAGTGAGCCGTCCGTCGGAAGGCATGTTAAGTTACGCACCCCTTGGCGCCTTTTGTTAAGGGTAGGTTAATGCCGACCCGCCGCCGGGTTTCTCTCCACCCTTCATCCTTCCCTGTCCATCCCTAATGGCGCAAATGACCTCAGCTGTCGGCCGCCTCCTCTAAACACTACTATGAAGAATGCGAGGAAATAAATGAGCCAGCAAAAACAAGGAAAGGGTTGGTGACCATTTACCAGCCAATCTACTGACTGGAACACTAACTGATGATGATTTTGATGCAGAGATTTGTAATACGAATTGCTTGATAATGAAAACTGTACGATTGTCGCGTTTGGGGTTTGTGGGTCTTAAAATTATCGATAAAGCCATAACGTATCTTTTATAGCCACTGATGAAGACGTCCGTTACCTGATTGCAAAGAAAACTATCGAGATTCCACGTTTACCAGCCTTATTCTCGGGTTCTGTCTTTCTTTCTTGGGGAGGAAGCCGATAAACCCATTTCGTGAAGTTCCTAGGAATCGTTGCCTCTTTGTGTTATCTACTTCATAAATGTCAATATGTGTGCATGCCAGCACGAGCTAATCAAAGAGGAGGCAATCGGAGGTATTCGAACGGGGATTTCCGCGCTACAGTCGCTCGAGAAGAACATAGTACAAATACTCTTCCGGTCGAGACAGGCAAGGCGAGCACCGCTGTACCAGACGGTTGGTTACCAGAGAACGCACGAATGGACACGAAGAGCAACGCAATGGTTAAGGGAAGGAGACTTGATGAGGTGGCGGAATGGGGGCAGGGAGAAAGCAATTTTTCTTAAATGCCAGATTTTTAACGGTCGAGAATGGATCATTTCAACAGGTCACGGTCTTCGTGGCCAATCGGCCAGCATTTCCACCAGAATCGGCGGTGGAACGGTGGGGGACCTGTGAATGCGAGTTAATCGCGTTTTAACGATATTTTGCTGGACGAACAGCGGCGATAAAAATGTTTGCTTCCATTGTTGGCGAAGATGTTGGAGTCTATGCAACGGAGGGGATACAAATTTCACTTCCTTCGACATTGTTGATAATTTAACTCGTACCGCACTGTAAAATCTCGGGAATTGCCTCTTACGAATTATGTATTAGTTTGAGGTTTATCTTATTAACTTAGCATAAAAATTAGACAAGCATTCTTTAGCGAGCTTTTACTGGTGCATTCAATGTGAATCCACACATGATTATGGCAGTTGAAAATTTGTCATCAGTGATAATAGTACTGCTTTAATTAAGTTAATGTGAGTTATTACACTTAAGCGTAATGTGGTGACGTTCATCCTGCAAATTAAGTTGAAAGGCTAATCAAATTCATATAAAATATTTCTCAAAATGACAGAAAGAAGCGTCAATTGGTGAAAATGATTCATGTTAAATAAACACATCACTCGGTTGGTTTTCCACACCTGAGGACGTTGAGTCTCAACGAAACCAGAGTCGTACACAATTAGAAGTACTGTGGAAGGCCAAAGAAGTTTTGTGTTTATTGTAAATCAAGTATTCCTACTGAAGGGGTTAATGTGTAATACAAAACAGAGCTGTTAGACTCATTGTGGTTTTTGTTTGCCTACTTGTGTTACAAATACAAGGAGGAAAATATCAACCGTATTAAATATTTTACATACTACTCACTTCTGGAAACGTATTATATTAATGTTCTCTCCTATATTATGCTAAACATTAGTCACAAAAAAAGGAAGTACGTGAAATTAAAGCAGCAAACTTTGGAGCTGTTACGTAATATCGAATCTAATCCATCATATCTCGCCCAAAATGATTGATTTCTTTGTGGAAGGTTGGTGATGATAAGCAACCTACAGAGATGGTGTTCACTTCGTGGGAAAAACGTGTGTATATCATAATAAACTAAGCTTGGAAAAAAATCATTTGCTTGTCGTGTTTTGATGAATCAGTTTGGGAGACATGGGAACAGCGATACGTGGTGAGTTGAACGCCACCGGAGGTGTTTTTTTTTATTCGAATTCAAATCTCCTTTTGAGTTATCTTTGCCGTTCTGAAAGTTACAACGACTGTAGCTTACCATAATATTAATTTAAACTTAAGAAAAGCAAAAAATCAAATTACATGATGAAATTGCTTATGAGTTTAAGACCAATTTGCTTATGATTCCTTCATAATGTGGTCGGTAGTGTTTATGTGTTATGCAAATTTAATTAAAAATGGATATGTATATTTAATGAATGGGAGGTACACACTCACAGGGAGAGTTTTAATTGAATAGAAAATTTTATTTTTTAGATTGTCTGCTTTGAGGTTTATCTTTTCAAGTAAACAAAAAATACCGGGACCATAAACTTGAATGGCGCTAAGTAGTTAAAAAATATTTAAATAAATAAAATAATAATAATACAAAATTTTAAAAATAATTAAATAAAAACCACCACCACACACACACAAATCCGATACAAATAATAAAAAATAATAAAATAAATAAAAAATAATAAAACAAACTTACAACCACTCGATCACTAGGGTGAGTTACGAAATAACTTTCACTCTCGTGAATCACATTCACACATACACTCAGGGTTTACAAGGATCCATCCTATGTCAGTGACCCGTCAATCACACAAATAAATGAAAATTATAAAAGAATGTAAAGAAACAGAAAAACTTACGTGAATACACAGTAACTCAATCACTCAGATGTGCTCGAAAACAAGGGCCTTTGTGATTCACAAATACTCACACGTTCAGGGTTTACCAGGATTCCTCCTAGGCCAGGGACCCGCCAATCACACGAAAATAACTAACCGGAAAATAAGGGACTTCGGTAAAAACGCATATGCTACATTTAGTAATGTAATGCCCCAATAGTTTTTGCAATCATATTTGTCACCTTATTTATAAATTGGACAAATCAAATCTGTCTTCCAGTCTTCTGGGGACTCTTCCAACTTCCAAATACTACAAATTAGAAATGTAATGCTCTATTTAAATCTTGACCACCATTTTTAATCAATTCAGATGTTATACCATCGTCTCCTGGTGCTGCGTCAACTCTAAAATGTGGAAACAATACAATCCAGTAGATAAGCTTTTGTTTCCAAAATAATTTTAAGTTGAGTATTTTGTATTTGCTAATTAAATGGATCCTCATATTCGGTGAGCGTTTTGTGAAACATTGCCAATCTTGACCCAATTAATGGTTGTGAAACCTCGAGACGCAAACTGAACATTTGTAAATAGAAGGATCTATTTAGTTTGTTTGGGCAAGCGTGAAAAATAAGCACCAAAGTATCAATGATAATTTTACTTATGGAAATAATACGAGTACATTGTACAAAATAAAGTTAATTATTTTTCTCTCCGATTCATTCGAGTATCTATTATAACCACGATTTCCCAACGTGACATATGTTGTCAGGATAATAAAATTTGACTGAACACCTAATATGAAACTACGACTTATTTTAAATTCACAAAATTATAGGGCCATAAATTCTGGATACATGACTATCGATGACGTAATATATATCGTATGACTACAATAAAACCGTTTATACACGCTCAGTAAAATTCTTGCATGCGTTCGGGAGAATAGGGTCTTATCTTTGATATATTAAAAGATTTGGTGTTTTCCCGGCGTATGAGCTGCGTAAATTCTTCTCGGGTCCTCCACCGGGTTATATCGTCCATCTCGGCCGACGTTTCGATGTCCGACTCGGTCATCGTCATCACCCTCCTGACGATGACCGAGTCGGACATCGAAACGTCGGCCGAGATGGACGATATAACCCGGTGGAGGATCCGAGAAGAATTGACGCACTTGATATACTATATTACATTCCGCTTTACTCCGTAAAAGAAGAAAGTTGATGAAGAAGGGTTTACCCATGATAATTTTCAAAGGAATAATACGAGGGCTGTCCAGAAAGTAACCTCCTTTATGCTATAAAAAAAACACTGGATTATATATGAAGGGTTAGGATCATGGGGCATGTGGGAATAGCGAGAAAGGTCGTTTAATACAGGACCAGTTACATGACACTTAAAGGAAACGTGGGTATCTTGAAAAACTACTGAATAGTAAAATTCTCAAAACCGTCAACACTCCTCTCCCCAAACCAAACCGCCCAAAATGCCCTAACCTTATCACTACTTTCTTCCCCGGAAACCATAAAATTTAACATATAATCCGTGAACTCTTCCCAATTATTAACAACAGTCAATCCAAATCACTTTTATTCCCAAATTGTCCCTCCGCTTCGTTTAAACGCCCGTCAAACTTGCGAGACATCTTCAAGTAGATAAGACCCTTGTCTCTTCTCCGCCCCTTTCCTCATGCAATCACCCACGCTGTAAATTCTGCCATCTTCTAAGACCCACCACCTCCCTTACTACCAATTCCCAACCCCGTCATCACCTGCACCCCAAAAACTTATACATACCGTCTCTCCTGAAACTTCTGCCCAGGCTTCTACGTGGGTGAATACACCACCACCCTTTAGTTCCTCATGGATAACCACCGCTATTCCACCAAATCTCCTATCATCCTTAATTATCCCATCCCTACCCACACTGCTTCCCACAGCCACTCTTTGGATGACTGCTTCCCTGTTTCAGTGATTGAAAACCTTTCCAAATCTGCAAGTAGCATAGAGGTGAGAACCCGCGAGATAGCGCAAATCTGGGTCAGCCATTTATGCCTGGGTGATATAAATATTAGGTTATAATAAATCTGGGTGTGTCATTTTAACCTACCGGGCTGAATTAAGCCTACTGAATCCATCCAATGGCCCATACATATCTCCTCCCACCCCCTTGTCCGTTTCCTATTCGTCCCTTACTTCTCCTTCTCCTCCCCTCACCCTTCCCCGACACATCCTCTCCGATCTTACCCCGAGAATGGATTTTTGATGATGACAGCCGTGCCGTCGAAACGTCAAAACTACATGTTTAATACTAAAACTACGTCTTTCTTTGTCTTTCGGTGTTTTAAAAATCTAAATCAGTGTTTTCATTTAAATATACTCGTGTATATAAATACATATATCTCTATATATATTCTGAGTCTGACCTGAAGAAGGCCTCGGAGTAGGCCGAAAGCTCAAATAATCTAAATTGTGAGTGTTCTTTTACGTGTTATTTGTTTTATTCTGTGTTCTATATCTACTGTAAGTGTCCTTCATTTATGTTCCTGTGTGTGGAATATTTGTTATCCGAGTGTTTGTGTGTTTGTGCGTCGCCGGAGAGCGTCAATTTCATGGATGTATAGTATATATATATATATATATATATATATATATATATATATATATATATATATATATATACGTGGTATATATAAATAGACTATGCACACACAAACATACATTTATACCATTCAGCTGTCTTTCTTGATTTTTTGTTGAAAATAATTGCTAATTTTTTTGTAAATTTATGACACTTGTCACTGTTATGTTTCCAAGTCAATAAGAAATTCCATGCATGTACCGTAATAAAAATTCCGCAACTAAGTAGATGCATGGATTGGAAATTAAAATTTCTTGAATATGGGAAAATTAGTATTAGACTAGCCGCCTAATGTTTGGAGGCAGTACAAGCTTTCCCTTCTCGCGAGTTAGTATGTTTATTATGACTGGACGGCATGCCTTTTTTTATTATCATATAAAGCACGTTGCAATTAGGCATTTGTCCTGGTGCCTTGTGTGTGGTGGTCCTTTACTTGACTCTTGATAGCGATGTGCCCTGACTAAAGAAGAAAAACATTTTTAGAAAAGGAAGAAATAACCCAAATAAGCCTCGTATTAAGTCGGAAGTTTGGATTGCGAAGGAATAGATGCATGAAATTAAAGAATAGTCCAAATCAAACGGATGGGTTTTCTGTACATACTTTCAAGGATCCACTTTCCCCTCTTAAAAAAAACATCTATTACCAGCAAAAGACGGAAATATTGCAACACCCAATCGTATCTCCGAACACAAGCTTCTTCCTTTGTATTTTTATGATTGAGATCCTAACACCCCCTGCCACACGTCCTTACACTATGGGGATTGAGTAGTCTTGTCGAGCACAAGGTCGCTAAAGGGTCAAGGCTTGATGAAAAGAGTGCAGTGGTCGAAGGAGCACACTCCAAACTTTCCTTTTTAAACGTAACATATCTTGAGCGCCCCGGTCATTTTTACCAATTTTCTTGTAAATATATTGAAATTTGATGTATTCCATTAAACATTTCGCTCCCGATCGTTCATTATAGGGTAATAGAGTATATAGTGTTTAATTTTTGATCGATATATGACCAGCCTTAGAAAAAATATGCATCACCGATATCACTCGTATTACTGATTACTTAGTCTTGACTGAAGATGTTGGCGGGACGAGAGTTTGTTGAGACTGCTGGAGGATAACTTTTTTTGTTGTTTCTTCACCTCGTCACTGACCTACGAAGCGAGAATACGGCTGCCTCCCCAACCCCTCACTCTCGCTGCCATCTCCGACGGCGGGGGATTTAGTTGGCCTATATATTCCACTCAATCACGTGCTTCTCTTGTTCTGCGAGACCTTCGCTGCGCAACACCCTGAGGCGTTGGGTTTTCTTTTTTCAATCCCCTCTCCATCTATCTCTCTCTCTACTTCTCCTTTACCCCTCATCTGGCCACACTCATGCCAAGGCGCTTTCAAACATGACCGCCGTTACCTCAATAGTCTTCTCCCACACCTCTCTGCTCCATATTCTTTCCACATGCTGTTTTTTTTTGCTGTCAAGAGTGTCCTTATTCAGGGCGTCAAATGCTTTCCAGCACGATAGATTTGATAATAGTTTGTGTTACCATCCCTCTAGCACCTATTTTTCATCATTTCCCTTCTCTCCGTATTTGAAGTTTCTGTCATTGCCGGGAGGGAGTGCTGTAACACCTCTTCAACGCAGAGTTGAGCGCCACCACTCTGCCCTAATATTGAAGAGCGCCTGTCTTTAATCGAATGAGGACAATGAACTTCGGCTTAATTCGCAGTCGACCTCTATATACTAAAAGACCCAATGGCTCCTTTTAAATCTTATCACTTGTGGCAATAGCTATGACGCGACTGAAAGCAATCGCCGAACTTATTCATTCAAAATACCAAGCACATATTTTTATTTTATTCATTTGTTAAGTTGAACAACGAAGTAATAAAGGAATGAGGATGGAACCCGTTCCCAAGATTGGAAAGTTTAGAGCTAGTAACCTCCTGGTAATCGCGTCCCCAATAAGGGCGGCAATGTTAGCCAATTAATTCTTAAGGGTAAACATTACAGCAGGAAGGCGAGGGAAAAATCTAAACGTTTGGTTTATATTTTGCGGTTGTGTGCCTTGGAAAATAATTTATCAGACCGAGTGTAGTAAACAATTAATTTTCCCTCGCATTTTTTTCTTACGGTAATGGAATTTTCAACGCTATCAACCTTTATGAGATAGAACTGTACTAAAGACATGCCAAAGGTTACTTTTAAAAGGAAATGTTACGTACCATTAATTTTTTCGAAAGCAAAAAAAAATGTTTTCAATGAAACACAACAGAAAATTCCGGGTTAGAAAAGTTGTTTAACGTCTTGTTAATTGATGCCTCGAGAGAGGAAACTTCCTCCTTTCCCACCAACTCCCCCACTCCCTGGTGGACTTCATCTTTAAGGAAACGCCAACGAAGACACCCGAGGCTCTTGCTCGGAACGTGTTAGTTACACTCTCCGGAGTAGGTTTAATTTTATTTTTGCCTTCCAACACTCCATTGGAGATAATTAAGTTTTTTAACTACCCGATAAGACGGACACACATTCTTATTATTTTTCCCAGGACCTGACAGACCTGAATAATTTGCCAATAATTCCAGCGTAACAGCTATAACTTCTTTTATCACCTGACCGAACACCGGCTTGGTTAAATGTGAGAAGCCATTGCAGTGCAGCGCTTTCGTTTTGGTACACTTTCATGTCGTATATATATATAACACGGTTGGATTCTATTACAACATTTCTGCACCAAGCTTAGTTGCGAAAACGAGGCAAGCTTAAATGATATTCTCCTTCCGTAAGTGACCCAAAAGCAAGCTTCCACACGTTTTAACGTAAATTCTTGTGAATCATGTTGATTGCAGTTATACATTTTCCCAGGCACTCTTTTTTTAAATCTGGGACCTTATTTGGTTGAATATTTGCTATCGACCGAATCTCTAATGAACCGATAGTCTTATTTCCACCTCAAATCAGAAAAATTGCTGAGCCTCATATAATAAAACTTATCCGTGTATTATGTTGAGTTGGCTCGCTAATGCGAATAAATATGTTTATTTGGTGAATACTATTTATGCTCGATCTCCATGGCTTTTCGTGGATTAGTTAAGGATTTAGGAAGAACATATTATTACATGATGTAGACAAAGGATATTTCAGGAAAATAGCAAGTGGTCTCGGGGAGCCACATCGATAACTTTGGAGCCTCAGCGGGAGCTCGAGTATCGTTTGAGTGGATACTGACCACGCACTCTGCCCCCATCTACACCACCCCCTATGGAGTTCACAGACCCCCGGTTGAGCAACTCTGTCCCTGCTGCGGCTCAGCGAGCCCCGTCACGACTGATTAAAGTGCGTTCAGTCAACCTAAATGAATTTTCTTATGGAGCGATTGGTCCTCTGTTCTGTAGATTGACCAAGGGGGTGAATTAGGTCCTCTGTGAGTTGCCTACCAATTGCCTATCAATTAGAGGTATGAAAGCACAAATGCCTGCCACAATGTTTCAATGCCATGCGTTCCACTTTTTGAGGGCATTGATATCGTGTGACCGTGTTTTTTCAATGCATGGAGTTATCAAGGATCATAGTAGGCGTATTTATGATTGGTGTGAGAAGCAGAATTTTTTTCCCAATGAATCGATGGTTAAATTATTTACTATTGAAGTAGCATGTAAGATAATGAATGAATGTATGGGGTCGCAAGTATGAAAATGTGTATCCTTTCCATGTTGATTGTGTGGAAGTGAAACTTGGATGTCCCATGATAAGCATAATGTCGACTGAATGCAGTGGGTGTAAGGGGTTCTTGATGCGTTTAAGTGATTAAAAAAAGGAGAGGGTGAGGAATGACTGGAATATGAAAGAATGCGTGAGGCAATTATGAAAGACGTGTGCTGCGCTACTTCGGTCACGTTCAGAGAATGTATGAGAGTCTAATCACAGCACAGAAAGAATGAATGGTTTGAGAGCAAGGTGTGGATTTTATAAGGGATTCGCATTAAAGTTTTGCTTCGCAAAATTAATGTGCACATTTTCATTTTTTGTCATGTTTTTGACAAATGTGCCGGCCTCGAAGGCGGTGGGTTAACATCCTCGCCTGCAAACATAGAGGTTGCGGGTTCGATTCCCGTCTTGATAGGTTTTATTCCACTTGGGGTTTGGATGTTTTTCTTAAATGTAATGTTATGCAGTTAGATGGAAGAAGGGACTATAAAGTCTCAATCTTGTCACAACTATGTCGTTAAATAAATAAATAATCTTTAATGTGTCTTTGGTAAAAACTTCATCGATTGACACTAGTATTGTGCCAACGGAAGCCGTTGCAAGTTGTAACACGTTCAGTTCGCCTACGTATGCTTCTGATGATGAAAAAATATTCTCCGAGTGTTTCTTCACAGATGGAGAACATGAAAATGCCATATGATGCTAGGTCTGGACTATATGGAGGATTAAAATCATACTTCGAATTGATTTTCAAGAGATAACGGTGATTTCGCAGATCCCACCGCCCAAGAGAACGTCTGTTCCATCGTTCTGTTACCAACATACGATTCATCTATGATAATGGTATGAACGTCGTTCGATAATCATTTCTCACAATGGCTGCCGCAGTGATGATGTTTGCTTCCGCAAAAGCAGTGACTGGAGCTCCAGGTTCTCCCTTTGAAATTGATATAATCCCCTCTTAAAACGTGTGCAATCATCTTCTAGCTGTGCTTTAGGAAGAGCAGGATCTCCATAAGCCTCCTGTAGCATGGAATTGAAGTTGGCGGTTGGTTCAGGAGAAGCAAAATTTCAGCCTAGCGTATAGGGTGGTGACTCTCTCGTTGCTGTAGGTGAACTAAACTTGTTTCAAATGGAAACGCCTGCCACTGGCACAATATCATAGCCTTGGTAGGAATGAATGTCGAAGGGTAATTCGTAAAATCGGTTAGGTTTGCTGATGACCAAGCATTAGTTGCTCAGTCAGCCAAGGGGTTGCAAGCATTGCTGAGTGAATTGGAGGTTCAGTGCGATAAATATGGGATGAGAATCAATATTAATAAAACAAAGGTTATGCGATTTTCCAGAAAGAAAAAGGCTAAGCTAAATATTAAAATAGGCGGGGAAAGAATAGAGCAGGTAGAGCAGTTTACATATCTCGGAAGTGTTTTGGACCAATACGGTCAAAGTGGTAGGGACGTAAGGAGAAGAATTGCGCTAGGCAAGGAGGCTTTCTCAAGCAGGAGAGAGGTGATGACGGGGACGTTGAGTAGGAATGTTAAGACAAGACTCGTAAAAACTCTGATATGGAGCGTAGCTATGTACGGCGCGGAAACGTGGTCACTGAAGCAGGAGGATAGACGTAGATTGGAGGCTTTTGAAATGTGGGTGTGGAGAAGAATGGAGAAGGTGAAATGGACCGAAAGGAAAACAAATGAGGAAGTACTAGAGATGGTGGGGGAGGAGAGAGGATTGTTGAGAGAAATCGTATGGAGGCAGGAAAAATGGATGAAAGGCGTATTGAGCGGTAGTGGAATGTTGAAGAAGGTAATAGAAGGGAGAATGTTGGGCAAGCGAGGTAAGGGCAGGAACAGGATATTGATGTTGGAAGGGATGAAGGGAGGAAAGAAGTACACCGAGATGAAGAGGGACCCGATATAGATTAGTTTTATAGGTGGGGAGTCACAAAATGTTTATTTGATAGTTGTGTCCATCCAAAAACCTACCTTAAACGGTAGATTACCTAATAATAATAATCAATGAAAGTTGTACCACTTACATATCACATTAAGTTCTCTGCATCTATTTGGCATTTAATAAAAAATGTAGACGTCATCAGGGTTATATTTTATTTGGTAATCCACCGGTTAAGGTAGGTGTCTGTTCCTCAGTGGGGCGGCTGCAAAGGCGTCTGACCCCAGTGGGGCGGCCATTAAGTGATGGTGTCACGTTAAAAACACTATTGAGGAAGGAAACGGGAAACCAACTCAATTATCATTCCCTAGAATGTAATGATGGGCACTATAGAGTACATCAGGGTTAATGAGACGATAAACTACGTATTTAACGTATAGTTCAATTCATAAAATGATATTATAAGCTTAAATTTCTGCAGTTAATAATCTATATTGGCCAAATCCGACCTTAACAATGTACTTTTTTATTCTTAGATGGTACTGCACGTATTTCTGTGCTCAGTCTTCGAAAAGTCAACCATCAGTTAATTGACGATTTTTACTCTATGATGTGGCGTTTTATCTATTGCTTTTCTCTACCAATCTTGTCATCTACTTTTACAGTATCACTTAATTGATTTTTGGAATTTTGTACAATTTTCAAGCATTCGATCCCCGCTGTCAGCATGTTTTATTCCTCCTGGGTTGGTTTGCTACTGTTTTGTCAGAGACTGATCTTCGTAGCTTCGATATGATTATGAGTGCACGAATAACTGAATGATATTTTGAAGGGAGCTGTATTTATGTGATACTTAGAGATGTTTACAGTGGCTTGTATTTATCTGTCAATATTTAGCCTTAAAAGAATAATGAAGTATCTCTTGTAGTTTTTTCCTGATGAATGTGAGATTTCTCGCGGCTCCATCTCATATTGCACAAAAGTAGATCAAGTGTAGTCGTTTTTCATACCAAATCGAATCACTTCTGAATGTGTATGCAATTTTTTTCTGCGCGGCATAACTAGCGAGCAGGAGTTGGTGATTGGTAACCTGATCCAAAATTACGCAATCTGCTTCTTCAACTGTTGTCATAGTATTCGGCAAGGAAAAAAGGGCTTGCCCCTGCTATTACATGCCTTCGAATAAGGCATTACCTTGATCATCTGACACTTTCTGAACGTGATTTTAATATCAAATAGTGGATTTTAACGCCCCCGTTATTTTGCACCCAAGCTTCTCTGCATGATGACAGAAGAAGCAGCGGCACTAGCCTATCGCGATTTATGTATAGCTATCTGAATTCGGGAAAAGATCATAATCATAAAAGATCATAATCATAGAATATCATAATAAGGACACCCGTGTCTGTTATGATGCCTCTAAAGGGTACTCTGTGATGTTTGCCACTGCCGTGAACTTTATTTTCAGCTCTCGATAAAACCCGTCCACTGCTTCAGCCCTTCAGACAGTATAGAAGCCAACATTTCTCTTGAGTTCTTCTCTAGTCGTTTTTCAGCCATCGCCTTTCCCCAATGGCTTAGTCTCTCTTCATTTCTTGTTATTAGACTCCCTGATGCTATAAAATAACTCTTACTATATAGATAAAACTTTTTATTTTGAATTTATCAAATACGGGTCAGCATGCCACCGACCTTCCTCCTTATTGCCCTTCCCGGACACTCATTGGGAAGAACTCCAGTAATTGTAAGGGATGATTAGGCTCTTCCTTATTTACGTACATCAATCGTACTTCAATTATGGCACTTATTTCTTTTCAGAGAGTTCAATTTCCCATAAATTTTCCGGGTATTAAAAGTGCCAAAAATGTTTGTATGGTGTCAAAATTAAATCCAATCAATGCAACCATCCTTTTGTTTTTAATCAAACCGACATGTGTGAGGGACGCCGTAATCCAGTGTATTAGAGCGCTGGGCTAATGACCGAATGGTTCGGGTTCGATTCCCGGTGACGCCATTGGGCATTCTCAGTTTCACACAAACTAGGCAATCTTTCAAGTACTACTTCTTTCTGAGAAACCATGGGGGCCGCAGGGAAAGACTCTATTTCCCTAATTATTGTTATGTAATCTACCGGTTAAAGTAGGTTTTTGGATGGACACAACTATCAATTAAACATTTGTAATTCCAAACAAAACCCAATCCAGCAATCTAATTTACATCAGGCCCCTCTTCATCTCTGTGTACTTCTTTCCTACCTTCATCCCGTCCAACATCCCTATCCTGTTCCTACCCTTTCCTCGCTTGCCCAACATTCTCCCCTCTATTACCTTCTTCAACATTCCACTACCGCTCAATACACCTTTCATCCATTTTTCCTGCCTCCATAGGATATCTCTCAACAAACCCCTCTCCTCACCCACCATCTCCAGTACTTCCTCATTTGTTTTCCTTTCGGTCCATTTCACCTTCTCCATTCTTCTCCACACCCACATTTCAAAAGCCTCCAATCTACGTCTATCCTCCTGTTTCAGTGACCACGTTTCCGCGCCGTACATAGCTACGCTCCATATCAGAGTTTTTACGAGTCTTGTCTTAACATCCCTACTCAACGTCCCCGTCATCACCTCTCTCCTGCTTGAGAAAGCCTCCTTGCCTAGCGCAATTCTTCTCCTTACGTCACTACTACTTTGACCGTGTTGGTCCAAAACACTTCCGATGTATGTAAACTGTTCTACCTGATCTATTTTCCCCCTCCTATTTTAATGTTTAGCTTAGCCTTTTTCTTTCTGGAAAATCGCATAACCTTTGTGTTATTAATATTGATTCTCATCCCAGTTCCCTAATGTGTGAATGTAATTCGCCGTTGGGGTTAGCATTGGGTGAACTTTGCCCTCACCTTTCAAGCCAGGTTTCGGGTTGGTTACTGCCGTTGGTTATTGTACATATTATGTCAGGGGCGTTACAAAATTAAAATAATAAAAGTATAAAAAATATATTTAAAAAAATATATATAAAAAATAATAAAAAATACTAGAATTGTCAAACATTGTTATGAACAACTCAGCAGCGTATCCACTTTGCTAGACAATTTAGGTTGGGATTCTCTTACACAGCGGCGTTTCCAATATAGATTAAAACTTATTAAAAACATTTAAAGATGGGCCCTTTTCCGATGACATCAAGGATATAATACGAACCCCAACGCATTACGGTCGAAGGGATCACGAATATAAGACTAGAGAGATAGACTGCAAGACTGACAGGTTTAAAATGCCATTTTTTCCAAGAACGATAAGGGACCAGAATGCTTGTAGCCGAAATTCCCCAGGACTTAGTTCATTACAATAAGTATTAACGTACAGGTTAGGGACTGCGCGAGGATGTGTATACATGTGTGTATGTATGTATGTATATATATGTATGTGTATATATGTGTGTGTATATATATATATATATATATATATATATATATATATATATATATATATATATATATATATATATATATATATATTTCTTACAGGTTCCCCCCACCTTTCCTCACCTAACCCCCAACCCCCTCAACCCTTACCCTTCCCTCATGGTGCTACACCCCCTGCCACACTCCTTTTTGGTGGCTCGCAGGGTATTTATGTAGATGTAGATGAAAAGTCAAGGCAGTATATTGTGGAGCGCTCGGCTACTAACTGCTCGAACCCAACGTTATAAGTACATGTTGTTGCATCCGTATAATTTACTGCCCAGGATGATTACCCCCCCCCCTTAAGTGACCAATTAAAGGCGTGGGTCCAAGCATGCGATATCACCGCTGTTGACTCGATATGGACTAGGGGCCAAGAGTAGTGACAACTGATAACTAAGTAGTGGCGTGGGTGATATCAGCGCTGCTGACTCGCTATCCGAGAGGACAGTTGGGCTGGGCCCCTTTGGTTGGAAATGCCAAGCGGCACCAAGGGGATATACAAGAATATTACTGTAAACTCTGTTTTCCTGATTAAATCGGGACCGCCGTTGTACTCCCTTTTAGTTCCTTTTATTTTCCCCCGTCTCTATCGACGAACACCTCTCCGCGTCACCACCCACAAAACCCAGGCCCCCATTTACCCTCGAGGCAGCCACTCGACTCGTGGGGTACTTTCTCGTGTCGCCAATATCCCCTCGAAGACGCGGGCATACGACAATCTGTGTAGTCCCATTAGTTATCCCAGCTAAATTACAAGTTGTGTCATTGTCTAAGCGCATACGGGCAAATAATTCTTAGTATATATCGTATCTGAACTTATTGTTATTGGCGCTGGAAGGGAATAAGAAAGTGCCCCGCCTGGCGTGACTGCATTTTACAAGTCATTCTTATCCAAGCCAAATCTTACTATGACAAATATGATGTTACACAACTCTGTTACACCCTCTTCCCAATACCATCGAATCCTACTAAAAAAGATAACGGCAGCCATTTCCGATATCTTATTATTTCGAATTGGGGTGTTGATAAATCATTAGTTTCCGTCGAAATGTTTATCTCTTTCTCAAAGTTGGGACCTCTACTCAAATAAGTGCTCTTTTTAACTGTGGACGCTCATTGTTGAAATATTGATAGTAAAATGCTAGGAAGTGTACAAATATACGAGGTAAACTGACGAGTGAGCCCAAATCTGTTGGTGTCAGTGGGAAAAAAATTGTAGCTGGAGTTATCATTATCAGCCCATATCATCAATTATATAATGACATAATTGATTGACGACAAAATTATATCACAAAGGAGGAGTTCGTAAAACTCCGCCGTCATATTAAACAAAAATGAACTGAAATGGAACCTCTTTTTTTCCACAGAGCAGAGCACCAGTGGAGTGTGCGTGGAGTGATTCGATTTGCCCGTGGACCCATAGGGGCCGCTGCTTTCGGCGCATCTGTCGTTCTGATATTGTGAGGCCCCGGCCCCAATATCCCGGAGTTCTGACATATATATCTGTGAAGGGCCCGGCACCATTCCGCCATGGGGTCCTTCCTGCGGAGCGAGGAGATGGTCCTCTGCGAGCTCTTTCTCCAACCGGAAGCGGCATATTCGACGGTCGCGGATCTTGGCGAATCTGGAATTTTGCAGTTTCGTGACGTAAGTCGTCTTTTCGCGAAAATCTATATCGATAGATGTGTCAGAATGAAGTTACATTCTAAGTGGTGTTCTTACGAGTCAGACCACGGTCCCTTTCATTTTGAGAAGCTGAAAGGCGAATTTTTGACTGGAAGAACTAAACCAGTTTTTTTAGTTTATTGCTTGTTGCAAACGTGCCGCGACAAAGACGATTATCCCAAGATTTCGCAAACAGCTATCAAGCTGTTCGTTCAGGAGTCAGATACTTTCATAAAGACCTTTCCGTCGTCGGTATTGACCTTGAAAGTGTCTTCCATTTTCATGTTATGCTTATCTACATGCATGTAAATATATACATTAGCTATTTATATATATTTATAAGGTTATTAGATATTATGATCTTGATGATTCATGATGTAGTGATAGTACTTGGGATTTCCCTCTAAATTATTTGGTCCGGAAATACATCTCAATGTTGTGCCTTGTGCAAAGCCACCAGCTTCTCTTGCTTGATAATTCTGGAGCTAAGATCAAAGTGTAAGATTGATCTTCTCGATGCAGACTTGTGGAATATTATGGTGGTACCTGCAGGAATGTGTTTTTGTTTATTCCAAAATGTCCTGTTAAAACTGGGATTTGTCTTACATGTATGGGTGTATACAACATACACACTGTATTTTCCGGCATAAAATTAAATATACCAATAAATAAGGGTGTTGGGTATTGGGGTAAGGGGAGAAACAAGACGAATTCAAGCTATGATTATCACATATTTAAAATGTATTTTTGACAAAACCGAATGAACCATAACCTTGGTGTAAAAGACGAAAATTGACTGATTTGCCAAAAAATCAATTGAAAACCTAAGCCCAATTAATCAGTAATCAGCTCATTCGATTATTGGTGCCTTTATACTCATAAAAGGACACCCAGAACTAAATATATTTCCTCTTTAACTTCTCTTTTTCACTTCACTATCACAATTTTGGAATATAGGACTTTTTTTAATTTTTGCTTTTTTGACACTATCACAGAATTTCAGAGATACTGGTGGAAGAAAAGCAAAAATATTAAAACCAATAATGATATAGGATCTATGTACCATTCCATTAAACATTTTTCACAATAATAAATTCGAAGTTTGCATTTGATTTCATTTATATTGTTGACCATCATAAGAGTATTGTAACATCATATTTTTATCATTCATCCTATCTATTAATAATTTGATGAAATTAAACAAATTATTTGGGGGTTAAACATTACTTTAGATATTTACATTTAAAACTTAATAGTTCTTTAAAGGCTTAGGTGCTTGCATATTCTCATACTAATGTAAAACTGTATTTTTTTGCTCTGCCTAAATAATTACCTCATTAATTTAAAATATTAATCTTACTGTCTTCGCCTTAGACGCCTTCGGATTGGATACTTCGGTACTTTAAGAATTCCATTGTAAAATATCTAAGGAAAATGCATTTATGGTAACTTTTTAAGATAAGTTTGGTTTTGTATTTGATCTCCTTTTCTATACTAGGCACATATCAGGTACAGAAACTTTACGCTTTCAAGGTATTCTGCTTCTTTAGGTTTTTATTTTGTTTGATTGTTTTTAGCCATGATCTACTTATTTCAAAGGGGCAAGATTAAATTATCTTTTCGTTTTGTCTGCTAATATTTAAATTAATTTTAGTCAATTATATCTCTAATTTTTTAGATGAATAATGCCCTGAATACCTTCCAAAGACGATTCGTCACAGAAGTAAAGACTGCAAATGAGATGGAACGGAAACTTCGCTTTATGGAGAGTGAGATAGGAAAGGATGGCATACACACCCAAAAACTGGAATCACTGCCAATGGCGCCAAACTCAAGAGAAACACTTGAACTTGAGGTAAGTGCTTATTCTTTCCTTTTGACATTTTAGGATTGCTGTAAATAAATTTTTCCCTGCTCCTATATCTAAGGTCATAAAAAAATAAATGAATGATAATGAAACTAGCACATTCTCCATTAAAGCAAATTTTTTTATGAATTTTCATTGATTGTTTTTTATATAATTATATCATGGTGGTAACACTCCCAAGATAGTAATGCTAAGTTGATATTTTAGTCACAAGTAACCATTTTTGTATGGTAATTTCTTTTGCTTTTAAACAAAATGCTAGTACCAATTAGATAAAATAGATTTAATTATCATAAAATAAGAGTGAGTTTATGTATTGTTATAAACACTGTCCTGTATTTTTTAATGATTTTTGTGAATAATGAATATTATCACATTCCAGGCACATCTTGAAAAAACTGAGGGAGAGCTAAAAGAAGTCAGCCAAAGCTCAATAGCTTTGAAATCCAATTA